>CM075806.1:17094907-17754907 GCA_037975025.1 Excoecaria agallocha | reverse complement strand
TGAGTTCTTTGGGGACCTTGAATATTCTCAATTTTTTTCTCAAGTTTAAAAGAATTCTCGTGCTTTTAGTTTACTCTCTCTTACTATTTCACGCTCTCTTTTTCTTTTTTTTTTGGTTTCTTGAAGTTACGTGATATTTTTTTTTAGAAAAAATAAGAAAGAAGGAGAAGAGAGAGAACTCCCCTCCTATTTTCAATGTAATAACTGGTATGTTGGGATAAGATTTAGAAAAAAATCCCTTTGTTTTCATCCATTTTAGCTGAAGAAAATTCATGTTGGGCTGATGTGGAACTTAAGTTATGCCCGTGAGTCAATGAGTCAAGAGTGGCACTCAATCTCCACTCACAGGAGCAAGTTAAGCTATGACCCAAGGGTTAGAAATGAGTCACGGGCTAGTCACACCCTAATTTAGCCTTTTCTCATCCAACTAATACCCTAATCCAAAATGTTTTCAAATTTTTAAGCTAGAAGATGCCATTTTTTAGGTAGGGTTTCTTTTTAACATTTGTTCCCCTATGTCTTATATTTCTAAAAAACTCAAGAACCATGCAATTTAGACTTGTATTTTAAGATTTATGGCTAAACTACTGATGACTATTTCTAGGTAATTTTTGGGGACAAAATTGATGTTCTGATTTTGAAACATTGTTGGGAACAATGGTGAAAGAATTGGGCTATACTCTCTTCAATAAGTTGTTCCAAAATGAATCTAGTTTTTATTAAAATTAGATTCTCTTTAAAAAGAGCTCTAGGTAGTAGTTATGCTTAAATTATTGCATACTGCTTTGGGACAGGGGACAAATTCAAGTTATCAAGGTTTAAGCCCAATTTTAGGGATCTTAAAGATTAAACTAGGTTTAGATTTCTTATAAAATTTGTATTTCTAGGTTTTAAAATTCATATGACTTTAGATTTACCCAATTATGATTTTTGTATGTTGAGATAAGGCCAAAAACACTCAAGGCTACTCATAATTCCCGAACTCCTTTTCCTTATTTTGCCTTTTTAAAAGGACGGAGCCCGAAAAAGAAAATCGTTTTAAAAATATTAAAAACTTGGGGAGAGCCAAATACTTCTTTTCCTTATCTTTTATGAGAAATATTTTCCTCATTAGGTAACCCTGATTAGAAGCCACCTAATAATGTAGTTCCACAGCTACCCCCATTTTCAAAGAAGCTACTACATAATATCTAGGTTAGCCAAAGTTTAGAGTAAAAAGTTAGAGACGCATACATAAGGTGGTGATCTCCTTGTTAGTGATGAGTTATTGATGAAGCAATCCACACTAACTTGCTAACATGTTGAGTCCTAATGGTTAGGGTGATTAATGCCAATTGGTATTTTGAACTACAATTGGAAAGGGGTGATTGATGCCCGTTGGCATGTTAAACCACCATTGTGTTCTGAAAAGACTATAAATGCCTCTAAAAGAGGACTTTATTTTTTTTACTCCAAAGAGACTTTGAATGTCTCTCAAAAAGGGCTTTGATTTTTTTGCTCTGAAGAGACTTTGAATGTCTCTCAAAGAGGACTTCGTTTTTTTACTTTGAAGAGACTTTGAATGCCTCTTAAAGAAGACTTTATGCTCCAAAGAGACTTTAAATGCCTCTCAAAGAGGAATTTGTGTTTCCATGAGAATTTAAATGCCTCTCAAAGAGGATTTTGATTTCTTTGCTCTGAAGAGACTTTGAATGCCTCTCAAAGAGGACTTTGATTTTTATTGCTCTGAAGAGACTTTGAATGCCTCTTAAAGAGAATTTGATTTTTGTTGCTTCGAAGAGACTTTGAATGCCTTTTAAAGAGTCTTTGGTGATCCGAAGAGACTTTGAATACCTCTCAAATAGGACTTTGATTTTTGTGCTCCGAATAGTCTTTGAAAACCTCTCAAAGAGGACTTTGATTTTTGTTGCTCCAAAGAGACTTTAAATGCCTCTCAAAGAGGACTTTGTGCTCCAAAGAGACTTTAAATGCCTCTCAAAGAGGACTTTGTGCTCCAAAGAGACTTTGAATGCCTCTTACAGAGGACTTTAGTTTTTTCACCTCTCAAGGAGGACTTTGATTTTTGTTGCTTCGAAGAGACTTTGAATGCCTCTTAAAGATGACCCAATGCTTCGAAGAGACTTTGAATTCCTTTTGAAGAGGATTTTAAATTTTGCACCTCTCGTGGAGAATTTTGATCTTTATTGCTCTAAAGAGACTTTCAACGGCTTTTAAAGAGGACTTTATGCTTCGAGGAGACTTTGAATACCTTTTAAAGAGGACTTTTCTTTTTGTGCTTCGAAGAGACTTTGAGCACCTCTCAAAAAGGACTTTAATTTTTTTTCTTTTGATGTTAAGTGTTTAAGTTTTTGAATTTCTTTTTAAATATTTGGTGTATCTAAAGATTTTGAGTCGCTGGTGTGTTTAAGATTTTTTGCTTCTTGAGTTTTAGGCATGTTTTAAGGTTTAAGTTTTTAAAGTGCGCCTCCTTTAGAGGGCTTAATGCTCACAGGGAGACTATACAAACACTAAAAAAAATATAGAATAACGATAACCCTCGCTAAGTTAGTTTGGACTATGGTCCTTGCCAATTTAGTGAAGATGATTACGTTGGTTTTGAGGTTTAAGTAATTAGCGAGGACATAACCCTCGCTAATTTAGCTTGGACTATGGTCCTCGCCTATTTAGTGAGGATTATTCCCTAGCTAATATTCATTTCACATGGTTTTTAAGGTTTAACTAATTAGCGAGGACATAACCCTCGCTAATTTAGCTTGGATTATGGTCCTCGCCAATTTAGTGATAAATTTATCTAATATATTTTTTTTAGTTAAACTTAGATGGACTAAATTATTGTTACTTAAATTAATTAAATTGAACTAAATTATCATGTTTAAATTTAATAATATCATTTATTATTAATTATATAATGGGGAAACTAAATTGCAAGGATATGGTTCTCACAAAATCAGCTTGGAAAAAGGTTCTTGCCAATTTTGCGAGAGCCATAGCCTAGCTAATTTTCCAAAATTTTGAGCGAGATATGAAAAAATATTAGCGGGATCTTTTTTTCTTGCATCCCTAAAACTTCATCCCTCTTGTGTTGCTTTCATTCTCTCCTTTCCAGCTCGAAAGAGTGTCTCAAAAATCTCTCTGCCCTCCGTTTTCTAGTTATCTCATAAATTAACAATAGGTATGGGTTATTTAGCAGTTTCAACAGTGTCTATGACTTTGTGCTTCATGGCTCTGCGATATTGGGTAGAGTTGTCAGTCGAAAAATTAAAATTGGAGGGTTTAATTACTGAGAATTCTATTATCAGAGAAAATGCCAACCGGGCCCTTTACTTACTTAATGTAAAATTTTGAGTGCAACATTGATATTCTCTTAGATTTTTATCCATTTTTTATTTTTTATGAAGGTGGATCTAGTGAAGAGACATTGTTTTCCAGTTTTGTAGGAATGGAGAAAATCGGCGTATATTAAGGGGCCACTGGTTTGCTTGTAAAGGGGGTCTTGATTGTGTTTCCAGTAACTTTTGTTTGAAAGTGCCCTAAACTTGGAAATGTCCTTAAGAAGACGTGGTTATCTTGAAACCTACAGAATTAAGTTTATGTTTTGTAAAGATTAATTTCTTTTAGTGCATATTATAATTTTTAATTACCTCATTTCTTGCTTTCTATGTCTTTAACATTAGACTGGGCTTCAGGTTTGGCATCGGAGGACATTTCAGCCTTCTGTGCTTGTTGCTGCTCGTGTTGATATGCAAGGATCTACTCCAGTTAGTAAATCATGCTATAAAAAGGAAATTTCATTCTTTATATATTATCATATGATTCATTGATATATGATGCACATCAACATATGATGGGTTGTAAATGGAGGGACATTATGCACTTTTTACAGGAGAAGATAAACTTGGGATGCTTGGCTTAATGTTGATGCTTTTGGGTTTTCTAGCATCATTAGCATAGGTGGAAATGGGATTAAGTTAAGACGTGACTACTCGGCATCACAATCAACAAAACTGACCCAGGTTTGTCTTTATCATTTTTTATTCTGTTACAGCAGAAACCAAGCTACAATATATATATATATATATATTAAAAACTGTTCACTTAGTTTTAATATGGATTGAAAACTATTAGTCATGTTGATCGTTGTTTTCTTTTATTTAGGATGAGCTTTGATAGGAGGAGGAGGAGATTAATGATTACTGTTCACAGGTGTGAGTGTCTCATTCTTTTTTATGCTTATTTTTCTTTTTTTTTTTTAAAATATATAACTATTTTTATATAATGTATATCTGATTTTATTAAGCATTCTAGTATTGAAATTTTAGCATCTTTATTTTCTTTTTGATATAGAGAAAAGTTACGACCCTTAATTGCCAAGGGAATGACTTCATTGTTTGAATTTTATATTTTACTTTCGTCTTTCTTTTTGTTTTGGAACACAAACGGTTTTTTCTTTTCAGATGGAAGTCAATGAGTTACCCAATTCAATTTAAATTTTCTATTTCTTGGTACTTTCAATAGTTTTAATTGATATCTAGAGAACCAACATTTTGTTGTTTGACCCAGAAGATTTTGACTAAAAGAACAATGATCATAAAGTTCTTTTTAATAAAATGATCGAGTGTCAAGAGGAAAAATAGGCATTTTCTTATATAATAAAATGATTTCTTATTTATTCATTGAGTTTTATGCTTTTTAAAGTTTGTTTCCATGTAATGAAAATAAAAAAATAGGAATTATGTTTGCTTGTGTTTTTGGCAAAGTTTAGTCAATTATCTACTTTGAACGGAAACATTCCAGTGAATGATTGTTGTTCAGTGGCCGTGTCTCATTATTATCATTTTTATGCATCTTTCTCTCTCTGTTCCCCTTTATAATCCCAGTGTCCTCATAGTGATAGAGTGTTACATGGTTTATCATTAGCTCAATTGAATTGGATATGACTTAAATATGCGATCCATTTTACCATTGAAAAGTTTAGGCGCAAAGTTTGTTGCTTTATATGGGAACTTTGTACAATTGGGTAGAATGTTTTGTAACAAATTATCTTGCTTGTTGTGTTGCTAGACATTTGGTAGGTTACTTCATTTTGGTGATTTTAATCAACTCTGGACATTGCCAAAGTTGTTATTTTATTTTGGGAATATACTATGGATACTTAGGGAATAGACTCCTTTCCGAGAAAAGTGCAGTTCTTTTAGCTGAAGCATCAGGTATATTTTCCACTTTGGGAAATTAAGAATTTGAAATTAAGGAGAAAAATCTACTTTCTAGTTCTCTTGGAAAATTTATGAAAGTAGTTATACTTTTCCACTATTAAATAAGCCTTAAATTTAAACTAAATCAACTCTATGTCTGATTACCTGGTCTTATGGAAACTGTAGGGAGAAAATGGGATCCTACTAATGTGATATTATGAATTTTAGATATGGTTCCAATATATCCCACTAGTAATAAAATTTAAGTATGGTTGCTTTTTGGAATGGATAGTTGAAAATTATTTGTGTGAACTATTCTGAAAAAATTCAGAGCTAAATTGGAATCTGAGACTATTAGAATGGACATTTTTTTTCTTGGCATTGAACAGTCTTTTTCATTATTTGTTACTACCCTATTCTTTTCATTTGCTATGTTTCTATTTTCATTTCCTTTTTTTTTGATTTTGCTTCCATTCCATTTCCTACTCTTACTTGGTGTTAGCATGCTGAATTGCATTCTGTCTTCTATTCTATTTGAGTGGAGAAAGGGCTTGAAGCTTAGTGGTGAAACTGCTGTTGAAAAGATTACTTTGGATGGTGTACATTGTTTGCGTACCATACTGAGTGCAACAGTACATGATGTATTATACTACATGAGCCCTATCTATTGTCAAGATATTATTAACTTAGTGCGTACTTGATCTCCAATTTCATCTCTTTTTTTTTGTTCTTCATTATCTCAGATTAAGCTATTTGAATTACTCAAATGCATCTTTTTATCTGGTTATTTGTTATGAATAATAAAATAGTTAATTAATGTTTATTTTCCAATTGTGTTTAATTAATGTTTATTTTCTACGTTAAATTAATTTACTTATTCTAATTCTGGGTTTGGTTATTATTGAATTAAATTTATTGATTAAAAAAAGAGTTAAAGCCGAATTTGAGATTTTATATTGTTTATTATCTTTCAAATCCAAATATGAAGACTAACAAGGGATGAAGTTGAGAAAGATATAGTGAATCTTTTTCTTTGAACACTGTCTTTGGTGCTGTTGTTGCTTCACATATCTATTGATTACTTTATCTTGGTATTTCTTGCAGGGGCTGAAGTTGAGAAAGATATTCAAATTCAAAAGAGTACCCTTCTTGCAGTTGGACAGGTAATATCATTTTTTTTAAATTTGCTTCATTTTCACTAATTGAAGTAATGCAAGATAATCAAAGCCTCATGAGAATATATTTGTTCCAATGATGATGTTTTTCCCTAGTTAGTTTGAATGCATTATTTTTCTTTTCCATCTTCAATTTTTGGTTTATTATGAATCAAATCCCTTGCTGGCCTTATGTAATTTATTATGGATTTGCTTATAGGAAATTTTTCATATCTTTATTTTAAATGATCAATGTGGCAATTTTATAGTGAAAGTGCATTTCTTACTGTATTTAGTCAAGTTATTTTTTTTTTTGTATTTAGTCAAGTTATGCAAACACTGGTCAAATGTTCAAGATCAACAATTGGAAGATCAAGTTCTAATAATGACACCGGGTGGAGTTCTTTCTTATTTGCAATCAATCGCTACACAACTATATGAACTAAAAATAGCTGGCATTATATAAAATTATTATAACTTTTAATTGTTACTATTATATATGGATGTATTATTTTGGATATATTATTAACAATGCTATATACTTGTAAATAACAATTTATTCATGAATATATATATATATTTTTATATTAAATGTTGAGTGAATATAAATTTGTTATTTTTTAGTTTTTTATTTATTATTTAAATAATAAAATTTTTGTATTAAATTAAGAAAATAAAAAATTTCATATAAACATTCAGTGAGGATAAATTTCATGCTAAATTTAGCAAGAATAATATTTGTTAAAAAATGCATGCTAAAATTTAGCGACAATTTAGTGAGGACTAAATCCTCACAAAATTTAGTGAGGACTTTAATCCTCGCTATCCTTGCAAAAGTTAGCAAGGAATAAATTCTCACAAAATTTAGCGAGGATTTTAATCCTTGCAAAAGTTTATTCCTCGCAAAACTTAGTGAGGACTTTAATCCTTGCAAAAGTTAGCATGGAATAAATCCTCGCAAAACTTAGCGAGGACTTTAATCCTCGTAAAAGTTAGTGAGGACTAAATCCTCACAAAACTTAGTCCTCGCTAAATTCAGCAAGGATAACTTTTGTAACAAAATTTTTGTCCTCGCTAAAGTGATTTAGCGATGAAAATTCATCATTTAACGAGGACTTTTGTCCTATCTATTTTGCATTTTTCTTGTAGTGAAATGTCGGGTTTAATGCTTCAAAGAGACTTTGAATGCCTCGTAAAGAGTATTTTATGCTCATAAAGAGACTTTGAATGTCGGCGAAGCATGGTGTTTTCCATTGTTAATTTGAGTGTGTTGTTTGAGCGTGTGTGTTTTTGTTTTTTTTTCTTTGTGTTGGTTTCAATATATTTTGGGTTTGTAAATTTTCATGTATTTTGAATTTTTACATTTTTAGATGCATTTTGAATTTGTGAATTTTTACATGTTGGACTTATTTTAAATTTGTACATTTTGAGATTTTTACATTTTTGAATATATATTGAGTTTTTTAAATTTTGGATTTACTTTGCATTTTTACACTATAGATGTATTTTCATTTCAAGGCCTTGAAACTTTTAATTGTGTTACGTATTTGTATAATTTTGTGTTCTTTGTGCATTTGTATTTCTGGTGTATTTAAAGGATTTGAACTTTTGTACATTTGAATTATTGTGCATTTTAAGAATTTGAGTTTTTTTGTATATTTATTGTGTGGTTGTTTGAGTATATATTTTATTTTAAAAATCTTACCTGATTGCTCCCAGCAAGGGTGCATGTAGACAATCTAGCCCTTCGAAGGGTTTTTTTTTAAGGGGGTTAGGGGGAAGGGTTTAGCATGATCTCCATTCCCTAGAGAATTTTTCTTGACCTAATTATCTAGCTTAAGTAGGTGCCAATATTGAGCTGGTGTCATCCTTTGGCCCACTTTTATGCATAAGACCTCTTCGTATTTTACTTGGAAGGTTACGTGCCATAATATATGCAAAATATTGTACGTGTATAAAAAGAATATGTGTGTGAACCATATACACATAATTATGTACATGAATTATGTGCGATTGTGTGTAAAAAGGATTATGTATATGCATAGGTTTATATTAGTAAAAACATTTGTTAAAAGAATTATATGTACAAGATATTTGTACCAGTTATTGTAAAAATTATGTACACAAACGTTAACAAAAATTAAGAATGTAAGAACATTTGCAAAAATTGTATGACCAAAAGTGCTTCGAAAGTTGTATTTTGCAAAATATTTACGAAAAATATATGTCAAAAGAATGCATGCAAAAATGGATAGACCATGTCCCAAGTGTAAGCACTGGGTCCTAAGGAGACTTTTGTCAGGGTTACTTAATGAGAAAAATTGCTCATTTAAAGACAGCGAATCGAGGATGGTGAACCCTTTTGCATTGAAATTATTTTATAAAAAAGTGTTTTAAAATGTTTCGTACTTGATTTGGGTAGTTAATTGGCACAGAGGGTTAAATGATGGGAAATACCCTTAACCGGGGACTCAAAATTTGAGTTACGTAAGTTTATGACCTTTACTCACCCATGCATTTATGACTTATACACCCTTGCACTAAAAAGAATCTCATCATTTGGCCTAAATGTTAGATTTTTTCTATTTTGGCATTATACAGCCTTACACAAAGAGTGTACAATTGACCTACCTTTTGAAGTGTACACCTAAGCATCCCTTTGGTACGGTTGTACACTCAAAAGTGGGTGGATTTTCCCATAAAGCAACTGGGCAAATGGAGCACCTTTTGAGTGTATACCCATACATACCTATATGCACATCCGTACACTTCCCATTATATAAAGTTTTTCCTGGATACTTGCAAAAAGGTTGGAAAAAAGCTTGGAAAATCGGTGAACTTTGAGTTCTAGGATTGCATTCATAGAAAGTTTCAAAAAGGCTTTTAAAAATTCTTAAGAGTAAAAAGGGAATATTTGGCATTTAGCTTTTCTTGTCTTTCAACTACCTTTGACTGTTTCAACATCATAAGGGGTCTATGAATCCGATATTCAATAGTCTAACTTAGTAAGTACATTGAAGGTAATATAAAAAGCCTTTCTTGTTATTTTCAAAATTATCATAAGCTTTGTTACTATTTTCATTTATAGCTTTTATTGTATATTGATCTCCGATAGATTTAGGTTGTGAAACCCTTTTTTAAAAGGGTATATTGCCTTGAGATAGAAATTATTAGGCTATCTTCTTTAAATTATATTTTGTCCATTTTAAAACTGATTTTCTCAGAGTAAAATCTAGTTTAAAAACTCTTCTTTGAATTTAGTTTTCCTTTTCGCTCCCTTTTGGATATATTGTTGATAAGGAATTTATTTTGAAAAGAAAAAGAAAACTCGCCGTTATCAAGCCAATAAGGCCGTACATCATTTGATGTGGACCTGCGCATTAAGCGATGCATGGCCCAAAATATATTTTCTTACTTTTTAAGGTAAAAGAGTCAACTGTATGTCACAAAGTGCGCTCTCGTGCATTTTTTGACATGTGCATTGGATCCCTACCTTTTTATTTTATTTACTTCAATGAGTTTTTTATGTATATTTTCTTTACATTTTTTGTTATCATTATTATTTTGGTTATCATTGTTATTGTTATTGTTATTGTTATTATTATTGCTCTTGTGGAATAAACCCCTTTGAGGATACAACTAGGCGAGCGCTACAAGTAAGCCCATGATCCTTTCTCTCTACTATAAAAAGGGCTTTTTGATCGTAAGTGAAAAATATCATCAAAAATATTTATAGTAATTAATTGGAATATTTCATTAATAAAATCAGACCAATGTCAATGTTTTGCTGAGGAAATTCACATGTAAAGATTAGCTTTTAATAGTGTAAATGCTTTTATATATAATTAAATAACATAGGACATTTCTTAAATAAAACTTGGATTGGCAAGTCCCTATCTTCAAAACTTTACAATGAAACGCTTTTTCAATAATCCACATGCAAGGACCAAAGTCCTTACCTAAAAGGTCACAATGAACTGCCCGATTTATAGATGTCTTTATCGCTTTATTCTATGCCATGATTTATTGCTTTCTTATATGATTGGGTACGCCTTTAATTTCTATATTTACTCTAATCTTGCATGAAAGAAAAGGGATAAAACGATTAGTCTAAAAGCCTTTATGTCACATTTATCAAGGGTAAAAATATGAGCAGAGTTTCAAACCCTCTCTAGGTTTTTTGGCCTCACGAGGTTGGAACACCCTTCTTTCCTAATGTCCTATTAGGTGGCAACTCCTTACTATCAGCCTTGTGATGCCCAACTAGATGCCTCTCGGCTATCAATCATTAGCGATGAGATAAGAACTTCTAGGCATGCCATATCATGCCTTTCGAGTTTTAAGATTTGGCAACTCGAGTTGAGTTTCTTTCCCATTGCGAAGTAATCATTAGCCTAGGTAGGGAACCTTAGCCTGGTCAAATCCTAAAAGTGGGACCAAATTGCTAAAGATCAGAGGTTTCCTCACTCGAGCTCGATGATCCCTTGGCTTCGAGGGTAAAATCGAGTGTCGGTGCCAAAAAGAGGAAGAGCGTGCATCACACTGGCAAATCCACTGCGGAAATTTTGATACTTCATTTTGATACTACTCTTGATTTATGTGACATAAAAGGCTTTTGGTTAATAAATTTCATCTTTTTTTGAAATTGCATTAAAATCCTATTAGAGCCTTAAAATAAGTTAGGTATCCCAGTGTTCTAACCCTGGTGCATCCCTAAAGCATTCCCTTATCATTCACTCAACCAAGGGTAGTGTTAGGGATAACCACCAGCCCAAGTCTAGTACCTTTTGGTATATCAAATGGTGAGCCAATTGGTTATTATGCTTGTGATATGCTAGACTCATTGGTAGGGACCATACTTAGGTAGCCTTATAATTGAGTACCTAGACAAAAAACCCATGTAATGACATAGAAATCTCCATTAGGACGTCCATAATAATCTTGCATTACTTGTCATATGGATCCTTGTGTATTAAGCATACCTAGACAAGTTTGGATGTCTACTTATCAAAGGCTGCCATGCCTTGGTAAGCCCATTCTAATTTGCTTGGGTTGCCTGAATATGCATCAATGAAAGCCTTTTTTGTGTGCCTCTTGAGAGAGATGTTATGCTACCGAATTTTTGCTGTGCACCATACGCATTCATCAGGGTCCCTTATTAAACCATGGATTAATTCCACCTAGGAAAGAAGACTTTAACCATGTGTGCGGGAGAAATAAGGTGGAGAGGATTCTTGTGTGTGGTTATCGATGCTATATCTCATGATCATGCATTTACATCTGCTCATGCATTATGCTAACAACCCCTATTTTGGCAGCCATAAAAAAGTTATCATTTCTTAGGTGGTTTTGGGATTTAGATGGTTATTTAGTTAAGATGTGGTTTGCTAAATAGACAGAGGAGCTGGTATTAGGATAGAGTTCAGAATTGGGATCTGAGTTGGGTATAGACAGTGTTTCATAAGAATTTTCAGATGGGTACTTAAAATAGTCATAAAGGAAGGTTATGGCTGAAATCACTCCTTCCTTTAGTTCCTCTTGTTCCCAAGATGCATATAAGAGGGTGGATGATCTTAAGAGAAAAATGATGCCAATGCTTGCTAGTCTCTCAACCAGCTTGGCTTTAATCTCAGTTGCTCAACCTATTGTACCAGCTACTGCTTGAGTTGAACTGATTCTTTTTGGGGAGATTCTAGCAACTCCTATCGTGATACCCCCACTAGCAATAGATGCCAGGAATGTGGCCCCATAGGGAATAGAAAGGGATGTCGCTCGAGGAGATCCTGAATGTGATTTTATAACTGATGAAGAGGATGAATTATGGACCCCTCATGTGCTAAAGAACCTTATCGCAAAAGAGGAAAATCCTATTGTGAGGAAGATAAAAGAGAAGTTGGAGGCTCTGACTAGAATGTTGTTAGTTGTGAAAGGAGTCATTCCCAAGGATATTGACTTAGATGTGAAGACACCTTGCCTAGTCAGTTTAAGATGCCTGACTTGATAAAGTTTAATGGTACATTCGATCCACTGGCTCACATCAAATAATATGTCCTGCTCATTAAGAGAACTACCCTTACTAAGAGACAAAAAATGAATCTTTTTATCCTCAGCCTAGTGGGCCCTATTGTTATCTAGTATCATAGTCTGGATAGAAAGAAAAATGAAGATTGGGAGAGGTTGACGAAGGAATTCTTTAGGCTGTATGACTATAGTACTAGTATGGAAGTTACCCTGAAGGATTTGGAGTTGTTACAACAGAAGCCTAGAGAGTCTTCCCATGAATACCTCACTCGATGAAGGAATAGAGTGATGGAGATAAAGAGAAAACCCGACACATAAGATCAGATCTTCCTGTTCATTCGAAATGCCATTCCTTATTTGAAGGAAAGTCTCAAAATGAAGGGGTTGAAGGAAAAGAGAAAATTGAATGTGAGACTACAATCCTTGACAAAAGAGAAACCATTAAAAGAATGAGAGGCATCTACTGTTACATTGGCCACCCCTAATTTGTAGATGATTCTTTTGCTGATGTATTCCTAGGGCATGAATGGCCTTCTATGGATAGTTAGGCACACAATTTGGTACATATGGAAGGGTATTCGGGGTGAAAGGGCCATTTAGGATGGCATTAAATTCTTCATTAAAGGGGCAAATCTCCACGTTATTGAAATGAAACACATTGAAATGGGGATCCCAGTGGCATGTCAAAGCCACCACCAGATGGTCATCTAGTTTCACCCTTCAAAGAAATTTTAAGTTGGGATAAAGGGACAAAATGGGATTGTCCTAGGTATAGTAGTCATCTCGTAATATGGCGAGGTGCTCAGAAAAAGGAGTCATATTGGTCAAAGTGTGATATGAAGTAATGCAGTTGAAGGCACAAATATGGGAGATGAGTAGAAATGAGGGAAACTCAAGTGGGGAACAAAGGCCAGCTAAAAATTTGAAGGCCCTAGTTGGACTGTACGGTCGTACATTCAAAATGCAAACTTGTACATAAATCCCAGTTACCACCTAGTAAAAATGAACATTAAAAATCCCCTTGCATGCCATACACCTCATCCTGTATCATTTTAACCAAGACATGCATGCTTTTAGCATAAAAGTTTGTAGGTTTCAATCTACAATTCACAATTAAAGGTCGGCTCATGTTTTAAAGTAATAAATATTCATCTGATATTTCACATAATTCAGGGAGTATGCTTTACACATGTACAGGAGGACAAAGACATAGGAAATATAATAGCAAAATGTAATTTTAAAGAAAAAAAAGATGTGCATAATAAATTATAATGGTAATTTAAGTGTATAATGATGAGCAAGATAGTCATAAAAGCATGTTTAATAGGGTAATTAAATATAATGTTTTGCTAAGTACAAAAGTCATTTCTTGTGAATAAATCATAGATAAAATGATTTTTGTTTGATTAGGTCAATAAATTGGGTATTATGATTTTTTAGAGTTATTTTTGGAAAAGATCGGGGTTATTTTGTTTGAATTTGGGTCAAAATCCATGCAAAATGCTATTCACATAGCATTTTAAATGCATGGGGACATTTCATATTCAAAAACTTTTCAAAATTGGACTTTTTTTAGCGTACACCCTTGTATCTCTATCTTACAGCTTTGCATTGGAAGGTACGATCGTACACTCCAGTGTACACCCATACACTCCTCAAAACTTAAATGCAGTCGATTTCTTCTCCTTTTTCTTCTTCTTTCTTTCTTCTTTCTTTTCTTTTTTTTGATGATTCCAAAAGGTGTTTCTCAGGTTTTGCCATTTTCTCACTATAAAAGCAATATTTTTGCAATTTCAATCTGGTACATTGTTGGATCTTCTCATTGCATGCATTTTGAGTTCAATTTTGTGGGTTTTCATCAAGGTTTTCTTATTCTCCAAAAAGGTATGTAACTATCCCTCTACCTATTTCTTATGATTCAAATGGGCATGAAATCATGAAAGCCTATTGATAGGAGTTGTCATTAGTGTGTGTAATATGCTGCTAATTATGATTCTTAATTATATTTCAAAAAAATTGATTAAGTTAGTGCAACTTGGTTCATTCGTTAAGTTATTATGTAAATGGTAACCTTGTATAGTGATAGTTTTGTTTGGCAGAAGGTGGTAGGCAATGTGTGCATTTTGTACAAAAAAAAAACAAATGGATGATGGGGTATGTAGATATAATTATAATACTGTAAAAATAGGAAGTAATGCTAGTCGATATGTGTTAGTTTTTTTATATAGCTTATGGCACAAATTCTGTAACTAATAATAAAATGTGTTAGTTATTTATACAAAATATGAATGTTAGTAATAATAGAATGTTGGCATGATTCCTAAATGGTGGTAAAAAAACAAAATGGGAACAATATAGAATAACTAGATTTACATGTTATATAGTAGGCTATTCGCTTTTCCTCTTTCAAGTAAATAAGAATAGTGATGACAAATCAACCATACCAATATATATATGTGTGAATGATGATCTTTCTTAAATAACTTACTTTAGTTGATGTATATAGATTACTTTTATAAAAGCTCTTGCATGATTGCTAGATGCCTAGTTGTGGGTTAGGAGAAATCCAAGGTTGTTTAGCCAATATAGCTTTTGCAAATTAATTTTATGTAGGACTGGGCCTAGTTTATCTAAGCCGTTATGCTGCCAAAATTTAGTCACAAAATGCTACAATTTCTAAATGACATCTTTGGCCAATGCAACATTACTAACTATAAAACTTTAAATCGTGCAAGAATGGATCCTCAATATCTTATATGGATGACAACTGAACAAGGTGACCTTTACCAGCCTTTAGGAGAAACTCGCATGCTACCTAATTGGTTTATGTCTAGGCATTTGCTGATAGAACTGGGATTGATAAATGAAGTGAATGACCTGATAGCACGAGCAGGCTGGACAGACTTTTATGTAGAGGCATATCGAACTTATCCAAAAATGACCAGCGATTCTTAGTCACATTCAGGTATTTAAGGCATCAGAGGCCAGATGATAAGGGGTCATTACATACCGCATCTAGGGTCGGCTGATGTCCATGACGCGCGAGCATTTTGCTCAAATACTAGAATTGCCTATAGGCAAGGGAGTAATTAGACTTGAGAAATCTACTTCAGCAAAGATGTGGGCAGTTATTGCACGACCATGGGTTGTATATGTGAGAAGGATAGCAAAGTCTACCCTGCTACAATTACAGTTGCTATGATACTTGCATAGAGTCCTTTCTTATTTATACTTGGGGAGGCCAGGCAATCTTGGTTTTGTTATGGTGGTAGAGATATATAGCCTATGAGGCATGGTAGTAGGTAGGCCAATAGACCTAAGCCATGCTATTTTAGGACACATACACACGACCCAGTGTAACTCGAGCAATGCTACAGCCATTGGGGGATTGGTCACTAGGTTACTCCTAGCTGAGGGGATGCCAGAGGCTTAGATGGGACCATCTATCGGAGAGGGCATATGTTTAGATAGAGAGGCAGCATATGACATGTATATGGCTAGAAAGGATGAAGCTACTTCCGATGGGATTAGGTTGATGACCCTAGAGGAAATGGATGCAACCCTTCACCCAAGTATAGGGATACCTAATCATTAGCCACAACCCTCACATCCTAAGCAGGCAATCTTGGTTTTGTTATGGTGGTAGAGATATATAGCCTATGAGGCATGGTAGTAGGTAGGCCAATAGACCTAAGCCATGCTATTTTAGGACACATACACACGACCCAGTGTAACTCGAGCAATGCTACAGCCATTGGGGGATTGGTCACTAGGTTACTCCTAGCTGAGGGGATGCCAGAGGCTTAGATGGGACCATCTATCGGAGAGGGCATATGTTTAGATAGAGAGGCAGCATATGACATGTATATGGCTAGAAAGGATGAAGCTACTTCCGATGGGATTAGGTTGATGACCCTAGAGGAAATGGATGCAACCCTTCACCCAAGTATAGGGATACCTAATCATTAGCCACAACCCTCACATCCTAAGCAGGTGCTAGGTAATGATTGGCAGACGGAGGATGTTTTTGGGCCAAGACTTAGAGAGGAGGAAGAGATCCCTTTCACAGATTATTTTACAGGACAGGCCTACCAACAGCCAATTGTGTCACCTCCCATGCAGGATTTATTTACTTTCCATCGGTGGTTGCCTCATAGGGCCTATAGTCATCCTAGTGCATAATCATCCTTAACACCACCTCTACCTTAGAAAGCAGACCCATGGGATGCTATATTACAAGGTATTAAGAACCTAATTGTGGCTCAGAGTGTTATGTTTACGGATATATAGGTGAGATGCCAGGAGCAGGCTAGGCAAAATGAGGCATATATTAAAAGGTTTAATGACTTTGATGCTCTCCAGCAGTAGTTCATAGCTGATTTGGGTAAGATGGAGATGGAAATCTAGAATATGGATAACAATATTAAAATGGCCATAAAATGCATCACGACATTAGAGACTTCCTTCCTAACTGGCAAAGAGGCTTTCAAAGGAGCCAGAGATGAGATGGAAATGAGGATTCACAAATTGGATGCTGACTTTAAAGCCCATATGACAGGTATAAATGGGATAGTTACAGGCTACATTACTACACAGACAACTGACCTGGTTGGTATTCGGGGGGATATGGATTGCCTCGTAGGGTATATTAATGACTTCTTACTTCCTATCATTGTTCAGCCTTCGAAACCCGCATAGATAGGCCCTTCTACTTCTCAGGCATTAAGCCCACCATTCTACAGACATCAATCACATTCCCCACCAGAAGGTCCTACTGACTATGGCGGGCATTGAAGCTCAAGGATTTCATAGAGATAATGACCTTCATACATACACCATTATACCACACACATTTCATATACAGTTTCATATTTGAACAATTATTATGGGATGATTATGTCGTTTGTTTCTTTGCTACATTTTGCATATTTGTGTTGTTTTATAGTTTGGATGTGTATTTTAGGTTTACCAAGACTATTTTTTTTTTTTTTCTAAATTTGCTTTGAAATTATCATTTGTTTGCCATGATTGACATAGGTTGTATACTAGATTATGAGATGCCTGGTGCCACAAATCAATATTACTTGATGTTAACAAGTTAAGCATACTTTTAAGATGTTCACATTACAGGACAAAAAATGATTGATTACTAATGAGCTATATGGTATAATGCTAAACAGGCATTGGACTTAACAAAATTTTTATGTCATATTGCTAAGAAAAAAATACATATATATATATATATATATATATATATATATATATATGATAATGATATAGAGAGGAAAATAGATACAAGAGAAATCAACATGAATAATTGTCTTAATGAACAAGGCAAGGGGCAACAAACCATAATCTAACTTTTCAACACTGCAAATGCAGGACAAATAGATTTTAACTGGCTACACAGTGTGACACCCCTATTAAGGCTTTAAGAGAATGAATATGCATTTCAAAGATAGCATTATTGATATAAGTTGGGTTGGTCAATGAATAATAGGTTAAGAATATAGAAGTAATTATTTAAAAAGATGAAGGGTAAAATGGTCATTTTAAGTTAAGTCATGTGTGTGATTAATTTTGAGAAAATGTAAGCTAAGGGACCCAATTGAAAAATAAAAAGGAGAGTTTAGGGGAATAAATAAGAATTTGAGGAAAATAAAGGAGTTAAAAGCAATTTTTGATAAAGTCAACAAGTGGACCAATAGGAGCAAGACACCTATTTCTTCTAGAATGGTCTTAAAAAGAAAGAAACCTAAGATTTTTCTTGGATTGGCCAGCCATTTCACTTCAAGGATCTTCAAAGCCACCATTTTCTCTCAAAAACTCAAATTCTCTAACCCCTAATTAACCTTTAAAAAGATCCAACCATAGCTTGTAGCAAGGAGATAGAATTTAGTGGTTGGCTTCCTTAAGGTAAGGGAACCTCTCTTCTCATCTATAAATTGTTTCTTATAATTAAATTAAGGGATTAGATGAATCTTTAAGAATGATAAATTTTGTTTTGCTGTAAAGAGAGAGAAGCAAAGGCAAGGAGAAAAAAAGGGAAAAGCTTGACGGAGGTGGTCATCAAAGAGGTAAGGGAAATTTAATGTGTTTATATGTGTTATATAAATGTGCTTAGTGGTTAGAGAGGTTAATTTAAAGTTATTAAGTAAATAATGCATGTACATGATGGTTAATTAGGTATAAGGACTAAAATAGAAGCATTTTCCTTCTAGTTAGCAAAATCTCTTCTTAGGTTTACTGGACCTACCCAGATTGTTTTGGCTATATCTTGAGTTTGGGAGATCTAAATTGAGTAATTCTAGTTGGACTAGAAACTAGACTCATAAATATAAGTTTGATAAGAAGACACCAATGTTTGATTAATTTTGTATGATAGTTAAAAATTAGCTTGAACTCAGACCTAGTTTGTTCGCCTATCATTGAGAATAGTCCACATTGTTTGGTGAATATTTTGAGATTTATAAGGCCAAATGGAGTGAATTTTAATGTTTTGGAAAGTAAAAACATATAAAAACAAGTTTGTAGAGACCATTATGGTTGAATCTAGCTCAAGGTATGATGAAATTGTAGAATAAGATGAACCAAGAAAATTGTCTCTTCTCTATCACGAGTCATGCAGGGTGTCACAAGCCGTGTCATGTTGGTCTCTGTCATGAGTCGTGCAAGGCATCACAAGTTGTGAAGGGAGACAAGAGTCATGAAGGGTGACATGAGTCATCCCCTTTCCCTTTTCTTCTCTTCTTTTTTAGCTTCTTTCCTTGATGGAATTAAAGGGTTTGATCAAAGTAACCATGAACAATCAACTTATATTGTGATATGAGATGCATGGAAGCCTAGAAGTATCTATAATTATATTTATACACCTAAGTTAAAATGAATACAAATGTAAAGGAAGCATGAGTATATGGATCGTTAGGGCCATTAGTTGGACTAACATCAACTTTATGCATGTGACCAATGGATTTATAGAATGTACGAGACAAAAGAAGACCTATAAGCCAAATATTTGTGTATATATATATATATGTGTAAAAAGGTGCATAATATTAATAGGTTGTGGAACTTGTATAATAAATAATAGAACATTGAGGGGTGTTATAAGGAAATTAGGACATATAAGTTGAATTCAAAAAATTACCAAGCTCATATATCAAATTGTATGTTGTAAACTAATATGATTAGAATATATGGATATCAATAAGGGCATAAGTATGTATACTGGAAAATGCATATGTGCATAGGGATATATAAGACTAATGATATGCTAATTAGGAAGTAGACATTATAGAGGTATGAAGGTGTTTATATTTTCTAGTTTATGCATTTATGCTCTAACCATTATTGTATACAGGTATGACTATTAATATAAGTATATGTATGTGTATGTATATTGGAATATCAAATTGTATGTTGTAAACTAATATGATTAGAATATATGAATATCGATAAGGGCATAAGTATGTGTTGCACCCTTATCCTATAATCTATATATATCACTTTATCCATCTCATTACACATGTTTTACTGTGTAACATAAACATATACCAACTATATAGAGAACTGATATTCATACTTAATCCATAAAGAGTGCCAAACTATTAAGATTTTACAATATACATTAGAGTCACTTTACAAAGTATAACAACTGATTAACATCTTACAAAACAGCTGTAATTTTACCAGATTTCCAATACAACATAAAACCCTCGAAATACAAAAAAAAAGAACAAAAAAGAAGACTATATACTTTATAATCTTCGAAGACTTGTGTTGGCCATCCTGCTACAGATATCAGTCCTGCTTAAGTTCTAAAAAGGTGGATAACGGGTTATACGATAGCACTCTAAGGTACAAAACTATTAATTTTAATGATGGCACCCGAAGGTACAAATAAGATACCCGGAGGTATTAAACGTTGATTCCTTGTAGGGATAAAACTGTATGATAATCGGTGGACCCAAACAGGGTCAAACAAATAACATGAATCCAAATGGGGTCAATTAAATAACATAGACCCAAATAAGGTCAATCAAATAACATGGACCGATCAAGCAGATCCAAGCAGGGTCGGCTACAACCCAAACAGGATTGTTTAAATCAACTCTAACTTTAAACCCAAACAGGGTCACTCTAACTTTTAATTTCAAGTGGACCTAAACAGGTCAAAACTGTTTAAAAGCAGCTGCAAGGTACCCTTATAGGCATGCCTATCTATCCACATCCTAGACTTAATGCAAGCAACATAAACTCTTTACTTTATCTTTACTCTATCAATCATATATATGTATACACATATATACTCTTATATAACTATGTACAAGGTAATCATATACATGCTCATGTGTAACTTTCTGTAAACATGTGATCATATGCACTATTAGGTATTGCTATTTTGTACTTTGCTCTTCTCTCATCATATGCATATTGATGTTTATACACATATATTCATGTATATATATATGAGCATGGTGTCATAGATATCTACACATATAAATTTTCTATAAACATGTTATCTTAGGCACAATTAAGTATTATTATTTTGTACTTGTAATCCCTATAAATTATGTAACCATTTCACATATGTATTATGATAATCATATGCATGCATACATGCTTTACTATCCCTTTTCGTGTGATATTTTCACCAGTTTAATTATATGGAAACAACATGTGTATGCATTATTATTATTTCATAAAAATATATGTACCATCCATTGTATAACAATATTATACATCTTATATTTACAACACATCATCATTTATCAAGCTTAAATTGGTGTGTTAAACATATATGATCAAATTATTATATTCAATAACGACAATTCAATTGTACACATACCTTTTTCCCAAGTTTATCACTTAATCCTTATGTGTACATATTTTGTTCATATTTATACACATATATAGATACATGTATATATAAATACATATATAGACATATAGATATACAATCTTAAATACACACGTGAATATGCAAATACATATAAGCACATAGCACTATAACTTTATGTTATCTCATAATAACATAAGTGTATAAGCATACAATCATAACTATACTATTTCCAAAAAGTAATATTCATAATGATTGTACATGTACTAAATATATATATCTACAAGTTCCTTTAAATTCATAATTATTTTTACATTCAAGTATTTACATTTCTTTATATACTTGTAACATATTGTAAACCAATTATTCAATGTTAAATTAGTCTACATATCTTTAGTTTCTCTTTTAAAGCCTATTAGAATCATAAATATATCTAATTAGATGCCTTTTTAGACAATATGGTAATTGAATTCTTAAATAATTTATCAAAGTTATTTAAGTACTCTTCCAATTTATTATATGAGATGGCAATTCAAAATTCCATGGATAGATCTAGTGACTAGTTTGCACACTAAATTAGAAGTAGTAAACGACAATTTTAGAAGAAATGATCTTCTATAAACTTATTCCTTTATATTTCTAGTTTTTGAAACATTAAAAATCATCTCATTATCATATCTATAACTCAAGATATTTTTAAATTCCAGAAGGCTGTTCCAGTAACAGCTCAATAGTTAATTCCGGTATTCAAACTAAATTTAGACATATTTAGAGACAGATTTAGGATATGTTTTCTGCATATAAAATGTAGATACGGAAATTTGGATTCAATTCAAATTAGAATTACCATATTTTAAGTTCTAAAACTCAAGTTATAAGAAAAATACTCCTATTAGCTCAAACTAACCCAAAGACAGATTTTTAAATGTCAATTTGAAAATTCGTAGAATAAAATGAGTGTAGAATCAGATATACATTCCTTCACAATAATTTTTCTCCTATATGTCTAGTTTATCCAAAATTTTATATCATATAATTTTGACTTCTCTACCATGACTTATGCCCGAATTACTATAATCTGTTCTTGAACTGAAATCAACAGCTCTCTTAAATGTTCATGTAAATATTTAGATGGGTTATATGCATATTTAGCTCTAGGTTCCTTCTAAAAAATTGTTTATCCTTATATCAAGTTTACATAGAATCAAACCTCACTCAATTATGACTTAAATACAAGGAGTTATGGTTAAAACATTGGTAACTATTTAAAACTGCCTATACAATCAAATAGTTCATTTGTATGAATTTTTTGAGTTTCTTAACAACGGAATCAAGCCATGACTCCTATAATTAATTATAGATAATTGAATCTAGTTTACCTAGAGTTTTGAATCACCTCAATCCAAGGTCTACAATGCCAGATATGGATAAAACAAGCAGCCTAGTTCACAAAAAACCACACCCAGTTTTTCCTCAACATTCAAAACCATGATTTTTTTCCTATTTAATCTCTCATTAACTCTAAACAAACTAATAAATTACCATTAAAATTAAGTAATCCAAGCATAAAAATTTATATCCGCACACATGCATGAAGAATAAGTTCCCAAACTTGATCATGCAACTCGAATCTTTTCTTCTACTCTTGTAATCTTCTTCTTCTTCTTCTTCTTCTTAATGATCCTAACTTTCTCCTCCTTTTCCTTTCACAACAACTTCATCCATTAAAAAAAACTTCCAGCATTTAACTCAATCTACTATCAACCAAAACAAGAAGAAGAAGAAGAAGAAGAAGAAGAAGAATTATCAAATTAAGTTAATTACCTTGTAGACATACACTAACTTTTTCTTCAAAAATCCACATGCAAG
Source organism: Excoecaria agallocha (assembly GCA_037975025.1). Lineage (NCBI taxonomy): Eukaryota > Viridiplantae > Streptophyta > Magnoliopsida > Malpighiales > Euphorbiaceae > Excoecaria > Excoecaria agallocha. Next base: position 17,731,832 of record CM075806.1, on the reverse strand, counting down.
AATTTTATCAAGGATTTCTTAGAGAGATTTATCAAAGAATGAAAGATTAAGAAGAAAGGAAATTTGATAAATCCCTCAAGAAATTCCGTCCCCTTCTCCTCTCTCTTCTATCTCTAGCTTATGTAATTCACTATTTATAATAGCAATGTAAAATTCCCTTTTTGATCCTTTCACTTTTTGCATGTCGCATTATAACCTCTCACCTTTTTGCATGTTACACCAATGCCTCTCATCTTCTTACATACTTAACATTGACCTATATATTTTATACTTCTCTTAAATTAACCTCTCAAATCATTATTTTATTCACATTTGACCCTTAAGATGCGGAATTTATAAATTGATCCCTAAACTAATACTTTATACTTTAATTACACCCTTGAATATTATTATACAAACAATAATAATTTAATTATGCCCTTATGAAGTTCATACCATATAATTCACACATTTATCACATAATTAATGTTAACTTAATAACATTTTTGCCCAAATTAATATCTTAACTCTTAATAACTCATCCAATAATACTCAATTAGATTTTAATAACATGTAATTGCCCTTGAATTCTACTAGGACCTATTTTGGGTCCTTACAATATGTATACTAGAAAATGCATATGTACATAGGGATATATAAGACTAATTATATGCTAATTAGAAAGTGGACAGTATAGAGGTACAAAGGTGTTCATATTTTTAGGTTTATGCATTTTTGCTCTAACCATTATTGTATATAGGTACGGCTATTAATATAAGTATATGTATGCGTATGTATATTGGAATACATTGGGTATATATATATATACACACACATGTATACATAATATAATGCAATAGACATAATATAATAAATTTAGATATAAGTATAAATAGTATATGCACAAGATGAATCATACATGTATGTGTTCATTCATGTATATATAGTTTCCATATTAATGTAACTCTTATGAATATGTCATATAGTCATGGTAATGATCATGCATGACTAAAGATGTTACATTTAGAGCATGTAAACTATATAAGTACTTAAGATTATACATTGATGATCTAAGCGATGAAGCGATGATGATAAAAGAATACTAATATATGTTAATATGTATATGAGGGTAATTTGATTATAATAACAGATATAAATATATGAACCTGTGTATGATGCCATGCTCAATGATATGTTGTAATTGAATTAAGGGAAGAGTCAAGATAATTAAAGTAAAAAGTTATAGTGCCTGCATTTGTGTCTGGGTTGTGGATAGATAGGCATGTCTATAAAGGTATTTTGCATCTGCTACAGTACAGGATTGACCCTATTGGGTCCGTGATATATGATTGACCCTATTATGTCCATAATACAGGATTGACCCATTTGGGTTCATGATACAGATTTGATCCCGATTGGATTTTAAACAACCCCGTCTGGGTTGTAGCCAACCCCGTTTAGGTCCATTGACCGATCAGACAGTACAGTTTCATACTTTCGGGTGCTATAGTTAACCCATTATCCACACTTTTAGAGAAAAGTGCAGGCTTATTACAAGTTACAAGTAAAGTAATATGAAAAGTAAATTAATAGAAATGACATGGCCTAGCATAATTTGATTCATATATCATTTTACATAACTCATGTACAACATATAGAGAACATTAGGGTCTATGTATAAGTGTTTGAACATGAGGTATGTAATACTATAGTCATTCTTGCATATATTAGTAATGCTAAGTAATTTAATAGAATGACATGATAACATATGCCGTGATTTGTTTTCCATCATCGTTATATATATATATATATATACATACTCATATATATAGCATATGGAGAACATGTAAAAGAGTATAGTCATGTTATGTTTAAAATATAAAAATGTATGATGTTATAGAAACATGCATACAAAAATTGCTATTAATTTCTAATGTTTTAATTTGTTTCATATGCAATTTAATTAATGATTGTTATTGATTACAGTATATACTTACAACCTTAATACTAAGTTAAGTATAGTTGTTATGCAACTTTGACACTATATTTCCAGATTGTACTAGACTAATGCTATGCCTTTGTATGTAAGTTATCAGCGAATATAGTAAGAAATTATGTTCAAATTATTTTTCCTTGTTCCCTACTAAGCTAGTAAGCTTAGCACAAGTATTTATTTGTGTAGGAACTTGAAGTTAGATTTCTTCCTGGTGGGACAAGATCTGCTACAACAAGGCCAATACTAAGGATAGGAAGAGTCTAAGTATGCAATTGTATTTTTTTGTTGTCTTATGTAATATGAGGAACAAGATAAGAGCTAGTGTAAGGTATCCTAAAGCTATCTTCGTAGATATTTCCTGTGTATTGATGTATGTTATACAAGATAGTATGTATGTTGGTAGGTATCAGTAGAGTTTAGAATAGTCTTTTAATTTTTGGTATCAGAGCGCCTAGGTTTAGGCGGTTTAAGTAAATAAGAGTTTAGAAATAGTTAATTATAAAAGGTTTTAGCTACGTGTTGGCCTAATGCAGATTGTCCTTATTTTGTTTTAATATAGGTTTAACGATGGATAAGTTGAAAGAAACTGGAAAAGAGATCAGCAAAGTTAACAACTTTGGGGCCTTAAACTTTCCTGCCCCTAATTCTATGGATGCAACTCGTAATGAAATCCTGGCTTCTGTAGTAGATGGATTAAAGGAATTGAACCATAATCTATTTGAATTCTATAAGAGTTAATAAAATATAGGGTATCAAGAGATGTCAAGGGGGGAAGGGAGATTGTAAGAATTCGAAATAATCATATCAAAAAAGTGAAAATAAGTAAAAGAAAAAGGATAATGGAAAAAGGTTCTACTAATAATTCATCTCAATCTACACTCAAGTTAGTAAGGTGAGGTGTAGGCACTCAAGCTCCTAAATGCTTGTATTGTTATAGGAACCATTGGGGTGTGTGTAGATCTCAGCAAAGGGCTTGTTTTAACTATGGGCATACAGATCATTTTATTGCATATTGCCCGAAGCCACAAAGGAAAAGTAAGACATTATCTATAAGTGAAAAGAAACTTGAGGTGTTAGAGGTATCTCAAAAAGGAAAGGAAGATCATAGTAATAAAGGATAGGTATATGGACCTAAGCATGTTCTTGTAGAACGATAGGACTGAGGTTTCAAATGAAGCAAGATGTTGTCAAAGAGGCTTTTTGGTAATTATTTTCTTCTCTTTTGATTATTATTTATATGTATGGATAGAGTTTGAAAATGGAAATGTTTGTATGTATTGTTGGAATAATAGATAGAATGAAGCTTTGGAAGTAATCCCAATATATGATAATATGATAGTAGGATCTTAAGTTTATATTAAGTATTAATTGGTATGAAATGAACATATATATGCCTAGTATTCAAATTATAGTATAAGTGTATTGATATAGTATACAGAGTATTTTAGTATAACATAAGAGAAAGAGCATTGTGTATGTTAATGAAATTTTCTATATTAAAGTTGTTATAACGATAAGTTGAGGTTATTTTAATGCCTGGTATACCTATTAGTGCTACCTTAACCAGTATGGGAAATTGATTATACATTTTATAGCATGGGGTTGGGGCAAATATCTATGATACATGAGAATATGCATTAACATTTTATAGCATACATAAAAGCATCATTCTTTCATAGCATTACATTTGCATCATTTAACAAGACATGAAAAGGCACCAAATTATATGCATAGCCCCAATTGGAAAGGAAACTGACAGGATATATGTTAAGTCCGATGATAATGTGATAGTAAATAAAGGATTATGATTATAAAGAGATAAAGTTGAATGGAATCTAAAGGTAATAACATAAAAAATAAGAGAAGTAGGAAGAGATAGAATTGGATGAAGCTTGATTGAAGATGAGACAGAGTTATAGGAATGTAAATGATGAGATTTGGTATATGATATAAGAAAACGAGTATGAATTTCGAGGATGAAATTCTTTTTAGGGGGAGAGAATTGTGACACCCCTATTAAGGCTTTAGGAGAATGAATATGCATTTCAAAGATAGTATTATTGATATATGTTGGGCTGGTCAATGAATTATAGGTTAAGAATATAAAGGTAATTGTTTAAAAAGATGAAGGGTAAAATAGTCATTTTAAGTTAAGTCATGTGTGTGATTAATTTTGAGAAAATGTAAGTTAAGGGACACAATCGAAAAGTACAAATGAGAGTTTAGGAGAAGAAATAATAATTTGAGGAAAATAAAGGAGTTAAAAGCAATTTTTGGTAAAGTCAGCAAGTAGACCAATAGGAGCAAGACACTTATTTCTTCTAGAATGGTCTTAAAAAGAAAGAAGCCCAAGATTTTTCTTGGATTGGCTGGTCATTTCACTTCAAGGATCTTCAAGGCCACCATTTTGTCTCAAAAAATGCAAATTCTCTAACCCCTAATTAACCCCTAAAAAGATCCAACCATAGCTTATAGCAAGGAGAGAGAATTTAGTGGTTGGCTTCCTTAAGTTAAGGGAACCACTTTTCTTATCTATAAATTGTTTCTTATAATTAAATTAAGGGATTAAATGAATCTTTAAGAATGATAAATTATAACACCCTACTCTTATCCATATATCCGTACATTATATATAGATACTAGTCAGATATACGCATATATTTATGAATCCAAAATCATTTCCTAAAATAATAATAGCTCTAATCATAAAATACCATGCATTAAATATGAAATCGTTCTACGTCAGTTTATGCGATCCCACTATCTTTGTGTACATACTGATCGAAATTTCTTCATATCCCGAAATCTTCTATTCCCATTAGCATCGATCTCTGTATTTTTCTCCATTTTGTCATCCTTGGGCTTGCTGGACCGGTCGTCGGAGCTTCGTCGGAAAATACACCGAAGCTGTCCACTTGAAGATCCAGGCCCAAGGATTCCACGGTGGGTGGTCATGCACCCAACGGCCGTCGGAGTTGATTGGGATCTAGCAAAAATTTTTAGTCAATCTTTCTCTTCGATCTACCTTCCACCTGCGAGTGAGGAGGAACAAAGAACGTCGAAGAAGTGCCTGGCTCTCGGGATCCCACCGGTCCCGTCAGCCCCCTTATCCGCCATCGAAAATTGCCGAAAAGAAGGGAGAAAGATGAGAGCTATGGTGGTAGAAAGATCGAAAGAAATGATGCCATCGTAGGATGACGATGCTAGCAGGGGTGACTGAACGACCCAGGCGACGGTGATCCAGGTCCCCTCGCTGGCGTCACACGCGGTCCACACACAACACTTAACCCTTTTAAAAATTCCAACCCCTCTTTTTTCTAAAAAAATCTTATATTTATTATTATTATTATTTTAATAATTATTATACATTTATTTTAATTCCTTTGTCATTAGTTATTAAATTTTTGCTTTAAATTCAAAATATCACTTCAAAATTTTGAAATTATGCAAACTTACATATCTTAACAAATCAGTCTTTGAGCCAGTACCAAAATATTATACACCCGTATTAAGAGTACTTTCGCATGACTTCAAATTTTTGGGGCATTACATAAATTGTGTTTTTTTGTAAAGAGAGAGAGAGAGAGTAAAGGTAAGGAGCAAAAGGGGGAAAAGCTTGACAGAGGTGGTCATCACAGAGGTAAGGGAAATTTAATTTGTTTATAGGTGTTATATATATGTGCTTAGTGGTTAGAGAGGTTAATTTGAAGTTCTAAAGTAAATAATGCATTTACATGATGGTTAATTGTGTATAAGGACCAAAATAGAAGCATATTCCTTCTAGTTAGCAAAAAATATGTTCTTAGGTTCACTGGACTTGCCTGGATTTTTTTGGCTATATCTTGAGTTTGGTATCTCCAAATTGAGTAACTCTAGTTGGAATAGAAAATATACTCATAAATATAAGTTTCATAAGCGATACCAATGTTTGATTCATTTTCTATGATAGTTTAAAGTTAGCTTGAATCCAGACCTAATCTGTTACCCTATCATTGAGAATAGTCCACATTGTTTGGTAAATATTTTGAGATTTATAAGGCTAAATGGAGTGATTTTTAATGTTTTGAAAACTAGAAACATAGAGAAACAAATTTAAGGAAGACAATTTTGGCTGAATCTTATTAAAGGTATGACAAAATTGCAGAATAATATGAACTAGGAAAATTGTCTCTTCTCTATCACGAGTCATGCAGGGTGTCATGAGTCATGTCAAGTTGGTCTCTATCACGAGTTGTACAAGGCATCATGAGTCGTGAAGGGAGACATGAGTCATGAAGGGTGACACAAGTCGTCCCTTTTCCCTTTTCTTCTCTCTTTTTCAGCTTCTTTCCTTAATGGAATTAAAGGGTTTGATCAAAGTATCCATGAACAACCAACTTATAATGTGATATGAGATGTATGGAAGCCTAGAAGTATCTATAATTATATTTATACACCTAAGTTAAAATTAACACAAATGTAAAGGAATCATGAGCATATGGATTGTTAGGGCCATTAGTTGGATTAACATCAACTTTATTCATGTGACCAATGGATTTAGAGAATGTAAGAGACAAAAGAAGACCTGTAAGCCAAATATGTGCGTGTGTATATATATATATATGTGTGTGTGTGTGTGTGTGTTAGGTTGTTGAAATCGTATAATATATAATAGAACATTGAGGGGTGTTATAAGGAAATTAGGACATATAAGTTGAATTCAAAAAATTACCAAGCTCATATATCAAATTGTATGTTGTAAACGAATATGATTAGAATATATTAATATCAATAAGGGCATAAGTATATATACTAGAAAATGCATATGTACATATGGATATCTAAGACTAATGATACGCTAATTAGGAAGTAGACATTATAGAGGTACGAAGGTGTTTATATTTTTAGGTTTATGCATTTATGCTCTAACCATTATTGTATACAGGTACGGCTATTAATATAAGTATATGTATGTGTATGTGTAATGGAATACATTAGGTATGTACACACACACACACACACACACACACATGTATACATAATATAATGCAATATACATAATATAATAAGTTTAGATATAAGTATGAATAGTATATGCACAAGATGAATCATAAAGCTTTGTGTGCATTCATGTATATATAGTTTGTATATGAATGTAACTCTTATGAATATGTCATATAGTCATGGTAATGATCATGCATGACTAAAGATGTTACATTTAGAGCTTGTAAACTATATAAGTACTTCAAATTATACATTGATGGTCTAAGCGATGTTGTGCTGATTACAAAAGAATAATAATATATGTTCATATGCATATGAAGGTAATTTGATTATAATAACATACAAAAATATATAAACCTGTATACGATGCCATGCTCAATGATATGTTGTCATCGAATTAAAGGCGTATAAGACAATAAAGGAAGAGTAAAGATAATTAAAGTAAAAAGTTATAGTGCCTGCATTTGTGTCTGGGTTGTGGATAGATAGGTATTCCTATAAGGGCATTTTACAGCTGCTACAGTACAAGATTGACCCTATTGGGTCCATAATATAGGATTGACCCATTTGGGTACATGATACAAATTCGATCCCAATTGGATAAAAAACAACACCATTTGGGTTGTAGCCGATCCTGTTTGGGTTCACTTGATCGGTCAGACAATACAGTTTCATACCTTCGGGTGCTATAGTTAACCAGTTATCCACACTCTTAGAGAAAAATGCAGGCTTATTACAAGTTATAAGTAAAGTAGTATGAAAAGTAAATTAGCAGAAATGACATGGCCTAGCATATTTTGATTCACATATCATTTTACATAACTCATGTACAACATATAGAGAACACTAGGGTGTATGCAGAAGTGTTTAAACATAAGGTATGTAATACTATAGTAATTCTTGCATATATTTGTAATGATAAGTAATTCAACAGAATGACATGATAACATATACCATGATTTGTTTTCCAACATCTATATATATATATATATATATATATATATATATAAACTCATATATATAGGATATGGAGAACATGTAAAATAGCATAGTCATGTTATGTTTAAAATATAAAAATGTATGATGTTATAGAAACACATGCATACAATAATCGCAATTAATTTCTAATGTTTTAATTGGTTTCATATGCAATTTAATTAATGATTGTCATTAATTACAATATATACTTGCAACCTTAATAATACGTTAAGTATAGTTGTTTTGCAACTTTGACACTATAGTTCTAGATTGTACTAGACTAATGATATGCCTATGTATGTAAGTGATCAGCGAATACGGTAAGAAATTATGTTCAAATTATTTTTCCTTGTTCCCTACTAAGCCAGTAAGCTTAGCACGAGTATTTATTTGTGTAGGTACTTGAAGTTAGATTTCTTCCTGGTGGGACAAGATCTATTACAGCAAGGCCAACACTAGGGATAGGAAGAGTCTAAGTATGTAGTTGTATTTTTTTGTTGTCTTATGTAATATGAGTAACAAGATAAGAGCCAGTGTAAGGTATCCTAAAGCTATCTTTGTAGATATTTCCTGTGTATTGATGTATGTTATGTATGTTGGTAAGTATCAATAGAGTTTAGAATAGTCCTTACAACACAGTATAGACCAATGCAGCCTCGTAAGTGCTGCTTGTGACATTGCTCCCTCTATTGTATGGGGTAAGTGGTAATGCCAATTAACTTCAGAACCAAGCCACCCTAACATTTTTGCAAAATTTTCTCAAATCAAGGTATACCCACGTTGTGGGATCGGCTCAAGGTATAGCCATATAGTGGGATTGCCTCAAGGTATAGCCATATAATGAGATCGCCTTTAAGCCAAGGTATAGCCACATAGTGGGAATTCCTCAAGGTATATCCATATAGTGGGATTACCTCAAGGTATAGCCATATAATGGGATAGCCTCAAGGTATAGCCATAGAGTGGGATCACCTCAAGATATAGCCATATGATGGAATTTCCTCAAGGTATAGCCATAGACTGGGATCGCCTCAAAGTCTAGCCACAAAGTGGGATCGCCTCAAGGTATAGCAACATAGTTAGATCGCCTTCAAGCCAAGGTATAGCTGCGTAATGGGATTTCCTCAAGGTATAGCCATAGAGTGGGATCACCTCAAGGTATAGCCATATAGTGGGATCGCCTCAAGTTTTAGCCACATAGTGGGATAGCCTCAATTTTTAGCCACATAGTGGGATTGCCTCAAGTTTTAACCATAGAGTGGGATCGCCTCAAGGTATAGCCGCATAACAAGATCGCCTTCAAGCCAAGGTATAGCCATATAGTGGGATCACCTTAAGGTATAGCCACATGGTCGAATTGCCTTAAGGTATAGCCACGAAGTGGGATCGCCTTAAGGTATAGTCGCAGAGTGGGATCGCCTTTTTGGTCAGGGTATGACCGCATAAGCGAAATCGCTTTTGAACCAAGGGATGCACTATAGGCTAGATTCAACCACCAACCAAGCCTTCTTAAGAAGCAAATAGGGAGCTCGCCTCCTCAATTAAGTGTTTCTCTCTCCTACTCAAAACTTTGGCTTATCTAGACTCCTACGTGTACTAATCTCCCTAAAGTTAAGGGCAACTATAAGCACCGAATCCTGATGAGGCTTTTGTTAGGGTTACCTAATGAGGAAATTTGCTCCTTTAAAGACAGAAAATCGAGGATGGTGAACCCTTTTTTTGTTGAAATTATTTTCTGAAAAAGTGTTTTAAAATGTTTTGTACTTGATTTGGGTAGTCGAGTGGCACAGGGGGTCAAATGATGAGAAATACCCTTAATCGGGGACTCAAAATTAAGCTATGTAGTTTTATGAGCCTTGTACACTCATGCATTTATGGCTTATACACCTTTGCACGCAAAAGAATCTCATCATTTGGCCTAAATGTCAGATTTTCCTTATTTTGGCATTGTATAGCCTTGCACAAAGATTATACACTTGTGCATTATAAGAATCTTATCTTTTTAGGCAAGCTAACCTACCTTTTGTAGTGTACACCTGTGTATTCCTTTCGGTATGGCCGTACACTAAAAAGTGGGTGGATTTTCCCATATAATGAGTGGACAAGTGGAGCACCTTTTAGTGTACATCCATACATACATATATGTATACATGCACACTTTTTATTGTATAAAGTTTTGCTCAAATACTTGAAACAAGGTTGGAAAAAATCTTGCAAAAAAGGTTGGAAAAATTGGTGAACTCTAAGTTTTAAGATTGCAATCATAGAAAGTTTCAAAAAGACTTCCAAAAATTCTTAAGAGTAAAAAGGGAGTTTTTGGCATTTAGCTTTTCTTATGTTTCAACTACCTTTGACTGTTTCAACATTATAAAGGGTCCACAAATATGATATTCAAAAGTCTAACTGAGTAAGTACATTAAATGTAATATAAAAAGCCTTTCTTGTTATTTTCAGAATTATCATAAGCTTTGTTACTATTTTTATTTATAGCTTTTATTGTATATTAATCTCTACTAGATTTAGGCTGTGAAACCCTTTTTTAAAAGGGTATATTGCTGTGTGATAGAAATTATTAAGCTATCTTCTTTAAATTTCGTTTTGTCCATTTTAAAAACTATTCTTTGTATTTAGTTTTTCTTTTTGCTCCCTTTTGGATCTATTGTTGACAAGTACTTTTTAAAAAGAAAAAGAAAACTTGCCATTATCATGCTAATACGATAGTGCATCATTTGATGCGCACTCGCATGTTAAGTAATGCACGAACCAAAATATATTTTCTTACTTTTTAAGGTAAAAAAGTTAATTGTATGTCGTAAAGTGTGCTCCCATGTATTTTTTGACATACGTGCTGGATCCCTGCCCTTTTATTTTATTTACTTCAATTAGTTTTTTATGTGTATTTTCTTTTTTTTGTTATCATTATTATTTTTGTTATTATTGTTGTTGTTATTATTATTGCTCCTATAGAATAAACCCCTTTGAGGATATGACTGGGTGACACTATAGGTAAGCCTATAATCCTTTATCTCTACTGTAGAAAAGGCTTTTCAACCGTGACCGGTGTCTAGCAAGTGTACTAGATCGGCTAGTAATATAGGAAAATATAAATTAAGACCCCAAATATCGTACCCAAGGGAACATGGATTGCTAAGGATAATATCTATATATGAATTAAATTAATCCGAGATTGTTTCCCAAATGTTTTTGATTTAGAAGCAAAAATTAAACAAAATAAACAATGAAACAAAACAAAAGCTAAAACATGAATTAAAAACAAAGCAATAATTGGAATTCTCTTGCTAAAGACACTATCCACCTTAACTTTCATTGTAACGAGTTAAGTTCAATAGAAACACCAGTGATTATGGAAAAACTAGTAATAAAGCAAGATATCTTTATTCAAGTATATCATTCTTAGTATTAAACTCATAGAAAAATTTAATACTTAGCATGCAAATCTATTTTTAACTTCCTAAATATTCGTTAAAGCCTTTCTCAAGTGATTCAACTCTAATTTATTCTTAATTCTCCCTCTCTTAGTATTAACCAATAAAATTAACATATAATTATCTCATATTTCGGATAATAATCATGCATAAACATTAAAGAATTAATCCAAGAACATGCAAATCATTAACTATGTCAAAACCAATTTTTAGTTATTTATTCAATAAACCAACAATCAATCTCAACTTAATCAAAGATCAGAATATGCTTAAAACCAAGAAATAATCAACCAATATTGAAATTAAGCTCAAAATAAAGTCAAAACAATGAAAATATAAGTTTTCAAAGTTCCATTAGCAAAAGAAGAAAAACTATTTCCTAAACATAATTAAAAACTAAAACAAAGTTGAAAGATTAAAATAAAATTGAAAGAAAAAATAAAAATACAAAAAACTAGAAAAACAAGTAAAACTAAAACTAAAGCAATTCTTCTAATTGATTCTCTAATTCCCTAATTGATCTCCCTTCCTTGGTGTTAGAGTTGTATATTTATAGGCAAAGATGTTGTAGAGGCCTTCCAAACTTCCCAAATTGCAGTAGGAGAAGAATCCTTCTTGAATTGGAAAAGATCGTAAATCCTTCGTTGCATGAGAGAACTTACACGTGGCCATATTCCACAAGCCTTTCTTCACACGTGGCCACGTGTGGATTAACACTTCCTCACACGTGGTCACGTGTTTACTTGGTTTTCTTCATTTGTTCTTTCACGTGGCCTCATCTTCTTCTTCATTCATTTTCACGTGGCCGTGCATCGATCTTCTGGACCTCACGATCACTTTCTCGCATAAATTTTCCATATTTACAGTTTTGGCCTAAATCTTTGCCCTTTTTACAATTAAGTCCTTTTTCTTGCAAAATAACCCTGAAAAAACCAAAATTTACAATTAACTTGAAAAACATAAAACTAACAAATTAAACTCAAATTAAACCTAATTAACACAAAATTAACTTAATTAAACACTTAAAAATATACTAAAAACATCATATAAATGACCAATATCAAACCGCAAGTGAAAAATATCATTAAAATTATTTATAGTAATTAATTAGGACATTTCATTAATAAAATCATACCAATGTCCACATTTTTCCCAGGAAATTCATACGTAAAGATTAGCTTTTAATAGTGAAAATGATTTTATATATAATTAAATAACACATGATGTTTCTTAAATAAAACTTGAAATGACAAGTCCCTATCTTTAAAACCTCAAAATGAAATGCTTCTTCAATAATCCACATGCGAGGACCAAAGTTGTAATGCCCCTCATTATACCCTAAGAGAGTTTTCGCTAATTAATTATTAAGGTTTATGTTAAATTAAGTGTAAATACATATAAAAGGACCTAATTGAAAAGTGAGAGGGTATGTTTTTGGGTATAATTAGAAATAAAGGAAATTGGAGGACCAAAGAGCAATATTATCATAAATATGACATTTAGACCAATAGAAAGTAAGAGAGAGGAGGATATTTTGGAGACTAATGGCCTGCCAAACAAGTGGTCTTCATTCTCCATCCTCCTCCTCTTCACAAACCCTAAACTCTCTCTCTCAAATCCTCTCTCTAGATTTATTGGGTTTTTGGCAAAAAGAAAAAAGATTTACTTGGTTTTGATTATAAGGTAACTTTGTTTCTTCTTTGTTGTATATTTTTCATTGAATAGCTTGATGGGTGTTCATGGTAGTGTCTTATTTTATAGAAGGAGAAACAAGTAAGAAGAAGGGAAATAAGGCTATCCAAGAGTAAAGAAAAGTTAGAACTTAAATAAGGTATGGCAACTTGTATGATTATGTGTGTGTATGCTTGATGTGTTGACATTAGAGATGTCTTCACTACTTCTATTATATGTTTTGTGGCTGATTTTAAGCTTGGAAGTAGTTTAGAGATGAAAAATACAAGTTTTGTTGAAAGATACCAAAAATCTGTTTTATGACTCAATGGACCAGCCTGCACTCTTTTGGTCATATCTCGAGTTATATGTATTCAAATGGAGAAATTCTAGTTGTTATAGAAACTAGACACATATATCTTGATTTTTTTAGAAGAAACTAAGAATTTATTTTCACTGCATAATAGTAAATATTTTAGTTGAAATCTAGTTATGGCTGTCATCTCTTTTTTATGAGCAGTCTGTAGTTTTTCTTGCATATCCGAAGATGTATAGGTCTTATTGAGATGATTTTTAGTGTTTTGGAAACTAGAAACATAGGTCTACAACTTCGTGGAAGGGAATTTTGGCTGAAAATGTCATTTTATAGGTCAAAATTGGCTTAGAACCTGGAACTGAAAATCTACCATTGGGCAAATTAGGGCATCACGATTACTAGCTTTTTAGTAGTAACCATGAGCCACCCCAGTTTTTCATCCAGAACCAAAACCTGCCCTAGCTCACAGTTACTAAGGAATTCATAGTAATCATGACCTCTTCTCGTAGCCTTACTATACAATTATTACCCAAGGCTTAGTAACCGTGAGGTAGTTAGCTTTTAGTCCAGAATCGAGAAACATCCTAGCTCATAGTTACTATAAAATTGGTAGTAATTGTGACCCCTATTACATGTCTGGGCTCATGGTTACCATAAAAATGGTAATAACCGTGACCCCTATTACATGTTTGGGCTCACAGTTACCATGAATTTGCTAGTAACCGTGACCCTCCCTTGTATTTTGATACTTGGAGTTTTATGACCCCATTTGATGTCCAAACTTATCTAAGCCCTTCCTAAGCTTATAAATCCTTCTAAATTGCAAGTATATAGTAATATCCCCTTTTAATTATAAGAGTTGTTTAAAGATAGAAGTTTAAGATTTTACTATTTAAGTTCAAAGTAGAGTATGCATGTATTTACTTTAATGTAATTATAGTGCAATGACTATTGTTATGTTATGAAATTAACAATGTATAACATTCTAGTACCTTGTATTCATCTATGCTATATTGAATCATATGAGCACAATTTCATAACATATGAGATATGATTTGTTTTTCCTGCATATAAAGACTTGGTGGTGGATAGATAGGCATGCCTATAGGGTTATAGTTGAAGCTGCTATAGTCTTACTCTTATGAGTCCACAGTTTGTCTCTCAAAGAGACCACAGTTCTAACCTAAATGGGTCCACAGATTTAATACCTTCGAGTATTTATAGATTTGATACCTTATGGTATCCACAACACCCGTTATCCACACTCACAGGAAATCAAGCAGGAAAATTTATAAGATGAATGATATGCATATACAGTTTACAATATTTTATTTTATGATTTAATGATATAGATATTCCTTCCAATAATACATTTTATTTATTATTTATTATTGAAGTAAATGCAATTTATTTTGTATGATTGTTGCATGTTTGGTGATAACCACTGTGAGTGGTTATCAATATGTTAGTTTGTTCCCCACTAAGCTTTATGGCTTAGCTCGGGTGTTTATCCATGTAGGTTTGCAAGTTAGACCTTTTCTTTAGGGACAAAGCCAACAAACTTTAGAGCCAACATCATACTAGGAAGAATAGTTTTAAAGTACGAGATGCAATTTTATATCTTTTGGTTATGATGACGTATTTTGTATTAAATCCATGTAATTATCAAGTTTTGTAAATAATAACCAGCAGTATGTTAGAGTATCAAACTTAATCTTATATGATTTGCACAATATATATATATGTCTATACCTATCTGCATCATTAACAGATGACTCACAGGATTAATGGAATATAATTAGTAACAGTAATTAGAATTATCTAGTATAGTCATTACAAAAGTCTTCACCTAAAAAGTCACAATGAATTACTCAATTTATGGATGTCTTTACTGTTTTATTCTATGCCATGATTTACCTATTTCTTACATGATTGGGTGCACCTTTGATTTTTATATTTGCTTTAATATCACATGAAAAAAAGGAATAACATGATTAATCTGAAAGCCGTTATGTTACATTTATCAAGGGTAAAAATAAAAGTGGAGTTTCGAACATTCTAGGTTTTTTGGCTTAACAAGGTTGAAAAACCCTTTTTCCTAATGTCCTATTGGGTGGTGACTTCTTACTATTAGCCTTATGGTGCCCAACTAGATGTCTCCCAACTATCGATTGTTAGCGATGAGATAAGGACTCCTGGGCATGTCGTATCATGCCTGTCGAGGTTTAAGATTTGGCAACTCTAGTTGAGTCTCTCATAGGTAGGGAACCTTAACCTGGTCAGACCCTAAAAGTGGGAAAAAACTGCTAAAGGTTAGAGGTTTCCTCACTCGATCTCGATGATCCCTTGGTTCAGGGGGTGAAATTAGGTATCGGTGCCAGAAAGAGGAAGAGCACACACATCACACCAGGCGATCAAAAGATCTAGTTGTAAGTGCATTCTAAATGCTATCCTTTCCAACACCTTATAAGTAGTTCACAGACAAGCCCTCTTTTGGTACTTTCTCTTTAGTTTTTTCTGCCTTTTCTTCCTTTTGAGTTCTCTTATTATTTTCATAGGAAATAGCCCATCGCAGTCATGCTTCAACCAAAGATAATTAGTTCCTTCACAAACTATACATACTACCTGATGCCTCCAAGAGCTTAAAAAAGTGTCATCTTGGTTTAGGAACTCTGACTTGTAATGTCTTCAGGGAGATCTAACTTACCTATGCATATTTGCTATTAATTATATGGTGTTGAGGTCTACCATTCTATGTCTTCACTTTGTTCATCAAAAGTTATGCCCCTTGCCTAATAAGTTTATGGCTACTAAGGATACATACTTTTGCCCCCAGAAATCTGCCTTTTAAATTATGTACTAAATTTCCCGAGGATAACTATTCAAGCATTTGGAAATTTTACCACCTACAGACATATAGTTGATGATCTTATATCCTTAAAGTTTTTGTTTAAAGCATTGAACAAGCTTTTTTGATATCCAGACTTATTATGATGATGTGATCTTGTTGTACTTATCTTGTGTAATATCTGACAGAGATCAAGAATGAATTTTTAGGCAATCGCCAGTCTTGTGATGTCAATAATGGAGTTCAAACCAAACTAAACCATTCTTTCACCTATTCTAATAAAGACCGTACTTAAACTTACGGGTTGACCCAACTAATCATCAGGCCACCTTATTACTCTAAGTACATATAGTTATTCTTTAAAGGTAGTGTATCCCTTATGGATTTTTACACTTGTTTTTCTTAGCGAAAAATGCACCTCGTTAGGGATTTTCACATAACCCAGTGCATAACTTTTGCCTAATATGGACCCAACGCACTCTAGGAGCTTTTTATTTATTTTGTCTTTTTTGTAGGATAGGGTCCCTATTTTTAGGTTTTCACCTTGTCCTTAAGCCTAACTTTTACTTAAAGAGCTAATTATAGTTTTCATTTCTAATGGCCTTTTTTCTAACTTGTGATCACCAAAAACACCCCAAAAGCATTTCTACTTCATCTAGTTTAAGTGGTGCAACCTTTCTCTTGCCAACCAATACTAAATTCCATTGGCAACAATCATTAAGAACAAACTTATGGACACTAAAAGGTGGTTCTTTCCCATAGTGTACTACTATCAATAGGACTATATTTATGAGATTGTCATACTATGGATGACAATAAAATAAGTCCTTGTTACATGAAATGCTGGCATTACTGCCTTAGAATTGAGCCCACCTCAGCATGCCCTATACATGTAATAGGTTTCTCTTGGCTGGTTAACCATATTGTCAAATCTAGCTTTTGCATGTTTTCTTATCTATATGCACCATATAGCAACAACAGTAATTATAACGAGACATATGATGCAAAACCACCAATGTTTTGAAACTTGGTTTGACTTGGTTGGTCAAACTAGTTAGACCACAAATCGGTTAAGAATTCGAGTTGATCCAATATGAAAATCGAAAAAAGTAAAAACTCAATTTGGACAAAAAAAATTAATTGAATCAAAACTCAGTGACTCGAATTGAAATTTGATTTAACCTGAATTTCATTTTTCCTTATTAAAAAATTCTTAAAAAAATCCTAAATCCCTAAATTTCCCTTCATTTTTTTGTATCCATTTCATGCAGCCATTTTGTTCACTTCTTTTTCTTCTTCAATCTTTATTTCTTCTTCACCTAGAGCGGGACTTTTGTCTCTTTAGATGTGGCCATGTTTGATTTCGATGATGCCTTTTTACTTTTTTTGATTTTTCTGTTCATAAATTAGGTAAATAATTAAAGAATGCTCAATGAAGTTTTTGATCACATTGATGAATCTTAATAATAATCCAATTGATTTTGTGATTAGTAGTTCTTATCTCTTTCCCATCTAGCCAGAATTATAGTTTTCTCTACAACTTGGGTTCAACCTTAGTCTGATGCTTTTTGTGTTTGAGATTATGCTCAACTTCTGATCCCTTTTTTTTTTTCTAATGATGGCTTTATTTATTTTTGGGTTGGCTTTGTTGGTTCCTCTATTTTGTTGTTTTTTTGTTATTGTTGCAGTGGATGGTTTTTGTTTCTTAGTTGGTTGGCTTTTTGGTGTTTTTACAGCCTAGTTTTTTCTGTCTTTGGTTCCTAGGTATGCTACTACTACCTTGTAATTTTTTTTTATCAATGTTAATTGATGGCTTATCAAAAAAATAAAGAGGAAAAAATGTGGTAAGGTACTAATTGTTATGTGCTTCTTATGGGATTGACATTGTGTTGACTATTTTTCGATAAAATGTGTAGAAATGTTATTTTCTTAAAATGTCATTGTTTGGTTGATTTGCTGCCATTAGATGAGATTATTTCATACTTTTAGTTGGCAAATGATGGTGTTAAATAGTATTTGGTTAATAGTTTTGCATTGTCACCTTGCTTAACATTGTAAAAGTTGATAGTACTTGAACATTATAAGAGTAACTTTAAGTATTATCATTATTATGAATGTAATTATTCTTATTATTTGAGAAAAATAATTATATGCAATGGAGCTTGTTGTTGTATATTGATCATGCATAACAAAGATTATTCCATGGCAATTTAGATTGCAAATGGTTGTTTCTCAAAACCAGACAAGTAGATTCTTGGTGTGACTTTTTTCTCTTTTGTTTTCTATATATTAATATATTGTTATATTGATTAATAAATTTTCAATATCTAAAAGCATTTGATGCCTTGTGTTGATGCTCCTTTAAGTGTTAATAATAAGAGAATAGTTGGCTCTGTTAGGTATTGGAAAAAAAAGCAATAATATTTTCCATTTGTCTTTCCTTTCTATTCACTTTCTATATAATATCATGAAGTGTAACTAATTGTATATATAGTTGGTTAGAATTAGAGACAAGGTAATCATATTTTTGAATGTTTTTTGATATATTATATTTTTATTTTTTTGTAAATAATTACATTTTAAAAAATAAAAACTTCAAGTTAACTCGATCCAACTAATTAACTCTTGACTCAGTTGGCAGGCTGTGTAGATATTCGAGGTGCTTCTAAAAACATTGAAAAGCATAGATTTCATTCAATCTTGAAGAGAACACCTTGTGTGCATTCGACTCTTATGATCAATCAGCCCTTTCGAGTTTTCTTGATTAAACATTTTCACTCAGCCCCTAATTTTTTCCCAAGGTACCTTTTTTGGTTTTCACCATAGCGGGGTGCCCAATTTTAGCAAAGCTGCCTTTTCTTGGTTTTTAACTTATGAGCTCTTTTTTCTTTTTTTTTTTGCCTTTTCTATGGATCTCTCTTCAGTTTGTCGGAATTGCTAGTTCCCTTAGAGTTTACTTTTCATCATTGTTGGTAGGAATGGTTGCCTTTTTTAATAGTAGCTTCTCTAATAGAAAGGATATGGCTTTAACCATGTAATCTAGAGCACTTAATCTGAGTTTTTTGAATACTAAGTTACCTCTTATCAAATAATGGCCCTTGACCCCTTCCCAGAAGATTAAGCCTAACAATCTTTTTGCAAGTTTAGCTGAGATGGTAAGCCACTATTTAAATTGTAACAGCCCATGCATTGCTCATACTGATTGATCGATGTTCAGCAAGTACACTGAGTTAGCTGGTAATATAGAAGTATAAAATTTAGATTCACAAATTATCGTACCTAAGGGATTATGAAAGCTAAATTTTGATTGTAAAATTTGTGCTCGAGAATTCCCAAGTTTGAATGTGATTTTATTTACCTCTAAATTAACAGATAAAATTTGAAATAATTAAAAAAATAATTAATAATAAATTCAATTAAAAGAATAAGAGTAAAATAAACACAAAGATATTAATCAATTAAACAATTTGCTCAAGAATTTTATCATCCCTATACCCCCTGTATCAAACTCTAATTAAATTAATAAATTCAATTGTGGATGATCCATCTAAACCTAAGTTCCTATTTCGGAGCCATTATTCTAATCAACAAACTTTCCATTCTGGAGCTAGCCTATCGATTAGCCTAAGCACAAGTCACTAAATTTTAGGTATCAAATAAATTCCCTTTTCGGAGCTATTTACCAAAAAATATATTTATTTTCCAAATAATTGAACCAAATATCATCTATATAATAAATCATAAAATCTCCATTCCATAATTATTAAGGAATTTAAGATGTAGATAACACATGAATAGAGAATATACATGCTAATTATTCATTAAAATCTAACATTTAATTTAATTTAAATTGAAAGCTAAATTAAACAAATATTCATCTGCAGAGAATAACAATGGAAAATAAAACAATAAAATTTATATTATAATTAAAGAACAGAGTCAAATATAAGGGATATAGGGATGCATAAATCCCTTAACAATAATAAAACTACTCACTAATCATTTGAAAATTCAATAAAAAAATAGTTCAAATTACTCATTGAAGATCCAAAAATCTTGAAATTCATCGACTTTTGAATAATTCTTCAAAATAAGAATCCAATAAAAATCTAAATTTAATATTTGTGAAGTACTTAAAGCCAAAAATTAAACTAACTCTCTATATTAAATAATTTTAAAATTGCTCTCCAACTTAAAACTTTAAAATTAACATAAGGTTATAGAGAAAATTAGAAAAAAAAGTATGCTCTTAGTCAGCCCCTCTAAAGAATGACAAAAACCCCAACTCTTATATTGCCCTGATTGCGACTGCTTTTTTGC
Organism: Excoecaria agallocha; assembly: GCA_037975025.1. Taxonomy (NCBI): domain Eukaryota; kingdom Viridiplantae; phylum Streptophyta; class Magnoliopsida; order Malpighiales; family Euphorbiaceae; genus Excoecaria; species Excoecaria agallocha. The sequence continues at coordinate 17,711,295 of CM075806.1, read as the reverse complement.
TTCCTAAACCAAGTCTTTGATTTACAACTTAGCACATAGGTGGCATAGAAGCTTGCCAAGAGTGTGGGTTGATTATACTACAAATTGATTTTATATGGGTGGTAATGAAGCTTGCCAGGAGTGTGGCTCACTTATGCTACAAATCTTTTGTTTCTCATTAAAAGGGCACATGGGTTTGCTAAAGGTGTGAACCACTTATGCTTCAAATGGATTTTTATTACATGAACTTTGATTTTTCCAAATTAGCATACACGGGTGGTAAAATTACTTGCCCATCATGTACTCTCTTGCAACAAAAGTTTAGTTCTTCATTTCCTCCTAATTCCAAGCTTCTGCACTCAAAATGTAGCTCTTTTGATTAACAATTCAACCAATCTCCTATAGTTGAAAATAAAAAAAAGCATTAAAATGATAAACTAACAAATATAAAAGACAACTAAATTAGAACCAAAATTTAATCAATTAACCATTAAAAAATAGAAATTTAACAATTAAACATAGAATTAATTAGCATAACTAAATTAAACTAAAATGAACAAAAACAACAAATTAAAGACTTAAAATACCAATAAAACACACTAAAACATAACACTAAAATTAATCTTATCATCGATTCAGAGAATCAAACTTTTAAAGTTGCTTTTAATAGTTAAAGCTCAATTTTGATTGGTTACATTGTGCCAATCATAGATATTGAAGGAGAAAAGGTATTGTCCTCAAAATTTTGCTTACCATCATTTCTTTTTGTTTATGTTGGCCATGCAAGCTCCCATGCAAGTTTCTACCATCTTTCCTTTTCCTTTCTTTATGTTAACCTATTCCTTTTATATGATTCTTTTAAAATAATGAGTATAGGTGACAGCTTGTGAATCAGTAGAGGTGATGGTTTGTGAGTTATTCTCAAATCCTTCTTTATAGTGGCTTCGAGAAACTTTGGTGCTTCCAAGTAATTTAGGAATGCTATGGAACTAATATTTCCTATTAGTTCACATGATGTTTGTTACTTGGAATCATGTATTTTTTCCTTCTGGTTTATTTATGAATTTGCTACTTGAATGGTCTATTGTTCAAATAAGTTTGGGCAACCTATCCTATGTTGCCCTCGTCAATTCTTGCCATATCATCTCAGGTCCAGGTAAAGGCTTCTTCTTTTTTTTCCTTTTTTTCATTTTTTTATCTCTTAATTTTTTCTCACATTAGGAGTTATAATGGATGCAATCCATATGTTTTTTCCTTGAAATAAAATAAAGAAATGTTTATTGAATTAAGTTCTTATATAAATGAGTTACAATTATTGCCATGAATGATGTAATGAAATAAGACAATACATATATATAAAAAGCTCATATTATTAACACAACTAGAGGAACATGTACATTATTATAACACAACATAGGAACATCTACTACATCATAAAAAAATGGCTTAGGTCATATTTTCTCCTGTTGTAAGTAGAGGTAGCCAAACCAATTATCAACACCTCAAACTCTCCTTCTAAAATGATACCCCCAATATTACATCCCACACTCTCTCTAACTACTTCTTACTAGAATTGAGGGTAATGACTAAATATGTAATGCTTTAATACCCGTCTAGAGTATATATGGGTGTTGCAATCATATAAAAAACTATAATTAATCTCAAATAACAATAACATAATTAATATTCTAAAATTAACTTTTTATAGGATTTCTCTTAAAATATGCCTTTACAATAAATGCAATATCGATACATAAGTAAATAACAAAATCTTTACAATTTAATTTAGTATACATTTTTCATCTCAAATGCTACACTTTATATAATTATTACTATAACCAACATCTTTTAAGAACTTTCCTTGAACTTCTTAATCTTCCCCTTATGAACATCCTCAATTTACTACCTACTCAAAAAATAGTTCAAAACTAAGTCATGCTTGACAATTTACCATTAAATACAACTAAGTAATTACATAACCTATTACACACTAACATTATTTTAGCCTACGAATGCACTGCCTTAACGCGAATATTAATTTATTCTTCTATAACTTATTTGGCACTTACACTTAATATCTTTCATATAACTACTTACTCTTAACTATACATTCATGTCAACTATTTACTTATTCCTATCAAAGGCAAAATTACTAAAAAGTCTTATATTGACTTTCCAACTCTTAGATTGTCACTAACACTTGAGTACTTATTAACTCACCTATTACTTTGGTTTAGACTTAGAATAAATATTCCAAGCTTCGTACATATCTTGAAAATAGAATCAGAACCATGTAGTTCTAAACATGTAATTTATACTTTTCTTTAACTAACATGTGATGCATTAACTATAAACATCACATCTCATCCATCACACATAAATATGGCATTACCATCATTACACAATTAATTTAACATATACATTAACTATGTTACATATACATTAGCTACATATAAATGTTAGGATTAACAATGATATTTATTAATAAATCAATAATCCCCTAAATCATGTTCATCTTTAATACAATTTTAATTACATTATAATTACCTTTGCAGCTTGAACATGGTGGCCCAACTAGATTGAATTTTAATCCAGCTGAGTAGGCTAATCAAATCCAATCCAAAAGGCATCTACCCAACTATAATGGGAATCAATCTAGCTAGATGGATAGCAGAAACTCAGTCTAAAAGCCTTTTATCTGAATGGATTAGGAATCAATCCAACCGAGTTGATTCTAAACACCAAATTTCTATACAGTAGATTTCCAGATCCATTTTAGGCAGGTATTTTGACACTCTAAACAAGGTTTTATGCAAAACTACCTCCTAAAAAATGTCACTATATGTGTCTAATTTTTATAGCATTTAAAAATAAGTAATTTGGACATTTATATCAATAGTTATCACTAAAATTGTTTAGACTGTGCCTTTTGACAATTTCAATACCATTACTCTTATTTAAGTCCATTTTCACTAGTCTTAGAGACAATATCAAATTTTAACATCTACATACAAAATTTTTGGGTTCTATTTTATGTTTCTTTTAGAATTATCCTAATTGGAGGTCTCTAACTCAAGTTATAAGCAAAACAAGCTCTACAGGTCCTATGGATCCTGCACCAGCTTTTCTTTACTAACCTATTTCTCTACACTTCATTCATTTATGCCTATCTTAACACTAATTTCACATTTTCACAACATTAACATGGTTATTTCAATAATTCTATCAACTAAAAAACAACATAAACACTAATATAAAAATAACTGCTATACCTTGATGAAGCTTGATGTTTTTTCCTTGCTTAAACATTTTCTTTTCTTTTACATCTCATCTTATATTTAGCTACCATAACAAAATACCATCAAATAAACACTTAAAAACTCAGCATACACTTTTTATTTTACATGTTAAAGAAAGATTCAATTTATGCTCAAATCACTAAATTGCTTAAATAGGTAACTTGAATTTCTAACTTTTCTCTCTCTATTTCTCTTCCCAACCAAGAGCAAAATTTTGGAGACTTAATGAGAAAGAAGGAAAATGAAAGAAAAATCTAAAGTTTTAGCATTAAGATCAGCTGACCAAGTTTCCAAAGTAGCATATTTTTTTTACCTCCATAAAATTAGACAATTCTCTAGCATGGTGTCGCAAGCTTATTAGCTATAATTTTAAGTCCTTGCTTAATTCTCTTTTAATCTCTCTATTCTTTTAATTACCAAATCACTTAAATCCTCATTTCTTTCATCAATTTAATATTTAACCATTTGTATATAAGTCCGCATTTGCATTATTACTAAATGCACTCAACAAATATAGAATTTTTTATTACATCCCTAATAACCATGTATGCTCTTGGGCACTAAAACTCGATTCACTCATGATAATTACACATTTAATGATGCCTTAATCCTACTAGGTTACACTTTGGGGACTCATAAAATAACCACATGCCATATAAATCTTGAAGCACATACCATTTCGATGAACCTAAGTCAATCACAAGCATAGGTGGTGTTTTAGCATTGCAGTCTCTCTTTTTTTTTGCCTTCCATCTCTGGATCTAGTATATGTTGGGCATCAATTAGATCTTGGATGCAATCTCTCATGAGGTAACGATAGTTTTTTTATGCCAGATATGCTAATTATAATCGCAGTACCATTAGCTCTGTGTCTCAGATTCCCCTAGCCCTTTACTGGCATAGGTGGCAAAAGTTGCAATTTTCCTTCATTTATGAGATGGGTATGATACTAAGATAATGATTTGCCTAGGTCTAAGTAATGTCACCGAGTTGTTTTTGTAGTTGAGATTATTGTGATTTTGCCACCATTGCCCCCATTGTTACTGTCATTCCCAGCATTCTTGCCAAAATCTACGTTTGTAAAATTAGCCATCTTCTTTAAATATTCATCCTTAGCTTTAATGGCTATATCCTTGAAAGATTTCCAATCCTTCAAACCTTTTATTTTAAGCCTTTCTTTCAAATAAGGATTGACATTGCAAATGAAGAACCTAATTTGATTTGAGGTATCGGGTTTTCTCTTCGTCTCTATCACCCTATTCCTCAATCGGGTTAGGTACTCATAGAAGGAATTTTATGGCTACTGATGTAACAACTCTAAATCCTTTAAGGTCACTTTAATCTTAATACTGCAACCATATTGCCTCATAAACTCTTTAATTAATTGATCCCAATTCTCTCAGGTTCTTCGATCCAGCCTATGATAGCAGTTAATCCTAAGGCTAAAGTATTCAACCTTTTGTCATTTAGTGAGGGTGATCCCTTTCATTACTAGTGTGTATTACTTTATGTTGGTGGATGGGATCATAAGTATCATCAAACTTGAGTAAATCCAGCATCTAAATTGTTAAAGAAATAGCTCCCTTCTTTTAGGGTCTCGATCTTTAAAAATGATTCCCCTGCCATCTAACAATACCTAAGTTATCTTTTGGGGCATAACCCTTATCTTTATCTTGCTCAACTGGTAGAATAAATGGTGTTTTGCCTCTAGAACTATTGGCAATTCGAAGGGCTATAGCCACCACCATAGCTGTAACTCTGGCCTCGACCGGTTTGACATAGCTAGTAGTAGGTGCTATAGGTTGCATTCCAAAAGCAAGTGCTATGGCAACAACCCTTTCACTAATCATAGCCATTATTCTTCTTTCAAAACCCTCAAATTTCTTATCCAGGTCGTGGGGGTCAGATGTACCGACAAGCTCTATTAGATCAAACATCTTTGCCTTTTTTGTGTATTCCCCCATCATCTGAGAATATTTATCTACTATGTCACTTGGACCTACTTTTAAATTTTAAGTGCTTTAAAAATTTCATCAAGGTAGTTGTTAGACCCTTTGGTACGTGATATAAAATGACTGTAAAATCAAAGGGTTAGAATGATGCGTGGAAAAATTTTATACATAAAGCAGGGTACAAGTTGATAAAAAAAATTTAACACAAAATGTAAATTTTTTATGGTGCAAAAAATGAAATGTACTTTTTTATGGTAAAAAATTACACATAGAATGCATATGCTTGAAGTTATTATTTTTTATTGCACATAAAATGAGATGTACATATGTTAAAAAACTATGCATACAAAACATGCAAATTTTTATTATTTATTGTTATTACTATTATTTTTGTTTTTTTATAAAAATGCATGCATTTATATGCAAAATAGACAAACACATATGAAAGAAAGGAAGATCTTCCCAACCTTATTACTTCCCTCACAAAAGGTCATGCAATCTCTTTCCTAAGCAAGCTTAGTCCATAAGTTAACGAGAAACCCAATGAACTCGTATGGTGCATGGTGAAAAATTGACAGCATAACCTCTCTTTATTGAAAGTACATATAAATGAAATTTAGCTGTTGTGTATTTAAATAATCTAAGCAAACTAAAATCTACCCATCGAGGCATGAAAGCCTTTAATGAATAACATCTAAACCTATTTAGATTTTTTCAATACGTAAAGACCCACATCACAAGCAATGTATTATGGTGTATACCCCCTAATAGAAGTGTTTATACCATTACATAGACTTTTGGTTTGGTAGTGCAGCTTTAAGGCTACCCAAGCATGGTCTCTGCCTATGGGTCTAGCTCATTATGGGCATAATAACCGATCAGGTCACCATTTGATATACCAAAAGGTACGTGACATAGGTTAGTGGTCCTCCTTGACACTTTTCGATATTGAGTGAATGTAGGGTTGTGCTTTGGAAATGCATTAGGGTTAAATAGGGACACCTAACTTAATTTTAAGGTTCTAACATGAATACGATGCAATTTATTTTGAAAAGAGATAAGATTTATTAATCTTAAACCCATTTATATTAAAATAACCAAAGGTATTTTCAAAGAAAAATATTGAGGTTCCCTAATAGAGTTGCCACTATGATGTGCACCGAGACTGGATGAAGGTTCATATAACTCATAAAGGTTGGTCATTTCATAATTGATAAGGATTCAACCTAATTTGCTGAGTCCTAGGCCTCAAAAAGGCATAAGATAGTATTTCGGGGTATCTTTAATCCATTGTTAGTGATCAATCTACAAAAGCATCTGTTGGGCACTACAAGGTAGGTATCATAGAGTTACCACCACATAAAATATTGAAAAATGAGTTCTAACCTTATGAGGCCAAAACTAAAGATAAATTTGGGACCGCACTCTTATTTATACCTTGGTTAATATTATATAAGTAGGTTTTAAGGTTAATTATTATATCTCTCTTCTGACATGACTTATCATACTAGAAAAGAAAGATGTACTCAAGCATATTGGAAAGCTATAAAGTATGTTTTATTGAAAGCAGTAGAATTATGATAAATAAATGAATAAATGGGAAATTAATTTAGGTGAGACCATTAGTTTTCGTATGCATATTTTTACAAAAGAATAATTTAATGTGTGTAATTTTAGAAAAATTGGAGTAATTGATCCCTTTTAATTATGAAGAATCCAAGTTTATATACAAAAATCATTTACATGTTAAAAATGGTTATTAGTTTAAGTGTGAGCTTTACAGTAAAAATAGGACATTAGTTTAACTTTTTTAACAAAAAACCCAATTAGTTAGTAAAAATAGATTCTGTGTGATTTCTATGTCAAGCAACGTTTATTATTATAGGCTTTAGCTAAATAAAATAAAAGGACAAAATTAGATACAAATATACAAAAAAATCATGACTTATTCATCATGGTCTTCAAATGCCTCCGTCTGCCATAAGAACGTGTGTTTAGTGAAAAATAAGATATAATGGTTAGTGTTAAATATATATGTATGTGTGTGTGTGTGTGTGTGTGTGTGTAGACATTGTTACTCGAGGTAGCATATATCAGGGTTACATGATGACGAGAAAATAGTATATTTCTGATAAAAGGTACGGATCGTGAAGCTCCAATTGTGAGCTTCACATAGTTTTCTCAAAGATTTTATGAGTTTTCAAATGTTTTCAAAAGGTTTTAACAAAAGAACATGAAAAACCATAAGTTTTTCCTTTGATGGTGATAGACAGTCATCTATCATATAAAGGACGATCGTTTTTGGTTTTTTAAAAATGGGAAGATAGAGTTTTAAGGGGATAAATCTACATTTTGGGGGACAATCCCTACAGATTGGGAGAGTTATAGTTGGAATTCAACTTCAACTCTACCCTAGGTATAAAAGGAAAAGAAATTAGAGTTTCTTAAGGGCAAAATCATTCTTGAATACAAAGAAAACTCTTGAATAAGAAGAAAATAAGTCTTCTCTCTCTAAGAAGATAACTTTAACAATTCCTTTAATCCAAACACACCATACATACGAAAATCACTTAATTTTCTGAGACACAAAGATCACAATCAGAGTGGAGCTATATACTTTAAGAAATTTAGAGTTAGAATATCTCCTAAGGATAATATTCTAGTCTCTTCATCTGCACATTCTCTCTCTAAAATTAATCACGCAAGATTATGCTTAATGGTTGTTATAATCAATGTGTTTATGCATTGTGATTTGTGGATTTATATATTTAAATTGAATGGCATGCAAATCTGGATCAACGTGTATGATAATGATATGATTTTAGCATGACTTGCTCCATTGTTGTATATTTTAGACTTTCTTTTTAGTATGCTATTCTGGATTTTAATGAGATTTGGTGTAGTCAATGTATGATTTAAGGTCGTAATCTTATTTTTGGCATAATTTAGGCCTTAATATTTGAGTGTTTAGGGCTTATTTGTAATTTTGTGTATTTTTTAGTGATTTCCCAGCTTCCTATTCTATTTTGCAAGTGATGAATAGGAGAAATCAATGCCATAGATGAGGCATCACAAGAGTTCTTTCCCATCCTGTCTCTCCTTCAACTATAGACATTCGTCATCTTTTCAAAGGCATCTATGGCTAATTTTTAGGCTTAATTTCATACGTTTTATGCATTTTATTATTGTTTGTATTATTTCTTTGATCTCCAAAGTGTTAATCTGTTATTTTGTATAAATTTTGATTATGTACATATTTTGGTTCTGTACATGTAATTAATTGAGTGATCTTCCTTTTTGTATTTTCTTATTTTTAATTGGATTTTTCAAAATACTACTTTATTAATCTTTTGTGGTTTTATATAAGCATTTAACTTCATTTGCTTTTAGAGACCTTGTGAGGCATTTTACATTGGAAGTCATGCCCCCGATTAGTTGACAACTACATCTGCTCCTCGTTTTTTGTTATTCCTTGCATTCACTTTTTTTATTTATTATTTGGTTTTATTATATTTTTTATTTATTATTTTGATATATTTTGATGTATTTTATTTTGGGAATATAATAGCTAGTAAAAAAGGGTTTTCTGTGCATGTTTAAAAGGAAAAGATGCCTAAAATGATTTCCATTAATTAACTTGGATTTTTCTTCAAAACTTTGACCAATGTCTAATTTTCTATCCGAAAATAAATAAAGGACAAAAGAGAATTTTTGTAAAATGTGCATGAAGGAACCAATGTTCAAAGTCTAGACGAATGTCCCGATTTATATTTTTATAGTTATTTTATTTTTATGTTATTTTATTTTTATAGTTGGACGATTTGCTTTGTAGTAAGCTTATGTAGTTGATTTGATTGATTTATTTATTTACCACTTTTACTAATTGCTTAGAATGTTTATTTAATTTTATAACTTTACATCGCGTGAGAAAGGAGAGTGGATTAATATTTAAAACACATCAATAAAATAACACATAATCAAGATGCCTAATAAAAGTGATGTTCTAAACATCAATCTCTATTCGGGCATCAAAAGGTCGAGAATCATTTCCCGAACTTCTGTTAGGTGGTGACTTCATGACACCTACCTCTTTTGAGCCCATTAATAGATACCTTCATGGGTTGACTACGAATAATAATTTTGGCTTAATCCTTTTTTTATTGTAAAGTAGCTAATTTATCATTGATAGTGAGCCTCTTTTAGTCTCGAACCCTAAAAGCGGGCCTCTAAAAACCCAATCGAAATCGAGCGGTGGCTCCTACATGCATCACAATATGCATACGCATACACACATATGCGCGCACACGTGAGTGTGTGTATGTATGTGTGCGTGTGTGTGTGTGTGTGAATGATATATTTATTTATTATAAAATTAAATATAAAAAATTGCTAAAATAAAAATAATTAAATGTAGTCATATGTGTGTGTGTGTAACCGTACATTTATTTATCAAAAAAAGGTGCGAAAAAGTGTGTGTGTGTGTGTATAATAGTAATAGTAAAAAGCAGGACAATAAATATAAATATGCATGAATAATAATAATAATAATAATAATAATAATAAAAGCGGGTGCAATTGGCCAAAAGGTGGCCCTACATGGATTGACAAAATGAAGACTCCAATGACGCCCACAGGTAAGGCGTAAGTGGAATTTCAAATGAAAAAAGAGAGGCGTGAGTGTGCTAGTCATCAACAAGCTCACTGGTCTTGACTCAGCTGAGTCCCGATCAACACTCAACCAAATCTGGCCATAACTCACTGCTAGCAGTGGCATTTCAATGGCATAATTACCAGAATTTGATCCCAAGGGCACCAAATCTTCATATATTCACTTGAAACCATTTTTCAACATATTTTCTCATGGACTTTAGTGATTTAAACATGTAAATATCAATAAATCACTTGAAACACACACTTTAAACCTTCAAAAACTTATTTATAGACACAAAAATAGAGGAGAGAGAAAAAACTCAAAACTTAAATTTAACTTCAAAACTCATTTAAATCCTTATTGTCTTAATTTATACTATAACAATAAAGAATGAAACCATAAAATATTAAAGTTAACAAGCTAAAATCTCAAAATCAAGAAAAATGAATTCCATCACTATTTGAAAAAGATGATGAATAGTAAAAAACAAATTATTGTATTACTAAATTTTACATAATTTAAGTGGATTTTTGTATATTGATGAGTAAAATAATTAAAAAGATGAAAAATAAAATTAATTTACAAGCTAACAACCAAAAGATCAAAGAAATTGGAAAACAAGAAATTAAGAATGAAAGAAATAAATATTTACACAAAAAAATTGAGTTGAACACTGTATTTACGACTTCTTTAGGGGCCCCTGAATATTACCCTCAAATTTATTTTCTTAAGGTCAAAGGAATTCCCATGCTTTTAGTTTTCTCTCCATCACTGTTTCATGCTTTCTTTTTTTTTTTTTGCTTTCTTGAGGTTACTGAATACGGCTTTGTTTTTTAGAGAAAAAGAGAGGGAAGGAAAAGAGGGAGCCCTTCCCCCCCTTAGCGTAATAATTGGTTTTTATTGGTAAAAAATCACAATAAAATGTTGGGATAAGATTTAGAAAAACAATCCCATTGTTCTCATCCATTTCATCCGAAGAAAAATGAAGTTAGGGTGATTTGGAACTTGAGTCACGCCCATGACTCAATGAGTCACAAGTGGCAATCAATCTCCACTCACAAGAGCAAGTTAAGGCATGACCCAAAGACTGAGGGTTAGTCATAATTGAGTCACATCAATGACTCAGTGAGTCACACCTTAATTTAGCCTTTTTTAAACCAACTAACACCCTAATCTAAAATGTTTTCTAATTTTTAGGCTAGAAGACTCCATTTTTTAGATTGGGTGTCTTCTTAACATTTGTTTCCCTATTGTCTTAGATTTTCAAAAAATCATGAATCACTTAATTTGGACTTGTAGATTAAGATTTATGGTCGAAATACTAACGATTGGTCCTAGGTAATTTTTAGGGATAGAATTGATTTTTTGACTTTGAAACATTATTGGGAATAATGGAGACAGAATTAGGTATACTTCTTTCATGAAAGTTGTTTCAAAATTAGTTTGATTTCTATAAAAATTGTATTCACCTCAAAAAGAGCTCTAGGGTAGGAGTTATGCTTAAATTACTATAAATTGCCTTAGGACAGGGAACATATTCAAGTCATCAAGGTTCAAACCTAATTTTAAGGATCTTAAAGACTGAACTAGGTTTAGATTTCTTTATGAAAGTTGTAGTTCTAGGTCTTGAGATTCATATGGCTTTAAATTCATCCAATTAAGATGTTTATAGGCTAAGATAAGGCCAAAATACTCAGAACTACTCATAATTCCCAAACTCATTTTCCTTATTTGGTTGCTTTAAAGGGGTAAGCAGAAAAAAACTATTTTTAAAATATTGAAAAGCCGAGGGGATCCAAACACTTTTATTTCTTGTCTTTTATGAGAAACATGTTCCTCGTTATGTAACTTTGGTCAAAAGCCACCTCATAACCTAGTGTCTACACATAATAACAACAAAAAGATAGGGTAAAGCTTACACCCATAATAGACAAACAAATAAAGAGAAAGAAAACAAGCTGAAAAAGTTATATCCATTTTTCAAAAAATGGGTAGGTTAACTTAAAGATACAAGTTATCCTATATAAGTAAGTTCTCATTTATTATTTTTGCCCCAAAACTCTAACATACTAAGCATTTAAAATTGATATCATCCTTCATCTATTAATTCTAAAAGACAAACACAACAATGTCCTATATAATCTATTTCTCATCAAGCAATCCCCTTCCAAGTTAGCAATCTATTTCTGATCAAGCAAATTATAACATTTGCAATTACAACACACAATCACATTACTATTTTCTATTTGTTTCACCTTATTGAAAATCAAACAGGATGAGTAGAAATTATGTAAAAAGACAAAATGTAAAATCATAATCATAGAATTATTAAGATTCCAAATGACCATATACTGCCATATAATAAAAAAGATATTATAGATTTTTTTTCCATACTATGGATTGCTTACTTACCTATTAAATGCTTCATTCTGTTGGGAATTCACTTAAAGATGGTGATGCAGGATGAACATTAGATTGCTAACCAAAGATTGCAGCTTCTGGTCGTGCTAATTTACCATAAAAAACCATTGATTTTTCTTTTTCATTTCTTGGTTTTCTTCTTCAGTTTTCTTCAACTTAGATAATAATGCCTCTTTCGATGAATTAGGCCCTTTCAATTGTGTTACACTTACATCACCCCCAAATCCAGCAACATAACCTTTCTGTTAAGGTCAAAAGACTTTTACTACTACCTTTATATTAGAAAGAGAACATTTTAATTGCACTAATTATTTGATTTGAGTCATAATACAACAAGAATTTAAAACGTATCAACATATCAAATAAAAGGCAATATACTGGAAATCAAATCAATCATACATACATATCTCTCATTAGTGATAGTTTTAACAAGTTTGTTGTATTTGTAGGTCGTAAAGAATATGGTAGCCAAGTTTGGTAGGGTAAGATCTTTGCCTCATTTCATAACAACTATAAACATTTCAAATGAGCCTTTTTTATTAATAACAAATTTCCTAATAATGTTTAAGAAGATTGAACCACCTATTAATGCATAATCTCTCTGAAAGGCTTACTACCTATACAATGAGGCATATTTAACTTGGACCTAATAAAGGAGTTTCTTCTACTTATTTTCTACATTAACAACCTAACATGTAAATTTATGATGTGAGATGCAAAATAATAATATGCATAAAATATAAATCATGTCATACCTAAAAGTTTTCACTAAAAAAGTATTCGTTAACCAAACATTGCCAATCATTCTTGTCCATCCGTTCAAACACATCTTTCATAACCTCATGAAGTGGCCTAGACTTCACATTGTTCAAATGCATCCATCATATCCAATCATTCCATAATTCTTTCATATGTTTCATAGCATGTTCACAATACTCAATTATGTCATCACTCTCAAATTTATTTTAAATTCATTATTATCAATAACAACTAGCATTACTTGAACACACAATAGTTGACATAAGTATAGCTTGAAAAAGAAATTTAAAGAAGATAATGCTATAAATTTTTACAATAATATCTTTCCACATATATTCTATTTTTTGTTTTTGAATTTCACTCTGTAAGTGTAATTTCCAATGGCACATATTATGATCACGAACTATTATACCTAAGTTTCTTGAAAGTTATCACAACAATTTTCATACTATAGTTCCAATTATATAATAAATAATCTGTTAACATACAATTTATCTCTGTATTATTTCTTATAATTGCCTGTTTAAGTTTTGTAGGTGTGGATAATGAATCCTATCAATATTCGAAGGCATCGATCCTATTGATCCAAACGGGGCCAAGCTAAAGTAGCTGCAAATATCTTTATAGGCATGCCTATCTATACACAACCAAGTCCCATACACAGGTGCATGATTAAATCTTACATTATTACGTCCACCATGTTCATTTATCATATTATAATGTTTAAATAAACATGTAAATCATTTAAAATATGAGACATATCAAATTATGCATAATTATATTTATAATACCACTAAGCAAACTTATGTAGTCATACTATGTACATATAAGCCATAATTGTGCACATAATCCATATACAAGTATAAAATGTCCTTTAGTCTTAAATTTTAATATTTAATCACCCAAGTAACATACGGTGAAGCATATTTGATATATATCTAGGTATTAGCAAATTTTCATAAACATGGGTGAAGGTTTTGATGGGTTTGATATTGTTCAAAGTAAAGTGTACAAAAATAAGGCATAAAATGTATTGCATAAAGTGGGACAAAATAGGCCTACAAATTTAGGTCAACTTGTGTTGGGTTTTTGGGTACTTAGACTTTACTTTCTGGGAATACAGTTTTCTAACAAATTATTAATCTATGTCTTAAGTTTCTAATGACATACAAAACAAGTCATTTGGACATCTACAGCAGGACATCCCTAAAATAGTCCAAGTCAGCAGCAATTGCTGCACTTGAATCCAAGTTTCGATGGTTTTAAAGGCAGAATTAGGTTTCAACCTCTTATAAGAATTTTAGTTCTATGTGTCTAGTTTATGATCCAATTTTAATCACCCAATTAGGATCTTTATAACTTAACCTATTCTTAAAACAACCTTGCATGGTAAGGTAGAACTTAAGGCAAAATTTTTCCATCTCAACCATACTTAGTATATTTCATCAATCATACATGGTCAAACATCACAACAATACTTTTACATCATTTACAACACTAATATAATATTTCTAGCCATTAAAATAAAACAAGCACATGCTTAAGTATCCAATATGAAGTTAAGGAAATGTTCTTCACTTCTTGACAAATCCCTAGCTTGCTTTTTATGTAGCCATCATGTGCACTTACATGTAGAAATGAAATTTACGCACTAAGTAAAAATTTTAATGGCAACCACTAAAATTACTTTTTCAAATAATTTATGCCAAATGATTTATTCAAAATTTATAAACTACAATCAAACGAGTATAAAATTTAAATCACCCAATTAACCAATAATTGGTATCGTATCAACCTACAAATTATGCATGTAAGTACATCTATTTTTCTAATTATATTCATAAAACACAGTTAATATTTGTCATAATTCAACATTTAAATCATTTAAATAAAAAAATATATTATATTACCCAAAATAATCGAAGGGATTCATCAAAGAGATATATAGGCTAATACCCTTTAAACTTATTAGATTGAAGTGGCTCATATTGCCACTACCCTTATTTTTTTCTATAGGTTCTCATTAACCTATAATACATATCGTCATTACTCCAATGCACTACCCATCACACCAACTAGCACACCATCCAACATACTGACTATCACCTATCCCATCAATTGAATTTCCATCCCTATGACTAGCCAACTATATCTTACATATGATTCCTACCATTTACTAAGGGCTTTTATATTTTTTTCAAGCTTTAATTAACACCATATATAAATCAAATCGTTGGCATATTCAAAATTGTGTCTGTCATTTGTATCCATCATGTATAATTGTACTTAAAATTTCCAATTCTCGTATACATATATAAAATAACAAATTCAAACTTAAAACTCCTTTAAATAAAGAGTTTGGTACACCACTAAAATTTTCATTTCTTATAGTCTCACAATATGAAATTATTTCAATTTTTGCATATCAAATTAAGTAATTGAAACTGCCAATTAATTTGAATTCACATCTCAAAAGAAAATTCATATACATAGATATGTAATTTTCTAACATAAATCTCCCATCAACATGCTCGTTTACTATTCAATTGCATGTGTCTTAACTCATGTTACTTTGAATATAATCTGGTTAAAAGAAGTTCCACGGCTATGCAAAATTTCATCTTTCATTTAATTCAATAAACTCAATCACGTATTAATTCCACAAATTCTAAATTAAATTTATCAAAGTTTATGCAATACCATAGGTATGAATGTATATACAAAGTAAAATAAGTAGGAAGAGTAAATTTAGTGGTCATAAACCTCAATGTATGGCCAAAAACAATTTCAATCCTCCAAAAACACTTCTCAAAAATTAAATTCAAACTCTTATTTCTTTTCCTTTCTCCTTTTTCTTTAAATTCTCTTTTTCTTTTACAATTTCAAAAATCAATTCAACTAAAAGTTTAATAACTCACAAGAATAATGCAATTTAAATGGACAATTATTGGCATTATGAAAGAAATTTAACTTACCAAAACTCTTAGCTTAAAAATTAAATTTTTGATTTCAAATCTCTAAACAAAAATTTGCCTTCTTCCCACTTTCTTCTCATTTTTAGACTTTTTTGGAACTCATACATTACCTTTTAATTATCGTTCATGAGGAAAGAGTCCAACAAAGTTATGGTGTCTAGTAGTGAAAGAAGGAAATGCTTTTAGGGATAACAACCAAAGTAAAAATGCATGAAAAGAGGAAAGGGCTAAATTATTGGTTGTTATGCATCAGAGGGAGAAGAGAGAGAGAAATTAACAGCTAACAATGATGGCGATTAATGGAGGAGATAGAGGTACAACTATGTGCGAATAAAAAAGGCTAGAAATTTGGGGAAAATTAAGAATGGTGGCCTGGAGCACGAAAAAGAAAGAAAGGCAAAAAAGACACCATTTTGGTTCAATCACTAGGCTCATTTTTGGCTAAAATTCACTATAGTCCCTCTTTTTAAAAATTTCATTTAATTGGACCCCAATTAACATTTTTTCTTACCCATTTTCATTCTTTTATGAAATGATGGTTGCTCCCATAGTATCATTTTTATTTAGCTCAATACAAATTTAAATTGTTAAATTTCAATATATTTTCAAATATATTAAATTTGTTCCTTTATTTTTAAAATAGATTGTTTTCCATATTCTACTAACTTAAATTCTTATTTAACTCACCCTGTCATTTTTTTGACATTATTTCACTATTATTTGTCAATTAAAAATTTTATTGTATGCCTAACTGTTGGGTTTTTTTACTCTATACTATTTGGATCACTAATGTTTAGGGTATTACAAAAATCCTTCAAATCCTTTTCCATTTTTTGTACAACATCAAAGGAATCATGAGCTATAACCTTTCGTACAGCTTGCCAACCTTTATTAGAATGATCATTGGAATAAAATACTTGCAATCATTGATTAACCAAGATAAAAGGCTCATTTGTTTTCAAAATTCATTAAAGGTTAACACTTACAAAGTCATGTTGATAAGTGTGAAATATATATAGTTTTTAATATGTTTTTAGTTAAATTATTTAGTTGTTTTGGTTTTATTTAGGTTAATTTAGAGTTAATTTGTATTATTTATGATTTTAAGGTTAATTCTGTGTTTTGGTTGATTTTCAGGATTAATTTGATATAAAAGAGCTTAAAGTGTAAAAAGGGCATAGTTTAGGGCCAAAAGTGCAAATATGAAGAATTGATACAAGACAAGTTGACGTCCAGTCCAGAGCTCTGAGACGTGACCACGTGAATTATTGAAGAGCTTCACACGTGGCCACGTGAAGAACAAAAGAGGAGAGGACGTGGTCATGTAGAGAGAAGAGAAGAAAGAAGAAAGGAGGACCCGTGACCGGGTGAAGGAAGAATGAAGGAGATTGTGAAGACACGTGATCACGTGGATTCCCAGTGAAGGACCACACGTGGCCACGTGTGGAAGAAGAAGAACAAGGAACGTGGCCACGTGAAGAATAAGGAAGAGTGAGGCGTGGCCACGTGATTTGATTCTCCAATTGCGCGAAGGATTTACGAACTTCCTATTTTGAGCAGAAATTACTTCCTATTTGGTTTTCAGAGTTTAAGAAGGAATCCATGTCTTCTTTTGCCTATAAATAGGAGTCCAAAACACAGAAGAAGGGGAGAATCATCATTCATCATCATCAAGCCTTAGAATTAGTTTTAAGCTTTCTTGTTTTAGTTTTTTACATTCGTTGTTTTTACAATTTTTCCAAAACGTTGTTTTTAGTTTTCAAGAATGTCTTGTGAGTAGTTTGCTTTACTTTTGCTAAAGGATACTTGAATCCTTGACTTGTATTGACATGACTTGAGTTTGTTCTTAAATTTCAATACAAGTTGATTATTTCTTGGTTTTTAAAATAGTCTTGTCTTTTCTCAATATTGAATTAATTATTAACTTGATTGAGAGTTGGTTAATTAATTGGTTTAAGTTGAGTAATGATTTGCATGCTCTTAGGTTGATTTAGTTGGATTAATACATGGTTATAATCTGAATAAGCTATAATTATGTGTTAATTTGAGTGAGTTAAGATTAAGAAAAGTGTAACCAAGAATAGGTGGAAGTTAATTCTCTTGAAAAAGGTTTTAATAGACATCTAGGAAACTTGATTCAGCTCTTTATGCTAAGTTTTGAATTGTTCTGAATAAGGGAATTTAATACTTAGAATAATAATCTTGAACAAAGTTATTTGGGTTTAATAAACTGAATTTTCCATGATCACTTGTATGTTTTTGTTTAATTAAGTCATAGCAATACTTGTTAAGGTGGATAGTCCTTTAGTGAAAGTTGTTATTATCATTGATTTTTAACTCATTCAATTTACTTGTTTCCAAATAGATTTCTTATTTACTTTAGTCTTTGAAATCATTTTAACTTAGTTTTCCAATCATCACAACTTTGGGATTTCTCTTCTCTCTTTACACACAAAATTTGTTTTGAAATTGAAATAGCACATACAAGCACAAGTTTTCCTTGGGTTCGATATTTTGGGTCATAATTTTATTTCCCTATATTACTAAGCCGATCTAGTACACTTGCTAGACACCGGTCAAGTTTTTGGCGCCGTTGCCGGGGAACACTTTGGCATTT
The DNA here is from genome assembly GCA_037975025.1 of Excoecaria agallocha. Classification (NCBI taxonomy): domain Eukaryota; kingdom Viridiplantae; phylum Streptophyta; class Magnoliopsida; order Malpighiales; family Euphorbiaceae; genus Excoecaria; species Excoecaria agallocha. The sequence goes on along the minus strand of CM075806.1, from coordinate 17,692,642 downwards.
GTTTGTTTACTTTGATTTTAAAGTGATTTTTGTGTGTTTTCTTCTCTTTTTCATCTCTTTTCTTATTTTCTTTTTTGGTTGATTAGTGGTTTATGGTGAGAGACAACCCCATCTTGCCATTAGACCCTGAAATTGAGAGGACATTCCATAGGAACAGAAGAGGCAATATGAACGACCCAGAAATTGAACAACCTATGAATGATCCACCGCCTAGGATAGAAGAGCAACACATACCCCATCAAGCTCCCGAAAATGGGTATCAACCTAAAACCATAAGGGATTATGCTATCCCTAGGTGGAATGAAGAGCATACAACTATTAGAATCCCTCACCACCAACCCTTTGAGATTAAACCTGCTACCATCACTATGGTACAAAGAAACCAATTTTCGGGGTCGGATATAGAGGATCCTGCACAACATTTGGATATGTTCTTAGAAGTGAGTGACACTGTGCAAATTCCTTATGTATCGACTGATGCAATTAGGTTGAAACTCTTCCCATTCACCCTCATAGGAGAAGCTAGGGATTGGCTTCAAATGCTACCAAATCAATCCATCCACTCTTGGCAACAAATGCAAGAGAAATTTCTTTGCAAGTTTTTCCCACCTACTAAGACCGCCCTCATTAGAAAACAAATTAGTGATTTTCAGCAGTTTTATGAGGAACCATTCCATGAAGCATAGGAAAGATTTAGAAGAATCTTGAAAAGTTGTCCTCATCATGAAGTTCCTATTTTTCAACTGATGCATATTTTTTATGCAGGTGCTCATCCATCAATAAGATCTTTGCTAGATGCAGCCTCCAATGGAAGCTTCATGAATCAAATTCCCGAGGACGCATTTCTACTCCTTGATGAAATGGCCACCAATGATGCTCAATGGCCAAGCTCAAGAGCAACTCAAAAGAAACAGGGAGTTCATAATGTTGATGAAATTGCAATATTAAAAGCTCAATTGGAATTAATGGAAAAAAGACATTTAAAAGAAATTAATGAGCTCAAATCTAAAAATGTCTCTATGTTGTCTAATGAAGTTGATTCTTATGCAGGAATTTCGGGACATATGGGAATGAAGAATGCTGAGAATATGATAGAAGAAGTCAATGCCTTGAATCCATATAGCAATACTTACAATGCGGGATGGAGAAACCATCCAAATTTTTCATGGAGGGAAGGTAATCAAGGATCTTCTTCTAATCCCAATCCTAGACCCCAATTCAACCACAATCAAGCTTCCAATAATCAACATCCATACCAAAACCAAGCTCCACATCATTATCCAAATCAATATCCTTCACAAGCATACCACCAACCACCCGGTTTTCAAAAAACTCAACCTCCCCCTCCACAAGAAAAGAAATCTAATATTGAGGAAATGATTGCAAATTTTATGGCTTCCCAAAACTCCATTTTAGCTAGTCAACATGCTAGATGGAAGTCACAAGATATTTGGATGAGAAACCAAGAGGCATCCATTAGGAACCTAGAAAACCAAATGGGGCAACTTGCTAGTTCTTTATCCAACAGGGCTCAAGGGACATTTCCATCTAATGTAGACCGAAACCCAAAGGAGGAAGCCAAAGCAATAACTTTAAGGAGTGGGAAAGAGTTAGAAAATACTGAACTTGGTAAGAAATCTTCTGAAAAGGTGGAATCGACAACGGAGGTAAGTGTTCCTAACTCTGAAAATAATCAAAGAGCACCTCTTACGATTGAGAAGGGTAAAGGTAAAGAAAAGCTTATATCCACTGTTCTTGATAAATCTCAATTACCATTTCCGGTTCTAGCTAGGAAAGAGAAACAAAATGAACAATTAAGTAGATTTTTAGACATGTTTAAAAAGCTACATATAAATTTACCATTTGCTGAAGCTTTATTACACATGCCTAAATATGCTAAATTTATGAAAGAATTGTGTACTAATAAGAAAAAGCTAGAAGGAATAGGAACAGTTCAATTATCCGGTAATTGTAGTGCTATATTAACCAACAAAATTCCTGAAAAATTGGAAGATCCAGGTAGTTTTACATTGCCTTGTGAACTAGGGGGAAATTTTGTTGGTAATGCTTTATGTGATTTGGGTGCTAGTATTAATCTAATGCCTTATTCAATTTGCAGGAAATTGAATCTAGGTGATTTGAAGGAAACCCGAATGATGCTTCAATTGGCTAATAGATCGGTGAAAAGGCCAAAGGGAATCATTGAAGACTTGTTGGTTAAAGTAGGGAATTTTATATTTCCAGTAGATTTTGTGGTGATGGACATGGAAGAGGATAGAAAAGTGCCTTTAATTGTGGGGAGGCCATTCTTGAACACAACAAGAGCTTTAATTGATGTCCATGGACAAATAGTTACTTTAAGATTTAATGAGGAGGAAATGATTTTTAATGTTAATAAAATTTTAAAACATCCCTCATATGATTTTGAAGAATCTATTTACTTTATTAATGAGGTTCAAGAATGTGCCAACACAAAGCAAGAGGAAATCATTCTCAAGGACAAGCTTCAAAATTGCTTAATGCATCCAAAAAGAATGGACGAGTTGGACACAAAGGAGAAAAAATTGATACAAATTTTGGAACAAGAGCACAGTGAGGATAAGGAAAAGGAGGATGAACCATCCCCTCCTAAGGGAGACCCTGAACTTAAAACACTTCCATCTCATTTGAAATATGTGTTTTTAAGTGATAATGCTAATCCGGTCATTATTTCATCTTTGTTGACAGATTTGGAAGAAGAAATGCTCATTGGAGTGCTAAAAAAACATAAAGGAGCAATTGGTTGGGCAACATCCGACTTAAAAGGGATTAGCCCAAGCTATTGTACACATCGTATACCCATGGAGGACAACTTTAAATCGATGGTGCAACCTCAAAGAAGACTCAACCCAACTATGCAAGAGGTAGTGAAAAAGGAGGTATTGAAACTACTTGATGCAGGTATTATCTATCCTATCTCTGACAGTAATTAGGTAAGTCATGTTCAATGTGTGCCTAAAAAGGGGGGAATGACTGTAATGATAAATGAAAATAACGAATTAATTCCTACACGCACAGTTACAGGTTGGAGAGTATGCATTGATTATAGGAGATTAAATGATGCCACTCGAAAGGATCATTTTTCATTGCCCTTTATTGATCAAATGTTAGAACGATTAGCAGGAAATAAATTTTATTGTTTCTTAGATGGATATTCGGGGTACATGCAAATACCTATAGCCCCGGAAGATCAAGAAAAGACCACGTTTACATGTCCATATGGAACATTTGCATATAGGAGAATGCCTTTTGGTCTTTGTAATGCACCTGCCACATTTCAACGATGCATGATGGCCATATTTCATGATTTCATTGAAAAATTTATGGAAGTTTTTATGGATGATTTCACTATTTATGGTCATGATTTTGCATCTTGTTTGCATAATCTAACATTGGTTTTAAAGAGGTGTTAAGAAACTAACCTTGTGCTAAATTGGGAAAAATGTCATTTCATGGTTAGAGAAGGCATTGTTTTAGGGCATAAAATTCCTGAAAAAGGCATTGAGGTTGATAAAGCCAAAATTGATGTGATAGAAAGACTACCTCCACCAACTAGCGTAAAAGGCATTAGGAGTTTTCTTGGTCATGCTGGGTTTTACCATCGATTTATTAAAGATTTTTCTAAAATTGCCAAGCCACTCTCTAATTTATTGCTTAAAGATGCTGCATTTAACTTTGATACTAAGTGTTTGCAGGCTTCTAACCTATTGAAGCAAAAATTAGTTAGTGCACCGGTCATTGCCTTACCCGATTGGAGCTTACTGTTTGAAATCATGTGTGACACAAGTGATTACGTCGTTGGAGCGGTTTTAGGACAGCGAAAGGAGAAGATTTTCTACACCATTTATTATGCGAGCCACACACTCACTGGAGCCCAAGTAAATTATACTACTACGGAAAAGGAACTCTTGGCAATAGTCTTTTCATTTGAGAAATTTCGATCTTACCTTTTAGGATCTAAAATTACGGTTTGGTCGGATCACGCTGCATTGAGACACCTTTTTGCCAAAAAGGATTCCAAACCGAGACTTATCCGATGGGTGTTACTACTTCAAGAGTTTGATGTTGAAATAAAAGATAAGAAAGGAGCAGAAAATTTTGTAGCTGATCATCTCTCTAGATTGGATCATGCCAGTATCGAAAAGGGAGAAATTTCTGACTTATTCCCTGATGAACACATTTGTGCTTGTTTTACTTATGAAAATTCAGTTCCATGGTACGCTAATATAGCCAATTTTCTTGCAGGTGGCTATCTCCCTAAGGAATTCACTTGGCAACAGAAGAAAAAACTCATAGCGGATGCCAAACATTACCTTTGGGATGATCCATACCTGGTCAAGATATGTCCGGATCAAGTATTGAGAAGGTGTGTACCGGAATCGGAACAAAGAGCTATCATGCACCAATGCCATGGGGGTGAAGTTAGCGGTCATCATGGACCGAATAGAACAGTTCAAAAGATACTCCAATCAGGTTTTTTTTGGCCTACTTTATTTGAGGATGTAAAATCTTTTATAGCCACTTGTGATAAATGTCAAAGAGTAGGAAACATATCCAAGAGAGATGAGATGCCTATGAACAATGTGCTAGAAGTAAAAATATTTGATGTTTGGGGCATTGATTTTATGGGTCCTTTTCCGAATTCATTTGGGTATGAGTATATCTTGGTGGCAGTGGATTATGTAAGTAAATGGGTAGAGGCAATAGCTACTAGGACATGTGATGCAAAAATTGTGCTGGAATTTATTAGAAAGAATATCTTCACTAGATTCGGAGCACCTAGAGCTATTATAAGTGATGGGGGCAAACATTTTGTCAACCATCACTTCAAGACCTTACTCAAGAAATTTGGTGTCAAGCACAAAGTCACAACCCCATACCACCCTCAAGCCAATGGCCAAGTGGAAGTATCTAATAGGGAGTTGAAGTCAATCTTAGAAAAGACAGTAAATAACTCTAGAAAAGATTGGTCTCTTAGGTTAGATGAGGCTTTATGGGCTTATCGAACCGCATTTAAAACTCCTATAGGTATGTCTCCATTTAGGATTGTTTTTGGAAAAGCATGTCACCTTCCGGTTGAATTAGAACATAAAGCATATTGGGCTACTAAATTTCTTAACTTTGATTTGAGAAATGCAGGAGAAAAAAGAAAATTACAGCTCAATGAACTTGATGAAATTCGATAATGGTCATACACAAATGCTACAGTTTACAAAGAAAAGACCAAACAATGGCATGACAAGCATCTAAGGGTAAAAGATTTTATCCCGGGAATGTTAGTACTCCTTTATAATAGTCGTCTTCGTTTGTTTCCAGGAAAGCTAAAATCAAAGTGGCTTGGACCATATCAAGTGATGACAACCAACAATTTTGGTGTAGTGACGATCAAAAGCTTAAAAGATGGACGTGAATTTACAGTCAATGGGCACCGACTTAAACCATACCAAATCGGACAACAAGAGGTTGCTGAAGCAACCATGGTTCTTAAAGATACTTAAAAATCGGTTTGGAGAGTCTAGCTGGAGACTCCAAAAACTCAGAACTCCACCTTTCTATCTCTTTTATCTTTTCAGTCAAATTTGTGTTTTTGCATGTTTGTGTGTTTCAGTGTTTTGATTTATGCATGTTTATGATTAAGTGTTTTGATTCATGAAAAGAGTAAGTAAATCAAGGTTTTAAAATGGAGATATGTGCATTTAAAAGTCAAGTGAATGGGTATGTATCGAAGAAGTTAGGCAGAAAACAGTACAGACACGTGACCACGTGTGGTTTTCCATTTGCCATCACGTGGCCACGGGTCCCATATTGATGAAGTTTAAAAACATATGCATGGCCACGGGTTTTTCTTCATGAAATTTCACGTGTCCATGCCCAAGTCCTCTGTAACAATCTTTACACATAGGAACGGGTTTTCTTCTCAGGAATTTCACGTAACCACGGGTTGGAAAAGGACGAAAAACATGTTTTAAAAACGCGTGACCACGTGTGTTCTTTTTCAAGAAATCACGTGGCCACGCCTTGTACAAGAGCAATCCCACGCGTGACCACATGTGGTTCTTCTTTGGAACTTCACGTGGCCACGCCCCAACTTGCTGCCTATATACATTTCACGACTTAATGTTTTTGCTTCACTTCTCATTCTTTCTTCACTCTAACCCGTGTCCACATTTCAGCAGCCCTAATCTTCAACCGTGCCCACGGATTTCCACTCTCTACCAACACTCATCATCTCCATTAGCTTCCTCCTTCAATTTTTTTTTCTCTTCCATCATTCATCACTTGGTTCTCTACATTTTCATTATCATTCTAGGGTTTTTGCACCTCTCACACACCATCTCCACTTTGTATTGCAATTTTTGGTGTACTTCTCATTCTCAAGTAAGTATTTACTTCCTCTCTTCTGTAATTACTAGTTGTTTATCATCAATGGTAGTGTTTTGTGCAAATCTATTCAACAAATGTTTAGTTTTTAGGTTAATCTGCACTTCTCATTTTGTGTGCATGTTTATTATTTTTGCTTATTTGGATAATTATGATTGTTGAGTGCATGTAATAGATGGTTAATATATAATTGGATAATAAACACTCTTGGTTATGCTGTTGAAATTCATGCTCAAATTTATGCTCACAACGTGTTCGATGAAATGCTTCAATGAGTTTTCTTTTAATAAAAAACTTTAAACTCCACTCTTTGATTGGCATATTTCTAGTTTGCATTGATGCATGTCAATTACCTTGTGAAAGAGTTGTTTATTTGTTTATGATCTTTGTATTTTGCATGACATATGCTATTAAATTTTCACTTTATCCAACTAATGCATCATACATATTCATGTACTTATGAGCAGTTTATTTGGTGATTAATACTTACATTGTGTTTTCTTTGATTGTAGTGGCACCTCGAAGGACTAAACACCCTGATGTCGCTAGTTCCTCTGGGGTACAAATTCCATCACATGTACACCGGGCAAAGGTTAACAAATTTGATTATTTCAGCAAGTGCAAATATGTGCAGCCCGCCTACTTAAGTCATTTGTTTCTCAATATCCCAGCTGGTAATTTGTGGGATTATGAGATCGAACCATTGCTTCAAAACATTGGCTGGGGGGAGTTCATAAAAAAGAAACCAAAGGTGTACCCAGAATTGGCTAGAGATCTTCTGTATTCTTTTGAATGTTATTTCAGACGAGATGATTCGGAGGGTACAGTTGGTTTTAAGCTAGGTAAGAAAGGATATTCTTTGACCTTTACTCAATTTTCTGAAATTTTAGGCTTTGTGCCAACTGCTCCCTGGGAATTGGAAAATGCTTCACCTGCGGAAAATTGGGAGAGAATTAAAGATCTTGAATTAAATGAGCCTTGGGTAGGAGGTCAATGTAAGGTACATGCTCTAAGAACTCATGCTTTGAGAATAATTCATCGGTTTTTAGCAAAAACTATGTATAACAACTTAAAGAATGCCAGTACTATTAGTGTCTCTCAAGCAATGGTTTTAAGATGTATGATGGATGGCATTACAATTAATGGAGCCGGCATTATAGCTAGTCGAATTAAGGATTTGCAGAAAATGCCGGGTAACATTGATAATATTTCTATTGGATGGGTAGCCACAGTTTTGGCAGATGCAGTTAAACATCCAATTTATAGCAAGCCCCTTCCAGGAGATTTGCCTTGCATTGATAATAGAATGTTGAAAAGGATGAAGATTCTGATACCTAGACCCCGAGGACATTGGGCAACACGAGAAGAGTATTTAAGAGAGAATAATATTCGATTTGAGGAGCAGCAAGAGGAACCAAATGAGGAACATATTGCTACAGCGGTACCTTCCCCAATTAATGAGCCTGTAACACCAGAATGGGAAGCACCATTTAATCAACTAAGTGGACGGATGGATGCGCAACAAATGCGACTCGATCAAATGCAAGGGCGTTTAGATATACTTCGCGATACGGTCCTGGAAGGAAATCGGAGGGTTGAGCATTTTATTCATCATTTTTGGCAGTGGTTTCCTCCAGCACCACCGCCACCATAGATCATTTGCTGCGGGCAACAATGTTTTGAGGAGGGGGTAGCCTTCTTTCAGGAAGTTTTTCGTCAACTTTATTTTTATTTTTTCATGAATCAAAATTCTGTTATTTTGTTAATTCTGTTATTTTGTTTTGTTTTGTTTTCTCTTATTGTGTTTATGTTTTGTTTGAGTTTGTAAAACGTATTAAAGACTTATGTAGTTCACTCTTTTCATTTAATTTGCATGAGAACTTAGTTTGCCCTAGTTAACTTCAAAATTTGAACACTTTGAACTTGGAGATGGAGTATGCATGTTTTGGACCTTTGCTTAGCAAGAGAACATTTATGTTGTTTAATATGTCTTTGGATGGATTAATCTTCAACTTGATAAATATTTATTAGTTTCTAAATTCTTAAAAGCACTTAGACCAGTTTTTGACTTAGAAACACTCAATACAATGAAGTAGTGAAGTAAGAAAATTTAGAACACTAGAACCTTCCTCATCACCCTTCAAAGCATATGAACAACTCAAGCATCTTAGAAAATGATCTAGGCAACAATTTTCTTGATACTCTTTTAAAAAGACTTGTGTCCTACCTTGATAAATCTATCTTTTGTTAAACCATTTTGAGCCTATAAGGGTATGCTTAAGGAGTACCATTAATATTTTCTTGTTACACTTATTATTTTAACCATATAACCTAAAAAGCTTTTATCTCACCCTATGGAATTAGCCACTTTAGGATTAAATGGATTGGGTGTAGTAAGAAAGTTTTGAAGTTATTGATGAAGTCAAATAAAAATAGACCTTGTATTACCTTGATGTTAACTTGTGAATGCTAGTTCAATAAAAAGAAAAAGAAGAGAGAAAGAAAAGAATAGAAAAAAAAATGTTTGAAAAATAAAAAAGAAGAAAAAGAAAGAAAAAGAGAATTAGCAAATATGAAAAAAGATAAGTGTGGGGTAGTACAAGGAAAAATAAAAAATAATGACTTCTTGGTGAAGGAGCATAAAGAAAAGTTTGGAATCAAGGCAAGGATGAGCTAAATTTGTATTGTTTAAAGTTATTGGGGTGTTTGTAATCTATTTTGGTCTTAGAGTGGCTATATTCATTTTGATTATCTTTTATCCATTCTTTGATAAACATACCCTTAGCCCCATTACAACCTTTGTAAGACCTATGTGATTTTAAGTTTGATTTGAGTTGTTTAGCGGAGATGACCTAAGGGTTCCGGTGCTAAAGGAGAGGCCTATTATGTTTCTAGAGTTTCAAGCACGAAACCGATTGTATGCTTATGCATTCATATATTTTATACTTCATTATTTAGTTGTGTTGATATTTTGGTTTTAAAAATTGCTTAAAATGATTTGGTCTTGCACACACTCAAGGAAACTAGTTTATATTCTCTTGTTGAAGTTAATCTATTTAGAGTTTATATTGAGTGCTTTTGTTAAAATGCTAAGTTTGGTTTTGAAATTGCAAGGCTTTGTTCAAGTTTGATGGTTTTGAAGGAGGGTTTGTTCTAATTTGCTTGAGGGCAAGCAAGGTTTAAGTGAGGGGTATTTGATAAGTGTGAAATATATATAATTTTTAATATGTTTTTAGTTAAATTATTTAGTTGTTTTGGTTTTATTTAGGTTAATTTAGAGTTAATTTGTATTATTTATGATTTTAAGGTTAATTCTGTGTTTTGGTTGATTTTCAGGATTAATTTGATATAAAAGTGCTTAAAGTGTAAAAAGGGCATAGTTTAGGGCCAAAAGTGCAAATATGAAGAATTGATACAAGACAAGTTGACGTCCAGTCCAGAGCTCTGAGATGTGACCACGTGAATTATTGAAGAGCTTCACACGTGGCCACGTGAAGAACAAAAGAGGAGAGGACGTGGTCATGTAGAGAGAAGAGAAGAAAGAAGAAAGGAGGACCCGTGACCGGGTGAAGGAAGAAGAAGGAGATTGTGAAGACACGTGACCACGTGGATTCCCAGTGAAGGACCACACGTGGCCACGTGTGGAAGAAGAAGAACAAGGAACGTGGCCACGTGAAGAATAAGGAAGAGTGAGGCGTGGCCACGTGATTTGATTCTCCAATTGCGTGAAGGATTTACGAACTTCCTATTTTGAGCAGAAATTACTTCCTATTTGGTTTTCAGAGTTTAAGAAGGAATCCATGTCTTCTTTTGCCTATAAATAGGAGTCCAAAACACAGAAGAAGGGGAGAATCATCATTCATCATCATCAAGCCTTAGAATTAGTTTTAAGCTTTCTTGTTTTAGTTTTTTACATTCGTTGTTTTTACAATTTTTCCAAAACGTTGTTTTTAGTTTTCAAGAATGTCTTGTGAGTAGTTTGCTTTACTTTTGCTAAAGGATACTTGAATCCTTGACTTGTTTTGACATGACTTGAGTTTGTTCTTAAATTTCAATACAAGTTGATTATTTCTTGGTTTTTAAAATAGTCTTGTCTTTTCTCAATATTGAATTAATTATTAACTTGATTGAGAGTTGGTTAATTAATTGGTTTAAGTTGAGTAATGATTTGCATGCTCTTAGGTTGATTTAGTTGGATTAATACATGGTTATAATCTGAATAAGCTATAATTATGTGTTAATTTGAGTGAGTTAAGATTAAGAAAAGTGTAACCAAGAATAGGTGGAAGTTAATTCTCTTGAAAAAGGTTTTAATAGACATCTAGGAAACTTGATTCAGCTCTTTATGCTAAGTTTTGAATTGTTCTGAATAAGGGAATTTAATACTTAGAATAATAATCTTGAACAAAGTTATTTGGGTTTAATAAACTGAATTTTCCATGATCACTTGTATGTTTTTGTTTAATTAAGTCATAGCAATACTTGTTAAGGTGGATAGTCCTTTAGTGAAAGTTGTTATTATCATTGATTTTTAACTCATTCAATTTACTTGTTTCCAAATAGATTTCTTATTTACTTTAGTCTTTGAAATCATTTTAACTTAGTTTTCCAATCATCACAACTTTGGGATTTCTCTTCTCTCTTTACACACAAAATTTGTTTTGAAATTGAAATAGCACATACAAGCACAAGTTTTCCTTGGGTTCGATATTTTGGGTCATAATTTTATTTCCCTATATTACTAAGCTGATCTAGTACACTTGCTAGACACCGGTCACATGTCATCTATTTTTATACCTTTTTCTTTGTCATACACTCCAAACCAATTACATTGACACAAGCTCACTTTTCTTCCCCTAAAAAATTATAATTTAATGATCTCAATAAATTCTCTATAGTAATCAATATTCCAATTCTCTTTATCCACCTCTCTAACAACAATCACTCCACAATTTTAGGTCCTTAAACTATATCATAATCTTGCACAAGAAATCTATTGTGACATGACAATAATAACAAATCAGCCATCTTATTATCATGTTGGCTATACAATTTTATTACCTACCAAAATCATGTTATATATATTAGCAAAAACTATGAAGACACTAATAAGAGGTAAACTATGTTTAACCAAAAACTTACCTTTTACTTTAAACCAACTCATGAATTGCTTTTACATTTTGAATCAGAAATGTGTTGAGAGATATTAGATTGAATTTTTGAGAACTCTCTAGATAAAATTGAAGTATAACAATGTGTCATTAAAGTAAAAAAATAATTACAAAATAGATAGAAGTAATTTATTGGAGGTACATACTCAATAAAGGGCAGGGCTTCATCACAATTCTTCAAAATATAAATATGAGCTTGCTTTAATTCATATGCATCAAGTGTATATTGTTTTCTAACCCCTGAAGCTCTTCCAAGTTGGCAAAAGATAGATAAACCTCTATCAGATTTAACCCCACCATCATAATACCATTTAAAGCAATTAAAATATTATTTCCATTGTTTGTAAGTACTTTGAACATAAGGTGATACATTCACTTGCCAAGTACCTCTTTGTAATAGAACCTTCAAGACAAACCCTATTACTTATGAGACACTTTAATAAGTATAACCATCACTCTACTGGATACATCTATTAGTATTTAACAAGTCTGAAAATCTTAGCTTCATTAGCAAAATGAATTGGCAAGTGCTCTATAGTATCAAAAAATGATAGAGGAAATAATTTTTTTAACTTGCAGAGAGTAATAGAAATTTGGGCTTTTATTTGCTCCAACTCATCTATTTTAAAATATTTTACTCCAAAAATATTGAAAAAAAAACTGACAATTCAATGAGTGGTTCACACACAAATGTGGAAAGCAAATCATGTATGGCAAGAGAGAGAAATATTATAGAAGAACATAGAAATCAAGACTCATTATGCTTGATTTTTTGTGATCTTTGAGCTTGACACACTGAGAAATATTAGATGAAAACCCATATAGAACTTTTAGATTCCTTAAAAAAACTACATAATTTTTGCTTCTCTTTAAGAGATCATGTGTAGCACACAGTGGTCAACTCATATTTATCATTACTTTTTATTAGATGCAATTCCTTTCTAATATTCATTGCTTGCAAATACAATTGAGTTTTTATGCTATCCATGATTTTCATTTGACATTTAAGATTGTCCCCAAAATATTATCACATACGTTTTTCTCAATTTGCATCACATCTAAATTGTATAGCAATATTAAAATTTTCCAATATAAAAGATTAAAAAAATGCTCTTTTTGTGCTAATTGTCACCCCTACTTATATGTGATATCTTAGTCTTCTTTATTATATCTTTAGTTAGTAACAACCCATCTAAATTAGCCATTTGATCAAGTATATCATAGCCAGAAAAAAATTTAGGCGATAACCTTTGCTCCTTATTAGTTCCATCAATTGAATTTTTATCATTCCTCCACTTGTGTTTATAGCCCATATAACTATTTCTTACCATTGCATAACCTCATCAAGCAAGTTTCTTTATTACATAACCTCATCAAGCAAGTTTCTATATATTGGAAAGTCATTAATGATCCATAACAAAGTTGCATGTAACCTAAAATTCTATCTAGTAGATGCATCAAAAGTATCTAACCTAATTCAATATAATTCATTTAATTCCTCTACTAGAGGATGGAGACAAACAATAATTACATCTCCATGACTCTCACAATCGGGAATAACCATTGTGTAACACCCTGAATCAATATACGATAACTCCAATATGACTTGGTAATGTTCAATTTGTTACTTTTTGTTGCTATTTATTCTTATAAAATTTTGGCAGAATATCCCCTAAATATTGTCAACTTCCTATGGAAAAAAAGAATATAAAAACACTTCTAATATTGCCAAACTATCTCCAAAAGCACTCAATAAACTCTAACATGAGTATTCCCATCCTCCTCAAATAAGTAATTAATCTAAATTTCACCTATTATAATATCATTATACAAATAACTTTATTCTCAACTATATCTATAATAATTTCATTGTACAGTTGCCACAGTTACAAAATTTCTTCCCTTACATTAACATGACATCAATAATGTTACAACAAATCCTTGACTGTGTACATACCAAAATAGAACATAATGGTATAACTAAATTTAGTACCACACTCCAATTCGGCTTTTTGACCTAGCTAGTGATAACCGGTTCTCAAAATCCCCTGCATGTGAGTATTAATCTCCTTGGTCTTCAGCCTACGTGTGGGAAGAGAAACCACGCACTAAGCTAAAAGCTGAGTAGTGACTACCAAATTTACCTCTCGAATGGTATAACTAAAATATATTTACAAATTTTGAAACATACACATGTAAAATCATAAAACATATAAAGGTTGGTAATTTCCATCTAATAATGCATACAAGTAGCCAATGATCAAATTTCATAAGCAGTATAGATATATATATATAGCCTTTTATAGCATTAGTTTTACAATATTATTCATTAATGATAAGCCATTAATTACTAACTAATCAATCTTGCTAAATTTATAATTAATTAAGTAAAATCTTATGGAAGTATTTGAAATTCTTAGAGCAATCCATCAATTATTTTACTTTGTTTTTTTGTTGTAATTAAACTCAGACATACGCATGTACATCCATTCTATAAAAAGTTATTCCAAGTGTATCCTTACTATCAACCCAAATTTTTAATATCTATTTCATAATGTACATCCTATATTACCTTCAGATGACATTTTATAATATGATTATATCTACATTATTAGAAATAAATAAATTAGTTTCTTTGACTTATACATGTTCACTATGTCCCTAAAGTTCAGGTAAGCAATGGATTTAAGAGTAAAACTTACACTGATATATAATAATACTTTAAATGTTATGAAGTCTTAATCAATTACTTGTGATCATCTCTACAACATTCAGATATTCATTAAATTATACGTTATAAGACATATTACAATTCACCATAAAACCCATGTTATGCCTATCACTTCCAAACATGAAGAAGTGAATAATCATATTTATATTCTAAATTATTAATTAATTGTAGCTTATGATCCTTTAATAAATTAATTTATCATTTGATATTCAAATTCAGCCCCTGCATATTGGCTATTTTTTTACAGTGCCTAATTTTAATTAATATTTCCCTCGGTAACTACTAGTGAAAATCCTTGAACTGGATATGTGGGACAAAGATAGAATGACTATCTGAATATACTGTCTGACTCTATATAAGGCTTTAAAGCTATATGTGTATACTATATGAGAGAGGAGACTACCTAAAGGTAGGCAATCCTCGATAATAGCTTACTATATGATTGACTGTATAATTTTACCGCAGTATGTGGGTCCCTATGGCTAGCCATTATATCCTAGATCCTGGATTACCCCCTAGTTTACTAAGGGAAAAAAGGATCTTGGTTGTATCCCAAATTTTACAAACACACATAATCATGTCATTATTACATTTAACTAATTAAACCAAACCTATATGTATATATGTACAGTATTGTTCATTTAATGCATGTGCAGTATGTTTCATAAATATTTAATAGTTTCATTCATAGTTATGGCTTCTCTATTTCACAAGAATGCCATTTACTATCAAGGGCACCTTAGTGCTCTACTATGCCATTTCTCAACTTAATTTGTTAATAATCTAAAAATTTTTGACCAATTATTTTGTTCAAATTATACATAAAATTCCTAGTCATACTTATGCACTCATCATGACCTTAAGTATCTGACCCAACCTAGTTCATGCAATTATCATCAATGATTATTTAGGACAGGCTATGCATATTTCTTTTTATACACACTATATGGCAATATATTATCTTATTATGAACACAACTTCTCAAAGAGGTATCATAACATAACAAAAGAATAACAAGTCAAAGAGAGGTGCATTCACATAGTTGAAATGACCCTAGTCTACTAAACATCATAGTCCAGATTGAGAAAATAATGGAATCTAGTTAATTAGCCTGATGATTCATCAAAATTAAACTAATTTGTTCTTCTAATGTTTAGACACATGCTTAACCAGTCACTAAATGCGTATAATCAATTTTCCATATTTATTAATTAGTTATTACCTTATGCCTTTTAGCTCTAATTATATATATATACCTTAAGTAATTTCTTATCCTTGCTAAAAGCCGATCAATAATTCCAATTGACCAATTCAATTAAGCATATGAGAGATTTGACCTTTAGGCTAATGCAACTAATTAATTTCATAAACTAAGCTCATTGAATAATACAAAATTAACTACCAAGATGAAATTCAATAGTTTATTAGAATACTAATGATCGGTGTCTAGCAAGTGTACTAGATCGGCTTAGTAATATAGGGAAATAAAATTATGACCCAAAATATCGAACCCAAGGGAAACTTGTGCTTGCTTGTGCTATTTCAATTTCAAAACCAATTTTGTGTGTAAAGAGAGAAGAGAAATCCCAAAGTTGTGATGTTTTGAAAACTAAGTTAAAACAATTGCAAAGACTAAAGTAAATAAAAGATCTATTTGAAAACAAGTAAATTGAATGAGTTAAAAATCAATGATAAAAACAACTTTCACTAAAGGACTATCCACCTTAACAAGTATTGCTATGACTTAATTAAACAAAAACATACAAGTGATCATGGAAAATTCAGTTTATTAAACCCAAATAACTTTGTTCAAGATTATTATTCAAAGTATTAAATTCCCTTATTCAGAACAATTCAAAACTTAGCATAAAGAACTGAATCAATTTTCCTAGATGTCTATTAAAACCTTTCTCAAGAGAATTAACTTCCACCTATTCTTGGTTACACTTTTCTTAATCTTAACTTACTCAAATTAACACAAAATTATAGCTTATTCAGATTATAACCATGTATTAATCAAACTAAATTAACCTAAGAGCATGCAAATCATTAATCAACTTAAACCAATTAATTAACCAATTCTTAATCAAGTTAATAATCAATTCAATATTGAGAAAAGACAAGACTATTTTAAGAACCAAGAAATAATCAACTTGTATTAAATTTTAAGAACAAACTCAAGTCATGTCAATACAAGTCAAGGATTCAAGTATTCTTTAGCAAAAGTAAAGAAAACTACTCACAAGACATTCTTAAAAACTAAAAACAATGTTTTGGAAAAAATTGTAAAAACAATGAAAACAAAGAAAGCTTAAAACTAATTCTAAGGCTTGATGATGATGAATGATGATTCTCTCTTTCTTCTGTGTTTTGGACTCCTATTTATAGGCAAAAGAAGACATGGATTCCTTCTTAAACTCTGAAAACCAAATAGGAAGTAATTTCTGCTCAAAATAGGAAGTTCGTAAATCCTTCGCGCAATTGGAGAATCAAATCACGTGGCCACGCCTCACTCTTCCTTATTCTTCACGTGGCCACGCCTCATGTGAGTCTTCTTGCACACGTGGCCACATGATTTCTTGTGTAAGAACACACGTGGTCATGTGCTTCATATGTCTTCTTCAATTCTCCCTTTCACGTGGCCATGTGTATCTACTCTTTAATTCCTTCTTTCCCTTCACATGGCCACGGCTTCTCAAGCTTACTTATTCACGTGGCCACGTGTGAATCTCTTCAAGAATTCACGTGGTCACGTTTCAGGGCTCTGGACTGGACGCCAACTTTTCTTACATCAATTCTTCAAATTTGCACTTTTGGCCCTAAACTTTGCCCTTTTTACACTTTAAGCCCTTTTATGTCTAATTAACCCTGAAAATCAACCAAAACACAGAATTAACCTTAAAATCATAAATAATACAAATTAACTCTAAATTAACCTAAATAAAACCAAAACAACTAAATAATTTAACTAAAAACATATTAAGAACTATATATATTTCACACTTATCAACTAAGATTAAGAAAATTTGTCTCTTTAAAGGCATTTGTTAATTTTTAGATATTGGTGTCATTGCTCAAACATGTATAGCTAAACTTCACACACCCAATGTTCAGTATGGAATTTAGTTTTCCTGCAATTTATAAAAGTTTATAGTTATGGCTGACTTTAGCATTAACTATGCATAACAATATATAACTCTTTAGCTTGCAAATAAAAAAATGAAAATGTAGAGACCATTGTTTCTCTTTATGGTTAGACGCCTCATTATTAGTAAGAGTATAGATTTCCTTCCTAATATAGGTATGACAGATAATAGACATAAACTAGAATGGCCAGTTTACATAACCATTTAATTTGAAATATGATACGTTCCATCAAACATATCGACTAATCCTATTTTTAAAAGAAAGGAAAAATAATTGAACCTTATGGTCTATTAATCTACCAAATCAAGTTAGTTTGTTTCCTTAAACCTTATGTGCTCCTTTCCTTTCACTTAAATCCATTTTCATTAAGGTAACTAATTTCTTTTTAGTATTTTAGTAATTTGATCAAACTCCCTAAGGCTTTGAAATTGTGAATTATCAAACACTTACTATTATATATTCATTGTGTTCTAACCAACTAAAACACTATTTAATCTAAAGAGTTAAAAAAACAAAAACTTATGCCAAAAGAATAATTGAGTACAGACAAAACTCTTTAACGGGAGTAAATTAAACTAGGAGAATCAAAATATTGCAATTCCATAACAATAGTTTGACTCGACTTAAGCATAGGCCTCTCAGAGTTATTAAACAACATTTACATAATTTTCTTAATTGTTATAAATGTTCACTTATAATATTTGTTTCAAAAAGCATAGCGGCAATAAAATGAAGCATTTTCTTCAAAACTAACTCATTACTAAAACCAATTCATCAAGCAATTTGACTAAAACTAAATGAAATCAACACTTCAAGTTATTACCCACTCAAAACCAAATACTAACAGTACTTAAAAATTTCTTACCCTTTTACGTTCTAAATTTGAATCATCATCAAAATATTGAAATTCAAAACTGAATCTTAAATTAACAAAGCTCAACCAATAATACATTATACAAAATTGATTCTCACAACAACAAACATTGGATTTTATACAAATATGAAACAATTCTTAATCAAAATTCATAATTAATTTAAATAAATTATTTAAAAGTAAATTTGGTGGTCACATACCAATTCCTACTATTTTTCTTTGATTCCAGTCCACCACCATGCTCGTCGGAGGCTTGCTGGAGTGGACCAGTGCTATCTGCTTGTAGTTAGAGCCCCCAGTAGCCACTTGGTGGTGTTCATACACCCCAACACCTCACCATTTGATCAAAAATCACCTTTGAATCGTCGGCTGCCTCTTCCTCCAATCTATGCATCACCAACGAGTAAGAGAGGTGAAAGGTACTAGGAGGATCCTTTAACTGCTAAGAGTTTACCAAAACTACCTGAATCACCAGCTATCATCGTCGATCACCAGAGAGAGGAGATGAAGTAGCTACGATCACAAGGGAGAGAGGAAATCAAGGCATATAATGTTGTGGGGTTAGACACCAGTGATGGAGAAGCAATAGTGGCCAGCGTGGCCGTTGGTTGACTCTCGCCTCTTCTATCTCATCTCCGTCTCTGCTTTCTCTCCTACTCTTTTTTTCCTCCTCTTACTTTTTCATTTTTCTTTTTAATTCTTTTTCTTTTTCTTTTTCATTTTTCATTTTTCTTTTTAATTCTTATTTTTGTTATATTTTATTTTCTTTTGCAACTTGTGGCCATGATAATTTGTCTAGAAATTTCTAGGCTTTAAAGAAGTTGTTGTCTCCCATTGATATTTATTTTAATTCTTTATTTGTTACTAAAGGCATTTTGATTAAAACTACCAATCATAAGCCTAAAAAATTAATGCATCCTAATCCTTAATAAATTTATACCCCTGCTCAACTAAATCAAAATATTATTCTCAAGTTAGAAAATATTTTTGGTTGACTCAAATTTGGGGCATCACATATTAACAAATGAAATTTTCTTATTTAATGTATAACGAAGGTGGTAAATTATAAGGAATAAGGACAACTAGCCAAATGCTATGTTCAGTTTTTAAATTTCCAAATAGTTGAAAACCATCACTAACAAGACCATGTTGAACATTACAAGGGTTATTGGAAAAAGATTGATAAATTTTATCAAAGGATTTCCATGCCATTGAATCAGCCGAGTGCCTTATTACTCCATCATCAACTCTTTTTTCATGATGTCATCTCATTAGAAAAGATGTCATGGTAGATATAAACACCCTTTAAAGTCTTGGCTTTAGGGAAAGCAATGTAAAATCTTGAGTAGTATCATTTTTACATTTTTACTCTGACTTTTTCTACTATGTTTATCCTCCTTCCATTTAGATGCACTATAAAATTTGCAAGAGTTGAAAAACTTATCCTCCTTTTAATATAGCATGCAATCATTCTTACATACATCAATCTTGTTATAGGAAAGCTAAAGGTCCCAAATTATCTTCTTTGCCTCATAATATGAATAGGGCAAGTTGGATCCATTAAACAATAATTGTTCCTTTAATATTTTTAGCAACATTTTAAATGACTCATTACTCCAGTGACTAAGACATTTAATATGAAGCAATTTTACCAAAGTAAAAAAACTTAAACCTTTTTTAACTCTGGTTTACATCTTGTTCAAAATCAATTAAGAAACTATAATTTTTTTTCCTTAAGATTGTGTTTTTCCTCACAAACTTCATTACCACCAGTGTTCATAACATCTCTATTGAAATCGGGATATAAACCTTTTAAAATCCCCTATATTTCATCATCATCTTTAACATCTTATATTTTATTATCATCTATATCTCATCAACCCCATTATGGCTTACATATATATATATATATATATTGTAGACACCATGACCCAAGGCAGCCTAGATTAGGGTTACCCGATGATGAGGAAATAGTATATTATTGACAGTAGGTTTAGATCTCGAAGCTCCGATTGTGGATTTGTCATTTTCTCTTCAAGATTTTCTTGATTTTCTAAATTCTTTCAAATATTTTTGAGTGTTTCAACAAAATTGATAGAAAACCATGTCACCTGAGGGGTGGTCGTTTGTGGGTCCTTCCCTTTAATGCTGTGTAAATTAGCGGCATTTTAGGGTAACAGTTGTCTAGTGATGAGGGATAGCTATCCCTCATTGATAGATGCCCATCCATGGGTGGAAACCTAAATTTTCCCATGTTTCTTGGATTTTAAAAAAGAAAAAGTTATCTGATAAAGATCGACATGGATTTTAGGGATTTTATCTCCAAATTTGGGCGATTTTTGAGTTGTAATTGGATTAAAACTCCTTTTTAGGTATAAAAACAAAAGGTCTAGGGTTTCTATTGGGGGGAAGGAGGAAATCATTATTCTCTTGAGAATAATCATCATAGAAGAAGAAAACTATTTTTTTCTCTCTCTAAAGGTTTTTACTCTAGCAATTTTCTTCAAACATGCACAACGAATTTTATATTTACTTTGAGAATCTAGAAGCATGATTTAGAGTAGAGATCTAGACTACAAAATTCATAGAGTCAGAATATCTCCTAAAGGTAACATTTTAGGCTCATTCTCACTTTCTATCTCTACAAGTTATTTACATGATTTCATTATTATTGAATACTTCTTTGATTCATTTTGATTGTTAAATCTGAGCAATATGCATTTTTTATCAAAGAAGAATTCATTTCTAATTTGTGTAATGTGCTAAAGATATTGTAGACTATAAAGATTCCTCCATTATTGTTATATAAAGATCTTCTTTTCCATGTATATAAGTTGTAATTCCATAATTTTAATGTAATATGATGCATGTTTAAGTATTTCTTTATTGTATCTTGGCAAGATTTACTGCTTAATTATTGTATATTTAGGGCTAGGAAATTATTTGGGTGATTCTCTATATTTTTGCCTCGATTCAGCATTTTATGTTCTGTTCCAGAGGTGATAAATAGAAGAAAGGCTGAAGGACAGTTGTCCCTCATCTGAGGGATGGGACTTCTTAACCCCTTCCTCCTGTCCATCTCTCGCTCCATAAATGGTTGTCCCTCGTCTCTTTTGGCCGTCCATGGGGTGGTATTTTTCATGCATTTTTATGGTTTTATGTATTTTCAAATTATTTATTCTTTTCATACAATATTTATGCACGATTTGGTGTATTATTATTACTGTATAGATATTGTTGTACTTGTAATTAGTCTACTGTTGGTGTATATTTTTGGATGTATTATTTTTGGGGTTGTAATAACTAGTAAAAAAGGATTTTTTCGAGCACGTCAAACTAAAAGGCATTTAAAGAAGTTTTCTATATAGTAATAATTACAGGTATAACAATATCTATACAGTAATAAGAATACACCAATTAAATTAATTGGCATTGATGATAAAACAACATTTTTATTTTTTTATTTATTATAGTGTTATCTGTTTATTTATTTTTGCTATTGTTGGTGTATATTTTTGGATGTATTATTTTTGGGGTTGTAATAGCTAGTAAAAAAGGATTTTTTTCGAGCACGTCAAACTAAAAGGCATTTAAAGAAGTTTTCTAATGAATGAATTGGGTTTTTCATAAAACACGGACCAATGTCCAAATTTTTAACCCAAAATTCCACATAATGTAATAAATGTCTTTTATAAATATGCATGAGAAAACCAATGTTCCCAATTTAAATGAATGCCCCGATTTATGTATGTGTATTACTTTGTCCTTATCTTGTTGGACAATTTGCTTATGCAATAATTTTTAAGTAGGATTTTATTATTTATTTATTGCTTTTTGTTTAAATGGTATGTTTACTTAAATTGCATCGTGTGAGAAATGAGAAATGATTAATTCTAAAACTTAATTATAAAACAATACCTAATCAAGATGCCTAGTAAGTGGGATGTCCCAAACACCAGTCTCTGTTTGGTCATCAAAATATGGTTGAGATTCAATTCCCAACGTTTTATTAGGTGGTGACTCCATGACACCTGCCTCCTTGAGCTCACTAGTAGATGCCTTCATGGGTTGACCATCAGCAATAATTAGGATTTGATCCTTCTTATTGTAAAATGGCTAGTTTATGATCAAAAGCAAGCCTCCTCTGGTCTCAAGCCCTAAAAGCAGACCTCCAAAAGCAAGCCCGAAAACATAGGTCGGGCTTCGGCGCGTATCATATTGGCGACTCCGCTAGGGAACAAAGATATCTTGCTCTAAAAAGTATCTTGGTTAAGCTCTCTATAGTTTGGTTTTGTTATTAATCTTATCTCTTTTCTAAATTGCATTACTTGCATACTTCTTAAAGCTTTAAAATTAAGTTAGGCATCGCTTTTTAACCCCGATGTTATCCTGAAACACGCTCTACGTTCACTCAATATAGAGAGGTGTTAAAGAGACCCACCAACCCAAGTCTAGTACCAAATGATATATAAAATGGTGACCCATCGATTGTTTTGCGAGTGATGAGCTAGACCTATTGGTAGGGACCATGCTTAGGTAGCCCTAAAGTTACATCACCCTTAACTCAAGCCCATGTAATGACAATAGCAATTTCCCCTAAGTTGTATAAGCATAATAATTTCTGCCTGCTATGTAGACCTTTATGTATGGACCAAACTCAAACAAATTAGGAGAGTACTAGTTAAAGGCTATCATGCCCTAACAGGCCTAACCCAGTCTGTATGAGTTAATCAAAATACATAACGATTAAAACTCATATGCCTGTGCTTTGAATTCGAGAGGTTATGTTGCCAATTTCCTATTGTGCATCATTATCTTCCATCGGGTCCCTTGATGACTCATGGGTTAAGCCTACCTAGGAAAGGGACCATACGACCTCCTATGTAGGAGTAATAAGGTTGGAAGGCTTTGTCTATGCTTGTGTGTGTTTGTGATTGATGTCTAGTGAAACCATGCATTACATTCATGCATCATATATATACCTTGTCTATGCATCATTCCTAACATTTGATTCTTATAGCCATTATAAATTTATCTAGGTGGTTTAGAGGGTCAAAATGGGCGCCTGGTTTGAAGGTCCATATCCAATCTACTAAGGTTAAATTCAGGTTTAAATTTGGGTTCATAGGTTAGTTCTGAGTTGGGTTTCAGTCAGTTATCAGAAAGCAGTCAGGAAACAAGTTCAGAAATGGAAAATGACAAAGTAAATGAGACCAAAAGGGGAAATGAGATTGGGAGAGTTGCTAATGACACCAAGGTGAGGTTTACATTTTTTAGGGAAAGGGTGAATGTCACTCCTACTAGGCCTTCGATGGTGAGGGATGATTTGGACCGAAGATTAGAAAGATGCCTGCAGGAATTTGAGGAGAAGATGTTAGCTATAATTGGTGGAATGGTGGCTTCTATAGCACCTAACGCTAGAACTCAGCCTGTAGTACCTACTCATAAAATAATAGAGCTGACATATGTTGGGAATCCTACCGCAGCCGATACTAATGTGCTTTGAGATCCACCTAGAAGGGAGAGGAGGCATGATCTTAAGGATGATTTCAAGAGGAAAAGGACGAAGACTATATCCCTCCAATTATGAACATGAGAACAAGGGGTCTTGGTGTTGAGGATCAAGCTTTTAAGAAGATGGAGGAGAAAATAAAAGTTATGTCTAGGCTATTGTCTGCTAGTAAGGGGATGAAACCTAAAGATAGAGATTTAGACGGAGATGAGACATTACCCCAAAGGCTTAAAATGTAGGATTTACCAAGGTTTAATGGTATCTCAGACCCTTTAGCACATATTAAGTAGCACATGCTAATCATGAAAGGGACACCCTATCCAAGAAACATAAAGTGAAATACTTTTATTTGAGTTTGACTGGGACAGCAATAGAATGGTATTATGGTTTAGATAGGCAAACTAAGGAAGATTGGGATGTATTGATTGAGGAATTTCTCAAGCAATATAATTACAGTACAAGAATAAAAGTCACCCTAAAAGACCTTGAGTTACTCCAACAGTAGCATATTGAGTCTTTCCATGAATATCTCACCAGATGGAGGAATAGAGTAATGAAAATGAAAAGGAAACCTGACATGACTAATTAGATCAGGTTGTTTATCCGAAATATGAGTCCATATTTGAGAGATGGTTTGAAAATAAAGGGTTTGAAAGACTGGGAGTCCTTGAAGGATATAGCTACAAAAGCTGGAGGGGAGTATTTAGCCAAAAGGGCGAGTAGTGAGAATGTATGAAGAAATTTTGGTAATAACAAGACTATTGGGAATAGTAATGGGCAGAATAGAACTAGAAAGACTGTAGAGGTATTCGCTATAGAGGTTAGCCAGCAAAGGCATTATTCTGACATGGAAAAATCATTATCTTGGTTACTAAATAGGCTGGTTAAAGAAGAGAAGCATCAGCTATTACCGTCAAGGCCCGCAAAGAGTCAAAGACTGCCCTACCATAAGGAGGATCAATACTACACATACCACCAACACACAGGACATCTGACTGATTATTGTCATACTCTAAGGAATAAGATCCAAAATCTAATAGATAGTAAGTAGATTTTAGACCCTGAAAAAAGGAACAAGAAGAAGATAATAGGATACAATGTTGTGCCCCCACCGATGTACATGATTAGGTTCAGCTTACCTGAGTGGTATATGATAAAGAATATGTATGGAAATGAGTACTTTATTATTACTCGCTCTACCCAAAAAGTAACAAAGCCAATTGATGAAAATCAACCAGTTTCTATGATTGACTATTAGGATACCCCTATAGAGAGTGAAGATGAAGGGGCTTTGATGCCTATTGATATCTGAAGTTCAACAAGTGAGGATGAAATAGAATCAGAGGAAGAGAAGGGAGTTAAAGAAGTCACGAGGAGTGGGAGAGTAGCCTTAGAGATCGAAAGGCAGCTAGCTCCCAACGTAGTGCCAACGGAGAAAAAAACTAAGGATGATCATATAATCAAGTAGTTGAAGAAGACACAGGCTCATATATGTATCTAGGATTTATTAAGGCAATCCCCTTCACACAAATAGAAATTGATGGAGGACTTAAGTGAATCTACTATTGCTACCACTATCTCACCCTTAGAGTTATTGGATCTAGTTAGGGGGGAATTGGAGATAATATGGTATACTCTAATGCTAACTTACTAGCAGAAAGAAGAAGTCATAATCATCCCCTATACATTAAAACTTAGGTTAATGGAAAGCACATGACTTATGTGATGATAGATTATGAATCCTCTATTAATGTCTGCCTTTGGTAGCAATTTCAACTTTTGGATTGAATGAGAATATGCTAAGCAAATCTGATCTGACCATTTTTGTATATGACAACTCTAAAAGGAAAGTTATCGAGACTTTCAAGGTTGTGGTGAAGACAGGGCCCATCAAGACTGAAGCTGAGTTTGTGATGTTACATATCCCAGCAAACTTCTCTATAATGCTCGAGATACCATGGTTTCATAAATTGAGAGGAGTACCTTTCACATTGCACTAGATGATTAAGACTCCCTACAATGGTCAAGTAGTCAATATTAAAGCAGCGAGGGAGAACCAGGTATCTGTACTTGAAATAGCCAAACAGCCGTTAAGTGGGTTTTATATGGTAATCATTAAAGAAGAAAAAAATGAGGGTAGCTTTCCCGACAATCCTTAAGTGATTAATATGCTTAAAAAGATGAATTTCCTACCTAGTGCTGGTTTAGGCAAGATTTCTCAAGGACCTCAAACTGTTGTAGCTGCTAAGGGTCAGAAGGAAAAGAAGGAGTTAGGCTTTGCAGGCTCCAACAAGAGGGATAGGAATAAAGAAGTAGTGAAAGGAATTTCTTAAAGTTTTATACCAGCTTCAGGCATATGCTGTTATTGTGGGGAAAATGAGCCTCAGATGATAGGGGTGAGCTAGTACCGAGATTTAAACTATTCAATGATGTCTTCAATTGGGAATAAGGAATCACCAAACCAGTTGAAGGTTTCTAGGATGAGGAGATTTTGTTACACCATTCATCCTAGGATAAAGAAGCACCAGTTAAAGTTATGATAGAGAAGCTACTTGCTACTAAACTAAAAGGTAAAGAGAGGACACAGGCCAAGGAACCACCCAAAGTTGAACTAGAGGCTAGAGAGATGTCTGATGCTGACAAGATTGAAGAAGATACTTTTATTGATGTTATTTATGTTTATGAACTTTTTGATGAAAACAATGATTGCTCGTTTGATTACATTAATAAGATGAATAATTTTGCTTACTTATGTGATGTTTCCTATGATTTCAATATGCATGACCATCATTATAAAGCATTTATATTTGACATTAACTTAACAAATACATGTTCATTCAATATCGAAACTAAAGAATACCCAAAAGAAATTTTACTGACATCAGATATAACTCCTGAAAAGAGAGAAAAATTTGAGAGAATATAAAAAAAAGTCTTTGCTTAGACCTATGAAGACATGCCAGGAATAGATCGAGAAATCACTGAACATGCCATTCTGACATACCAGAGTTACAAAGCTTAGAAGACTTAGGCCGAAATGGGCTGAGAAAGTTAAGGAAGAAGTCAGAAAGAAAATAAAGGCTAATTTCTTACTGGACGTCTAATACCCAACGTGGTAAGAAAACATAGTCCCTGTAGTAAAGAAAGACAGAAGGGTAAGAGCTTGTATGGATTATAGAGACCTGAACAAAGCCTATCCCAAGGATGACTTTCTTTTGCCTCATATAAATGTTTTGGTCGATAGCAAATCCACTTGTGTCGTGTACAGTTTTATGGATAGATATGCAGGATACAATCGAATTTTAAACAAAATAATGGATAGGATTAAAATAGCTTTCATAACCAAATGGGGGGCATATGCCTATTGGGTCATACTTTTTGGACCAAAAAATGTAGGTGCTACCTATCAAAGAATGGTCACTAAGATCTTAGATGATTTGATCCATAAGGAAGTAGAGGTGTATGTAGATGACATGATGATTAAGTCAATTACTAAAAAAGGTCACTTTGGGGCATTAGAGAAGTTCTTTAAGAAGATTAGCAAGTGCAATCTCTACCTCAACCCAAAGAAGTGCATATTTGGGGTTACTTTAGGTAAACTTTTAGGTCATGTCATAAGCTAAAGAGGTATAGAGGTAGATCCTGCCAAGGTAAACGCTATCAGAGAGATGCCAATACCCCAGAAGGAAAAAGAAATTAGAGGGTTCTTGGGCAAGATCCAGTACATAAGTAGGTTTTATTGGGAATTATCGGTTACATGCATCTCATACATAAGTGGAATTTAAAATTTTTAACCAATATATCTGATCTTTCCATGAATTTACAATATACATATTAATGAGAATAAGAAAAATCACCTTTGATTTTTATTGAACAGTTGATTTTACTTCTCACAGGGTTGTCTCAAACCACAGTGTCCAAAATCAAACACCTCCAATGAGTAATCTACACTAGAGAAGGATTGAAAGAACCAACAATTGGGAGGAACAAGGGCTGGCCAAAATCCCTAGATGCTAGCTAGGGAAGGTGGCGGCTAGGGTTGAGAGAAAAGAGAGAGAGTATTTTCTTAATTGTTCACACTTAACCCTAATTCCACATCTCTTGGATTTTTATAGTTAGGTTAAAAAATCCAACTTCATAATGGGATTGGGCTCTTTAAAATTGTTGTAGAATTATTAATTGGGCTTCTAGAGTTATTTATAATTATTTGGGCTCAATTAAATCCAATTTAAGCCCTTTCACAAAAGACTATGCACAAAACCCACAAACTAGGCCCTTTGTACATATACTTAGATTTAATTACCCAAATGAATTCCAAATCCAACCAAATTAAATATGTAGGCTCCACAACACATATGCAACATATTTAATTTATTTTGGTCTAAGAAGTAGGCCTCTAAGGCCTTCTTTTTTGGAGTTGGCGTGTGGCCCTTCTTCTAGAGGGCTTCTGTGCCAACTTTACTTCTTTGGGCCTTTATAATTCCTCCAATGGACCTATTAATTATTATATCAGCCCTATAACACTTATACTTTAATAATAATCAATTATGAAATACATTATTTCAATTACGTCCAATTTTACAAAACATTTCAAAAAAGTTCTGCGAACAATTTTACTTGATCATAATTAATTAAACTCTTTAATTAATTATTATCTTATTTACTTCTCTATCCCCATAATAATATCAAATATTATTATCCTTGTCATTTTACTATTTTATCCTTTTTCTCTCTATGTGTGTGACCTATTAGGTTCATGTCCATATTGGCAGTATAATATATAATTGTGAGTTCTATTCAAAACTCATATGATTTAAATTCTTTAAATCATTTTATCAATCCCTATTGATATTCTTGATACACTATTATTCAAATCATGATTGGCCTCTAGCTAGGCATCATGACTACCCAAATGTCAGAAAAGTCCAGTGGTTTGACTATACCCTTCCATAGAAACAGTTATCGTGCAATTACTCCTTCCACCACTCTTATCTCAATTAGATTCTGAGTATTGATTTTTGTCAACTCATATAAATCTAATTATGTATGTTCTATTAATTTAACCATTTTTCCCAAAATTCCCTCCATGGATCTCTATCCATCTTGGCATATTACTCTGGCCAGAGATTCTCTGAACAGGGCAATTATAGAATCATGCGAGATAACTTTCCTTATTAAATCTGGGATGGTGAATCCTTTGTCAATCACTCAATTATCTTCAAGTAGGTCACAATGTACCCAATCTCCTAACTATGTTCACTCCCAGTTGGAAGTAATCAATTATGGAGTCAAACTATACCACTTGCTACTTAAGATAACTTTGGTGATCTCAAGTCCAAGGATACTTGCACAACTGCTATGAAGAGATTCCTTACTAACATAGATTTAATATCCATATGAGGATTCTCTTTGCAGGTCTCCAATGAACTTTTTCTTCTAACAAGCATCCACATGTTAGCTTTGATTATCTTTCATAATCACAGTTATGAGAACCACTGCTTGAACCATTCAAGAAGCATAACATGTGCTAGTCTGTCCGAATTAACAATGCCCGATCTTGTTAATTCTGTGACTAAGGATATTTAGATATTAACACATTTGCATGCAATAGACATCTCATATCATGAACACTTTCATGATTGCCTTTGCACTGTGATTATAATATCTAGGACTTCATTTATTAATTTAAGATTTACAAACTCATGTATTTAAACATAGCATTAATAAATGAATGATGCTTTTTATTAAGAATATGAATTCATACATATGAAATACATCCCTATTACATGGGCTCTAGGGCATACTCTCTAATAGGTTTATCGCCAAGTTAACCTTAATTTACAAGTCTCCAATGAACTTTTTCTTCTAACAAGCATCCACATGTTAGCTTTGATTATCTTCCATAATCACAGTTATGAGAACCACTGTTTGAACCATTCAAGAAGCATAACATATGCTAGTATGTTCGACTTAACAATGCCCTATCTTGTTAATTCTGTGACTAAGGATATTTAGATATTAACACATTTGCATGCAATAGACATCTCATATCATGAACACTTTCATGATTGCCTTTGCATTGTGATTATAATATCTAGGACTTCATTTATTAATTTAAGATTTACAAACTCATGTATTTAAACATAGCATTAATAAATGAATGATGCTTTTTATTAAGAATATGAATTTATACATATGAAATACATCCCTATTACATGGGCTCTAGGGCATACTATCTAACAGGTTTATCGCCAAGTTAACCTTAATTTGTGAATCGATTTTCAAGTTCCTCAAGAAAGGCAAGCCCGTAATTTGGAATGAGGATTGTTAGAAAGTGTTCAATACCATCAAAGAATACCTGTTACATCCACTAGTGTTGAGACCACCTCAGCAGGTAAACCTCTAATTTTATACTTAGAAATAGAAGAATGTTCAGTTGGGGCTATGATAGCACAAGAGGATGATTTTGGGATTGAGTATGCAATATACTATCTCAGTAAGAGATTCCTCTATTATGAGCCAAAATATGTAGAAGTTGAAAAGATTTTTCTGGAAATCATATGGGCATCCAAAAAATTAAGACACTACTTCCATTCTTATAGGATACAAGCTATAGCTAAGTAGAATCCCCTTAGGTACCTATAAGAATCCCTTTCATTATTAAGAAAGACAGAGAGATAGTTGATCCTCTTACAAGAATTTAACATAGAATACATCACTAAGAAAACCATTAAAGGGACAGTAGTGGCAGAGTTTCTAACTGAGCAGCCTTTAGAAGGTGAAGAGTTGACTTATGAATTTGCCGATGAGAACATAGCAGCCATAACAGTGTAAGATTGGTAGATGTACTTTAATGGAGCTGTGAATAATAAAGGAGCAAGAGTATGAGTGATCTTGGTCACCTTGGAGTGAGAAAGGATGACATTAGCTAAAAAGTTAAGATATAAAACCATGAACAATGAAGCAAAATACAAAGCTTGCATTTTCGAGTTAGAAGCTCTACTGGCTGTAGGGGTAAAGTTTGCAAAAGTGTTTGGAGATTCATCTATAGTGGTTTACCAAGTAAAGGGTGAATGGTCAATGAAAAAAGAATGCTTGTTGCCTTATCTTAGATACTTGAAGGTTTTCAACAGTCAGTTCGAGGTTTGTACTTTTGGATATGTGCCTAGAAAAGAAAATCAATTGGCAGATGCCTTGGCTACCTTGGTGTTTATGTAGGACAATTTGAAGGGGGTGATTATGAAACCTGTGTTAGTTTTGAGCTTTGATAGGCCATGCTTTGAAAAGGAACAGATCATGGATATTTAGGTAGACGATAGAAAGCCTTGGTATTATGATATTTAGAGTTACCTAAAAAAGTTGGTGTTCCCTGAGGAAGTAACTGAAAAGGACCAGAGAATGATTCGCAAGCTGTTAACTCTATTTATCACTGTAAGAATGGTACATTATAAAAGACAACTTGATGGAATTCAATTAAGATACTTGGATGAGAAGAAAGCAAAGAAAGTAATGGAGGAAGTACATGCGGGTGTATGCGGAGCCCATACAAAGGGGTTAGCCTTAGAAAAAAAGATTATGAGGCAAGGCTTCTTTTATCTCATAATGGACACTGACTGCTCTAAGTATGTCAATGAGTGCCAATTGTGCCAACAGTATGTAGATCTGAGACATTTGCCCATTTTTGAACTATGCAACCTCACATTGCCATGACCATTTGTTGCATGGAGAATAAACATTATGGGAATGATCCATCTGCTTGCCTCAAATGGATACAAATTCATCATAGTAGCCATCAATTATTTCACTAAGTGGGTAGAAGCTAAATCTTTCAAAAAGGTAAATGCACGGGATATGGCAAGGTTTATCGAGAAAAATCTAATATGCATATATGGTTTGCCTCATCATGTGGTCTAAGGCAATGGGTTATAGTTTTTAGGTGAAACTAGACAAATTCTTATTAGATATAGGATTCAACATCACAAGACTTATCCTTACAGGCCTTAAGCAAATGGAGAAATTGAAGTAGCCAATAAGAATGTAAAAAGGATTATGGCCAAGATGTTGTAGACTTACAAGGATTGGGCTAATAAGCTACCTTTTACACTATGGGGTTATAGGACCACAATAAGAACTTCAATAGGAGTGACTCTGTTTTCTCTGGTTTATAGAAAAGAAGTAATATTGCCCGTAGAAATTGAACACTGGTCTTTGAGAGTAGTTCTAGAGGCTGAGATACCAAAAATAGAATGGGCTAGGTAAGGATTGTCATAGCTTAATCTTCTTAATAGGGAAAGAATGAGGGTGTTTTATCACAATCAAGTTTATTAGAAGAGGTTAGCCTGATCATTTGGAAGGAAAGTTAGGAAACACCCCCTGAAGGAAGGAGACTTAGTGTTCAAACAGAAGAGCCTGACCTTTTGTGCTTAAAAATTTGTTATCCAAAGGCGTTGTTATTTTGCCAGATAGTGATGGCAATGAGTTTTGAGAACCTGTGAATGTTGACAGATTGAAAATGTTCCATGGCTAAAGACTAAAAGAGAAAAAAAGAGAATAAATGCCTCGTGGATCAAAAATGGAAAAAATGGTGGCCTTGCTAAAATCAGGCTCCTTGCCAAGGTGAAAATAAAAAAAAAGGCACCTTAGGAAAAAATTAAAAGCGAAGAGAAAATAATCAATCAAGAAAACTCGAGAGGACTGATTGATGATAGGAGTTATGATGCTTGTAAAGTTCCATTGTGAGGTTGAATAATATGTATCATTGAGATAAAGTCAAATAATGATCATGTGCATCGAAATCAAAAACGAAATTTTATCCATGTATTCATAAATATCATCTAAGTATCTTGAAGTAACATTTTATATCATATGTTCAATAAAAGAAAAAACGCCATCTATGAAAGTGTCTAATCTAATCTATTAGTATTATATCTCTCTCTTTATCCAGGTGCCTCTAGTGAAAAAGTCCGTTATCGATTGTTGGACTGGTGACCTATCGCTTATACGAGTCAAAAGAAGTGAAATCACAAGCACCTACATCAAAAATAATGGTCCTCACTTAAAGCTAAGTCCAAATCCTTTAATAATATTTTTTCACAAAATAAGCAGTAAAGATGCCTTCATGAAAGCCCAAAGGTTGCCTAACAATGTTCTGCCTACCACCAAATTGGCGAACACAACGAGCAAAAACATAAAAGGTGGCTCGATAAAGTCCACAGAGAGGGACGCATCCCAACTCTCCATCCATGAAAATAAAAGTAATAGGTAACTAGGGACACCTAAGCTTAATGTCAGCATCTTAAA
Source organism: Excoecaria agallocha (assembly GCA_037975025.1). Taxonomy (NCBI): domain Eukaryota; kingdom Viridiplantae; phylum Streptophyta; class Magnoliopsida; order Malpighiales; family Euphorbiaceae; genus Excoecaria; species Excoecaria agallocha. The sequence goes on along the minus strand of CM075806.1, from coordinate 17,659,487 downwards.
AAATATCGAGCCAATCAACAGTGTCCAAAACTGACTGAAACTCATGCTAAAGATGCTTAGTTGTGACAAGCCTTATAGGGTATACCAATATAACTCTAACTCAGGAAGGAGGCTCAGACAAAAGTTACAACTTCTCATGAAGCCATACCTAAAAAAAAGCCTCTGAGATGAGTTGGGTTCATCTCAATCAAAATTAAGGCATCGAATGTGTGAAAATCCGAAGGGACGTACATTTTAACAAGAAAAGCTAGTATGAAAACCCATAAAGGGCATGCTACCTTTAAAAATAAGGACATACCTGAACGAGTAAAGGACTGCCGATCAAAAATGAAGAAGGGCCACGTTGAGTAGAAGACCTGTGATAAACGTCATCTAAGCCTATGATAGTCTCTACCACGATCAAGGGAAATGGATTATGCCCTCACTATATGCCATCAACCACATCAAATAAACTATAATCTACAGTTGTGGGATCACCAGCATGCATCAATAGGCACTGAGAGAGGCGGCAAAGTAATACCATACCAGAACAAAATGTGGGAACATCATTAAAATCAGTCAATACATCTACCAACCACTCCAGTGGAAAGGTCTCCCCATAAGGCACTAGACCTCTACCCTCGGAAGGAAAAACACCCAGGGCACAAACCATCTATTTTGGATAAATGACCATGGGAGAAGGCAAGCATGGTTGGACATCGAGATCAAACCTAACACCCACTATGGCAGCAAACTCCCCAGGTAAAGGACACAACTCTTGAGGGGTGAATTACAATACATGAAACCTAGGGTCTCAAAATCGAAGTGTAGTAGACATAAGGTGTTTATCTAGAGAAACTCTTTTCATAAACCTCAAACATGAATAAGGGACTAAAAGGGGGTCCTCCCAAGTTTTTGAGTCATCTAGTAACCGATGCATTTTTTCAAGTCCAATAGTCATGATTATATGATTTTTTTTAGCAATCTAAGGTGTAGGAATGATGAGAGAAAATAAATAACTAAAAGAATAATAGGCAAGAAAAGACAAGAAAGGAAGAGAGAAAAGAGTACCTGATGGAAGTTTCTTGGAAAATGAAAAGTCAAAGGCACAAAATCTAAGAAAAATAGGCACTATTTATAGAAAGTGATGAGGGATGGTCATCCCTCACTTGGAGCGAGCCACATGTTTTTTGTCCCTCACATCTAGAAGGCCAAAAGTCACATTTTTGCATATCCCAGACATTACACGTACATATTAGAACATTTGCCATTGTTTGCATTTTGTAGGTGATTTAAAAAGGATGACAACCTAAATATTTGAGCCGGGAGGATTGACCGGTATCTAGCAAGTGTACTAGATCGGACAATAATATAGGAAAATAAAGATTAAGACCCTAAATATTGAACCCAAGGGAAACTTATGTGTGTAGGAAAAGATTTTGAGTTTTAGAATGAAAATTATGTGCAGAGAGAGAGAAGATATCCCAAAAGTTATGATGAATATTTAAAACTGAAATAATAAATCAAAACAAATTATGATTGACTTGAAACAAATAACAAATAATTCAAACAAGGTAACAATCAATATCTAGAAACAACTTTCACTAAGGAACTATCCACCTTAACTTTTTATTGCAATGACTTCAATTCTTAAAAATGCAAGTAATTATGGAAACTAAATGAATAAGACTTGATACCTTGAATCAAGAATATCTCTCTTAAATATTAAATTCCCTATTAAGAACAATTTAACATTTAGCATAAAGATCTAGTTTAACTTCCTACACTTTCATTAAATTCTTTTCCAAGAAAATTCAATTTCAGTATATTCTTGGTTCTTCCCCTCTTAATATTAATCAATATTATCAAGATATAATTATCTCAAAATAGAAAACAATCATGCATTGACTCAAAAGATTAATCTAAGAATATGCAAATCCTTAATGATACTTAAATCAACTTTTAGTTATTTAAACCAATAAACCAACAATTAATCCAAACAAAATTAAAGATAAGAATATGCTTAAAATTGAGAAATAATCAACTTGGGTTCACAATAAAGCTCAATTAAGTCTTCACAAAAAAAGATTAAGGATTAAAGTATCCTTAGATAAATTTAAGAAAAACTACTCACACTTAATAATTGAAAGCTGAAAACTGAGTTTAAAGAAAATTACAAAGAATGTAAACTAACTTAAACTCTAGCTATGTAAAAACAAAAACCTAAAATAATTCTTCCGTCCTTAATCTTGTAGCTTGAGTCTTCTTTTTATAGGAAAATTAGAGGCAGCAAAATAAGAAGTTTTAATCCACCTCAACTTCCTAAACTGAGCATCAGCAAATTTTCTGATTTAATTGACAGAAGACTTCCTCTTTAAGTGAACTTTCTTGAACCGATAGAATACATTTTGAAGCCACTGAATAAAAAGAATTGCAATCTCAATTAAAACCCCATTTGGTAGAATCAAAAATGACTCCACCAAATGCTTTTTATTGACTTTTCTCATGATTTGGTAGAATGGAAAATTGATTCTACCGAATGCTCTTTGTTTCCCTTCTTTAAAGGGCCATTCGGTAGAATCAAAAAATGATTCCACTGAATGGTCCTTCTCTAGACTAAACCATGCTTAATTCTTCCTTCTTTCATACTAAACTTGATAAAATCTCATTTTAGTCCTTCAATTTCTTCTTTTCTCTTCAATTAAACCCTTAAAAACATCAATAAACTCAATTAAGACCTTAAATTGCAAATTAAACAAATTAAACTCTAGATTAACTAAAATACTATAAAACTAACAAAATAAATCAACTAAAAACACTTAAAACATTATAAAATGCACACTTATCAAGGATCTAGAATGCCTGGAACACAAAATCAATATTCTACAGAGAAACGATCAATTTCAAGAGGTATTTCGAACTTTTGAACACCTGTGTGTATTAAAATATGATTAAAACTTGTAAATCTTATAAAAATAATATTAAAACTCATAAAAAGAACATTAATAATATTGTAAATTAAATTTAAATGGATAGAGAATTAGAAATCGAGAAAAAACAATCAAAAAATTGAGGAAAATGGAGTTAAAATGCGAAAAATAAAAGAAAAATAAAATTAAGGGGCTAAATGGTCTTTTTGGCTTGAGGGACAAGACACCTTGTACATCCCGTTTGTCACCAAGTCTTCGATGGGTTGCTCGTTCCTTGCTCAATTTCAGCCATATAAAGGCCATTTCCTTCATTTTTCTATTCAAACTCCATTTTTCCCACAAACAAATCCTCTCAACGATTTTTCAAGCTTTTCTCCTCCGTTCAACATTTGATTCTTGATCTATTTATGCCTACGGACTCCTAAAAGTGAGGAACACTTCAAAAAACCTAACTTTTTTGCTTTTTTTGACTTTTTCTATCTACTCCTTTCAAGTAAGTGTAATTTAATTTTTATCCTTTTCTTTTATTATTCTCTCAAGTTAGAATGTAACTTAGGCTAGAAAACTTTAGTTTAAGGAATGATGGGCATGGACACTTGCTATTGTATTTACATTTAATGTATTTTTGTTGTATATTTGAATTTTTAGTTTGAGAATAAATAATGCCTTGTAGTGTAAGTAACATAGTGTAAATACTAAACCTTTTTGCATGCCACTATAAAAATACCTTATGCATGAGCATGTAGAACCTGTAGCATGTCATCTCTATGTAGTAATGTATATAAACTTTAAATTTTTAGAGACGTTCTTTTGTTTTTGCTATTACACCTAGCATGAATTCTTTGAATTTGTGTTGTTTGGTGGCCTTAATGGCCTGTAGCTTGTTGTTTGCTTTAAATGTAATATTTGTACAGAAGGGCAGTATCATTCCTAGCTAGAATGCTACCAAATTTCTTTTTTATTTTTATCACTCTATTAAGGCATAAAATAACTGATATTTGTGTTGTTTGGTGGCCCTAAGGGCCTATGTTATGTTGCCATTACTTTAAATGTGTCTTTTGAATAGGAAGCTGTCACATTCCTAGCCGAAATGTTGTTGAAATTTTTTCAAAATATATCAAAAAATGTGAAATATGGTGTCAATTGCCATGCCAGCCTGTGTGTTGTTTGAATATGTCTTTTATGTAGAGGGCAGCCTCATTCCTAGCTGTAATGCTGTCGAAATCGAATTTAAATTTTGTAAAGCAGCAATGAGTGTTTTTGCCTTATTTTTTGTGCATGATTGTTAAAATCACATATGTGCTAAACATTCCTTGTGTAAACTAGTTGTAAATATTTGAATTTTTATATATCTACAATTTAAGTCAAACACAAAGTAACATGTAACATTTTACGGGATGCCTCGTAAGACAACATGTCCTCAGCCTTCACAACTAGTATCAATATATATGATGCCTGAACAGTCAGTAAGATATCGGGCTTTAGGTTAGGTTCAGTATCGAGCGAGCCGATACATGTCCAAACAGTTCCATGAGGACTTTGGCTTATTACAGGAGGATGACAAACTGGTAGCCAATGCCAATTGGACAGACTTCTTTGCCCCAGCTTATAGGACATATGCAGATATGACTAAGGAGGTACTGGCCACTTTGTGGTGTGAGGGATATCAGTGGTCTAATACCCGAGATGAGGCAATTCAATTTAAAGCCTTGGGGATACCATATAGCATCACAGGATGCAGGTTCACAACGGCCATGGGACTTTCCAGTGGGCCAAGCACAGTCACACCGCCCAAGCATATGGATAGAGATAGGTGGAGGATGGTGACATTACCCAGAGCGGTATATGATTCAGACAAAGTGAAAGCACGATGCTAGCTCTTAAGATCTATAGGTACCTACAAAGGGTCTTATCTATGTCTTACCTTGGATGTACTAAGAGTCCAGGTAATGTTAACTCAGCAGATGTTACCAGTTTATGAGGGATATAGGTGGGGCAGCATATAGACATCACCCATGAGATTATCGCGACCTTAACCAGGGTGAGCGCTATGCCAGGGATACAGATATGTATAAGAAAAGTTATTACTAGGTTGCTGATATCCCTTAGGTTGGATGAGGACCACTTTAGATAGCATGTATATAGACTTACAGGCAGCCCTCATTATAAACATGGTCGAGCCTATAGATGGGTAGGAGGGTCAGTATAGGTTACTTACAGTGCCCAAGACCTAAGAGAAGTGTGGTCTTGATCCCATAGTGCCAGATTAGGCAGTAGAGCAAGAATGTCAAGGGACGCAGCAGAGGGGACACCAGCAGAGCATCTGGAGAAACCACCTCAGCAGGATAGCCATGCAAATGAGCCCCACCAGGTAGAGGGTTCACAGGGGGTAGAGTCAGATATAGACTATACTTTTGATATGAAGATCGAACTACATGATCTCTTGGCTAGCTCCCCCTAGACACCAGCTCGCCCCAAGTCTCCTTTTAGACACCAAAAGTTGCCAGTTGTGAGGTTTTCCCCATATAGACCTCTAAGAGTGTCATCTTCTACAACCCCTTCACTTTATAGACATTTGGGGGCATCTACTTCGATAGCACCTCCACCACAGGTTCCATCACCTCCTACCCAGGCACTTCTGGCTCTTATTTCAGATGACATATCTTGGCGACTAGCTGCGATAGAGGAGATGCAGAAGATTATGCTTATAATGGTGCAGTCTTTGTAGGCATTACCATCAGCTATCCAGGCTTTACAGATAGAGGTGCAGAGCCTCAGAGCAGACATATAGGCTACAGGGTGCAAATTTGATGAGTCCTTACAGGTAATAGATGACTCCTTCACTTAGCAAAGAGATCAGGGCACTCACATTGAGGCAAAGGTCCCTAAAGCTAAACAGACGATGACTAAGACTAATAAGAAGGTACATCAAGTACTTGAGAGGGGATTTAATAAGGTATCGAGAAAACCACTCCCGGGTAGTGCCTTAGGTAGAGCAACGATCAAAGAGACTAGCAGATGTGATATCACAGATCCTATAGAGTTTGACTTCAGTGCTGCTAGGTTTCAGATATGTGTTTGAGCAAGCAGGCAATTAGCCACCTCCAGCACCTCAGGCCATGGCTCTAGCCTTCTCAACCAACCAGTATTCAGACCGCTATCAAAACCAATACATCGTCAAGCATCAGGGCCAAGACCTTCACAGTGGCTGGTTATTTTTTGTATTCAGGGAGTTTTACTTTATCAAAATTTTTTATGTATATAAAAAGCAGAGTTCTATATAACTTTATTTGTCATTATATTTCTTATATTATTTATGCTTTCTTAGATTAGAAAATGAATGAATGTGAATACCATGTAATTAATGATAACTTGTAAATAACCATGCCATAATAAAACAAAGGTAATAACAATAACGATGATGATAATAATAATGATAATGAAAAAAGAGGTCAAATTCAATAAGCATTATATTAACATTCAATGTCTTTCACATCAAGTACCCAGAACCCCACTAAGGGGGCATATATTTATTTCATCAATGATAAGAAAACTAGAGCAATTATCACCATCTCTCAGAGCAAGAGAAGTTTTAATCTGGAGACACCAAAAGCCATAAGGCCGATATTGGGAGCAAAGAACTACTGGCCAAGGGACAGCCATAATGAGTTTCAATACCCCAGTGATACATCACAAAAGTATAATTACTAGGATGATTTCAAACATTTCATGATTCCCCAGAAGATAGATATATATCTACCAGGAAGCTCCCCGATGGAGCATTACTTTAGATAGAACAACCAAATCTCTCAAAAAGAGCAACCAACAAGTCAACTAATGAATGATACCCATCAAATGCTACTCTACATCTCGTTTAATGTTGTAGGACCTCTTATATTCAAGTATAATGTATCACCTTGACTATGCATGTTGATAAATTGGCACTAGTCACAACATGTTTTTAAATTTTAGTTCTGCATGCCCCAGGCGCTAATCAAATGCAATCAAATCAACCTGATTCTGCATGCCCCGGACGCTAATCAGGTAAGATTTTTGTTCTTTTCATAATTTTGCATGCCCCAGGCATTAATTAGACAAGTAGAGTCTTACCATCTTTAATGGAGTTAGTCTCAAGCCTTCTTGATTCTGCATGCCTCAGGCACTAATCAAACATATTCAAATAACTTGATTCTGTATGCCCCAAGTGCTAATCAAAGTTAATTAATCTATCTCGATTCTGCATGCCCCAAGCGCTAATCAAACAATTAATACGAGATTAATCCATCGACAAGCTAATGTTAAATATCCGAATTTAGGGTTAATGTATTAACAAAATGACGATAACTACCTGATTAAGAGACTCACTGCATCAAAGGTACGTGTTGTAATCAAACAAGAGATTTCCTGCCTCAGGTACATGTCTTTTTCCTTTTACTCTAAATTTTGGCTCACATTGGCACTAGTACACTAGCTTCCCAAAATTAGGGGCAATTATAGATACCAAGACCTGAGGTAGCCTAGATCAAGGTTACCCGATAATGAGGAAATAGTATATTGCTGACAATAGGTTTGGATCTCAAAGCTCCAATTGTAGATTTATCATTTTCTTTTAAAAATTTTCATGATTTTCTAAATGCTTTCATATAATTTTGAGTGTTTTAACAAAATTCATAGAAAACCCTATCTCTAGACAGATAGTAGTGACAAACGGCCATCTGTCACTTGAGGGGTGGCCGTCTATGGGTCTTTACCTTTGGTACAGTATGAATTAGGGATATTTTAGGAAAATAGTGGTCTAGTGATGAGGGACATCCATCCCTCATTGACAGACACCTGTCCATAGGTTAAAACCCAGAATTTTCCATATTTTCCTGGATTTTAAAAAAAATGAGGTTATCTAATAAAGATTAGCACGGATTTTGGGAATTTTATCTCCAAATTTAGGCAATTTTTAAGTTGTGATTGCATTAAAACAGTTCTTTAGGTATAAAAACAAAAGGTCTAGGGTTTCTTTTAGGGGGAAAGAAGAAATCATTATTCTCTTGAGAACAACCACTAGATAAGAAGAAAACTAATTTATTTCTCTCTCTAAAGGTTTTTACTCTAGCAATTTTCTTCAAACACACATAATGAATTTCATATTTTCTTTGAGAATCTAGGAGCACAATTTAGAGTAGAGATCTAGACTACAAAATTTATAGAGTTAGAATATCTTATGAGGGTATATTCTAGGCTCATTCTCACTTTCTCTCTCTACAATTTATTCGCATGATTTCATGATTATTGAATACTGCTTTGATTCATTTTGATTGTTAAATCTGAGCAATATGTATGTTTTATCAAAGTAAAATTCCTTTTTTATTTTTTTTTGATGTGTTAGAGATATGGTAAACTATGAAGATTCCCCCATTGTTGTTATATAAAGATCTTCTTTTCCATGTATATAAGTTGTAATTCTATAATTTTAAATTAATATGATGCATGTTTAAGTGTTTTTTGAATGTATTCTGGCAGGATTTAGTGCTTAATTATTGTATATTTAGGGCTAGGAAATTATTTGGGTGATTCTCTGTATTTTTTTGCTTAATTTTACATTTTGTTATGTTCTAGAGGTAACAAACAGAAAGAAAGGCTAAAGGATGGTTGTCCCTTATCTGAGGGATAGGACGTCTCAACCCCTTCCTCCTATCCGTCCCTCACTCCATAGATGGCCATCCTTCGCCTCTTTTGGCCATCCATAGGGTGTTTTATGGTATTTTTCATGCATTTTTAGGATTTTATGTATTTTCAAATTATTTATTCTTTTCATACAATATACATGCACTATTTGGTGTATTTTTGTTATTGTACATATATTTTTGTACCTATAATTAGTCTATTTGTATGAATAAAGTGTGTAATTATTTTATCATTAATGCTAATTAATTTTGTTATTTGATTTTTTTAAGTAATCGATATATTTATGGCTATGGAGGACATATGGTTTTTTTTGCATAGGAAGTCATGCTCCCACACTGGTCACCATCTCTCTCCCTAGTTGCATTGTTATTTTACATCTTTTTTTATTTTTTTATTTATTATAGTGTTGTCTGTTTATTCATTTATTTTTGCTACTGTTGGTTATTTTTGAATGTATTACTTTTGGGGTTGTAATAGCAAGTAAAAAAGAATTTTTCCAAGCACGTCAAACTAAAAGGCATTTAAAGAAGTTTTCTAGAGAATGAATTGGGTTTTTCATAAAATACGGACTAATGTCCAAAATTTTAGTCCAAAAATCCACATAATGTAATAAATGTCTTTTATAAATATAAATGAGGAAACTAATGTTTTCAATTCAAATGAATGACCCGATTTATGTATGTATATTACTTTATCCTTATCTTGTTAGACTATTTTCTTATGTAATAATTTTTAAGTAGGATTTTATTATTTATTTATTGCTTTTTGTTTGAATGGGATTTTTACTTAAATTCTATCACTTGCACATGTGAGAAAGGAGAAAGGATTAATTCTAAAACTCACTTATAAAACAACAACTAACAAAGATGCCTAATAAGAGGAATGTCCCGAACATTTTTGGGTGGCGATTCTATGACACTTGCCTCTTTGAGCCCACTAGTAGATGCCTTTATGGGTTGACCGTCGGCAATAATTAGGGTTCAATCATTCTTATTGTTAAATGGTCAGTTTCTGATTAAAAACGAGCCTCCTTCGAACTCAGGCCCTAAAAGCGAGACTTTAAGAGGAAACCCGAAAACATAGGGCGAGCTCTGACGTGTATCACACACACACATAGATATATACACACACACACACATATATTGAAAACAAAAAAGATGTTTGAATTTAGTTGAATTAGTCATACCATGACACTTTTTCCTTTATGATTTTTTATTCGATTCTATTTTAATAACATTGGTTCAACATCACCTTCCTCCACTCTCTCTCACCTTTTCCATCCACCCATCATTACTAGACTTTGGATCAGATTGCCAACTTTTGGGATTAATTAATTACTTAATTATTTATTTATAATCCAATTCATGATCACCTACCCTTTTGTTCAATTTTAATTTTGTCTATTCTTTTATTGTCATAATTTTAGTGTTTATGTTTTATATCCTTTTAGTTTTAAGAAAATTATTTATAGAAATTTACACAAAATACCCCTTTTTGTACTTCATTTTTTAAAAAAATACATTCATCAATTTTAAAATTTTAAAAATACCTTTTTTTTAATTTTGTGTTTTTAATAATACCCCCTTTTGTTTCTTAGCCCTAACTCTTAAATTTCTTTTTTTCTTTTCTCGACCACCAACAATCTTTAACACCTCTAACCCAACGCCAATGATTCTCTGAGTTTGTTGCCATCGTCATTATAAGTTTTGCTTTCTCATTTGGGATTTCAACTAGATATGTGAAAAGAGAAAAAGACAACAAGATGTGAAAGTAGAAGGAAAAGAAGAAAAAGTAAAGAAAAAACCTTTAAATCTGCTCATTTGTACTTTTTTGTGCTCTATTTATGCTCTCAATCTCACTTCATTTCTCATAAGCGTCTTCCCTACCCTATAATTGCCTAACCTCTATTCATTCTAATTTCTTTAATTCTCATTTTGGATTTTTTTTCTCAAGTTTTTCTCTACTAGCCCAGTCCCTTAGAATCAAATGGAAAATATCTTTTGATTTTATTTAAACTTTTAAATGGTTGATTTTTCTCCAATGGTCAATCTCTGTAATTCTTTTCTATTGAATTAGTTGGGTGTTTTTTTTATTGTATAGAAAGCAACTATGGATGGTAGTGGAGCGTGATTTGCATAATAAGTGTTGGTTTTATATTTGTTTTCACACTCTACGTGTTTGCTTTTATACTTGCAAGAGTTGAGTATTAAGAATTAATTTTAGAGGAACATAAATTGGTATAAAAGATGGATTTTAAGTTTACCACATCATCAGATGACATATTATATCTCCCATTGATGACTTTTTTGGAATCATTTCAAACTTAAAAACTTTTATAATAATGAGAATAGGTGGAGATACTATTTGTGCTTATCATCTAAAAGAATGAAATTGTGTCGTTGATATTTCCATCTTATATATTATAGGATAAGTACAAAATAGAGCTAATAATCCCTTGATATATAACTATAATTTTAATCAGGTCATGTATAAAACAAAATAAGAAAAAGGTTCTAAATTGTTAAAACTTAAGCCCAACAACTAAGAAGTTCATTATTCATTCACATAGCATGTGGTATTGCTTTTCTATTCGTTTAGTTATTTCTTTAATTTCCTTCTATATGGCTTAACAAAGTAGTAGCCTTGCCTCTGGCCTCTTTTGCTTGTTAACTCTTGCAATCAAGTCATCAACCTTTTTGTTTAATTCCTCAGTATAAGAAGAAAGGTATATTTTGATATGTTTTTTTATAAGAAAAAAAACTATTATTTCAGTTTATTTCAATTTCTTATTTTTATATAGTTTTATGGTTGCAATAATTTTGTTTTGTCATTTGTTGAGTATTTCATAGATGAAAAGGAGATTTCAAGCCACGACTTTGATGTGAAATTTCATCGAGCTAGATTGGGAATCTCCTTATATTTTCATGGATTGACAAAACAACTGCAAAATATTGAGAGTGAATCTGAAGCACCTCCAAGAATACCTAAATTGTGGGATGTTTCTAAGGATTATAAAGAATAAGTTGTTTTAATTTGATGATGTATTTTCAAATAGTTGTAAATAATATGAGATATTAAGAGATATATTTAAATGAAACAATAGTTATAAACAAGATTTTTAATTCTTAAAAATTTTTTGCCAACAATGAACTAATAGGTAATAAATCTTCTTTTGTTTATTCAAGCAAATGGAAGTTTCAAATTTTATTAAGAGCGGTGGAACTTAGATTTTGGTATGAGGTATACTGGCAACTATACCAAATTCTAAAATGAAAATCTTCATTTGGATTTTGGTATACCAATATACAATATATACCATCCAATATACCAAATTCTAGAATGAAAATCCCCATCTAGATTTTGGTATCCTGGTGGCTATACCTAGTATACCAACCAGTATACCAAATTTTAGAATGAATATTCCTATCTGTAATTTGGTATATAGGCCAATATGCCAAATTTTAGAATAAAAAATCCTTATTTGGATTTTAAAATGTATAGGGCATTTATGTAATTAAAGTTAAAGATTATGTCTTTTCCTATTCCAAGTAAAATATATTATCATCTATTTCTAATGGATAATGTTTAACAAGATATTTTATATTTAAATGTATATATTATACATTGTTTTTTAATTGATATGATATAATGCTAACAAGATATTTATAATTGTAAGTATATGGAATTTATGTTTAATCATCATCATTGTATTCTCCTTTATGTTTAATTAAAATTGGTATGATTAATCAAGATGTATATGTTCAATAGTATGATGGTTGTTTTGACAAAAAAAAATATTGCCTATTTTGTAGCATTTCTGTAAGGCCCTAACATACACTCTAGTCATATTCATACATGTTTCAATATGTCTTTTCCAATTCCAAGTAAAATATATTATCATCTATTTCCAATGGATAATGTTTAACAAGATATTTTATATTTAAATGTATATATTATACATTGTTTTTTAATTGATATGATATAATGCTAACAAGATATTTATAGTTGTAAATATATGGAATTTATGTTTAATCATCATCATCATCATCATTGTATTCTCCTTTATGTTTAATTAAAATTGGTATGATTAATCAAGATGTATATGTTCAATAGTATGATGGTTGTTTTGACAAAAAAAAATATTGCCTATTTGCAGCATTTCTGTAAGGCCCTAACATACACTCTAGTCATATTCATACATGTTTCAAGTGCACTATAAGCTAAAATAAAGAGAAAAACAATTAAAGAGAAGCAAAGGGGCACATCACTAATTAATTTAAAAGATGATGACAATTTGGTAAATTATTTAAATTAATATATACATGCATGAATGGTGTAGGATATGGATTAAATGCAACTAAAAAATAATATTATATGCTAATGTGGGAAATTAAACAAGTTGAGGGATTAAAATGAAGTTAATATTGGCCTAATAGGTGGACTAATAAGGAAATGACACAAATGAGCTCTCGAAAATTGTAAAGACTTAGTATAAAAAGGATAAAAAGTGGTCTACCCACATTATTGGCTAAAATTTAAAATTTCTTTCCCTTATTTCTTCTCTCAATTTATATACTCAGACGCACGTTAAGGGCTTAAGGAAAAATTAAGCTAAGTGCTAAGCATTAAAGAGGATAAAATTAACAAGAGAAAATAAAGGGAGTAGCAAAGGAGTTAGAAAAGGAATTTTGGCTAAAATAAGTTATAGGAATCACATATTTTTCTTGGTATGTGTTTAATTGAATTAAATTGGTGAATATATTTTAAATGATATATAATTAATTTTAAAGTCCAGAAATGATGTTGAAATGCATGAAAAAGGTGATTAGTGTACTAAAGAATGACCTAGCGAAATTCTATCATAGGGTTCCTTTGAACTAGTTTTAGTGTGTGAGTTATAATCTGCCCTATAGACATCCAAATGAATTCATTCTAGTTGTAATAAAAGATAAGGCATAGATCTAAAACTTTTTTAGAAGAAATCAAAATCTAGTTCTGCTTTTAAGGTCCTCGTAATGTAGCTTGAAGTTGAGTGATGGCTATTGCCCTATCATTTGATGCAACTTATATTGTTTACCGAATATCTCTTGATATAGAGATCCAAATGATCTAGTTTTTAATGATACAAAAACTAGAGACATATGGAAACCATATTCTAAAAGATCATTTTGCCTAAATCTACCTGGAACCATGTCAAAAATACAAACCAAAGTGAACTAGGAATTCTATGGAGTAGATCAAGTGAATTATGAGGGCCTCATGACAAGCAAGGATTCTAGACCATCGTAAGAGTGCATTCTGGACTAAAATTTTTATTTCGAGATGACCCTTACAGTGGTCATGAATTGGTGACCACCGTGAATCCCCCTGTTTTGGTTAAAATATGAGTTTTTCTCATCCAAAAGTTACCGAATCGCATCCGAACTTTCTCAGATGCTTATGGAACCTTGTAAGCATATGTTTGGAATTAGTATATGATGTAATGAATATGAAATTAGTGATTTAAAACTAAAGTATATATTATAATAAAGGCATGTAAGGTGAATAAAGAGTGCTTACATGATTTTTATTATATTTCTATATAAATGCATATATTATTGGATCCTGCCTTGAATGCTTAGGTGTAATTGAACATAAGCATTATATGAATAGTGATGTATTGATATTCTTATATGTTGTACATGATATATTTTAGAATGGTGATTACTATAACATGAGTGTATTGTATGTTAAGTTAATACGTGATCATAAGTGTGTTTGTTGGTAAGTAGTTATAATGAAGTGTAATTGACATAATTGATTATATGAATAAAGTGTATAGTATATTCTAGTGTATAGCGCATACAGGAATGATTAGTGTAATGAAGTAATTAGCAAAAAAAACCTTCATTTAAAGCCTGAATTTGATATAGACATGGACATATATGGGATAGTGATCAAATACCTTTTGGCATCTAGTGTTGGCACCATAATGGCATTTAGTGAATTGATACCTTTTGGTATCTAGTGTTGGTACCGTAATGGTGTATAGTAAATTGATAACTTTTGGTATCTAGTGTTGGCACTTTAATAGTGTCTAATGAACCGATATCTTTGAATATCTAGTGATAACACCTTAATGGTGTTTAGTGAACCAATACCTCTGGGTTATGAATTTTGAGATGACCCTTGCAGTGGTCATGAATTGGTGACCACCTTGAGTCCCCCTGTTTTGGTTAAAATATGAGTTTTTCTCATCCAAAAGTCATCAAATCGCATCCGAACTTTCTCAGCTGTTTATGGAACCTTGTAAACATATGTTTAGGATTAGTATATGATGTAATGAATATGAAATTAGTGAATTGATACCTTTTGGTATCTAGTGTTGGTACCATAATGGTGTATAGTAAATTGATAACTTTTGGTATCTAGTGTTGGCACCTTAATAGTGTTTAATGAACTGATATCTTTGGATATCTAGTGATAACACCTTAATGATGTTTAGTGAACCAATACCTCTAGGTATCTAGTGTTGACACTATAATACTGTCTAGTGATTCGATATCTACATGGTATCTAGTATTTCTAATTGTCCATACTTATATTGAATTTAAAGTAAGAGAGTATTTATAGTGTATATTTAATATGGTTAATGTATATGTGATAATTAAGTATGTAATGATGGTAATGCAAGGTGTATGTGTCATTTATAAGATATAATATATATGGTTTATACGTCATTCGCTAGCTAAGTAAAGTATAAATTACTTGTTAGAACTACGTGGTTCTAATTTCCAATTTTAGGATACATAGGAAACTTGGAATACAAATTCCAATTTTGAACCAAACACTGGATGTGTTAAGTATTCTAGTATTAGTGGCAAGTTAGGGAGTAACTTGAAATGAAGTTTTTAAGTGTTCTTGCCTTAAATATAGTGAACTAAGCATTTAATTGAGGTAAATGAACATAAACAAATAGTTAAGATATTCATGTGCCTAAAGGTGATTAGTGATAGGTAGTGCTAGAAAAGCCCTAGGAAGAAAAGGGTAACATAGGTGGTTTGAGTAGTTCAGTATAATATTAAAATTACTAACAAATTAAGTGATCCTATAGTTGTACCCCGTAGTTCGATATTAAGAATGATTTAGCTTGAACTATTGCTTGGGTAGGTAATGAATTGATGTGAGATCGAGGAGTCTAAAGGAAGCTCTCATAAGATGTTGACTATAGTAGAAATTAAGTAATTTGTATTTTTGAGATGTAAAATGTATAATAAACTAAATTATAAAAACTTTATTACATACTTATGTATCGAAATTGTATACATTGTAAAAGCTTATTTTTAAACTATTATGAGTAAAGCTAATTAGTAAAGATTATTTATGTTATCAATATTGACTGAGGTTAGTTATGATGATCTATTTGATTATAGAACCCATATATACTCTTAGGGGGTATTAGGACATTACAATTTCTACAGGTCTTTCAATTATGTCCAAATTCTTTGCATTTTTCACACTTTACTTTCACTTTAGTTTCCCATGTCTTTTTGTTTTAACTCTTCCAATAGGTGGTAGCACAAATTCTTCAACTTTAGTAGGTATGTTCTATGTTTTTTTTCAGAAATTGGGTACACTATTCATTTATAAATTGCTACTAGGGGTGTACACGGTATAGTACAATTCAAATATTTACAAATATTTGTACTGTCTTTAAATTTTGAATATTTTAAAAATTAAGTATTGTAACTATTTTGAATTTTCAAGATAAGTCTGTACAGTTCTATAACAATTTGATACAATTCGGTACGATTATTTGGTTCTTTTGGTAGAATACAATACAATTCGGTACTCTGTATAATTCAATATTTTTAAAATTTTACAAAAAAATAAATACAACTACAAAATTTTGCAAATAAATTCCAGTTGTTGTTCTAACAAAAGCATAGCTGTGGGTAGAAGCCAAGTAAATATTTTGCGAAAAAAATGACAAAATGAACATGAATTCTTAATTTAAGGCTTTCAATAAAGAATTTTAAAATCAAAACCAAAATTCTAAATTATATACCTGAATAGTTGCTAAAAATTTGAACCCAATAACCAAAATTCACTCTCTTATTCAATTTGGGTCTGGAATTTGTAAAAAACAACCCGAATTAAAGAGATGTGAGGGAGAGCGAGATTTAGAGAGAAAGCAAAAAGCAATAAAAAATCAATAAGGAAAGAGGAAGGACCTATAGATGGTGAGGTGGTTGAAGCGGCGAAGGAAGAAAGGGGGCAAAGTTTGACCGAAGAAAGAGATTATAAAGGGGCAACTATCCTAAACCTAATGTTCCCCTTTAATTTTTTTCATCTCACTCAAATAATTTATTTTTTAATATTTTAAAAAATTATAAATTCTTTAACTTCAATTTTTAATTCCCTCTTTGAACTCAAATTTTAAAGTTTAATTTTTAATTGCTTCCATAAGCATAAGAATTTTAAAGTTTAATTTTTATTTCCCTTAATATAATTTTAATTTTTTTCTTATTATTTTTAAATATATAACTAAAATTTCATTATGTATGATAACTATATATAATTATATTAGTGATTTAGATACTCAATTACTCATATAGGTATTGTATAAAAATAGATAAATATTAGTTGAGTGGTAGAAAAAGTAAATGGAATTAATTGGCAAAATGTTTATACTCCTATAATTACATCAATTGGTTAAAAATTTGATGTATATAATATCTATATATAATTACATTATTAATTCACATACTCATATAGGTATTATGGCAAAAATAGATTAATATTATTTGATTGATGCTAAAAATAAATTAAACTAATTAGTATGATTGTTATATACTTATATAATTATATGAAGTGATAAATTTCATTATATATAATAATTGTATATAATTACATTATGAATTTACATACTCGATTACTCATATAGTTATTATGCAAAAAATAGATGAGTAATAATTGAGTGATTCTAAAAATAAATGAAATTATTGAAAAGATAACTCTATACTCATATATTTACATTAATTGATAAAATTTCATTATAAACAATAACCATATACAATTATATTTTAAATTTACATACTCATATAGTTATTAAATAGATGACTACTAGTTGAGTAACATTAAAAATAAATAAATTAATTTATAAAGTACTTATGTGATAAATTGCTTAACTTACATATCTATATAAATATTTGTAGATAAAGAAAAAATTAAGTAGTAGTTGAGTAAAATTAAAGGTAAATTAAAAATAAATTGTTTTAGATTCATATTCATATTTATATAGATACAATAATTATTATAATAATTAAATTTATCTTATCAATAATTAAAATATTTAGTTTAATTTATTAACTAATTATTATTTTAATTTTGTGCATTAAAATATATAATGCAAATAATTATGAAGTTAAATTTATATAGTACATATAAAATAAAAATTATAAAT
This sequence comes from Excoecaria agallocha, assembly GCA_037975025.1. NCBI lineage: Eukaryota > Viridiplantae > Streptophyta > Magnoliopsida > Malpighiales > Euphorbiaceae > Excoecaria > Excoecaria agallocha. The sequence continues at coordinate 17,641,454 of CM075806.1, read as the reverse complement.
AATATTTATATATAAATTATTAGTATTATATATAATAATTAATAAATATTGGTTCTTTTGGTAATATTCGATTTCAGAACAGTTCGCTACAGTTTAATACAATTCTCGATCCGGTTCTAGATAAAATATCCAAATCTATTCCAAATAATGTCAACGGTACGGTTCGGTTCTAGTTAAAAATTCAACCATATAGTTTGATTTTAGATCTTTTTCTTCGATATTTCGGTTCGGTACAGAAAGGTTCAGATTCATATGTAAAATGGTATGACAATGTTACAAGGTAATTGATTCTTATATTACATACAAAGATTGTAATCATTAAAACTTGATTGTTATTATGTTCTGTAAATCGACAGCATAATAAGAGGAGGAGGAGGAGGAAAAATGGCAAATGGGATATATCGGTTTCATAAATGGGATCAGTTCAAAATTTTATAGGTTATGAATAAATTAAATCAAAACTCAAATAAATTATAAATATATAGAATTATAAATAAATCAATTTTATGATACTATTTTTTATCTTAAAATATACAAAAGAAAATATGCATGTTCTTATAAAAATAATTATTTTTATATTTACATTATGTAAAAAGTTATAAAATAACAAATAATATAAACAGATCATTTAATGGATCGAATTTGATATATATAAAATCATTTTGCGAGTCAAATAGATTGAATAATAAATGGATCGTTGACTAATCAAACCGGGTTCAAATTGTTGGAGAAAATCCCATGTGAAGTTATTAAAAAGAATAAAAGGGCTTATAATTATTGTGAAACTATTTTCAAAATAGTTTAAGTCATTTTGAAGCAATAGTAAGTTGACAATTTTCAAATCCAATTCTTTATGTCCTAACAATGCATGACTATAAACTATAAGGATAAATGATCATAGACCAAGAAGAAAAAAATAAAAAATAAAAAGATAAGAAAGGCCATATCAAAAAGTGAAAACCTATCAAAACTCATGTAAATAAAACAGTGACTTAAATTAGTGACAACTTGATGGGCCAATTGCATTTGAGAAAAATTGTCACAAGGAATCCCATACTGAACTACTAAAAATAATATGAATAGGTTATAATTATGTTGAAATTACATTTAGAATGGTTTAAGTGATGAATACACAATTATCAAATCTTACTTTTCATACCTACACAAATTTAACAAAAATCACATATCCTATGGATTAATTAGATAGATTTGTGTGTCTTAGTCAAAATTTGCAAACTATAAGTTGATAATAACTCTAGAGTAATAATAATATGCTCATAAGAAGCCTCCATTTTTCTGGTAGGCTAAAAAGTCAAATGGCCAATGTAGGAAATGCAGGTCCAGCAAGAAAAGCAGTTGCATCATGTTTAAGCCATGATATTTTTCTATCTATATTATTTCCCATTACTATAACATATGGTATGTATATGCATTTTATATAATGAATTAAAATTTATTCATGGTAAACATTTTAAAGTTTTAAACCAAAAAGTACAGGCATTCAATACATGTCCGATATTAGTATTCGCTAGATACTTCTAAATGCACGTCTTATATGTATTTTTTTCAATTTTGGATATTCGTATTCGATATATAGTACCAATTGGTGCAACTTAGAGATGAATTGGTGATAGTTTCAAATAATTTTTGGACTGTGTAAAGCTATAAATGGTGAAATGGTTAAGTTATAATTTTATTTATTTTAAAACTAACAACATCTGAATATTATCAATATATATAAATGTATATCTCAAAATTGAATTAAACATACAAATATTGACAACAAATTATGAATAAATTAATACATTTATTATCATATATTATTTCAATATGATATTTATTCAAACACACATTTATAAGGGTTTTTTTAAAACATGGGATAAATTTTATAATTATTTCGAAAATTGGTACTACATTAAAAAAAATAGAAAAGTGGAGTGTCATAAATTGTCATATGTAGTGCCAATTTCTGATTGTGTGGGGCCGAAATAGAAACAAGCTTTTTGTATAAAAAGTAATAGATGTGTGTCGGTTTCTGGACAAAAAAGCTTATTTCTGTTGCGGCTCCACACAGTAAGAAATGGGCACTATGTGTGTGGATTTCCACAATGCCCGTTTCAGACACCCTACTTTTATAATTTTTTTACTATAGCAGTAATTTTCGAAATAACTATAAAAATTACCCTTTGTGGAAAAAAAAAGCCCCATTCATAACTCTTCTTCACCAATTGACATTGACAACACAAATAAATTGGTTGAAATTTTGTATTGTCAATGCCAATTGTATATTATTTCTTATTTCATTATTTGAAGAAAGTTATTTTTATAATTTTAGTATTTATAGTTTAACTTTTATAATTATAATTTTTTAATATAATTATTAATTATATATAATTTTTTATTAATAATTTTATACTACATTCTGGTACTTCATTTTTATGAAAATTATCTTATTTCATACCTGTATTAATAGAGGTATCTATGCAACATACGATTTAAAAGACAACAAATTATTGGTCAAGCTTATAATTTTATTGTTAATTTTTACAAGTTTCAACACATTGAAAGTGCATATATTTAATTGCCGCGATAGAATATTACTCCCTCCATCCCACTGTAACAGGTTATTTTTCCTATTTTATTTTATTCCACTTTAAATGTCCTTTTTGAAATTTGAAAAATAGGTTTACATATATACTCTTATTTATTTTACACTTTATTAAATATTTCTTTCTTATCACTCTCTATTTTTAACTATAATTAAATGAAATTCTTGAAAATATAAAAGGATATTTTTGTTAATAGCTATAGTTTTTTATAAAATTGAGGTATTTTAATCATTTCCTTAATTCCCATAAAAATAGAAAACTAACTTTTAAAATAAGACGGAGGTAGTATTTAATAATCCATTACCCACATTTTCATAAGCTATTAATTTCTTAAGTTCATTGTCTTAATAAATTGGTTGCTCAAATAGTTTTTTTATAATAAAAATTAGCGTTTATAGTTAATGAAATTTGTTTGTGTCGAAATATATAATACTATTATTATAAAATTAACTAATTTATTATTGCATGTATAATCATATATTTTATGTGAGTGTGTGAGAAAAGTTATACATATCTAATTAAATTTTGGGGTTTTTACATAAATGCCTAAAAAATAAAATCAACTTTCAATATTGTACTCCCGAATTTCCATCTTTCACATCTACCATTTACTAAAATTCCTATTTCAAAAATACCACACATATAAATCCATTTTCTCACAAATTCTTATTGTCTTCTAAGATTTTCATCGTCTATCCATTCTTTCTATTTCTTTCTCCATATCAGTATCTCTCTTTTCTACTCTCTTCTTCACGAACTTTCTCTCTCTACGTGTGAAAATAAACATTAGAAAACAATCATATTGTTTGCATTCTCTCTCTTCATAAACTCTGCCATTTTCACTCTCTAAATGCCATGTTGATTTGCCTAAAAATCTTGCTGTTGATCTTACATGTAAGAAGAATTTTGCAATCAATAAGTATCACTTTAAGTGCATTGCGGTGTATGCATTGGCAAAAAAATAGAGAAAATAAAGCCATGGTTGAGGAAAAAGTGTGTGTGTGAGAGAGAGAGAGAGAGAGAAAGAGTAGCTTTAATTGTAGAAGGAATTGTATAAAATCAAAACTGCAATTAATCTGATTGTCTTATTCTAGAAATTGTATATTATTCTCCACTTATAAATCGAATTGGATTTGGACTTGTCTATAGTCATTCACAAGAATTTCCAAAAGCCTTTGAAGAAGACATTGACTACTTTTTACCCAACATTTATTAATTAATTGATCAAATTTTACATTTTAATTTGACTTTTAGTAATGGAACTAATAAATTTTTTGCGTTTTAATTTGATCACCTACCATTAATTACAACTTCAATTGGATTGACTTAATATTCATATTTTAAATTGCTTAAATATCTGATGCAACAAATATCTTTTAAATAAACACAGCAAGTAATATGTTAATGAATTGCATATTAAAATCTCCAATTCAAAAGGATGGTGTAACAAAAATTGAAGGAATAAAATTAGTTGGATGTAATTGTACTTGTAGGTGGGTGAAGTCAGAAGTGGCATGCTTCATTATTTAGCACCTGCAACTACCTCTTTTACACTTCAATCCATCTAAATATGTATATATATATATATATATATATATATATATATATATATATATATATATATATATATATATATATATATATATATATATATATATATATATATATATATAGTTGAATTATAAAAATTTTTTTAAATTTAAAAATTAAGAATATGACAAAGTATAATTACCTTTTTTTTGTTATTTTCTTATGAATCTGTTTAAGGTAAGAAGTAATTTGGGAAGCATAATAATGAGTTGATTCCACTCTCTTCAGTAATTATTGATTAATTGAATAAAAAACTTCAACAACTTATAGAAAATACTAATAATTGGCATCTACATTCAATTGGGGCCCCTCTCTCTACAAAGCCATTCATCACATGATTTGTAAAATCACACACAAATAAGAGTTTCCAATATCATTCATCTGATATGTAATGTTTATCCATGAAAATATGAATTGTAATATTTATTCACCTAATATTTAATATTATTAAACTCAAAACATTTGGAAAAACTCAATATAGTGTATTGAGTTATGACAAAACTCAATACACTATATTTAGTTTGAGCAAAAACTAAATAGTAGTATATTAGATTCGTCAAAAGTGAATTTAATGTAAATAAATCACTAATATATTCATATTTTTTAGCATTAAGTAAAAATTAAATACAATGCATTAGGTTTTATTAAACTAAATATAGTATATTGAGTTTTGCCAAAACTCAATGTACTATATTTAGTTTCAACAAAAACTAAATATAGTGTATTAGATTTGTCAAAAGTTAATTCAATGTAATTAAATTGCTTATATATTCATATTTTTTAGCTTTAAGAAAAAAAATAAATACAATGTATTAGGTTTCATTAAACTCGATATAGTGTATTGAGTTTTGATAAAACTAAATACATTATATTTAATTTAAGCAAAAACTGAAAATAGTGTATTAGATTTGTCAAAAGTGAATTTAATGTAAATAAAATGCTTATATATTCATATTTTTTAACTTTAAACAAAAATTAAATACAATGTATTGAGTTTTGGCAAAACTCAATATACTATATTTAGCTTGAGCAAAAACTAAATATAATGTATTAGATTTTTCAAAAGTTAATTTAATGTAAATAAATTGGTTATATATTCAATGTAATATTTTTTAGCATATATATTCATATTTTTAAATTTTAAGGAAAAATTAAATACATTATATTCATATTAGTTTGAAGCAAAAAATTGAACACACTATATTCATCTTTAACTTTAAGCAAAAATTGAATGCAATATATTAGATTTTATTAAACTCAATATAGTCTATTCAGTTTTTGCAAAATTCAATACACTATATTTAGTTCGAGCAAAGACGAAATATAATGTACTAGATTTGTCAAAAGTGAATTTAATGTAAATAAATTGCTTATATATCCGTATTTTTTAGCTTTAAGAAAAAAAAAATCAATGCAATATAGTAGGTTTTATTAAACTCAATACAATGTATTGAGTTTTGACAAAACACAATATACTATATTTAGTTTGAGCAAAAACTGAATATAGTATATTAGTTTTGTCAAAAGTGAATACAATGTAATTAAATTGCTTGTATATTTATATGTTTTAGCTTTAAGCAAAAATTTAATACAATGTGTTAGGTTTTATTAAACTTAATAAACTATATTTAATCTACGCAAAAACTGAATATAGTGTATTAGGTTTGTCAAAAGTGAATTTAATGTAATTAAATTGCTTAAATATTAATATTTTTTAGCTTTAAAAAAATTAAATACAGTATATTAGATTTTATTAAACTCAATACACTATATTTATTTTGAGTAAAAATTGAATATAGTATATTAGGCTCGTCAAAAGTGAATTCAATTTAATTAAATTGCTTATATATTTATACTTTTTTAGCTTTAAGCAAAAATTGAATATAGTGTATTCGATTTTATTAAAATCAATGCAATGTATTCAGTTTTGGCAAAATTCAATACACTACATTTAGTTTGAGCAAAAATTGAATATAGTGTAGTAGGTTTGTCATAAGTGAATTCAATGTAATTAAATTGCTTATATATTTATATTTTTTAGTTTTAAGCAAAAATTGAATACAGTGTATTAGATTTTATTAAACTCAATACACTATATTTAGTTTAAGTAAAAACTGAATAGATTGTATTATTTTATCAAAAGTGAATTCAATGTAATTAAATTGCTTATATATTCATATTTTTTAATTTTAAGAAAAAAATTTAATATAATGTATTAGGTTTTATTAAACTCAATATAGTGTATTGAATTTTAGCAAAACTCAATACACTATATTTAGTTTTAGCAAAAACTAAATATAGTGTATTAGATTTTCCAAAGGTGAATTGAATATAATCAAATTGCTTATAAATTCATATTTTTTTAGCTTTAAGCAAAAATTTAATATAGTGTATTAGGTTTTATTAAACTTAATACAGTGTATTGAGTTTTGACAAAACTCAATACACTATATTTAGTTTGAGCAAAAGTTGAATGCAGTGTATTAGGTTTGTTAAAAGTGAATTTAATATAATTAAATTGCTTATTTATTTATATTTTTTTGCTTTGAGTAAAAATTGAATACAGTATATTAGGTTTTAGTAAAACCAATACAGTATATTAAATTTTTGCAAAACTCAATATACTATATTTATTTAGAGCAAAAACTGAATATAATGTACTAGGTTTGTTAAAAGTGAATTCAATGTAACTAAATTGGTTATATATTCATATTTTTTAACTTTATGTAAAAATTAAATACTATATATTAGATTTTATTAAACTCAATAAATTATATTTAATTTAAGCAAAAATTGGATATAGTATATTAGATTTATTAAAAGTGAATTTAATGTAAATAAATTGATTATATATTCATATTTTTTTGCTTTACACAACTTATACTTCTAATCCTTCAATTTGTGTTTTGTTATTCCTTCGATATTATTATCACAAACAAAAATAATATATTCGTATTTGGAATTTTTAGCCCTGTCAAGTCAAGCAACATATGTGTTGGAATTTCCCAATTTTGGATTTTCAAATGACATTTACACTAAGAACTATATATTTAGGCAATCATGCTCTCGTTGGAGTTTGTCTACTTCCACTTGTTATGGAAGTATAATTCAAGCAGAATAGCAATTAACAATGGCAAAAATACTAATCATAATTTGCAAAAGAGTTTAATGAAAGTAATGAACCAACTAGTATATATTTCTAGGTATCCTTTTACAACTACTACGGTTCTTTAAAAGCTATAAATTGGTAATTGATGGATTGCCACTTGATGTTAAAGATGGGAAGAGAAAGAACAACCACCATTAGCTATGGAAGTTAAGAATGACGTTTCTACATCTCTAGTAACTTCTTGTTTGGTTAAACCAACTGTATATTCCATTAGCTCAGCCTTGCATGGCAATGTACGGTGGCCTTTGCCTGGCAATCCGAATTTGCCTTCAGCCATGTTGAATAGCTCTATAATAATTTGACCATCACTATTTTTGATAGTAAGAGATGCTAATAAATAAAGAAACAATGGAAGAAATAATATAATGGGAAAATGATAATTATATAGACAATTATCCCAGTAAAATGGCACTAGGCCTCAGCACACCCTTTGAAAATTCAAGGAAAATTAAGTAAATGATGCTGTGAACCAACCTCGGTTCTGCTTATATTAGAGTAATATCACAGTGCAAGCAAACATCACAATCAACAAAAAAGACCGGTAAAGCACATACGAGTGATAACAAGTATTACATGAAATGTGGCTAGTTTCACATCTCAAATTTCAATTTATAAAGCACAAATGTGACCATACGATTTAAATATGATCATTCATTCATGAAAGATCTCTCTCATAACTAATCATTTAAGCAAACAGGGAGTTGGTTCCCAAACTCTAGATCTTATCAATATATTCATCCCTGAATCCAATATGATCATCCCTAGCACCATCTTCCTCCTCATCAAGAGCTCCAAATAATCTTCAAAACAATATACATACCAAACCAAAAAATATATACCAAATAATCTTTAAAATAATATAAATTCTAGAGCTGGCTTGGCTTAGCTTAACGAAACCCCTAATTTTCATATTGAAAGATTCTATTAGAAAGAAATAGTAAACAGTTAAGCCTTGCAATATTTATGTTCCCAAAATTAAGCCCTTTGAGATAGAAGGAAGGTTGAGTTCTTATAAAATAAAGGCTAGATAATTGAATCTAACAAAAATTTAGGAGCACAAAAAACACAAAAAAAATAAAAAATCAGAACATACCTGTAGGAGTACGATGAGTAATGTCAAATATTTATCACCTCTCGGTACTGTATTGCGGAAATTTTGGAAGAGAAAGAGAAATATGCCGGTTATATGGAAGGAGAAAGATCGGTGGTAGAGAATAAGAACGATGTGGGAGAGTTTCAAAGAGAAAGAGAGAGTGTGAGATGAGAGACAAATATCCTCCATCTCTGTACCGAACAACGACTCGATTAAAATCTCGCTGGAGAAACAAAAATCTATTGGTGAGGTGAAACGAGAAGGAGATCACCGGAGAAGGAGAAGGAGAAGGAGAATACTGATGAGATAGTGAAGGGAGGTTTTTGTATAGTAAAAAAAACAAATTGTATTTTTGAAATTAAAAATTTAACAACGTGAGACTTATGAAAGAAAATAGTAAGGGGTTGTATTTTTGAAAAAAAGTAAAAAAAAACTCAATATTCTTGGTAATTTTTGCTTAACTTTTTGTAGGCTAACTTCTTGTTATCTCAGTATAGTTAATTGAAAAAAAAGTGAAGTGTTGATTAATATGCATATATAACAATACTCTATTGACCGGTTCATAGAATTTGCTAAATCAATTTTAGGCAATAATTTTTTAACATGAATTTTATAATTAATTTATAGTTTTGCCCCTTTGGTTGCCATACGGCATAAAATTTAGAGGAAATTACATGAATTACCCCTTTTTTAATTTTAGTTTTCAAAAATACCATACTATATTTTACAAATTCCATCCTTATATTTTCTTATATCATAAATACATTTTGGGATGATATTATTTCAAAAATGCCCATTTTTTTCTCAAGCAAATTTATAGACATAAAAACCCCATTTAAAATTTCTTTTGCGGCTATGACTATAACTATCGGGCGTTATATGTCTAACTCATATCCAATAAAAAACAGCAAAGAAATGAGCAATGCTTAATTGCATAGGCAGCGAAGAAACGAGCAACGCTCAATCTCCTTCGGCAGGTCCTCATCAAAACATTGTCTTTTATAATGTAATGATAAGTGGCTATTTATCGAATTCCAAATTTGATCTTGCGATGGAAATGTTTGATGAAATACCTAAAAGAGATTTGTTCTCTTGGAATGTCACGCTTGGCGGGTATGTGAGGAATAAAAAAATCACTAATATGGAACAACCTATAAAGCAACTATAGAGAATAGGACGACAATGTTGATTGAAAAAAGATAAAGATCTCAAATCATTGCATACACAACACCTGAATTTGTTGAAACACGCAAGGTGAATCAAAAGTTAGATGGGAATCAAAAGCCAGATGTATATAATTTTGGAGTTCTACTTCTCGAAATGCCAACAAGGAAAGTGCCAATTAATCATGATGATGGTTTTAATATACCGAGATGAGTGATGAATGTGGTGAGGGAAGAATGGACTGTTGAAGTCTTTGATCTTAAGCTAGTGAACCAAAATCTTGAAGAGAAAATGGTGCAGATGCTTCAGATTGCAATGGCATGTGTAGCAAAAGAGCAAGATATATATGCATCCTACCATGAAAGAAGTTGTCCAAATGATGGAAGAAATTTGATAATTTAAGTACTCCTCGGAGGCTGACTATAATGCACTATCTCCATGAAGCAGTCGCTACAGTTGCATGTTCCTTTCCCTATATGTGCACAAACAACATATCAAAAGCTGTCTGATATGCATTTCTTATTTAGCTATATTTTTTATAACAATCGAACTCATGGACCGATTTAACGGTCCAACATATGCCAAGCACCTAGCTCAAGGAGGGCCTCGTAAACCGACCACAGGTTCAACTTTTTTGGGCTCTGTAGCCGAGCGAGAGTTTAGCAGCCAATGTGTCCCGAAAATAACTCCACCATAATAGACAAACAGTCGCCACTAACCCACATTTCCCTCGAGAACCATCGAAAATAGGTTAGTGGCCGAAAAGAACGGAAAAAGCCTCCATTATCTCCTGAAAACGTGTTAATTCCCCCTATAAAAAGAGGAAACACAGGTATGAAACGGTGAGTTAACCCTTTTTGCTAAAAATTCTTACTCTTTTCCACAGAAACTCTAACTTGACCGTCGGAGACTCTATTGTCAGAAACCCACTGGTCCGTTGTCTGTTGTTGTAGGTGATCGCAAGGAGCGGCTGTTAACTCAATTGTCATCATTTGGTGCGGTGAGCATAGAACATGGACCTTTTTCCATACCTCAACCTAAACACTTCCCAACAAGAAAACCAAACGTCCAATCCCAACCCGCCAGGAACACTACAATTCCTCCCTCAACCCAACGACACTTCTCTACTTCCCCAGCCCTGGCAATCCCAACTATTACTCCAAGCATTACCCCCCAAACTACCCAATCTCTCATTGCTGCACTATCAGCCATCCTAGCTTAGGCTCAACCCTAGCCCTTACCCCTGCAAAACACCAAAATTCCCCGATCTTTGCAATCTCCTGCTCGGGAACCCTACTTACCAGTATTGCCCCAAAATCCCAACTCCACCATCGCCCTAACTACCGAACAATTCAACCATCTCTTGGACGACAGAATCCAAAGGTAGCAAAACCAAACTACCCTTCAATACCAAGGCAGTTTTCGATCACCCCTCTCTCGTGAAATATTAGCTGCTCTATTTCCCAATATTTTCCTTCCTCACCTCAAAACCTACATTGGGAATACTGATCCCCGAGCTCATATCGACCAGTTCCAATACACTATACTAGTGCATACAGCTGATGACTCTGCCTGGTGCAAGATTTTCCCCCAAACTTTGGCAGACTCAGCCCAGATCTGGTTCTGAAACCTGCCATCACATTGTATTAAGAACTTCGAACAGTTTAGCAACATGTTCGTCGCTAAGTTTATGGTTGCCATTCGCCCAAACAAGGTGTCTGCCGACCTGAACCTAATGCAACAAGAAAAGGATGAACCACTACGAGCATATGTGGAGAAGTTCAATGATGTGGCCATGGACATACAGAATGTAAACCTAGAGGTCGCCATTAATGCCCTAATCCGAAATTCGAGGTGTCAAGATTTTAGCGACTCCCTAAGCAAGAAACCCCCCAACGACTTTACCGAGCTCATGTCACAAGCACATAAGTACATTCGCATGGATGAGGCTCGACATCTCCACCATGCCTCCCATAGAGCATTGGCATGGGAGAAGGAAGGGGGAGAAAGTGAAAGAGTAGCTCGGGAAGGAGGACATTCCAGCAAGGCTGAACCAAAGAAATATCGAGGAGGCAATTGGAATAACATATCATATGCAATCACCACCCCCCATTCTGACAACCAAAGAGACGAAAGATTCACGCCCCTAACTGCCTCTCGGGAATAGATTCCAGATTGGTCGAAGCAGAACGGGCAGGTCAATTGGCCAAAACCCATACAAGAAGATTCGAACAGGGATCAGGGCCTTTACTGTGCTTTTCATAGAGATAAAGGCCACGAGACTAAGGAGTGCAGGCAACTCAAGCGGGAGATCGAGCACCTAGTTCGAAAAGGTACCCTTGCTCGGTTCACCAAGCAAAACGAGAGAGGAAAAAGACAGAGGTTGCCATCTCTTCAACCGAATAGAAACAGAACCAATGGTGGTAGGCAAACACCCACTAGGGTCATATATGTAATTGTCGGGGGAGAGCAATGAGACTATTCCTGAAAGAGGAAGGCCAAGGAGGTCATGTCCGTCTGGCGAGGGACAAGCTCGGCCACAAATATGATTCAATTTACAGTGGCTAATGGGGCACATGTTCGGCACCCACACACAGATGCTCTAGTTGTTGAAGCAGTCATTCAAGACTTCTTGGTCCAGCGAATACTAGTCGACACAGAAAGTGCGGTCAACCTCATAACGGCCCAAGCATACAAAGCATTGGGGATGTTAGACCATAGGCTCGAGGAAGTCAGCGTCCCTCTTATTGGTTTGTCAGAAAAGCATATCCAGGTAGAAGACCTAGCAAATCTACCTGTACAGCTCGGAGACGATATGGTGGTTTGTGTTTGTCGAGCAGATTTCATGGTGGTCGATATTCCACTGTTTACAATGTGATATTCGGCCGACCTCTACTGTCTGAGGTGGATGCATATGTCTCCATGAAAAACCTTGTGCTTAAGATCCCTACAGACGATAGAGTGGCCATTTTGAATGGGAATCAAAAAACTGCCCAGGAGACGTACTTGACCATGCTCAGAGAGGCCAATCAAGGCCTACCCTTGGACACAATGGATGTACCTGAGAAAGAGAACGAAGAGCGAAGCCGGTAGAAGTGCTACAAGTGGTCAAACTAGAGCTGGGTAAGAAGGTTTAGATATCGACTAGGAAGACTGGGGCGAAGAAAGAAGCCCTACTCTCAACACATCGAGAGTTCGTCGATATTTTTGCCTGGCGAACCTTAGACATCCAAGGGTTAAGAAAGACTTAATAGTTCACTCGTTGAATGTTCGGCCAAAATGCAAGCCAGTAAAACAAAAAAAGAGGAATCATGCCCCCGAGAGATAATTGGCCATCGAGCAGGAGATCGTAACTTTGCTGGAAAGCGATTTCATCAGGGAGATATTCTATCCGAACTGGCTAGCCAACGTCGTGCTTGTCCGAAAGAGCAGCGATAGATGGAGAATGTGTGCTGATTTCATCGATCTAAACAAAGCATGCCCGAAGGACTGGTATCCGCTGCCGAATATTGACACACTGGTGGACTCAATGGCAGGATTCGAGGAGTATGCCTTCCTTGATGCCTCGATGGGCTACCATCAGATCCCGATGGCCCCTTCGGATAAAGAAAAAATCGTGTTCATCACTCACAGAGGAACTTACTGTTATTGGGCCATGTCCTTTGGATTGAAGAATGCAGGGGCCACCTACCAAAGGCTAATGAATAAGCTATTTATCGAGAAGTTGGGGAGAAATATGGAGATCTATGTGGATGACATGATCATCAAGAGCCGAGCTTCAACTAACATATGCACCGAGCTGAAGGAGACCTTTCACAGACTTTGAGAAATAGGCTTGAAGCTAAACCCCGAGAAGTGTGCCTTTGGGGTACAGTCCGAAAAACTCCTTGGCTTTAAGATATCAAAGAGGGAGATCGAAGCAAATTCGGAGAAGATCAAAATGATTATGACCATGGACCTTCCTAAAACAGTCCAGGAAGTACAAAGATTGAATGGAAGGATCACAACTTTGGGCAGGTTTATATCTTGCTCGGCCAAACGATGCTTACCCTTCTACTGAGCAATCAGGAACCTCAAGAACTTTACTTGGACGGAAGAATGCCAGCAAGCATTCCAAGCTTTGAAGTAGTTTCTCTCAACCCCGCCACTGCTCAGCAGACCACTAACTGGTGAGGTTTTGTACATCTATTTATCTGTCTCTGCAGAGGCAGTAGGTTCGGTCTTAGTCCGAGAAGAGGAGGGCTAACAGTTTCCCATTTACTACACGAGCAAAGTACTTCGAGGGGTCGAACTAAATTATCCTATCCTAGAGCAGCTGGCCCTTACACTCATCACAACAACAATTAAGCTCCGTTCATACTTTTAGGTGCACACAATTGCAGTGCGTACAAACTCAAACTTGAGAAAGGTGTTGCAGAGGCCAGAATGCTCGGGCCAATTGACAGAATGGGCCGCTCGCCTCAGGGAGTTCAATGTTCGGTATGAGCCAAGGACATCCATGAAGGCATAGATACTAGCAGACTTTGTGGCTGAGCTGCACGAATCAGTCCCTGAGCTGACGAAAGTATCATGGAAGTTGTATGTGGATGGCGCCTCAAGTGTAGATGGTGCGGGGGCTGGAGTACTTTTGATGAGCCCTATGATAATTCAAATCCGAGCTATAACCCGCCTGACCTTTCCAACCTCCAACAATGTGGCAGAGTACGAGGCCCTGTGCTATGAGCTACAATTGGCAATAGAAGTGAAGCCGGACATCTTAGAGATATTCTCAGATTCCTAACTCGTGGTCAGTCAACTAAAGGGAAACTTCGAAGCCAAAGATCATTCCATGATCCGCTACAAAGAGCTAACTTTTGCCTTGTTGGCCAGGTTAGAGGAGAAAGGGGGAGCTTGGTCCATCACTCAAATACCCTAGGTGAAGAATGTGGAGGTCGATACTCTGGCAAAGAAAGCAAGTCTCAATAGTCCGGTTGACAATGCATATGTCATTTCCATTACCATTTCACGCCCAACCTACGAAACCTTTCAGGTTCAAGTTCAGGAGCTAATGGAGGGTTGGCGCTTACCTATTTATCAATACTTGATGTCAGGAACTCTGCTAGAGGAACAAGCCCAAGCTCAGAAAATAATTCGAAAATCGAGCTTATATGTCGTGATGGATGACAAGCTTTACAGGCGATCTTTCTCCAATCATTGGGCTTTATATGTGAACAATGAAGAAGGGGATTATATCCTCAGAGAGATTCATGAAGGAATCTGCGGATCTCACGAAGGCGCACGGGCCATAGCTCGAAAAGCTCTCTTACAGGGGTATTATTGGCCCACCATGGAGGCTGATGTAAAGGCTCTAGTGCAAAGGTGCGAAAAATGCCAAAGGTTTGCAAACATTCCACACCAGAGCTCAACAAAGCAGAGGTCGATTCATAGCCCGTGGCCTTTCACCTAGTGGGGGATTGACATACTGGGCCCTTTCCCTCGAGCAAAAGGACAGTGGCGGTTCTTGGTGGTAGCTGTGGATCACTTTACCAAATGGGTGGAAGTCGAGCCACTTTCAACCATTACACCGGTGAATGTCATTAAGTTCCTGAATAAGAACATTATAACAAGGTTTGGTATCCCCCACTCAATTATAACTAACAATGTCAAACAATTTGATTGTCAGGCTTTCAAGAACTTCTGCTCAAAGCTGAAGATCCAGTTGAACTTCACTTCAATTTATCGTCCGCAATCCAACGGAATGACTGAAGTGACAAACAGAACCATCTTATTCGGACTCAAGAAGCGGCTTGAAGATGCCAAAGGCTTGTGGACCAAAGAACTTAATAATGTGTTATGGGCCTACCGGACATCGCCTCGGGTAGCAACAAGGTTAACACCCTTCGCACTTACATATGGTACTAAAGCAGTCATTCCCTACGAGATAGGAGTGCGAGGTGTCCGAACATCTTCTCTCAATGCAGATAGTTGTGCCGGTCTATTATATAACTTAGATCGGCTCGAAGAAAGCATGGAGTACGCCCAGATACGTTCCGTAACATACAAGCAGCGTATGGCGGCTTATCACGACCGTAGGATCAGATCGAGGTCTTTTCGAATCAGACAAATGGTACTGAAAAAGGTGGTGTCTGCTTAAACGGCGGCAGGAGTAGGCAAGTCGGATCCCAACTGGGAAGGGCTATATATTATCCGGGAAGTAAGCCAAAACGGAGCATACAGGCTAGAAGATGTCGCAGGCAAACGACTCCCGTACTCCTGGAACGGGCTCAACCTCAAACTATATTATCAGTAGCTTGGCACCCATCATGCCATATCTTTTACTGATTCTCATTTTATCATCTTTAATTTTTGTTCTCATTGTCGTTATTTCTTCATTTATATTGCAAGTTGTTGCCATGATATTTTGGCCTTAATGCAAGTCCGACAGATATTTCTGCCTGTCGGACATAAGTTTAATTAAAACATATTCTGTGTAAAATGCTTAGCAAATTTATAGCAGGATATGTCTGTAGGCTCGACATCTTCGCCAAAATTGCCCTATCACTAAATTAAGTTTGGCACCATACGCCACAAAACTTAATAACTTACAAGGCTAACTACGCCTATGGATAAGGGGCTCGGCATCTTCGCCAAAATTGCCCTATCACTAAATTAAGTTTGGCACCATACACTGCAAAACTTAATAACTTACAAGGCTAACTACGCCTATGGATATGGGGCTCGATATCTTCGCCAAAATCACCCTATCACTAAATTAAGTTCAGTACCATACACCGCAAAACTTAATAACTTACAAGGCTAACTACACCTATGGATAAAGGGCTTGGCATCTTCGCCAAAATCGCCCTATCACTAAATTAAGTTCGGCACTATACGCCGCAAAACTTAATAACTTACAAGGATAACTACGCCTATGGATAAGGGGCTTGGCATCTTCGCCAAAATTGCCCTATTACTAAATTAAGTTCGGCACCATACGCCGCAAAACTTAATAACTTACAAGGCCAACTACACTTATGGAAAGGGCTCAGCCTCAACGCCAAAATCGCCCGAACGTCTAATAATGTTCGGCACACTTTTCCAAATAACTTAATAAACTAATCATGCCATAACGGATTCATGCCAAAAAAGGAGTCCAGCAAATGCTACCACACAACACTTGGTCCAAGTGAAAAAAACATTCGTGGTTGATAAATCGAGCAACCTCGCCCTAGGCAGACAGGCAGCCTCCTTGAGCATGTATCTGCAAATCTCCCTAAGTACACTTATTACACATCTCTAAGGCGAATTCCAGTTCGGCACTCCAAATACCCGATGCAGAAGTTTCGAATGCGAGGTATGCGTCGTAGTAGACTCATTATTTAAATAGCTCTTTTATCGGGCAGTTTCTTTATTTAATTAATTGAGCTCAGTTTCGCATTCGGTGGCTATACCGAAAAGATCAAGGCAACTCACCTCACCACACACGAATGTTTTGTCTATACCAATGTTCTTAGGAAAGTAAACCGAACACGAATCACAAACATTAAACACGACAAGAGAAACAGTTCGGATTTCCATTAAAATAAAAAAGAGGCTAGTCCTTATTTGGATACACGTCATCCAGGAAGGATAGGTCGAGTTCGGGATATTTCCTTTTTATAGCAGAATATATCTTGGCGCTAAATGCCATGCATTTTTCAGCCAGTATCACGGCCTCTTTCTCCTCCCGCTCGACCTCCTTCCTCTCTCGCTCGGCCTCTTTTTGCTTGAGCTATTCGACCTCGGCTTGGAGATCAGAGTTAGACTCTTTCTCTCAATTCAAAACGGCCTCTAGCTCAGCTACTTTCCTAGCATTCTCCTTGGCTAGTTCTTGAGCCTTCCAAGCCTTTTCCTCGGTTTTGCCCATCTTCGATCACAGACCATCGAAGTTGGAATCGGCTCATCGATGCTTTGAGATTAGGTCATTCATCTTCATAATAGTATCACCGATCAGTTGAGATCCATGCAAAACACAGAAAAAATTAAGCACTATTCGATAGACAGACACCATCAAGAAGTTGAAACTACTTACCTCGACCTGATGCCTCTTCAAGCGCTCGACCAAATGTTTGGCATTCAGAGAGATTAGGGGACCGACCTCCGTAGGTACACAAGAAGCCATGTGCACAAAGGTGCAAAAGTCTGGGTCGTTGGAGGAATATTTATCCCCTTTAGCCTCCCAAAACTCATAAATGTCGTTGAGTATGGAGCGAAGTTCTTTTGGCTCCCTCTCGATCTGGCCTTGTGTCTCGAATGGTGCAGTAAGCTCGACCTGAACAACTGGAGTCTCTGAAACTTCAGTAGCTGTGGTCACTGGTTGAGTCTCGGGGGGGAAGTAGCCACCACTTCTTCGACAATAATAGGCACGCTCGAAAAAGCTTCGACAACCTTTTGCCTCTTTGCCTTCATGATCTCAGCAGCTCGGCTCATCTTCCTCATAACTGCAAAGAGAAAACAAATTAAAACAGTGCATCAGTATCATCGAATAAGAAAATGTCGTGTGTTACCTTTTCTTCGATGAGGGATCAGTTTCGAACTGTAATGATCTAACAAGTTCCTCAAATCCCACTTGCCTCAGGCAAGTTCCCTCCACCGAGCTAAAATTTGCTCCTCTTCATCAGAGAGCCACAAGTTCCCATCATTACGATTAGTGTACCTCTCCCAAGTGGTTCATACTTGAAAGTCAGCACGCACTCTCTCCACCAAAAAGAACCAGTCCTTCCACTTCTTTAAGGAATTCAAATTCCCAGTCGACACCCCATAACTAGGCCGGGCTTATATGTAATTATGGTCTTCTGTACGAGCTCGAAGACCAACCACGTGGGTTGCTCGAAACAGATTTAAAGTCAATTTTATGCCCTGTTCGACGGCCCAGTTGCCATAAGCTCCAATCTTGCAGTATTAAATAGGCCCGTTCGACTATCATTTGCCACCGTTGACATAAATTTCGCCCATTGGGGGGGGACTTATGATAACAACCGAACTCACAGACCGGTTTAACGGTCCAACATATGTCGAGCACCTAGCTCGAGGAAGATCTCGTGAACCGACCATAGGTTCAACTTCTTCGAGCTCTATAGCTGAGCGAGAGTTCGACAACAATCGTGTCCCAAAAATAGCTCCACCACGATAAACAAACAGTTGGCACTAACCCACATTTCCCTCGAAAATCGCCGAAAATGGGTTAGTGGCCGAAAAGAATGGGAAACTCCTCCTATTATCTCCTGAAAACATGTTAATTCTCCTTATAAAAAGAGGAAAAACAAGTATGAAATGGTGACTTAACCCTTTTTGCTAAAAATTCTTACTCTTTTACATAGAAACTCTAACTTGACTGTCGAAGACTCCCTTATCGAAAACCCACCGATCCATTGTCTGTTGTTGTAGGTGATCACAAGGAGCGGCTGTTAACTCACTTGTCATCAAATTTCTTTCTGAAATATCATCATAGATGTTAAGAAAAAATGTACAATTCTTTTTCCTGGTTTGCTTTTGTAATGAGATCAATTTGTTGTAATAACTACTAGAATTTCTAAGAAATGCCTAATCGATGCCCAATCAATCCAACTGCATAGAAACCTAAAATCAAATTTAATTTGATAACAGCAATAAAAGCACACAAACAATGTGTCTCTCCAATCAACTCCTTGAGACTGAAAAAGATCATAATTGCTATTGAATCTTAGTCTTTTAAGATTGAAAAAAATAAATAGTAGATTGAAAAAAAAACTCTTAATTGCTATTGAATCATACTCTATGAGATTGAAAAAATATATTATTTATAAAAGGTGGATCCAGAATGCATGTACAAAATCTATTAAAAAATATATTATTTATAAATATGTGAATGCACACTTAAATTTAATAAAATGAGTATATACCATTAATTGCAATTGGAATTGGTCTACCAAGTTCATAGTTTTATCAGAAAGTTCAAAAAGTTGACCAACAGTACCTATAGAATAATGAATAGCAATAAATACTAATTATTAGCACAAAACAAAACTAACATATCAGTACCTCCTGTGATTCTCACTTGACCATCAAATACATGTCTAAAATAAAAAATCGAGAAATCACTGTTCAAGACAACAAAAGATTTAACCATTTCAAAAATGGTAAATGTTCATGTAGAGATTACCGGTAAATTCTAATTTGTCTTGCTTTACAATAGCAAGTGGAAATTGTGTTCCAAATTATACATGTTTCCAATTGTGGCTATATTTCTCTTCATATGCTTTCGGTGTATTTTCTTTTTTTTTTACTAAAATACGGTATATTTATTTTTATAGATAAATAAATACAGTATATTTTCTTTTTGACGAAACTCAATACATTGTATTTTTTTCTTTTGGCTAAAATACAACGTATTTACTTTTGACTAAAATACAGTATATTTACTTTTGTATATAAATAAAATATAGTGTATTTTATTTTGACGAAATTCAATATACTGTATTTTCTTTTTTTGACTAAAATACAATGTATTTTCTTTTTACAAAACTCAATATACTGTTTTTTCTTTTCTTTTGACTGAAATATAGTTTATGTACTAATAAAATACAATATATTTTCTTTTGAAGAAAATCAATAACTGTATTTTCTTTTCTTTTTGACTAAAATACAGTGTATTTACTTTTGTACATAAATAAAATATAGTATATTTTCTTTTGACGGAACTCAATACACTATATTTTCTTTTCTTTTTGACTAGAATACAGTGTATTTACTTTTGTACATAAATAAAATGCAGTATATTTTCTTTTGACGGAACTCAATATATTATATTTTCTTTTCTTTTGACTAAAATATAGTGTATTTACTTTTGTACATAAATAAAATGCAGTGTATTTTCTTTTGATTGAACTCAATACACTGTATTTTCTTTTTTTTTACTAAAATATAGTGTATTTACTTTTGTATATAAATAAAATACATTATATTTTCTTTTAACCGAACTCAATACACTGTATTTTCTTTTCTTTTTTATTAAAATACAGTTTATTTACTTTTATGCATAAATAAAATGCAGTGTATTTTCTTTTGAGGGAACTCAATACACTGTATTTTTTTTACTAAAATACAATGTATGTCTAATAAAATACAGTATATTTTCTTTTGACAAAACTCAATATACTATATTTTCTTTTCTTTTGACTAAAATACAGTGTATTTACTTTTGTACATAAATAAAATACAATGTATTTTCTTTTGATGAAACTCGATACACTGTATTTTCTTTTCTTTTTGACTAAAATATAGTGTATTTACTTTTATATATAAATAAAATACAGTGTATTTTCGTTTGACGAAACTCAATATACTGTATTTTTTTCTTTTGACTAAAATATAGTGTATTTATTTTTGTACATAAATAAAATACAGTGTATTTTTTTATCGAACTCAATACACTCTTTTGACTAAAATTGTTTATAACACTAGAAGCTTTCTAAAAAGTGCTTCAATTAGCTGATGGTTTCCTGTTTTTTTTTCATGGTTAACGGTGGCATCCTAGCTGCAATATTAGACGTTTTAGGTGACCATGCTTTAGTTGGGGTAATACATCTGTGCTCAATAAATATATATTTCCAGTTGATCATTCATTGATTACTTATTATCTTTTGTGTGGCATTTGTGAAAAAACCCCTAAAATTTACTAGCCCTTGAACTATAATTGTTTTTCTATTAAGTCCATGGACCTTTATGTTTGTTGTATTAAGGCCTTTCAATTTTTTTTTTATTTTTAGTTCATTATACCCCTATGCAAATATGCGTTTCTCAAACTTTTTCGCCTGAAATACACACAAACATTTAATTATGTACACTTCTGAAGTAAAAATAATGAAATTAGGATCATTATTAATCAAAAATATAGTCAAATTCTGTTTCGTTAAAATTGTAGATGTTAATAGATTGAAAATTAAAAATTTAAAAATTTAATAGTATAAAAAATTTAATTTAGAGACTCACAAGAAAATTTGTATAATCGATTAAACTTCCACGTTGGAGCAAAACACAGAATGTCCTAAACTATGTAATAGGCTACGACAACAACGGATTTGAGTTGGAAGTTAGTTGATAGTACGTTCAACGAATTTGAGTTGTAACAACAATGCTAGCAACTATTAGCTGCCGTGAACAAAACGACAGATGGTTATTAAGAAAGGCAGCTTAATGGACAAGAGAAAAGATGGAGGTAACTATGTCAAAATCAATTCAGATTTTAATTTTATTTATTTAATTATGTAGCTGTGATTATCAAATATCAAAGACAAAATAGCGGTGGGTAGATCAAAAAATAACAAAGAAATTATATAATTAGATCAAAAAATTTAAACATTGAATACACAATCTAAAAGTTTATGCAGATATAATAATTATCTTATTCAAACTTTTCAAATTGTTCAATTGATACCTCAGATCAAAAGTTTAGCAAATTTCAAACAATTATAACAATAAATAAAAAGTTAAGCTGTAATTGAAATTCAAAAACTCTTAAACTATGTTTGGTATAAAAAATTGTAATACAATGTAATGACTCATTACTAATGAGTAATATATTAATTATTTTATTTGTTAACTCAAATTTTTTACAATTTATTGTACTTATAAGTATATATGTAATCCTTAATACATCTATAGATTTATTCGTTGATCCATAATATTTTATAGTATTTTTCATTATTTGTTTTAAATTAAACTATATTCTCTCAAATTTAATAAAATTATTATTTTATATGATAATACATTTTGAATATAATTTTTTTTAAATATTATGATTTGTTAAGTTCAGACTTTTATATTTTTATAATATAATAAATATGTAAATATATAAAATAATTATAAAAAATAAAATAAAATAATCATAAAAAATAAAATAAAATAATCATATAATTTTTTTATAATTATAAATACAATTGCATCACATACATATACATAATCTAACTATACATAAAAATATATTAGTATTTATATTACATTACTAATGCAAGTAAACATAATAATATAATTATAATTTTTATGAGTAATACTTTTCGGGGATAAACAATGACACCAGAGTGAATAGTAATGCCTAAGTGTTACTAGAACCTGTAAAATTTTTATTGCAATACCGAAAAATTTTATTCATGATGAGTCCGATAATATAATTTGAAGTAAAAATGAAGTCATTTACGTCACTAAATGTTAAAAATAAAAATAAATAGCGGAACCATAAAGAGTTGAACAAAATTTTGACTGGTTTAGAAAATATTTTATGGGCCTTAGAAAATTATTTTGATTGCATGGAACCTCTTGAAATAATGTAAATGAATTTTTAAAAGTAAAAAATTAATTTTTAGATGAATCCAAAAAATTGGCTTTCGGACCAGTAATTTAATTTTGGGCTCTAAAATACACCTAAACGAATTCGCTTTGGCTGAAATTTTAAAAACACCCTAAGTAATATTTTTAAATATTTTTGAAATAATTTTGGTAAAAATTTGATAACAAAATAAATTTGATCAATTATAAGTGGACAAGTGGATTAATCATTGTCATTTGATTAAAAAATTGATGATCAAATCATGGCCATTAATCAAATCATATATAAACATCACACATTTGAGATTTTCAGCCATTTTTCATTCACATTTTCAACCAAATATAGGATCGTATTAGTATTTACATTATATTACTAAAATAACTAAACATAGTTATATAATTATAATTCCATTTCATTATCCAATATATTATAATCTATTACCCCTTACCAAACATAGTATTTTTAAAGTTCTCCCTCCAATACTAAAAGCTGATTCAAAATCTACACTCAATCAACTCATATTCTTAAAAAATGGCATGGGTTCAATTCTAACTTCCCTATTAATAATATACCTTTTAATATTTTTTCTTTCATTGCCTACGGCTTAAATTTCATTATATATAATTATATTATTAATTTTATTTGTTTTAACATTATAATATATAAATTTTGTACTATTAATTTTTAATGGAAAGGTTTAGTTAAAAAAATCTTAATACGACAAAAAACATTAAATATTATTTCTAAATTAATTTAATCACACAATAATTAAAAATAATGATAGAACTTTCTTTGATTACAGAAATTTATTAGATGGAGACATGCACTTCACCAAGAATTGCACACTCATATAAGCATTAATATCAAAAATAGAATACGTTGAATAATATTAAAAGTGAATAAACTTAAATTGTTGAATTAATTAGAATAGATAAAATCTCACTTCCAAAATAACTTCCAATTTCAATATTGTCTATGAAGGAGTTTGGGATACGCTCATGACTCACGAGATGATAAATTGACTCCAATATAATAGAGATAATATCAGAACATAAAATAATTTATATGTAATTAGTTCCATATTAGTTTTTTCCTTAATTAGGGAATCTACTATTTATGTGTGCATTAATATGGACAATTACATATTAATTTTGTAACTACCATATTTATTATTTCCTTATTAATATTGTAACTGCCAATATAATTCATTATTATTAAGGAAATTAAGTATTCCTTAATTAGAGCCCTATATAAGGGCTTAGTTTCTTCATTTGGGAGAGAAGAGAAAATTAGAAATATTGAAACTCTGTCGATTTATCTCCTTGCATATTCTCATTATTTAAATGGGCTTTTAGTTCGTGGATGTAAGGATCATACTAGCTCACCCTAAGACTCATCATTTCATAAGCACTTTTACATAAGATAAATTATTTCTTTTATAGCCCTGTTGGTTAATACTATTGTATAAACATGCATATCTCAATATATTATGATAAATTATAAAACATTGCGCTAATTACTATATATATATATATATATATATATATATAATAAACTAAAGTATTCTTTGTAAGGCCCCAATAGTGACCCTAATAGCAATGGGTGTAATATGAATTTAATTAAGTTACTTTGTGACTTAATAAGTTGGTCAAGGTCAAGATTTGGGGGAAAATTAAAATTAAATAGAGTTAGTGGAGGCTAAGGTAATATTTAAGTCTTTTAAAGACTAGTGGGGTCATTTTGTTTGCCATTTTAACCCAAAGGTATAGAAATGAAAAAAAAAAGAGAAAGAGGAAGGGAGTGTGGATCGGGGAAGGAGGGAGCGAGAAAGGAAGAGAGGGCGGAGGGAGGCGCTGTCGCCGATCAACGGCGCCTGCGTCGACGATCGGCGTGGCTGCCACCACCTCCTCGCCGTCCCTTCCCTCCGGCGGTGCCTGCATTTTTTTTCTTCTTATCTTTGGCCGGATCGGCTTCCTCTTCTTTCTGGTGACCAACGGCGGTGGTTGGTATCACGGAGAGCATCGAAAAGCTCCCCGTGGTGAGGCGGATCTTTCCGTGCCCGTCGATCGTCCCCACTCGCCGGCGAAAAGTAGATCGGAGCAAGTGCCAGCCGGTGGTTCCAGGTGATTTTTTGGCCAAATCGTGATGCCTTGAGGCACGTGAAGACCACCAAAAAGCTACCAACGACCTTGGCTTCAGGCGCGAGGCTCCGGCGAGGCTTCGAACAGGCAGAACGGAGGGGACATTCTGAGCTTCGATTCTACGGTATGGGAACTAAATTTACTCAAGAAATTCTCTTAAATTTTATGCATGATGCATAAGTTAGTCTTATTAAATGTATAAATGCGTTTATGTCAAATATCGATATTTTGAGGAAATGTTTAGTATACGATAGTCTGATTTAAGGCATATAAATAATATAGATTACAAAAACACATATATAGTAAAAACAAGAAGGAATTTAACTATAATATCTCATTAAGATCTAATAAACTATAAAGGAGAACTAAAGAGGTTTAAGGAAATGCTAACTCACATCTTACTGAACAACAAGTCGTTATGATTAAGATAATATTGTGAATTATTTTCGTAAGAAAAGAGATGCTAAATGGAATATATGAAATGTTTATGTTAAAAACGAAGAGTGTTAAGCATTAGCTTGTAAAGATTATTAGAATCAGAATCACTTGAACTCATTGGTTGCTAAGATAGCCTACGTGATTATAGGCATTAGCTGTGCATGTAATCGTAGAGGTTAAATAATTGGTAATATGACATAATTATTAACCTACCCTAAAAACAAATAGGAGATCGTAAAAATTATGTATATTTGTTGGTGAATTATGTCTAGATGTTTACCTAGCGAATATCTAGCATTAAGAATTGACTTTATTATTTATAGTATCATGATTTTCATTGATTTAATCATGTATGAATGGAGCATGAATGGGAGATGAGATAAGTAAGTACCAGGGGGCATGGCATATAGCCTTGATGGACTAGAATGTACGCTTCCATACTGTGATGTTATGCCTAAATAATATCTCATGTATGCGTGACTTATACGTGTATGTTTTCATAAGTACTATATTATAGCGCTTGAGTAAATATGATTTCGTGAAATACACCCAGCAAGTCCTTAAATTCCTAAGGCAGGTTTTGAAATAACGTATTAAGAAAGAAATGTACATGAAATATAAGATAACCTTATTTTATAAAACAATGAGCATAATTAATTGATGAAATTTGTATATGGCAAGTGTGAAAGACAATATATATTGTTGTGTTACGTAATTGAGTTAGTATGAAAATAATTAGACATTATATATGTGTGGTAAACATTAAATGTATGGCTACAAGGATAATAGTAATGTGACGTATTACAGCACGAAGAAACGTGATTTAACTTGATGTCTAAGTGATGGGAGTACTGTAAAGCATTGACAATGAGGTATGTCATAGATTAAAGTATAAATGAATATGTATTGTTTCTAAATTGAAATAGCATGGTTATGCACATATGCCATCGGTTAATGTATGTACATAACTATAGTGACCGGTGTTTATTTATGGAAATCATGTTGAAAAGTATGCATGACATGTCATATCAGACTGTGTATCTTTTCACAAGAGAACTTGTATAAAGCATTGCGCATATGTATATTGTGCACTAGAGAAGGTACATCCTTTACATGATATTTTAGGCTCTTTTAGGCTTTCTCTTTATATAAGTTATCTTGAATAACTATGTGATTATTTAATGCAATTATAACATGTTTAAAGGTTATGTTGAGTGATTGGCATAATTACAGGTCGTAAAGGTATAAATCTAGACCAGAGAACATGTTAGAGGCAGAGTTAAGGGATAGATTCCTCCATGATTGTAATATGTAAAGCTTTTATTTCTATGAAGTAATAATTTTAATGCATTTTGTGTTTGACTCGATATGTTAACCTTGCATTGGCACGATTTAGAGTTGGCTAAATGCTTCTGGAGATTTAATTTTATTATGTGTATACATATACCAATATTGGCTGTCAGACCATGTTATGCCTAAATGATATTTAAGGCTTTTGAAAAGAAAGTTATGTATCTATTAGTCTGCAGTCATAGTTCAGTTGTGGATTGAATAGGCGCCTATAGGGATATTGCAGCTGCTTCTGTTGACCCCGTTTGGGTCTTTGTCCTTCGTGGACTTTTGATTGTCCTCATTGGACCATTGTTTGATCTCGTGGGGATCCTCTGTTTGATATCTTCGGATATCCTCTGTTTGATATCTTCGGATATCCTCTGTTTGATATCTTCGGATATCTTCTGATTGATATCTTCGAATATCCTCTGATCCCGTTATCCACTTTTGAAACTCAGACAGGCTAATTTCAAAATGGTGTAAAAGTATAAGTATTTTAAACTACTTGTGCATATCCTGTATTTCAATTGTATTTGGAATCTGCAAAGGTATGCATATGAAATTGTTTGTAAGTTTTAACTCTTAAATGGATGCTATATGATAAATTAATCTTTATTGAGTATTTCAAGTTATTGCCTGCTTGCTTCCTGATGTTTTTCTTGAATATAGTGCATCTCTGGATGGTTTAATTTTTGTTAATGTTTGTGCATCTCCTTATTTCTTTCCTTTTTCTGCAAATGATGCTTTTTCAGCTATTTTAAGTTGCAGTGAAGTCTATTTCTGTAATATAGAAACCTTTACCATTTCTTTCTTTAGTTTATGCTCACGGTTATTGGTGTTTGGCTCATGAAAGATAGTTATTTTAGACTTTAAAATGTAAACATGTTATATATTCAATTGATCCTTATATCATCATATTATGAATTAATGTCTGGTATAAGGGGCAATATATAATGCCATGACACATAGTGTACCATGCAGAGATGGTGGTTTAATTACTACATTTATATATGTATATGGACACTGATATGTTTTGTTTTGGAAGATTTGTTATACTTGGGTTTATAAGATCTACACTACGAATTGTGCATGACAATGCCTCTAGGTATGATTATATGTCTTGCTTGACATATGATATTTCACTCATAGGTATGATTGAAATAATTAAGATTGAATTATAAGTAAACAAAGTGAAACTAACATGTGTATTGGTAATAGCTATGCAGGTAAAGAAAAAAAAAAGAAATAGTTGTTAACAAGGTAACTGGTAAGGTTATATGAGTTATCCAAAATTTACATACGATAAGCACAATATATATAAGAACATCATTTATTGTAACTGCTATACGTATTTGTTATATATCTTAACGCTTAGGTTATAAGAAATTCTTCTATAGAATATTTTGTTGTTCCCTACTAAGCATTATGGCTTAGCACGGGTGTTTATCCGTGTAGGTTTCAGGTTTGGATTCTTAGTGAGGATGTTTTGCTGCTGCTGATTGGTCAACCCAGGGTGGTGATATGGGAGTTTAATCATTACGGTTTTATTGCACATTGTAATTATTGCCTTTGTAGTGATATCTTGGTTTGTAATCGGTTTGTAGCATAAATATGTTATTCTTTTTTATTTTCTCGTATACTTATTTAAGCTTATTAGTTGTGATCTCGTCATGAGTATCGACTTGAGATCAATTAAGTAATAGATTATATGATATGGTTGTTATAGTGGATTCATAGAGATATTTTTGGTTCTTTGTTTATAGGGGATAGAGACCCGAATAGAGGAAACTCTATCCGTTTTTTTGAGAAATTTTTGAAAGTTCTAAAACTGAAGTGTCTTTAGAGACATTATTTAAGTTTTGTTCTGGTTGTTAAGCAGTGTAGCACTCTGTATCCGACCCATTTCATGGAATGGGTATTGGGGTGTTACATTCTTTCAGTACAATATGATAAATACAAGGAAAAAAAATAAATTACACTTATAAATTGACTCTCTCCTATCTCTATAGTTGGCTTTAGAATAGCAGCTCTTGTCCAAACAGAAAGCATCTTGACTTCAAGTATCTACAAGGATAAACACTCGTGCTAAGCTATAAAGCTTTGTGGGGAACAATAACTATATGAACAACTACTCACAGTGCTTGTTACCAAGCACACGATAAATATTATCAAGATATAATAGTCAATATGCAAGAATTACACTATAAATCCACAAATCATACTTAACTTATAACAATCATATATATAATGAATATTCAAGTCTCTATTATCATTACACATATATTCATAAATTGTTTATTTTATACTATAAATTGCCTGCTAAAGTCCTGTGGGTGTGGATAACAGGTACTGTGGATACCCGTAGGCATCAAATATATAAATACCCAAAGGTATTGCTCTTGTGAATACCCGAATGTGTCAAACATATGGACCCAACTGGGTCATGCCTGTGGTCCCAACCAGGGACAAATAAAGACCCAAACGGGATCAACTTATAGCAGCTGTGACTGTAACCCTATAGGCATGCCTATTTATCCATCACCAAGTTCTATGTATAGGCAAATAATCATATTTCATATGGTATTTGATTTATACAATTCAATTCATCATATAGAAAGATTATATATGTAAGTATCCATTATAATCACGATAGTATACTTAACTATTAGCATATTATTTCAGCAATGCAAATGCGTATATACATAGGCATTATACATAGTAAGTAATGTAAATCATGCATACTAATAAACTAACTTGATACAATTTCATAAATATTTGTGTTTATCATTCATGTATGCTCGTATTCTAAGGTCTATTGTGTCCGGTTATAGAAGCAACACATGAGGGTAGCCTACTATAATGGAAAAAAAAGGAGAAAATAGGCAAGTATAGGGGACAAGCGCTTGTTGTCACTCTCGTGACAATAGTCAAGCTCGCAACAATCGGCGATGGCCCAAACGACAATTCCTTTGCTCACAGAGCCCTGTAAACTGGTTAAGAAATTCAACTTATATATCAATTTAGACATACCAAATGAATTTTTCTGACAAAGTTGTCTTCTACAAAGTTTTATTCCTATGTTTCTAGTTGCTAAAACATCAAAAATCATTGCAATCTGACCTGTATATCTCCAGATATCCTATAAAAACCACCAACTGCTTCCAATGTTAGGGCAACCGTCCAAACTCGGATTCAAGCCTATTTTTCTCTATCATGAAAATTGATTCAAGTTCTATTTTCTCTTATGAAATGAAAATATGTGAGTCTATTTTCATATCCAATTTGAATTTCTCAATTTCAATCACTATAACTTAAGATATCATCAAATTTGTGTTGATTGGTCATGTGAACTATGAAACAGTTTTCACTATCCTCAAGAAAACTTCCTAATTCTGATTTTTAGTCAAGTCTAACCTCAATTTTTCATGATATTCACTTACTATAACATCACATATTACTATTATTACATCATATACATAACAAACACACACATGAAAGGAGAAGTTCCTATACCTTTCAAGGCTCCACCAATCTCTCTCTTTTCCTTATCTTCCTCCTTCATCCTTTCCACCTTTCCTTTCTCTCTCTCTTGTTCTTCATCCTAGGTTACTGCAAAAGCCTTCTCTCTACCATCTACAGCTTTTCTTTTCTTAGAGCATAATTTTATTTTTATAGAATTGAGGAGAAGAGAAAAATAACTAAAGAAGAGAAGAACAAAAACAAATGAATTGTTGGCTAAGAATGACCGGCCAACCCAAGAAGAAAAATCAGATTCTCTTATCTCTTTCCAGCCATCCACTTGTTTCATTCCTATTGGTGGCTCACAAAAATCTTGGCAAAGTTTATTTTGGTCCCTCTCTATATTTATGTTTCTTACTTTGGCCTTTTACATTTTATATATCACATTTCTACCTCAAAACTTTTACTTTTACTTTTCAATTAAATCCCTAATTTGCAATTTTTCTTTAATTAACGATAAAATCAATCTCTGTCTTATGCAAAATGACCATTTACCCTTCTTAGGATACCATTAGGGGTATTACAAATCTCTCCCCCTTAAAGAATTTCGTCCTCAAAATTCATATATGTATTCTATACTTATATAACACTACTATTTCTATACTTTTATCGGTACTCATATATCTATCTCACTTATCTTGTACTCTATATTGTTTCTAATGGTTCTCTGTTTACTTCACATACATTTTTGTACCTTATCACACTTAAATTAAATCTATCTCTATCTCTTTATAACTATAACACTCTCTTGATTCTGTCTTTAACTTGATTCGCTTTTCTTATAATTATATCTCCAAATAAAGATGGTCTGATCTTATAATCATATCATTACTATGCTCAAGGTATATCCTATCAATTTTCTTTTTCAGTCAGGGCTAAGTACATGTTATATAATGTTGTGCTATGAGTGAATGATGCTTTATGCATGCAATGAGGTGCAGATATGCAATGCACATGTTTTGCCCACTCTCCCATTATGAAATATTTCATCAACTGCCCATGATTGTTAAGGAAACACTGACAGATTTACAAAGCGTAGCAATTAACCTCAAATTTTTTTTCTATAGCAACTCCACACACACACACACACATATATATATATAAATATATATTGTCATATCTTAGCTTAATAATCTGTTCTATATACCTATACTTTACTTTTCAATCCAAACCTAAAATCTCATTTCTATACCGTCATATACATATACATATTCCATTATCCAAAATCTATCAATATTCAACTGGCATATTCACTATCATTTAATAAATACTTATCATCATCATATTCACTACTAACTTAATTCATCCTTATTATAAAAGCTTTCTTAATAAACCTATAAACTCATAATACTCTGTTCATGATTTAGCAGTGTTCTAGTGTTTAAGTGGATGGGTACATATACAGAGAAAGGAACATATAATTGTGCACTATAAGAAGAATAAGGTCATAAGCAACCAAGCAAGGAAATGCTATAAACCATATACGGTAGGACAAAACAAGAAATTGAGGGCTATACATATCTATCTGATCCGCTATAAAGGATTGAGAGTCATATGTCCGATCGAGCAAAGAAGAACTGGAAATCATATATCCAATCAGTCAAAAAGAAACTAAAACCAAACCATATACCCGATCGGTCAAGAAGGAATTAAATGCCATATACCCGATCAGATAGGGAAAGCAATGCTGAAATTCAAAATCGATCAGTAAAGTAATGCTGAAAATTATACCCGATCGGGAAAATAATAAAGACCAAATGAAACATAAACAATCGTGCAAAGAAAACAAAGGCCATGCACGATCGGGTAAAGAAAAAAGGAAGAACAAATATGCCATGAGTAGTCACATAAAGAAAAGGAAAAGTCTATAAGTAGCCATCCTTTAAGGCTCGACACTCACTTAACTGACAAATCCAGATATCTCTATTAAGCCCCTCTATTATCACTGCTAAAATTTTATTTTGAGATACTATAAAAAGGATTGGAGTCACCTAGACTTGAATTCCTAGAGTCACTGATTCCTTTGATCTCTCTTTCAAAATCCTTTCAAACTATACATCTTTAAGTTATACTGAAATAAGATAGGGACAAGATGCATTAAGCCAACACACCTGACATAAATCTTCTATAGTTGCATATTTCTATACTCTTATTAGCCAAAACCACCTAAACCAATGTGTTCTGATACCAAAAATGTAAAGACCATACTAGCTCACCCTAAGACTCATCATTTTATAAACACTTTTACATAAGATAAATTATTTCCTTTATAGCCCTGTTGGTTAATACTATTGTATAAACATGCATATCTCAATATATTATGATAAATTATAAAACATTGCAATAATTACTCTATATATATATATAATCAACTAAACAATTCTTTCAGTACAATATGATAAATAAAAGGAAAAAAATAAATTACACTTATAAATTGACTCTCTCCTATCTCTAGAGTTGGCTTTACAATAGCAGCTCTTGTCCCAACAGAAAGCATCTTGACTTCAAGTACCTACACGGATAAATACCCGTGCTAAGCTATAAAGCTTTGTGGGGAACAGTAACTATATGAACAACCACTCACAGTGCTTGTTACCAAGCACACGATAAATATTATCAAGATATAATAGTCAATATACAAGGATTACACTATAAATCCACAAATCATACTTAACTTATAACAATCATATATATAATGAATATTCAAGTCTCTATCATCATTACACATATATTCATAAACTATTTATTTTATACTATAAATTGCCTGCTATAGTCCTGTGGGTGTAGATAATAGGTGTTGTGGATACCTGTAGATATGAAATATATAAATACCTGTGGATACCCGAAGGTATCAAACATGTGGATCCAACTGGCTCAAACCTGTGATCCCAATCAGGGATAAATAAAGACCCAAACGGGGTCAACCTGGCATGCATATTTATCCACCACCAAGTTCTATGTGCAGGCAAATAATCATATTGGATTTGTGGTATTTGATTTATACAATTCAATTCATCATATAGAAAGATTATATATGTAAGTATCCATTATAATCGTGATAGTATACTTAACTATTAGCATATTATTTTGATAATGAAAATGCGTATATACATAGGAATTATATATAGTAAGTAATGTAAATAATGCATACTCATAAACTGACTTGATACAATTTCATATATATTTGTGTTTATCATTGATGTATGCTCGTATTCTAAGGTCTATTATGTTCGGTTATAGAGCAAGACATAAGGGTAGCCTACTATAGTGGAAAAAAAGGAGAAAAATAGGCAAGTATAGGGGACAAGCGCTTGTTGTCGCACTCGTAGCAATAGTCGCGCTCGCAACAGTCGGCGATGGCCCAAACGACAATTCTTCTACTCACAAAACCCTGTAAACTGGTTAATAAATTCAATTTGTACATCAATTTAGACATACCAAACGACTTTTTCTGACAAAGTGGTCTTCTAAAAAGTTTTACCCATATGTTTCTAGTTTCTAAACATTAAAAATCGTCGCAATCTAACATATATATCTCCAGATATCCCATAAAAACCACCGACTTCTCCCAGTTTTAGGGTAGCCATCCAAATCCGAATTCAAACCTATTTTTCTCTATCATGAAAATTGATTCAAGTTCTATGTTCTTCATATGAAATGAAGATATGTGATTCTAGTTTCATATCCAATTTGAATTTCTCAATTCCAATCACTATAACTTAAGATATCATCAAATTTGTGTTGACTGGCCATGTAAACTATGAAATAGTTTTCACTATCCTCAAGAAAACTTCCTAATTCCAATTTTCAGTCAAGTCTAACCTCAATTTTTCATGATATTCACTTACTATAATATCACATATTACTATTATTACATCATATTCATAACAAACACACACAAGAAATGAGAAGTTCCCATACCTTTCAAGGGTCCACCAATCCTCTCTTTTCCTTATCTTCCTCCTTCATCCTTTCTATCTTTCCTTTCTCTCTCTCTTGTTCTTCATCCTAGGTTGCTGCAAAACCCTTCTCTCTACCATGTACAGCTTTTCTTTTCTTAGAGCATAATTTTATTTTGATAGAATTGAGGAGAAGAGAAAAATAATTAAAGAAGAACAAAAACAAATGAATTGTTGGCCAAGAATGACCGGCCAACCCAAAAAGAAAAATCAAATTTTCTTCTCTCTTTCCAGCCATCCACTTGTTTCATTCCTATTGGTGGATCACAAAAATCTTGGCAAAGTTCATTTTGGTCCCTCTCTATATTTATGTTTCTTACTTTGGCCTCTCACCTTTCACATATCATATTTCTACCTCAAAACTTTTACTTTTACTTTTCAATTAAATCCCTAATTTGTAATTTTCCTTTAATTAACCACAAAATCAATTTCTGTCTTATGCAAAATGATCATCCACCCTTCTTAAGGTACCATTAGGGGTATTATAGCGGATCTATGGTTTATCCCATAGTTCGTGACACGTGAATGATAAGCTTTGCCGGTAACGTGAAACAATTAATTTTTACTTTTGCTTCAGTAATCTTTGCTTCGAGAGGTATTTATGTCTACTTCTCGTAATATATTGTGATATATATTTCTTTCATTGATATCAGAGCCCATATTTTTGCGTTTCGATATGTCTATTATGTAGATCTGATTTTTTTATGAAAATTAAGATATGCTTGTAGGCTGAATTGATATGTATATTAGATATGTTCTATATGTAATTTTTTTAAGTCTGGTCTGGAATTTTTTTTGTGATTTTTGGATAACGAAATTAAATAATTATTTAAAAATCCGTAATTAAAATTTTGAGTGAAAATTTTTTATTTTTGACCATACCATTGGACTCAGGGACCTCGAAAACCCCATCTTAGATAAAATTCGACAGCCTGAAACCATCGAAAAGGCAGTACGTGGCTTGCATGCACCACCAGTGTGCCAAAGGGCGTGTCTCCAGCATGACTGGCCACGTACGCTGAATGAAACGTCACTCAGTCACGTGGCCCAATGGGTAAGCGACATATGGCCTTATGGTGAAGTGCCATTTGTTAACTGACGTGTCAATGGGGTCCACATAATGCCACGTGGCACCACATGGACCAACCATATAATGACACGTGGTAGCCTATAGGGCTAACACATAGCAGGGGGTTCTACCACGTGGTATGACGTGTCATGCCACCTAGCATCCACATGGCAGCCTGCGGTGTTGACACGTGGCTTGTTGAGTAATGCCACATATCGACACATGGGCCAATGACTGGCTGACATGTGACAGACCATGGTCATACCATGTGTTAATTTTGTTAATCCAGTTGGCACCACGTGGCATCCACGTAGACCAATCAGTAACTGCCATGTGGTAATGGGGCCATGCCAGTCAATGCCATATGGCCCAGTCAGATCGCAGCATGTGGCAGAGTACCTCAGATGGCATGTGGTCCTTCTATCGCGCATGTGGCACATGAGGCCCATCCTCACCGATGCATACGACTTCCTCCAACCTTTAAATTAGCTTAAATTTTTTTAATCTGAATTTCTTAATTTTTTTGATTTTTTGGTCATTTTTTTGAAAATTTTTTGAGGACCAAAAGTTATTTTTTTGGATTTTATTCCTATAAAAATTATTTTAAAATTGATAAAAATTGAGAAAATTATTTTTCCTGCTTTTTTTAAAATTTTCAAATTTGTTTGAAAATTATATTTTATGGATATCTCTTTATTTTTTGATTGAAATGAGTTTAAATCATATGTATGTTTGTACATGAGTGTACTAACTATTTATATTCCATTATGAGTAACAATTTGTCTTTATCTTTTAGATTGAAATGAGTTTCAATCATACATGTTTATGCATGAGTGTACTTACTATTTAATTGTCTGTTATGTGTGATAGAAATGATGAAGATAAAGACTCTTAGATGTCCACAAATTTCTCAAGGAATTGTAGAAATCGAAGCAAACTGATGCAACAGTACATCATATTCTATGTATGCATGAAAAGATACAAGAGTGTATTTGGATTGATGGCTTGGACCAAGGATGTGATGATAGGACCTTATTTAAAGTGATGAAAGACTCTTTTGATTGCCATCCAAATATGAGAAATTGGTTGGTTGATGCTGGATCAAGGAAAATAAAATTTATAAGAAAACCATTATCCAGTTTTTGTATTTAATGACTAAAAGAGGAGTGTTGAGAAGCAATATTAAATCTGAGATGGTGCTCAGAAAAGGACGTTGTGTGCATTGTCCATGGCTTCATTATCGATTTTATGGCATACCTCTTTAATTTGTGAGAAAGGGTCGAGAAATCATTTCCAGTGACGAGACTAGTTTTGTCACATTCTAGGTTCTCTGAGTTATTGACATGAGTGTCAAGTTATTAATGATTAATGGATTTGTGGTTAGGATTTATGTTTCCTATTACTAGATTAAAGACAAGTGTGTTTTTATCTTATTTTAATTGTTTTCTCTTTTTGAGATTGTTGGATATTTAATAATTGATTAAATAAATGAATTTATTTATCTTTTGGATATTATATTGCCATTTAGCATTTATTATGAATGTATTTATTTTTATTGTTAATTGATTAGCAATATTTTATGAGTAAAATGATTGCATGATAATTGAGTTGAGACTTACACTACAAGAAAATCTGAAAATAGCAACGAAAAACCAATTTCGTTGTTATTTAGCAACGGAAAATAATTTCCGTTGCTAAAATTGGTTAAACTTTGTAGATTTAGCAACGAAAAAATATTTGGTTATCTTCCGTTGCTAAAAGTGGAGGGAATTTTTGGTGCCTATATTTAGCAACGAAATCTCTATTTCGTTGCTAATTAAGGCGCCAATAGGTAGCGGAAAAAATTTGGAACGAAAAATAGCAACGGAATATGATTTTCGTTGCTAATTTAGCAACGGAATTTCCTTTCCGTTGCTATTTTTGCAACGAAAAATAATTTGGTTGCTAAATAGCAACGAAATTTATTTTCGGTTGCTAAAATAGCAACCGCCATATATTTCTGTTGCTATTTAGCAACCAAAAGAGAATTTCGTTGCTATTTTTCATATTCAATTGACTTTGCAAAATTTGTTTTCTTCTTTAAAATTCCAAGCCGTTGATTGTGCAGAGAGAATTAATTGGGTATTTTATATCATTTTATGACATATTGCAGGATGTTGCAGCTTGGCTTAAGTACTTTGAGTCCAAGGAATTTGAACAGTAAGAAGCTGCACGGAATGGTATTAGAAAGCCTGATGCATCCATAGCTACCAAAGGCCGCCTGAGGTGAATTAACTTAACATTTTCCTTGATAATTAATTATTGTACTTTGTTTCTCTGCTACTTCTTTAGATAATTAATTATCATACCATGGCAAATTTGCTACTATATACTGCAGTTTCTTTTGTGCCTACCACTCCTTATGATACTATGTGTTGGCTATACTTGCAAATCATAGTTTGTCTGCTAGATACTTCTGTTTCACTTTACCAGGACTTTCCTAATATTTGGTTGCTCCCCTAAAGATTTTCAACTTATGATCCAACCATTTTGAAATGTCATAAATAATTTTTTGTTTATGATGCTCTTCAGTCTATTTTATGGCTGGGATACTATTGCATTTCTGTCTAAATTTGGCAAACTATCATGACATGCCTTCACAAACTTATAATAATAATCCAAAGCTTGTTTGTAAATTTAAGAATCATTTACTATGGTTTTCACTTATATCAGGCCTTAAGAGTATTGAAGATGCATAGAAATATATGTTTACACACACACTTAATTGAGGTTTTTTTTTAGATTAAGACCAAGATAAATAAAATTACTTACTTAATGCCTTAGATTGTTTATTTAAGTTTCAATATTTTATGTATTTTGTGACATTAATTATTAGTAATCATAGTAGTGATGGAATAGCGACGAAAAAATCGTCACAAATTTTTTATACTAGTTGCTGAATTTAGCAACAGAATTCAACTTCGGTTGCTAATTTAGCAACGAAATTTGAATTCAGTTGCTAAATTTAGCAACGAAATTTGAATTCGGTTGCTAAATTTAGCAACGGAAAAACAATTTCCGTCGCTAAATTAGCAACGAAAATTGAATTCGATTGCTAATTTTGACCAATTCACCAAATGTTAGTGGTTATATTTTGCAATGGAATTAAATTTCCGTTGCTAAAATTAGCAACAGAATTTAATTTCCGTTGCTAAATTTAGCAACGGTATGAACTTTTCGTTGCTAAAAATACCAACTGCCGAATTAGCAACCGAAATTTTCGTTGCTAATTTTCGTTGCTATTTTTCATTAGCAATGAAAATTTGACATTTTTCGTTGCTAATTTTCGTTGCTAAATTGTAATTTTCTTGTAGTGTTAGATTATCTTATGTATAATATCCTGAATTAAGTATAAGAACTTAATGCCCAATAATCGATATTTACTATGCATGAAATTTCAACCGGTAAGGTTATACATTAGGAATTAGAGGGTAATTGAAAACTTTAAATAACCTTTTTGAATTTAAGCCTAATAGATAGCTTTATTAGGTTAATTTTTCAGATGCATAGTAAATAGTATGTATTGCTTGATCTCCTTAATATTGTGCAACAATTACTCCATTAGTGATCAGAAGATCCAAATGAAATATGTACATCCAATATGTACTTGAAGAGCAAGAGGTTTTAGAAACCTTAAGTTTAATTATGATTGAATCTAAGCATGGCACCATAGTCTAGAATAAGCGGGATCGAGATGCCTATGTGGCATGAAAAAGAGATATTCTACTGCTCATACCATATTGCTAAGTGCAAATGGATGATGATATTGCTAAGCAAATTTTGCAAGTATCAAAATGCAATGGATCTGTGGATCGATTTGCAAAAAAATTTGGGAATACGTTTTTGACTCAGTTTTGATCATTAGTGATCAAATTTTGATACTAATCAGAAGAGTCTGATCATATAATGTGAAAACATCTAAGAGATATGGATAAGATGATATGTGAGCTTAGTGAACCTGATCATAAGATATTCAATGAGCAATAGGTCCAATTTATTATCTGTTCTTTATCCTAGAGTTGGGAGCATATGAAGATACAACTGACTCATATGGACAAGATTAAGATATTTAGGAATGTTGCTTGTCATTTTGAGCTTGAAAAGTATTGTATGGCAGTGATTAAGATCAATGTCGTAGTGTACATGGCACAATTATATTATGATAGAATAAGTTCTAACCAGAACAAGAATAGAAGCTTTAGTGGTAAGGGTAAAGGAAAGGCTCGAAAGCCTAAAAGGCAAAAGATAAAATAGAATTACATAAGGTCCAAAGGTAATAAAAGGATAAATATTTCAAGAGTGAAATATTTCTTCAACTGTCAATAAAAGAATCATTGTGCAAAAGACTTCAATGTGTCCCAAGAGATCCAAAAGTAATGGACCTTATGATAAAAAGGATCTAGATTCTTTTGTCTGGTTAGTTTCTATTTTTGCTTTAATGAAACTAGGTTTCATTTACATTTTAAGGATAACAATGCACGCTTATATGTAGATGGTTCTTAATGTGGTTCTGGTTTTGTTTTGAACATTTTCATTATTATGGATATTGATCCTAATTATTGAATACTACTAGTTTTTCGTTAATTTCTTCTTTTATTTCACATTGTTATAAGAATAATGTAAAATTATGGCATGCTAGATAATACCACATTGGCCAAGGCTGAATGAGTCAGTTACCCAAAGTAGGATTGATCGGTGATTTGAATAAGCTTGAATTACCTACTTATAAGTATTGCCTGAAAAGAAAACTAGTGAAAAAACCGTACAAAAAAAGGAACTAGAATCAGAACTCCATTGCAATTGATCCATTTAGATGTCTGTGATTTAATGAATGTTAGGGCAAGGCATAGGGCCTATTATTATTCATCACTAATATAAATGACTATATTAAGTATAGTCATGTCCATTTGATTTCTCATAAGTCTGAAGCATTTAATTGCTTTAAAACTTTTATAAATCTTGTTGAGAATCAATTGGACAAGAAAATTAAAGCTTTAAAAACCGATCATGGTCGAGGATATCTTTCTGATGAATTTAAAACTTTATGTGATGAAAAAGGGAGTGGACATCAGTTGTCTGTTCCTCGAACTCCATAATAAAATGGTGTTCTAAACTGTGTGCCCTCTAAGTTTGTTGCTTCCATTTCTTATGAGTTGTGGACTAGTCGGTAATTCGACTTGAGATATTGATGACCTTAGGGTTGTGTTGTTTATGTCCATAATACCTCAAATAAATTTGATAAATGCGGACCATAAGGTTAAAAAAGAGTATGTTTGTACAATATTCTGACATTTCAAAAGGATACGTGTTTATGGGTGAACAAGCAAATGGCTTAGTAATAAAATTTGAATCACGAGACATCATATTTTTGAAAAATGATTTTCCTAAATTGGGCAAAGTGAGTTGAGACTTTACTTTTATGAAACTAAAAAAGATGAACTAAC
Organism: Excoecaria agallocha; assembly: GCA_037975025.1. Classification (NCBI taxonomy): domain Eukaryota; kingdom Viridiplantae; phylum Streptophyta; class Magnoliopsida; order Malpighiales; family Euphorbiaceae; genus Excoecaria; species Excoecaria agallocha. Next base: position 17,600,567 of record CM075806.1, on the reverse strand, counting down.
CGAATCTCTCCATCCGAATGGGAGAAAAATTGAAGAAGAAGGTCAAGACTCTCTTTTCAACGGTTTGAATGTTTAGGATCCATTCTCCAGTGGGAGGATGAGCATGCCTAGCTCCAATGGGAGTATAGATATTCAGGGTCTTTATTTGAATGGGAGCGTAGAGCTTAATTTCAGTGGGATTATTCCGAACTATGATGAATATATGAGACATATTTATTAAGAATCGGAATTACAAAAATCTAAAAGAAAAAGTGTTCCATGTCGATGATTTTTTAATTATCCTACAAGAATGCCCAGCAAAAGATAAATGGATTAAGGCAATGGAAGAAGAAATGGCTTCTATGAGATCGAACCATGTTTAAGAACTAGTTGATCTACTTGAAGGACACAAACCAATTGGAAATAAGTAGGTTCTCAAAATAAAGCAAAAAGCTGATGGTAGTATCGAAAGATAAAAAGCTCAGCTAGTTGCTAAGGAGTTTACACAACAGGAAGGAATTGACTATGAGAAGATTTTTTCACCTGTTATTAGATTTATGTCGATAAGGTTAATTCTAATCTTGAAAGCTAGTTTAGACCTAAAGCTACGTCAAATGGATGTAAAGACTACTTTTCATATTAAAAAAGGCAGCGAACATAAGGTTTGTCGATTGATGAGATCGATCTATGGCCTAAAGTAGTCTTCGAGACAATGGTATTTGAGATTTCATGAAGCAATCATGTCAAATGAGTTCAACATGATTGATGAAAACCATTGTGTTTATCACAAAAGCTCTAAAGACAAATTTATCATTTTGACTTGGTATGTAGAGGACATACTAATACCAGAAAATGACATAAAGTACGTAAACTTTATCAAAGATTGGTTGTGATCCAACTTTGAATTAAAAGATATGGGTCAAGCAGATTATATTCTTGGAGTCAAGATTTCAAGGGATCACTCATGAAGGTTATTGTCATTGTCTCAAAAGACATACATTTATGATTTAATATGCAGAATTGTAAACCCATTGACAACCCCATTACGAAGAATCAGTTTTTTAGCAAAAGTATGTGTCCTAAGACAAATAAGCAGATTGAACATATGAGGAATATTCAGTATGCTAGTGCCATGGGTAGCCTGATATACATAATATTATTTACCAGACTTCATTTATGCTATGTTGTGGGCATAGTAAATAGATATCAGTCTAACTCAGACAAAGCACATTAGAAAGTAGTAAAAAAGAATACTTAAATACCTCAAAGGAATGCAGCTTATTCTCTCTGTTTTTTAATGAAATGATCTACAATTGAGAGAATATTCAGATGTTGATTGTGGAAGTGATGTGGATGAGTGGAAATCCACTTTAGGTTATGTATTCTTGCTTGGAAAAGATGCCATTTAGTGGAGTAGCAAGAAACAAATCTTTGTAGCCCATCAATATTGAAATCTAAATTTGTTGCTTTCTTAGCTGCAGTATAAGAGGCAGTTTTGGTTGAAACGGTTTGTGAACCATTTGGGATTAACTTCCTTAGAGAAACCAATGGCAGTCCATGGTGACAGTCAGTCATTGATGGATGTATCAACATTAAGTATCAATAAATCGAAGATATTGTTATACTAGGAGAACTGAACTTACAGTACATTTTCTCGCTGGATGTGATTGCAGATCTATTAACAAAAACTATATTGAGAGATGTGTTTTGAGAGACACATTATATCTCAGGGTTTGTGTAGGATTTGATTTGTACTGTTTATGTGATCCCTTAACATTATTATTTATAAATAATAATAAAGTTCATTGTTTGGCAATACATGAGTGTGAATGTTTATATGTAAACATTTACTGTTATTTATTATATGATTGAGCATATTGGACAGAGAAGTAGCCCACTCATACAGGTGTTTACCTTAGTTTTGATAATGAGTTGACAAAGACTAAGATGAGACGATTTTTGAACACAAAATGAATTGTGAGAACCTGTTCAGAATAAAAGTGCCGTCTTGTAGAAATTATAAGATGAGTCTTGTTAAGGTTTAAGATAAAGACATACATGAGGTTGTATGCTTTGGATTGAGGTCCAAAGTGGATTAAGTGTAATCCTATGATAAGCTAAACATAACTATCATATTCCGTCTTAAAAGCCAGAAGTAGTTCTAAAGTTGAATGCTTCGGTGCATTGCAACCTTATGCTTCTATATGGTGTTAAATAATGATAAGATATGCACTCCTTTAAGGGAAAGAAAAGAACACCATAACACATGCATCATACCATGTGTACTTGAGTTGACCAAAGGAAGGGAATCTTATGTAAATGTCGCGACCCTAGCAAGCGCACTAGATCGACAAGTAATAAAGTGGGGTATTGTTAGGACCCGCAAATATCGAACCCAAGGGATAAGGGCTGTTTTAAGTTAGATATCTAGACTTGAGCGAGTTAATCTGAGATGAATTCCCAAGTTTTTGATTAAGAGATCGTCCTAAATCTACTTAATAAAATTAATAAATATAGAAAATAAACTAATTAAACTAGGGATTAAAACATTGCTCGGGTTCACTTATCCACCCCATACCCAATGTGAATTTATTTTACCTAAAAACATGCATGAATAAATTCGGGATAACCCTCTTAACCCAAGCGTCCCATTCCGGAGCAAGCTATTCTAATTGCTAAACGTCCCATTCCGGAGCAAGCTTAACAACTAGCCTAAGCACGGGTCTAACATCCTAAGTTTGGTTTACCGTCCCATTCCGGAGCAAGGCAACCCAAAACCCATCTATGTCACTCCACACTCTAGTCTAAAAATCACAAATATTGCACATCTAGAGTCCCATTCCGGAGCAGTCCAAAATAGACAACATTCATGATAGAAAAATTGAGCAAAATCATTCACAAAATCCAATCCATTAGGCTCAATAACCATCAAAGACATATGACAAAAATCATTCATCCATAAATGGAAAATAACTCAATAGATCGAAAAGTCATGAGATACAAATAAGTAACAGTGAAATAGACTATTTATTCATGCAACAATCAAAATAAGTTCAAGATCCACATTATGGGTAGGGGATTCAAAGATCCCCAAGCAACAAAACTACATATTAAACATAATTAAAATAAATAGAGAGAGGAAAGAGGAAACCCATGAAGCCATTTGTAGCTTGTGAAGCTCCAATCCGAATCCAAGTCTCCTCCTTCAAAGCTCCAAGCAAAATGAAGAACACAATTCAAAGAAATGCAGAAAATTGAATTAAATCTATGTTTGAAAACTATAGATCTATGTTTAATCCAAGTGTTTTTGTGTAAATCCCACTAATTTCAAGTAGATCTATGAGTAGAAATGAACAAAGAACACAAAGAAAGAAGAAAGAAACCCTAAAACCTAAAAAACTACCCAACTGCCGATTCTGCAGAATAACCCGCTTTATATAGGAAAACAAGGGTCACGGTTACTAGGAAATTCCTGGTAACCGTGACCTCTAATAGAAAACCCTTCTGAATAAAATAGGTCACGGTTACTAGGGAATACTTAGTAACCGTGAGGTGGCTCGGACACAAGATCTGGCATGGGGTCACGGTTACCATTAAATTGCTAGTAACCGTGAGATAGTTCTCCTCTACATTCTGGACTGAAAAATGCCTACCTCACGGTTACTAGAAAATCCTTAGTAACCGTGAGATAGTTCTCCTCTTGCTTCTGTATTAAAAACTCCATAGGTCACGGTTACCAGCCTATCAAGTACAAATGCCATGCTGACCGTGACATGCTCCAAAACGGTGCGTTTTGACAGAATACATTGGTCACGGTTACTAGGGAATTCCTAGTAATCGTGAGGTACCTACAAAATCACAGAATTCCATCAAAAGCCTCAAAAATTCATACAAAAATTAGAATCAATTGGGAATTGGGTAAATTATTAAATGCAAGCAAAAATGAAGAAAAAATATGTTTAGAAAACAATGGAATCTAAACTAAAATTACACCAAAAACAAATGCTGAATTTAAGTTATCAAAATACCCCACACTTAGCTTTTGCTCGCCCTCGAGCAAATAAACAAACCACATTCCTATATACTCGAACTCAAAGAAAGAAAATACAAATTCAGAAGGAGTAGAACAACACTTTAGCAGAAGTCACTAAACGAAGTCTTAAATCGAAAAGACTCAACTAGACCATACTAGCAAATCTCTTTGTATGTGTGTACTAGGCCAAACAAAAGAATAAAATTCAAAACAACTTTTAAAACCAAAAATTTCCAGTGCTATCCAATAATTGAGAAAAGAATTTGTGTACAAAAGATTGCACACGTGGTTTCGCTCTCGAAACTCAAAAGACGCCATAAGCCTCTCCTTTAGCACCGAAACCCAAAGGTCATCTCCACACATAACTCTCAATAAGAAAAGATCCTTAGGGTTTAAAAGGTTATAATGTGGCTAAGGTATGGCTATCAAGAAAAAGATTAAGATACACAAGTTTGAACTGCCATTACTACCTCAACTCACCCTTTTTCTTCCAAAAATAAAACTTCAACTCTACCCTTACTCACTCATCATCATTGCCAAGCTTTGGGTATCAAAAATGTAGAACATCTCTTAAGGAAATAGCACAAGGAAGAAGAAAAATCCTCTCTAAATATTTTACCATGATTTTAGCTCAATTGATGTTTAAAGAGCTTAGGATCTTTCTCTTCTATACATAGAGTACCCCACACTTAAATGAAACCAAGACTGCTAGCTTTATTCTTCTTCGTTTATTCTTTTTTTTTTTTTTAGCTAAAACAATCGATTTTACAATTGATAAGTAGGGACTCACAAAAATTCTTCTTAAAGAGGAACTACATTCTGAAATTTTTCAATCTCACTTGATATTGGCAATGTATCCCTAATACTAGAATCTTACATTTGAAGAACAACCCTTTACTCACTAGCACGTCCCAAGAAAAACTTATCTCACCTACTTCTGGAATGGCCAGTTCAAAAAGGGTAAGACAAAGGCTTTTTAGGCTTAAGGGATTAAAATGCAGGTATAAGCAACAAATATAAAATAAACACGCATTTAGCATGCTCAAATAGGCTCAACGGGGCTTGCAAGGGATATTATAAAATAAAGGTTGGTCAAAGGTCTTTTCAAAGTTCGATAAGAATTATTGTCTAAGTCATTTCTAATCTCATTTTTGAGTCATTTTATTGCTTCGAAGGGTGATGAGGAAGGTTCTAGCGCTCTTAAAATTCCAACCCAATCAACTTCATACACTGGTTTTTATTTTTATTATTATTAATTTTTTTTTTTTAAGAACAAGGCCCAAAATGTACATTTATTAAGAGACTTACTGGTATTGATCTAATTGAAACTTACCGAAAAAGAAATATTTCGTTCAACAATCAACCACTCTCTTGCTATTCCAACTAATCTAAATAAGGCTTTCTAATTATAAGTTCAAGATTGTTCACAATAGGAATAACTACGAGGGTAAGCTAACTAAAGTGCAAAGGCATGCAATAACAGTAACAAACAAAAACACACACAAAACTATAAACTTCAAATAAAAGTAAGCAAAATAATAACTTAATTAAAGAGTAGAGAGAGAAATAGTTCTGGTTTAATGAGTCCCAGCTTGACTCGTGTTACTGTCAGGCGGCCGAGTTTGTGACCCAAATGTTGGTCTCTCCGGACTCTGCTCCTCGTTTTCCCCCATCAGTAGGAGAAACCTATCGAAATTCACCAAGGTAGGTAACACCATGTCTTCGATGAAGTACCCCTCCACCTCGGGTTGTTCATACACGTACTCCACCGGCTCTTCTAGCCTTAATAAACTCTTTAAGTGGATTGAATTTAGTGCTTCCACTTGAGAGTTAAACAATTCTTGCTCTTTTGGTGAAACACCCTTCACAAGAGATTGGAATTCATTCTTTAAGCTATAGCTCTTGTCTTCAACAATGATTGGTCCATTCTCCAATGCATGCACCCCACACTTGATTTCTTCATTATCTACTGGTTGTGCATGACTCAATTTCTCCTTATCACCATCACCTCGATTCTCCACAGAATTACTCAAGAATTCCAACTTAGATTCTAGGCTTTTAAGTCCCAATTCTTGATCTCTTAATAGATGCTCTTGAGTCTTCAACAAATTCTCTTGATTTTGCAATAAAGCCTCTTGATTTTTGATCTTTTTCTCTTGAGAATTAATTGTTGCCATCCATTCTTCTCTTTCAGCTTTTAATTGCCTATCCTTACTTTCAAGCAATTCAACAAGGACTTGAACTTTGGAGGCACATGACTCTTGCGATATCCATTGTGAACCAGGATCTTCAAGAGATGGCAATGAGTAAAATGTTGAAGGTTGATGTGAGTACTGCATTTCCCGCATTTCCCTCCTCAACTCTTCCATTTGTGCTCTCAATAGAACCAATTCATCATCTTGGAGAGAACTATGCATCATTTGAAAATTCATCATAATCTCCCTGCAAAGAATAACACCAAATCAAAAACAAAGAAAAATAAAATAAAATCTCAAACTAAGCTCAAATAAAGATATAAAACAAAACAACACCGTTATCCCCGGCAACGGCGCCAAAAACTTGTCGCGACCCTAGCAAGCGCACTAGATCGACAAGTAATAAAGTGGGGTATTGTTAGGACCCGCAAATATCGAACCCAAGGGATAAGGGCTGTTTTAAGTTAGATATCTAGACTTGAGCGAGTTAATCTGAGATGAATTCCCAAGTTTTTGATTAAGAGATCGTCCTAAATCTACTTAATAAAATTAATAAATATAGAAAATAAACTAATTAAACTAGGGATTAAAACATTGCTCGGGTTCACTTATCCACCCCATACCCAATGTGAATTTATTTTACCTAAAAACATGCATGAATAAATTCGGGATAACCCTCTTAACCCAAGCGTCCCATTCCGGAGCAAGCTATTCTAATTGCTAAACGTCCCATTCCGGAGCAAGCTTAACAACTAGCCTAAGCACGGGTCTAACATCCTAAGTTTGGTTTACCGTCCCATTCCGGAGCAAGGCAACCCAAAACCCATCTATGTCACTCCACACTCTAGTCTAAAAATCACAAATATTGCACATCTAGAGTCCCATTCCGGAGCAGTCCAAAATAGACAACATTCATGATAGAAAAATTGAGCAAAATCATTCACAAAATCCAATCCATTAGGCTCAATAACCATCAAAGACATATGACAAAAATCATTCATCCATAAATGGAAAATAACTCAATAGATCGAAAAGTCATGAGATACAAATAAGTAACAGTGAAATAGACTATTTATTCATGCAACAATCAAAATAAGTTCAAGATCCACATTATGGGTAGGGGATTCAAAGATCCCCAAGCAACAAAACTACATATTAAACATAATTAAAATAAATAGAGAGAGGAAAGAGGAAACCCATGAAGCCATTTGTAGCTTGTGAAGCTCCAATCCGAATCCAAGTCTCCTCCTTCAAAGCTCCAAGCAAAATGAAGAACACAATTCAAAGAAATGCAGAAAATTGAATTAAATCTATGTTTGAAAACTATAGATCTATGTTTAATCCAAGTGTTTTTGTGTAAATCCCACTAATTTCAAGTAGATCTATGAGTAGAAATGAACAAAGAACACAAAGAAAGAAGAAAGAAACCCTAAAACCTAAAAAACTACCCAACTGCCGATTCTGCAGAATAACCCGCTTTATATAGGAAAACAAGGGTCACGGTTACTAGGAAATTCCTGGTAACCGTGACCTCTAATAGAAAACCCTTCTGAATAAAATAGGTCACGGTTACTAGGGAATACTTAGTAACCGTGAGGTGGCTCGGACACAAGATCTGGCATGGGGTCACGGTTACCATTAAATTGCTAGTAACCGTGAGATAGTTCTCCTCTACATTCTGGACTGAAAAATGCCTACCTCACGGTTACTAGAAAATCCTTAGTAACCGTGAGATAGTTCTCCTCTTGCTTCTGTATTAAAAACTCCATAGGTCACGGTTACCAGCCTATCAAGTACAAATGCCATGCTGACCGTGACATGCTCCAAAACGGTGCGTTTTGACAGAATACATTGGTCACGGTTACTAGGGAATTCCTAGTAACCGTGAGGTACCTACAAAATCACAGAATTCCATCAAAAGCCTCAAAAATTCATACAAAAATTAGAATCAATTGGGAATTGGGTAAATTATTAAATGCAAGCAAAAATGAAGAAAAAATATGTTTAGAAAACAATGGAATCTAAACTAAAATTACACCAAAAACAAATGCTGAATTTAAGTTATCAGTAAATGATCTCAAATTTTCCCCAGTGTGAGACCCTAATATTTGCTACCCTCATAACTCTTAACATATACCTAAAGTATAGTTCTGTGTGACTAGCTTAATTAGTCTTCAAAGGGTAATGGAAAAAATTTGACCCGGCATATCTAATTAGAAAAGTGAATTGGACTATGATGGAAGGTATATAGAAAAAGGAAAAGATATTTTTCGATCACATTCAGTAGTTTCGTAGTTCACCAATATACTTATTGAAGTCTTTATAAGTAGAGACATAATAGTGAACACGAAAATTATTTTTATGAGATCATGAGATAAAACAATGAATGTGAGAAAGCTATCTAGGGTTAGGCATACAATTGTGAGATTTTATTTCTCGAGACGCTATATATCCCTAACAGGTATATAGAATTAGTGTTCTCGATATATGCTGGTCACACGAACTATCTGCCTATATGATAGGAGAGAATGACTGAAAAACGTTTCGTCATGTGCGAGTGGGAGATGAAGGAGTTTGGAATACGCTCATGACTCATGAGATGATAAATTGACCCCAATATAATAGTGATAATATCGAAACAGGAAATAATTTATATGAAATTAGTTCCATATTGGTTTTTCCCTTAATTAGGAAATATACTACTTATGGGTGCATTAATATGGGCAGTTACATGTTAATTTTGTAATTGCCATATTTATTATTTGCTTATTAATATTGTAACTGCCAATTTAATTCATCATTATTAAGAAGATTAAGTATTCCTTAATTAGAGCCAAGGGCTTAGTTTCTTCATTTGGGAGAGAAGAGAAAATTAGAGATACTGAAACTCTGTCGGTTTGTCTCCTTGTATATTCTCTTTATCTAAAGGGGCTTTTAGTGTGTAAATTTATGCTTTCATCCCGTAGTTCGTAACACGTGAGTGATAATCTTTGCCGGTAACGTAAAACAATCGATTTCTGCTTTCGCTTCAACGATCTGCACTTTGAGAAGTATTTATGTCTACTTCTCTCAATATATCATTATATATATTTCTTTCAGTCTATAATGATAAATTAGGATGAACTAGTTGTCATTTTGCACGAGTATTTTTGTCAAATTCATTATCTATAATGTCCTTTTTATTGGTAAATTGTTTAACTAGCTAATTGATGAATTTATTATAATGTTTAATTTATATAATTAAATATAAAATTTTGTTTAATTATAACTAATGAATACTTAGTTAACTATTTATTAAGCAATTAATAATATATAAATATTATTTTATTAAGGAATTAATAAGATATAAATATTATTTTATATTTTATTTTATTTTATTAACAATTAAAATATCATTTTAATTTGTTAATTAATTTAAAATATTATTATTTTAATTTCATGTATTAAAATACAAATAGCTATAAATTTAAGTTTATATAATAACTATAAAATAAAAATTACAAATAAAATTATATATGAATTATTAGTGATATATAAAATATTAATTAATAAATGTGTAAATATTAATTCTTTCAATTTAATTTGATTTTAGAATAGTACCGAATGGTTAAATACAAACGGAATTAAATGCTGCGGAAAACATTCGTATTTGGTGAGATAAGTACTGAACCAAATAAACTGGTTTTAAGGTTAAATCTACTGGTTGGAACAGGTTTTTTTCCGATTTTTTATTTAAAAGTTTTTATAATGCATCTGGTTCTTGATTTTCTGATCAGACCGATCTATCTAGTCCGGTTTTTACAAAAAGTGTTTTTGATAATTGATACAATTAGGAGAGTGATGCTGGATACCCCACTACACTGCCGCAAAACATAAAACATTTAGGCAATGTTTGGTAGCAAGAAATGCAATGTAATATAATCAACTCTGTAATTAATTCTGTGTTTGTTAATATAGATATCTAATAATATAATGTGATCACAATTAATAATGTATTTCTGAATACATTTACTAACGTATTTCCCAATCCTTCAATTTAGCCAAGGATTTCTCATTACAGCCTCTCTCCAAACCTAAACCGTCACCATCCACCTTCGCCTACACTGACGCCGCCACTGCCACCACCACCCCTGTCGGCACCATTCTCCTCCTATCTACACCATCCTCCACTGGTCGCCACCACCTGCCGTCCTTTGGTTCCAGGTGCTTCGTTGATTCTTTTCTTTCTTTTATATATTTTTTTTATTATACTTGAATTCATTCATCTCTTAGTTGTAGATTTTTTTTTTATTTTTATTTTTAGATTCTCTAATTCAACCTTTTAATTATTAAATGAAAGCTTTGAATTAGGATTTGATGTTTCTCCATTCTTATTCCTTGGTTTAATTATATTTATGAAGGTTGTTCTGGCCCTATCTCTTGCTTTACTTTGATGCTCTGTTTTTCTGGGCAAATTGTGGTTTTATGGTGTTTTTTGTGCTCTTGGTTTTCGTTTGGCTGCTATGTGCTGATAGTTTGTACATGTACATCGACAGGAACAAAAGGCAGTGCAGGTTGCTGTCCCATCAACATCCAGTGCTCACCATGTGGAACTCAACGTAAACTCCGAATTAAATGCTAAATATTCCCAAATCTCTTTCATTTCCAAAATTCATATTCTGTCTCTTGTGTTAATTAATCAGGACAGATCTCCTTGTTGTGAGAAAGAGCACACTAACAAAGGCGCATGGACCAAACAAGAAGATGAACACCTTATTAACTACATTAAACTTCATGGTGAAGGTTGTTGGAGGTCTCTCCCTAAGGCTGCTGGTATGTTTCTTTTTTAAATCTTGGCGATTAATTTTGAAAAAGCCTAATTATTGATTATATGGGTTAATTTGTTTGATTTTTGTGTCATTGATTATTAGGTTTGCTTAGATGTGGGAAGAGCTGTAGACTTGGATGGATAAACTACCTAAGGCCATATCTCAACAGAGGGAACTTCACAGATGAAGAAGACGAAATCATCATCAATCTTCACAGTTTACTCGAAAGCAATATGCCCTAATGGGTTTGGAAATGAAGGAGATTTGCACTTTTTACTCATGAAGTAAGTAGTCTGCTAATTTGCTTCTTGTATGCTTATAATTAAGAAGATTGCTTTAATTGTTTTCTATTTCCTAGATCATGGAGGTTCTCATTCAGATAGCTAGAAAAGAAGAATTTGACCTACCAATGCAATTTGCTGCTAGAATTGTTGCCAAACCAAAGCAGAACTTGAGAAGAGCAATCATGAATCTTGAAGCATGCAAAGCACACAAGTATAATCATTTTCCAATAAAATGCAAAAAGTAACAAATTATTTACAGATCAATATATCTTTTTGAGTTTGTTTTTTCAGATATCCTTTTGCTAATGATCAACCCATTCCATCTGGATGGGAAGAGGCCTTGGTAGAACTTGCAGCAGAGATCTTGGCTGATCCTTCACCTAATAGGTATCCTTCTTTGCTTTTGGTCATTTTATTTTTTGAAAGAATGGAGTAGGGGTGGCCATTGAAGACTAGATGCAAAATGACAGAATAAAATTTACTTGATCTGATAATGATTCCCAATATGAATTCTGGCAGATTGTTTATGGTAAGGGGAAAGTTTCAAAAGCTTCTGTTGGATTTTGTGCATCCCAAATTGATCCTCCTGATAGTTCTGCCCCATACACAAAGATTCCAAGATATTGATTCTTTAACTTTCAAGATATTGAAAACAAAATGGGAACTCAAACCTATCATGCCCTGAATTTGTTATTAATAGTTCTGATTGTTGGTAGTGTTGTATACCTATTTTATTTGATTCATCTGGAAACTTGAAATGTTTTGGTAGGTTACCCTTCCACCTATATTTATTATTTAAACTTGAGGAAGCTAAGGATTATTAGCACATGAAAGTTTTGGATGCTTATACGTATTTATGTGTGTGTATCAGGCCATGTCTGTAATGTTGAATGCATTATTTACTTGAGCTGTTACTTGAATTGGCTGAAAAAGAGTTTGCTAATGCTAAAAGAATTAGGCAACAAGCACAAGTTGAGTTGGATAAAGCTTGAGCTTTGAGAGAACATGCAATGAAGCAAATCAATTCAACAATCTTGGAGATCACTTGCCATGCTTGTAAACAACATTTTCAAGCAAGAAGTGACATTAATCCTCGAGATGAGAACTCATTGGTGTTAGAGTTACATGTCATCAGCTGTAACAGAAGGTGAAGTTGACAATGAAAGAATTTCTAATAAGTTCTAAATTAACTCTTCACAATGTTAAATTACATTGATTAGTGAGTTGAATTATGTTATTTGTTGGTTTATGATTTTGATTAATGGAAGTTAATTAATGTGAGTTTTGATATAGATGAGCAATGTAAAGTTTTTGAAGCTATATAAATAATAAATTGTAAGCCCCATGTGAAAAATATTTTATATTAATTAAAGAAAAATAGTCATAATTGCCGCCTCTGGCTATCTGTTTCTATATATCAGCAGAGGAGGAGAGCTGATCTCTCAATCTTGCAAATCTTGAATCTTGAAATCCATGGCTGGGCTGCAACAATACTACTTCTTCCCCACAGATTTCTTCTACCCTCGCCCACAACCAGTTGGTGCAGACTCTGCAAAAACTTCAGCAATTCCTATGCAGGTTCAGAAGAGATCAGAAGTGTCTTCTAATGATGCTCTAATTAAACATTCTTCAAGTTTAAGCTTAGTTCTTTACAACTCCAACCCTAGTCCCATTCTTCTCAAAACTACTTAGCTCTCATCTTCATCCAACCGAAGTTATGCCAGTTTCTGTGCTTATACACTTGTCGGAATAATCTATTTTGTAAAGTTTCTCTTTTCTTTTTCTTTAATTGCGTTTTATATTAAACTTTTGCGTATCAAAGTCCAAGATCTATGCTAAGTTAATTTTCTGCTAGGTTGATCTTATAAGGTTTTATTTATTTATTTATTTTATTTAATTATCATCAAGAAATCATCAGAATTTGCATAATCTTGAACGATCTTTCTGCAAACTATATCAAATATTATTTTATCTTTGATTCAAGAAGGGTAGAAGAAGAACGTAATTAAGTTCATGTTTTCTTTAAAAGCAAAATTAATTTTGTTTAATTTCTTTTAGTGGGATTAGTCGTTTGTTACCAAATAAAAAGCTCTACCCATATTTCCAAGAATTAATGGTGGATGAGCCGATATTTTTCTAACTCCAAGTCTGAGAGGCACGTGAAACCATGGAAAAAGTAAAGTAGGTGTTTATCACGTCTCCAAAATTGATTATTTTGATACTATCTCCGCTAGTATTTTCTAAATTATTTTTATATCTACACTAAAAAAATATTTTATAAGTTGAGATATGGAATTGATAAAATAATAATTAATAAATTAAAATGGCAAGACTCATTTTTAAGTTTTTCAACTTTTTAATTTTTTACATTGTATCCCTTTAAAAAAAATTTTGTCATTAAATTTCTATATTATAAAAATAATACGCATTCCGTCGTAAACGGAATTGATGCACATGTACATCAATCATTTTTTTTGGTCAAGGAACTTCATCCGGAAAATTGTAAAAGTTTAAGAATTTAATATAGAAAATATTAAAAATTCAGAAATTTAATATAAAATTTTAAAAATTTAGAGATCCAATCAAAAATGAATTTACTAGCATGACGATTCATTAATGAAAATTGAAATATATATGTATTAGTTTCATTTACAAGAGACTGCATGTTATTTTATATTAAAATAGAAGAATCTAATAAAAAAAAGTTTTATAAAGCGATCAAATGTAGAAACTTGAAAATATGTTTTATTTAAAAAAAACAGTTAATGTATTTCCATTTTAATTTGTCCCACAATATATTTCTTCTTTTTTTTTTCTTTTTAATACTATAATAATGTATTAACTGTCTGATGTTTCCTTATTTAGCTGCTCTGCAATCGACAACTTTGTTAAATGTGTTATATTTCTTATTCTTCTTTATTAAAATATTTTAAATCTATATTAATTATAATGAACTTTTGTCATTTCCACAATTTTTCAAATAAAAAAATAAAAATAAAAATTAAGAAATGAAATTATATTTCTACGAAATTGATCGGTTATTTCAATCAATAGAAATAAAATAAAGCATATGAATTTAGTAATGGGAAGGTAATAAAGTATGGTCAATGATATCGACCGAACTTATGGACCGGTTCAACGGTTCCGCATATATCGAGCACCTAGCTTAAGGAGAATTCTGTGAACCGACCAAAGGTTCAACTTTCTTGGACTCCGATACCGAGCCAGAGTTCGGTTACGAACGTGTTTCTAAAATAGTTCCACCACGATAAACGAATAGTCACCACTAACCCACATTTTCCTCAAGAATTGCCGAAAAAGGGTTAGTGGCCGAAAATAACGGAAAATTCCTCCCATTATCCCCTGAAAACATGCTAACTCCTCCTATAAAAAGAAAAAAACAGGTATGAAACGGTTACTTACCTTTTTTGTTAAAAATTCTTACTCTTTTACACAGAAATCCTAACTTGACCGTCGGAGGCTTCCTTATCGAAAATTCACTGGTCTGTTGTTTATTTTTGCAAGTGATCGCAAGGAACTCGTCGTGCATTTCACTTGTCATCATTTGGTGCGGTGAGCGTAGAACATGAACCTTTTTCCAGATCTCAACCTAAACACTTCCCAATAGGAAAACCAAATATCCAACCCCGCCCCGTTAGGAACACTACAATTTCTCTCTCAACCCAATGACATTGTCTCTGCTTCTCCAGCCACGGCAGTCCCAACTGTTACCTTAGCATTACCCCTCAAATTGCCCAATCCCTCATTGCCGCACTATCAGCCATCGTAGCTCAGGCTCAACCCCAGCCATTACCCTCGCAAACCACCAACCTACCTCGGTCTTCACAGCCTCCTGCTCAGGAACCTTACTCACCAGCAGTACCCTAAAACCCCAACTCCACCATCACCTTAACTACCGAATAATTTAACCACCTCTTGGACGACCGAATCCAAAGGCAGCAAAATTGGATTATCCCGTAGTACCAAGGTAGTTTTCGATTACCCCTCTCTCGTGAAATATTAGCTGCTTCATTTCTCAATATTCGCCTTCCTCACCTCAAAACCTACAGTGGAAATACCAATCCCCAAGCCCATATCGACCAGTTCCAACACACTATGATGGTGCTCACAGTTGACGACTCCACCTTGTGCAAGATTTTCCCCCAAAGCTTGGCAGACTCAGCCCAAATCTAGTTTCGAAACCTACCATCACATCGTATCAAGAATTTCGAGCAGTTTAGTGACATGTTCATCACAAAGTTTGTGACCGCCATTCGCCCAAACAAGGTGTCCGCCGACCTGAACCTAGTACAATAAGAAAGGGGCAAATCACTGCGGGCCTATGTGGAGAAGTTCAATGATGTGGCCATGGACATACAGAATCTGAACTTAGAGGTCGCCATTAACGCCCTAATCCAAAACACGAGGTGTTAGAATTTCAGCGACTCTTTAAGCAAGAAACCCCCAACGACTTTATCGAGCTCATTTCATGGGCACACAAGTACATCCGCATGGATGAGGCTTGGCATCTGCGCCATGCCTCCGGTAAAGCATGGGCATCGGAGAAGGAAGGAGGTGAAAGTGCAAGAGCAGCTCGAGAAGGGAAAAATCCCAGCAAGGTCGACCCAAAGAAATACCGATGAGGTAACTGGAATAACAGATCATATGCAATTACTACTCCCTGATCAGACAATCAAAGAGATGAAAGATTCACGCCCCTAACTGCCTCTTGTGAACAGATACTAGATTGGCTAAAAGGTGCAGTAGGTTCGGCCTGGTCAGAGAAAAGGAGGGTCAACAGTTTCTTATTTACTACACGAGCAAAGTGCTTCGGGGGGCCGAACTCAATTATCCTATCCTAAAGCAGCTGGCCCTTACACTTATCACAACAACCATTAAGCTCCGTACGTACTTTCAAGCACACACGATTGTAGTGCATACAAACTCAAACTTGAGGAAGGTGTTACAGAGGCCAGAATGCTCGAGTCGATTAATAGAGAGGGCCGCTCGGCTGGGGGAATTCGATGTTCGGTATGAGCCACGAACATCCATGAAGGCACAGATATTGGAAAACTTTGTGGCTGAGCTACATAAACCAGTTCCCTAGTCGACAAAAGTATTATGGAAGTTATATATGGATGGGGACTCAAGTTCGGATGGTGCAGGGGTCGGAGTACTTTTGATGAGCCCGATGATAGTTCGAATCCGAGCTATGATGCACCTGACCTTTCCAGCCTCCAACAATGCGATAGAATATGAAGCCCTATGTTACGGGCTACAGTTGGCAATAGAAGTGAAGCCGGACATCTTAGAGATATTCTCAGACCCCTAACTGGTGGTCAATCAACTAAAAGGAAACTTCGAAGCCAAAGATTGTTCCATGATCCGTTATAAAGAGCTGACTTCTGCCTTGTTAGCTAGGTTAGAGGAAAAAGGGGGAGCTTGGTCTATCACTCAGATACCCCAGGTGGAGAATGTGGAGGCAGATACTTTGGCAAAGAAAGCTAGTCTCAACAGTCTGGTTGACAATGCAGACATCATTTCCATCACCATCCCACGCCCAACCTATGAAACTTTTTAGTTTCAAATACAAGAGCCAATGGAGGGTTGGCGCTTACCTATTTACCAATACTTGATGTCAGAGACTCTGCCAGATGAACAAGCCCAAGCTCGAAAAATAGTTCGAAAATCGAGCTTGTATGTCGTAATGGATAACAAGCTTTACAGGCGATCTTTCTCCAATTCATGGGCTTTATGTGTGAGCAACAATGAAGGAAATTATATCCTTAGAGAGATTCATGAAGGAATCTGTGGAGCTCATGAAGGCACACAGGCCATAGCTCGAAAAGCTCTTTTACAGGGGTATTATTGGCCAACCACGGAGGCTGATGCAAAGGCTCTAGTGTAAAGGTGTGACAAATGCCAAAGGTTTGCCAACATTCCACATCAGAGCTCGGCAAAGTAGACATCGATCCACAGCTCGTGGCCTTTTGCCCAGCGGAGGATTTACATACTGGGCCCTTTTCCTAGAGCAAAAAGACAACGGCAATTTTTGGTAGTAGCAATGAACCACTTTACCAAATGGGTGGAAGCCGGGCCATTTTCAATCATTACACTGACGAACATCATCAAGTTCCTTAACAAGAACATTATCACAAGGTTCAATATCCCCAACCTAATTATAACTAACAATGGCAAACAGAATGATTGTCAGATTTTCAAGAACTTCTGCTCAGAGCTGAAGATCTAGCTAAACTTCACTTCATTCTATCATTTGCAATCCAACGAAATGATTGAAGTGACAAACAGAACTATCTTATCCGAACTCAAGAAGCGGCTTGAAGATACCAAAGGCTTGTGGACCGAAAAACTTAACAATGTGTTATGGATGTACCAGACATCACCTCGTATAGCAACAAGATTAACAGCCTTCATACTTACATATGATACTGAAGCGGTCATTCCCTACGAGATAGGAGTGCGAGGTATCCGAGCATCTTCTCCTAATGTAGAAAGTAGTGCCGGTCTCTTGTATAACTTAGATCGGCTAGAAGAAAATAGGGAGCTCGCCCAAATATAGTCTACAGCATACAAGCAACGCATGGTAGCTTATCACGACCGTAGGATCAGGGCGAGGTCTTTCAAGGTCGGACAGATGGTACTGAAAAAGGTGGTATATACTTAAATGACAGTAGGAGTAGGTAAGCTGGATCCCAACTGGGAAGGACCATATATTACCAGGGAAGTAAGCCGAAACTGAGCATACAGGCTAGAAGATGTCATAAGCAAACGACTCCCGTGCTCCTAGAACGGACTCAACCTCAAACAATATTATCAATAGCTCGACACTCATCACATCATAACGAACCTTGTACTAATTCTCATTTTAATCATCTTTAACTCTTGTTTGTCATTATCATTTTTTCTTCATTTCTATTGTAAGTTATCGCCATGATATTCTGGCCTAAATGCAAGTTCGGTAGATGTTTCTGCTTGCCAGACAGAAGTTTAATGAATGACATATTCTATGCAAAGTACTTAGCAAATTTATAGCAGGATATGTCCATGGGCTCGACATTATCGCCAAAATTACTCGATCACTAAAGTAAGTTCGGCACAAATCACCGTAAAACTTACCCACATACAAGGATATCTACGCCTATGTCCACAGGCTCGGCATTATCGCCAAAATTGTCCAATCACTAAAGTAAGTTCGGTACAAATCACCGCAAAACTTGCCCACATACAAGGCTAACTACGCCTATGTCCACGGGCTCGACATTATCGCCAAAATTGCTCTATCACTAAAGTATGTTCGGTACACTTCGCCGCAAAACTAGCTAACTTATAAGGCTAACTACGCCTAGGGAAAAATGCTCGGCCTCAGCACCAAAACTGCCTGAACCTCTAAGAAAGTTCGGCACACATCGCCAAATAACTTGATAAACTAATCGTGCCATGACAGATTCACGCTAAAAAAGGAGTCCGGCGAATGCTACCACACAACTCTTGGTCCATATGAAAAACGTTTGTGGTTGATAAATTGAACAACCACGTCCTAAGTGGACAGGCAGCCTCCGAGAACATGTGTCCTCAAATCGCTCTAAGTACTCTGACTACACAGCCCCAAGGCACATTCCAGTCCGGCATTCCAAATCCCTTGCACCAAAGTATCGAAGGCAAGGTACACATCATAGCGCACTCATTATTTACATAGCTTTTTTATTGGGCAGTTTCTTTATTAAATTAATTAAGCTCAGTTTTACGATCGAAAGCTATACTGAAAAGATCAAGATAACTCACCTCATCACACACGAATATTTTGTCTGTAATAACATTCTTAGGAAGGTAAACCGAACATAAATCACAAACTTAAATACGACGAGAAGAAAGATAGTTCGAATTCCCATTCAATTAAAAAAAACTATTATAAGAGGTTAGTCCTCATCTGGATACACATCATCCATGAAGGATAGATTGAGTTGAGGATATTGCCCTTTTACAATAGAAGATATCTTGGCACTAAATGTCATGCAATTCTCAGCCAGGACCTCGGCTTCTTTCTCCTCCCGCTCGGCCTCTTTCCTCTCTCGCTCGATCTCTTTTTGCTTAAACTGCTCGACTTCAGCCTGGAGAGCAGAGTAGACTCTTTCTCCCGATTTAGAGCGTCCTCCAGCTCAGCTACTTTCCTTGCAGACTCCTCGACCTGCTCTTGAGCCTTACGAACCTTTTCTTCGATCTTGCCCATCTTCGATTGTAGAGCATCGAAATTGGAATCGGCCCTTTGATGCTTCGAGATAAGATCATTCATCTTTGTAATAGTGGCACCGATTATTTGGGATCCCTATAAAAATGGAAAAGATTAGGCAATAGTTGATAGACGAAAACCATCAATAAGTTTGAACTACTTACTTTGACCTGATGCCTCTTCAAGCGCTCGGCCAAGTGTTCGACACTCAGAAACGTAAGGGGACCGACCTCCTTAGGCACGCAAGAAGTAACGTGCGCAAAGGTGGAGAAGTCCAGGTCGTTGGAGGAATACTTATCCCTCTTAGCTTTCCAGAACTCGCAAATTTCGCTGAGTAGAGAGCAAAGTTCTTTTGGCTCCTTCTCGATCGGGCCTTAGGGCTCGGAGGATGCTGCAAGCTCGACCTCAACAATCGGAGTCCCAAAAACCTCAGCAACTACTATCACTGGCTGAGCCTCAGAAGGGGGAGTAGCCACCACTTCCTCAGAGATGAGAGGCATGCTCGAAAAAGCTTCGACGAGCTTTTGTCTTTTTACCCTTATGATCTCGGCAGCTCGATTCATTCTCCTCATAGCTGCAAAGAGAAAATAAATTAAAACAGTGCATTAGTATCACTGAATAAGAAAATACTGTGCGTTACCTTTTCTTCGACGAGGAATCAATTCCGAACTGTAAGGATCTAATAGATTCCTCAAGTCCCACTCATCCCGGGCCAGTTCCCTCCACTGAGCTAAAATAAGCTCCTCTTCATTAGAGAGCCACAAGTTTCCATCATTATGATTTACATACCTCCCCTAAGTTCTTCGTACTTGAAAGTCAGCCCGAACTCTCTCTACCAAAAAGAACTGATCCTTCCACTTCTTTAAGGACTCTGGATTCCCAGTCGACACCCCATAGCCAGACCAAGCTTGTATGTAATTGTGGTCTTCGGTACCAGCTCGAAGACCGACCACGTGGGTTGTTCGAAATAAGTTTAAGGTCAAATCTATGCCCTGTTCCACAGCCCAAATTTAAAGAGTGGTGAGGGTCCGCCAGGCATTGGGGTGGAGCTATCCTATGGCCAGGTCGAAGTACCTCAGCATACTCACTTCAAAGCTTGTCAGGGGCAAGTGGACGTCGGCCTCCAATTATGCCTCGTAAATGGCAGTCTTCCTCTTGTTAGTGAACTCTGTGTTCGCCCTTTGTGAGGTGCTGGGCTTGCTTGCGATATAGTTCAGTTCAGATGTCAGTTAGGCAAGGAGCGAAGCGAGCTCCTCCTCTCTGACCGTTGAACTTATACTGCTCACTCCCAGTAATCGGCGTGTAGCCTTCTTTTTGAAAGAGGTAATAGACTGGCTAAAGTCAAAGGGCCAACTCTTTTCTTCCCGAAAGGGCAACTCCAACCCCCTTGCTTGAAGCCGATCCCGAACCCATGGTGAAAGAATTAAACAAAAAATAGTATAATAGTGGGGATGGAGGACAAACTTGATAAATAGGGGCGACAACAAAGGGGAGAACGTAAGAGAAGAACGAAAACTTCGAAACTCCAAGCAACGAACTCGAAGGCGATGAACGCAGAAGAAAGTAGAAACAGAATAAAAATAAGCGAAATTAAAATGGGAATAAAGAGAAGGTTTATATAGGAAACTAAGATGGATCCAGACTGTACACGTGGCAATAGATCCAAGCGTGGGATAGCGCATTAAAGGTTGTGCACGATAACCGAAGCGATTTGAGCCGTTACACACAGCAAGATAGGAAGCCATAATGACCCCCAATAAATGCGCTCACATAAAAGCTGACATCATCTCGCAACTCACAGACGAACAGGTAGAGTTGAAGGCAGGTCTCCCCTTCTCCAGAACGATCCAATTTTACATGGCTATTGATATCGAACTTTGAGCTAGAGCTTAGAAGACACAAGCTCACTCGGCCCAGTCGCCGCAAGCTAGGATCTCACAATATAGAATGTGTCAATTTGCCAACTGCTGACATAAATGTCGTCCACTGGGAGGACTTATGATAACGATCGAATTTATGGACTGGTTCAACGATTCCGCATATATCGAGCACCTAGCTCAAGAAGGATCCTGTAAACCGACCAAAGGTTCAATTTCTCCGGGCTCTGATACCGAGCTAGAGTTTGATTACAAAAGTGTTTCTAAAATAACTCCATTACGATGAACGAATAGTCACCACTAACCCATATTTTTCTCGAAAATCGCCGAAAAATGATTAGTAATCGAAAAGAATGGAAAACTCCTCCCATTATCCCTTGAAAACATACTAACTCCTTTTATAAAAAAAAAAACAGATATAAAATGGTTATTTATCTTTTTTACTAAAAAATTTTTATTTTTTTATATAGAAATTCTAACTTGACTATCGAAGGCTCTTTTATTGAAAATTTATCAGATTATTATTTATTTTTATAGATGATCATAAAAAATTTACTGTATATTTCACTTATCTTCGGTCAAATCAATAAATCTAGTCCTTAGATATTGGGAAACGAAAGGCTAACGAGCCATGTTACCGCTTTATAATTGATGGCTATTTTAAATTTGCTTTGGGTTGAATACTTGGACGGCCGCGTCCCTTTGGTAAGATGAGGTTAGCCTTCACGTTTTCAATATTCAATTGTTCAAATATTCAAATGTTGACCATTTGTTGATTAACTATGCCCAGCAGCCCCACTCACCTTCCTATTTTTAGTCAGCATGCATGCCTACAAAGTTTCTTTCCTGTTAAATAATTGGAGGTTAACGTGGATTTATTAATCGATTCATCAATAAATTTATTAAATTAATTTATTAATTTTAATTAATTATTATATTAATTTTAATTTTTAATTTAATTTTTCAAATTAATTTATTAATTAATCACTAAAAAATTTTAATATATAAATTAAATAAATTATTTAATTTGTAATATTATTTTTAATAGTTAAAAATAATTTAAAAATTTAAAAAATATAAATTAAATACAATATTTATTAAAAGAATCAAAATAAATATAAAATTTTCATAATTAATTATAAAAATTAAATATATTTAATATGAAACTAACAACATAGTATTAATAATAATAATAATAATAATAATAATAATAATAATAAATAATTTTAATGTTTATTTATTAAAAATATATTAATTAAATATTTATAAATTACATAAATATTAAAAAATATAACTGTAAAATTTAAAAGATAATTAAATAAAATATATATAGATCGATTAACCGTTCGGTTAACTGTCAATTTTTTAAAGTAAAAATCGTAAGCTTAGATTTTTGATTCGGTTAATCTAAAAATCGGTTCGATTTTGGATCGATTTTTTGGTTAACTTAAATTTCAGTTTTTTTTGCTCACCCCTATAAACAACTAATATTTGTGTTATTATATTTAATTAGTCAAAAAGAAAATTATTTATTTTATGTTTTTATAATTTTAGAGATTTTTTTTCTAGTTTCTACTTTTTGTTTTTTTTAAAGAGAACCAAACTTGCATTAATAGGAATCAGCTTCAATTGCTGAATACAAAAAGTTTGACAGAAAATTTAACCAAACATGAAAACAAAAATTTGAAATTATAGCTAAACTATGAGTTACATAATTTACTAATTTTCTAATAAAAATAAATCTAATAATTATTAAGGTAGAACACAAACTAATACAATCATCAATTGTAACAACCAAAACAGAGTCAAGTGTGCAAGAATTAAGAGGTTGAACAATGACTTGCAAATCTATTCAATAAAAACCTAGCTCAAATTCCTTGAGTTTATCTAGCTAAGAACTTCACGAATAGCCAGGCATTCAGTCAAAGTAGGAGATGACACAGGTCCACTTCCAGCAGCAATAAACAATCCCACATCATTTCTAATGACAAAACCATAACCCCATTTATTATGGCTTTCAAACAATTTCAACTTAGACTTTTTCGATCATCCTACTTAAAATATATAATTAATATCATATATAATTTATTATATTAATTAATTTAATTTTTTTGGTGTTCCGAATCAAATTTGATTACCGATCAAACTATGTCAAATATATTGCTATTCACTTGAAAACTGTAATATGAATTTTAATTTTAATTTTAAATACCTTGAATAGACTTATTTTTTGCTTTAAGTTCGATCCTTAAGTTTGTCTCACATGGCACTATTCGTATCTCAAAAAAACGTTATTCTTGTATTGGGTGACACTATTCATTTCAAGAATTAAGATCTGAAATGAGTTACTATTCACAAATTCAGAATTTTTGGGGCTTTGCATTTTCTTTTTAATTTAAAATGCTATAATTTGTTGAGAATTATTGAAAGAGCACAAACAAATAGTTGCGGCAGCACAAAACAATGGATGAGTCATGAGATGAATTATGGCATGGAATACAAAAAGATCAAAAAAATAAATTATGCAAAGAATAAAATTAGTGAAATATATACAATATATATTGTGCGCTATTTAATTATTAATTTTCGTTTCATTTTTTATTATTTTTGTATTTTTTGCAATTTACAACCTAAACAATTAGGCATTTTCTTTTTGTTTCAATTAAATCCAAAATTTTTATATAAAATTGGGATGAGAACATTCATAAAATTATATATATATATATATATATATATATGATCAATTCAACCCTAAATTTTTTGAGTCATTCTCGTTTAAATCATTATTTTTTTTTTCTAAATTTAGGTTCACATTTTAGTCCAATTTTTAAATAGATTGGCATTGAATTTTTGGATCGGATAAAAATTGATAGGTTTAGTTAATTTAGTTAAATATTTTGAGATACCATAATTTAAGCAAATAAAAAAAGAGGAATACCATAATTTTATGACAAAGAAAATATTTTTAAGTTGTGAGAAGCATGCTTTCAAAAAAGAAAAAAAAAAGAAAAAGAAAGCAGCAGCATGCTTGTATTGATGATTCTATCCCAACTGCTTTCTCAGGATTTCATTTTCAAGTTCTGCCTTTTACTTTAGAGTACAATGATGAAATATTGCATTAGTCACATGCTTGGAGATTCTATGCCAATTTAAGCAAATAAAAAAAGAGATTATGTGCCAACAGTCAATATAGAACAACAACATTCATATGTAGTTATGAATCATGCCTTTATTTAAAAATACAATATACTGGTATATACAATTCATCAATAAATTAACAACTTATAAACAGTGAATTTCACATGATGATTGTAGGTATTGATTCTTTGTCTTGGCTTATAATTTCTTGATGATGATATTAAAAAATATATATATTTAAGATTGATTGTTCTCTCAAGAGAAGAGAAGAACACAAATTCTGAATTTCAGAGAGAAAAATAGTAAATTAGTTTTAAATTCTGTTTTAAAAATATAGTTGAGTTCTTTGAGGTTAGTTGGATTGTTAAACAACACTTTTAAGAAATTGAAGCATCAAATTCCATAGTCCTCAGAAGTCAGATCTTTTAAAAGGATATTTGCATGTTCTATCATTGATTTTCTGATTCAAGACAAAAATATTTAATTTGTCAGTTAATGTTCATGCACTCCAATTATTTTATAAATTTTCATAATCGGGTTTTGTGATTATTTATTCATGTTTAATTCCTATTTAAAGTGATTTTCAAATAAAATCATGATTTAAATCAATTATATGATTTTTGAAAAAAAATACTTTAGTTAATTAATTGATTTTTCTAATTAATTTCAAGACGTACAAACCTAATTTCTCTTGATGTTTATTGTGAAAATGCAAGTACATATTTTAAACTATAAAATTTACACATATTTATACTAATTACTTATTATATTTATTGAAGATATATGAAAGAAGTATGAAATGTTATTTCATATTTGTTAATAACAAAAAAAAAAAAACCATATAATGGTGCATTAAAAAAGTTAAACAATTGATTATATTGGTGAAAAGGAAAATAGACTATAATTTAGGATGTGTTGAAAAGAAAAAAAAACAGATAATACATAAATTTTTCTTCAAATAATTACGGTTTAAAGTATTATCTTTCCAAACTATTGTAAGACTATTACACTAACTTATTAAAAATGTTATCCAAACTAGTGTAAGATTATTACACTTAATAAAAATGTTATATTGTCTTTTTATATATAGCTTGTAAATGGCTAGGTTTGAACGAGTTTGCATTAAGTCATAAACGGATAGATTATAAAGGAGTCATAACTAGATCAATACTCAAATAGGTTGGCAAATTTGAGTCGATCCATAAATTTTCTACGTATGAGTCCAAATGGATTGCATGGTGGTGCAAAGGGATGCATGATGATTCAAATGGGTCGCATCGTAGCCTTAATGGACGAAATAGTGGGCTAACCTTGCATAAAGTCTAGTTTGAGTTGGATTTGGTTCGGACTGGTTAGAATGAGTAGAATTCTATTGGGACACATGTCATTTTACAAAAGATGCTTAAACAATAATAAAAGGCAATTTGACATTTTTAATAGCATATAGCACATTATTTAAAATTTAAATAAATTTAAAAAGGTAAAATAATATTTAATTAGTCAAAAATAGTAGTAATATTGTTTGGAAAGCTAAAACTAATTAATGATGTAGAGGATATAAACAAAAATAAATACACATATAAATTTGTTTTACATTAGCAACACAACTTAAAGATAAACTAGGACTAAAATTTTATTTCAATGAGAAAAATAAAATTCTTCCCTCTCTCTATGAATGCCCTTGTGTGTATAATCTAGAATTTCAAGTCAAAAACAGAAATAGAAAAAGTTTAGCATGACTAGATTTTAACTTGGAAAATAAAATTTTGTGAAGATTTTAACTTTCTTGTTGTCTTTGAAAATGATTGTTTTGTAAAAAGGATGAAGGTTTGGGTAAACCTCAACAAATATTTTTGTGCAAACTTCTTTACTCAATTTTTCACTAGCTTTAGAATTTTTTCATACAGGACAATTGACCTGAAAGAATTCTGAAATTTCGAAAAATATTCTTGTACTTCAGAAAACATGCCATATATCTCTCTCGCACATACATACATACATATATATAATCAACAAGTGAATATCATTCAAAGAGATTACACCATTAGCTTTGTATGGATAATATTGTCCAATTCCAATGAAGATAGGCAATTGAAAGAAGAAGTTAAAGAAGGGGCTGAAGTTAAATCACTTAAAATTTAAGGTAATGAATTAAATTAATAAATTATTAAGTAGGTACAAGAAAAACAGAAAAAGAAAAGATTCTAAGGGCACTTTGGACCTCCTCTCTTGGTCTTCCAATTATTGTAGCAAGGACAGGATTGCTTGTTTCCATAAGTTCCAGCAGGAACACACAAACACTTAGCACAACATTTTTGGCAGAAGAACATACATGGCTTCTTGTATGCTGTTTTTGAGCATCTTGCTGTGCAACGTGATCCACATTCTGCTTTGCAAATGTATTATTAATTTTCACTTCCTAATTTCTCAACATTACAAAAATATATGTTAATTAATTAAATGTTACCTTGAGGCTGGAGGCTGCCTTCAGTGGTTCCGTGCTAAAATCCAAGAAAGAAAATTGTGCATATACTATTAATAATGGGTTTTTATAGAAAAAGTTAGGGTTAAGGTGCAAATTTCCTTCTAATATTTTATTAAAAAAAAAAACAATTTTACCCCTTTTGTTTCACTCAACGCTTTTAAAATTAGGAGAAATTTGACTCTCTTGTTTTACGGAGTAACACATGCCGACTTGTTCAAATGTCACGTGTCAAAATATTGTTAAAAGAGATAAAATTCTTCTAACTTTAAGATATAGAGAATAATATTGAATCAATTGAAATATTATGGATAAAATTACATTTTTTTTTTCAAACATTGAAGTCAAATTTGCACATTTGGCCAATTAGACTTGTTACACAGAAATACAAATTTAGTAGTGTCTCACCGTGGGAGGATTGCTACCCGGTTGTGGAGTTGGAGCCTCAGCAATATCAGCCTGCAAGCAACATAATATGCTAAATCCATTAACTAATTAAACATCAAATTTAGTGGTATTTAAAATATGGATAAAATAAACCATAGTTTGTTTTTGTCATTCGTGGTTTTTATAGTAACGTGAAATGAAAGTTTTAAGGAGGAGAAATCAGTAATTTAGAAGCTAAAGAGAGAGGGAATTACTTACATTGTTGTGAAGTACGATAAGAAGGATGAAGGCAAGAAGAAAGAAGAGAACGTTTAGTAGTTTGGTCATTATGGCCTTATTTTGGGGAAAACCAAAAAACAAAGAGGAGAGAAACTGTGGTTTGGAAAGACAAGGAAGCTTTTAGAGTATTTATAGCCATTTGAATCACAATAACAGAGTTACTCTTAACTTTGCCAATCGCATCCTTTTTACATTGTTCTTACCGCTTTACTCCCAAGTCTCAATTAATACTTATCTGCCCTTAACGTTTGGATGCATTAGCTTATTTAATTTCGAAATTGTCACCTATCTACCCATTGTTGTAACATCATTAACGGCGTTACAAAATAGATGTGGTACCATTTAGATGCAGAAGAATAGGTGTCGTAGAAAACCAGATGCAATATCCCAAGGGGCAATCCCATATGAGATATGTTGTTTTGTGAAGCATGTGCACTCACATGTTCCTCTTTGGTTTTTTCTGCAGTGAATAAACTAACATAACAGAAATTATGAGCGTGATGGATTAACTACTCAAAACACCACACACACACATACATATATACATAAAATCTTTTATTTCTAATTAATTAATTTGAGTAACAAATATTGGTATACCCGTGACCTGTGTCTGTTTTTGTCTCGTAGCAAATGTTTATTTTGTAAGTACTGGAAATGTAAGAAAAGAGTGAAGTGGCTTCTGTTTTGGCCGCCCATACTTCCCATTCACGTTTCTTATTATCAATCAGTTGCTTACGTTGCTTTCCTCCCGTGAACTTAGCTTACTTGTTTCGTTCTATCCAAACCCTCTCATATTCTGTTTATGTGGTTAGTGTTTTTAACGAGTTTTATTATAATTTTGTTATTAAGAATGTATATTGTAGTATGTCAATTGAAGGATCCATTAAAAAAATAAAACCAAACCCACCATAATAATTCCGGTTATTTTAATGTTCCAATGGTTCGATTATTGCTTGTACAAAGTTCAGTATGTTCGATTTTGACAGTTTTCAAACTGAATGATCACTCCTAGGCTAGCGGTTGTGGAACTTTAAGATTGTATACATGATTCAGTAGTGATGCCTTGTTGAGAAATATTGTATCTCTCTTTACGTTTCTTTTAGTGGCTGAGAAATCTGAATTATTCATTTGCATTTATTCCTTGTTATTTTTATGGTAGAGACATAATTCATATTGAAAAATTAAAACTTGCATTCTGTGGCAAAGATTCTGTACCACACTGGGTGGAAAGCTGATATTTTCCATAGTCATACAATACAAATAATCAAGTAGACTTGATTATTTGTAAAGGAATTTGCACAATACAAATCTCATAGCCTTTTAACGGCAAATCAGAACTTAAAGGAGGAATATGGCAGCAGAACTTTTCCATGTAACAAAATACACACACCGGAGAGTATATATACTCGGGCGCAGATAACTGACACGAGCTACAGGTTTGTTCTACTTCGACATGAAAGAATTGAATTGTAACACAGGCACCAATATTCTCTGCCTGAGATAAACATCCATGGGATTGTTGAAGGCAGCACAGTGCCCAAAGTTGATGCAATCCTGAGACAATCAAAGTAAAATACACAACGTCTTAGACAGATTTAAAATCTGCAACAAAACCATCACAGTTACAAATAAAGAAACGCCATGCATCAAAACATGCCTCACCTTTTACCAGTAAGAGCTCCATAAGCTGATGCAATGACAAAGCCAGAAACCCCAGAGAAAACCTTCTTATAGTGTGGCAAAACTACTTGTCCTGCAATATATTTTCAGTTACAGCCAATCCAGAAACCAAAACACAATCAGCAGATGGTTCAGTGCAGAGGGACAAGGTACCGAAATATCTTTTATTCTTCCATGAAATATGAATTACATTAATATGTTCTCTCAAATGTAGTATGTTAAAGATCAATTCAGTTACTGCACCAGAGTAAGCAATTAACACAATTTCAAACAATTATACTAGGAATCAGCTAGACATGCTGGAGAGACACAAGTGGATGCAGAAAAAAATCTTCACGTTTCAATAACCTGGGGTGGGAAGTACATTCAAAAGAGATTAGGAAAACCAACATAAACTATGTAATTCCTTACAACGTACTGAAGAGGTTAATAACAACTCATATAATACAGTCACATGTAAGTTCTGCAGTTCTCCAGGAAAGGTCAATCAAATCAAAGCAGAAAGCTCTGATTCAAAACAGAAGACAGAGGATTCCACACTCATGTTCATTACTTACTTATCTCAGAGCTTGGCTATCGATGCTAGCACCTAATCAGTAAATCAACAACTAAGACAGATTCCATTTTTAAAACAATTGATTGAAAAGCTTTGGTTATTCACTCCTGCCCAACTTAAAAGGAAATAATCCCCAGTCCTACCAGTACACCAGAGAAGATAAAGGGACTATATGAGGTCTTACCTATGCTCAAAAAGTTGCTGTGGAGAATTGAAATTAGAACACTAGATCCTGTTTCACCAGCATCCTTTTGCTGCATATTCTCAGATGATGAACTGACTTTCTCAAAACATAAAATTTCCAACCATATCCCAGAAGGAAATCTTCTTCGCCTCAGCAACCAAAGAAGAATTTTTATATATGGTGTACTATGGATCATTGATATAGTAACTTCAATCAATACACAAATAAAGGTCATGGCTGTGTTCAAGATGGTGTAAAAAATATAGAAAACCGAAGTTGTAGGTAACAAAAGTAAAAGTGGCGTAAACAGAAGGGATCCAACAATGTGCTGTTTCACAGTGTAGTTATAGCTATCCAATCTCTGACGTAAAGGATTCCACTTTCGACCCCTGTCAACAGTTGAGTAAGTCTATGAACAACTTGAACTACAAAAACGCAAAATAAGACAATTCATATTGGAAGATTTCGTGATTCAAATTGAGCAAATTCTAGCAGATGAGCAAAAATATAAAAAAGAGATCTCCTTATTCCTCTGTTCCAACAAACATTGAACAGCAACAAGGTCAATTAGCAAAAAATATAACTAATTCTCAAATCATAGTTTTTTGCGCCATTAATAGTCGAAACCATGATTATTGTTAAGGACCCTTTTTGCAAAGACATCAAGAACCACCAGCATGAATCAAAAAATTCTCTCATTACATTGAAAGATAGCTATCATCTAGAAAAATATGGCAAATAAAATCCTAACCTAAGAAGTTGTCAAATACCTTTCCAGAGGCTTCACCTCCTCTAGCACTAGCTATAACATGAATATGAATGGGCCATTAATAATTCACTAAGAAATTATCTTCCTTGTTACCCAAAATAAAACAGATAGATGAAAAGCACAACAAAATGCATTGAAATCATTGATCTTTAGCACACAATCAACCAAAGATTTGCACAATAAATTTTGGTCCCTGTTTAAATTCGAGAACTTTAAGCTATTGCCCACCACCAGCACACATTGTGCCAGGTTGTGTGCCCAGTCCACAGCCTAAGATATACATGCAAATCCCAGCCCCTACTCCCTCTCAAACATAACAAAAAAGAGCAAGTAGTCACCTGAAAAGTCGCCAGAGAGCAGCTAATGCCTGAACCTGCTGTGAATACAAGAGAGAGATTGCACAGTGCAGAGTTGACACGTGCAGTGTTGCAAAAGCAACAGTGTCTATGATCACAGCAGCAGTAATGGTTGCCCCAAAAAGAATTCCTAGGATAGCAAGACCTTTGATGTAATAAATAAAAAGGAAACTAACAAAAGCCCAAAGAGTAGACCAAATTTGTATGGCATTAAGAGAAATCATGCCCAGAACTCCAGCCAGCTCTGTATTCAACTTGAAACCAGCTGGTACACCCATCAACCACACACAACCTGAACGCAACAATCCATTTGTAATATCATTAGCAAAAGTTGAAATCCAAGAGCAAACTGATTCTGCATTGTATAACATTGATAGGCCAATCATGTTTCCAAAAAGAAGATCAACACTTAAGCTCGACCACATGGAATGCCTAAGTAATGCAGCATGCTCTGCATATTCCACGCATGACTGTGACCTATAAGAAAATTTTAAAAGTACGTAAGAACAATGAGGGAGGAATTGTAGTACAACCCTCTAAACAGAACTCAAGAAAGCAAAAGATGTGAATCATTGTACTATCCTCCAGACAGAACAAAGGAAGCAGGATTGTATTACATATAGCATAGCCACTTCAGTTGATAAAGTTTTATATGTAGCTCCACAAACAAGTCAAGTAGGAGATGGATAGGCAATCAGTTAAAGAAAATAAAGCTTGAGTTCTCAGTTTGAACCAATGGGGACAGGAACAGCCAAAAGTTTCTTTGCTTATTGTTCTCAATATAAAATCAAAAATTTTATTCAAGTTCTAGCTGAAAATCAAAATAACTATCAGCAATGACATCTATGAGAATAATCCAATTCTAGAAAAACGTATATCTAGTTAAAATGGCATGCGAAACTTAATATGTGAATAAGGAATTTTTCAGTCACCTCAGTCCATTGTCTTGTAGAAAAATAGGCCAATACATAATCTGACAACATCGGACTCGGATATTCATCCATGTATTGTAGAATATCCTAGCAAACATAATCTGTTTCTCTGGTTTTGGTCCAAAATTTGAAAAAATATGCAATAACTGAAGAGCGACATAGAATAGAGTGGAAACTGACGCCACAGAAATGGCAATTAAATGCCATACAAAGTCAAGACACCTGAAAAGCCACCATAAGGGTCGTCAAAAATTTCAAACGGAAGTAGGACAAATGAAAGCAACAAAGTTTAGTTGACAATACAGATAAATTATTGAAAAGGTAGCATAAGATCTCTTGGGGTCTATTTGTTTCTCCATGACTAATTTAGCAGCAGCAGCACTGTTAATAGCCTTAATGACTGTTTCCTATACATGGAAAAATAAAAGTAAATAAATATATAAATAAAAACATTCAGAGAGGAAGACAAATAATAAGATAGAACGAAGAGGAATCTTGAATCCCAATTATTACCAAACCAAATAGAGGCTGCTTGCAATCAAGTTCTTCAACCCATTTGGGTTTCTTTAGAGGGGGTTTAACTTGCTCTGAAGGATTCAAGGAATTTAGTGAAATGTGGTGCACACCATATACAGGAGTTTCGTAAACTATTGCCTACATTAGATAAATCACCAAGAAACAATGAATACATGAAATACCACAAAAAATATTAACTAAAAGGAAAGGATGCAACATAAGTAATCATGACTTACATACGTGGAGATTGAATTGGGATAATATTGCCCCATTCCAGTGAATGTGATGCAATTTAGGAAGCCAACAAACATCTCCACCATATTGTTGATAACAATCGTATACCAGCTGGATCCAGTGGTCAGCTTTGGCCAAAGCATCAGAGCTTTGCTTTACAAATCCATCAATTTGATAGCACTTACAGCTTCTTCCTCCATAATTTTCTCTAAACATATCTTGCATGTTTGTCACTGAGAGATTGCCATTGGTGCAGGTTTTTTTCCGATTAACATCTTCCATTCCAACGTTCAACATTATTCCCTGACCTAACAGAGAAAACATTGAATTATCCTGCAGAAATGCAGGCATGTTCCCTTTTGTGTAGTGAAGGATCTCCTGATTAAAGAAATAATCAGATGCTGTAAGACATACTCAAACTCAACATTCAACAAGTCAACTCATTTTAATATATAAGTTCCAGTAACACAAAACATGCAGATAACTAAAGCTTACCTTCACAGCAAAGCCAAGAAATTAAATAGAAGCACTAGTTTTCATAATTGTTTCTCTCATATTCCCAAGATTGCTAAGATAGTAAACAAAGCATCCAATCTTGACAAAATACAACATTTTGGGACACCAAAACTTCCAGTGAACCACTTCAGCTATTCTAAGATACTATACTAGCTTCTCTGGTGTGTTTCCCCCCCTCTTTTTTTTTTTAATCAAAATTAAACTTATAAAAAGAAGTCACATGATAAAACCAAATTAAGCAAACTCGAGTTAGTTCAATGCATTCTATGGGGTGAGTGTCCATCAGCTCTGTGCACAAAAATCTTATCATGTCACCAAAGTAAACATGGCTGGCATCAGCTCTGGGATATATAAGGAGGTATAAATAACATGTTTAACATAAGAGAATCACATAAAGAGTGATGATAATTGTAAACCTACAAACAAATGAAAAGGGATCAAATTGGGGTTTGTACCTGGAGACCAGATTGGCAGCGGGAAAGAGAAGCCTCATTGCAAGAAAAAGCTACGACAATATCAATAGAAGCTGAAGAGCAAGAAACGAACCAACCAAACAAGAAATGAGTAGAGGATGGTTCACTCGAAGTAAGGTATTTAGGCCACCAAATCCTACACTTTCTTCTCACTTTTCTTCCTCTTTCCTTGTGGTTCTCCTTAACACTTCCAGCAGATTCCTAGTGCATAGCCACAAAACATCCAGCAAACGCACATAAAAATCCATTTTAAGCCTTTACAATTATAATGCAAATAGGAAGAAACCCTACGTATTTATTGCAGTTTAATAGAAGCAGAAATTGATAAAATATATATATATATATATATATTGTACCTATTACTAAAGGATAGTCAGTGCTAGAAGAAAACAGAAAAAGAAAAAGGGAAAACCAATAAACGGCAGATAACGACGAATTTGTCAACAAAAGTATGAGTTTTGCTCTCTGGATTTGGGAGCCAGAAGGACAGCATGGCTCGTTTTTTGAAATTTTTAGGGACTAAAAGTTATTATTTCGAGGAAAATCGTTTCGAAGAAAAAACATCAAGAAGAGAACTTAAAATTAGAAATATTGCAATAAGATTAAGAAAGAGCGTTTACCATTTACCATTGATATGACTTGAAATTCTTGATGATGAGCCGAATGCACGTGGATTCGATTTAACGGTTTTAATCAGAATGAAATTTATTTAGCCCAACAATTAAATAAAAGAAGAAGAAGAAGAAAATGGGGATGCGGCGGTGGCGTCGGCGTCGGCGGCGGCAACCGTAGCCCAGGGTTAGACGAGTAAGCACGGAGTGAGGAGGATTATTTTCCTTTTATTGGCTTTAGGCTCAAGTTACTATTTGCTCCCTGCAGTTTTTTTTGTAAAAAATAAAAATTAATTTCATGCCTGCTCACTCAACCTTGGCCCAAATTTGGTATAATCGATTTAATCCATCCAATTTAATTTATTTATATTACATTTATATTGAATTATTATAATTCATACCGCTTATTTCAAAATTTTAAAAATATACATATAGATTATAAATTATTATATAACCCAATTAATTAACACATTTTTCTATTAACCACCTAATTTCTTTCCAAACTAATTCATAATCTAATTTTTTAATTTCTAAAATTTCAATTTTTTTGTTTTTATTATCCTCAATGTGTGAAATTTCCCCTCAAAGTTGCTCTTCTTTCTCTCAGATTTTTTTTTTTGAAAATGAGGTAATTTTTTAAAATATTTTGAAATTTAAAGTTACTATAAAAAAATTAATATTTTGAAATATCAAAAACCGGCACATAATAGTGCCGGTTTCTGTCATAATGAAGCTCGTAGAAGTTATCTTTTCAGTGTCAGTTTTTGTCGACGAACATGGTCACTATGTCATCTGACAAAAACCAACACTATGTCTATCGATTTTTTATCAGAAAATTTTTTTATGTGCAGATTTTTTTTTTAAACTTTCAAAATTTCTATAGATTTTAATAAATTTAACGACTAGTATGTCAACGCCTCCCCTGCATCTTTTATTTCTTTGTTACTTTTTATCTTATTGCTCTTCTTTTTAGGGATGAGCATGAACTGATTAACCAGTTCATGAACCAAAAAAAAAACCATTTCATTAAAATTGATTTTTTTAAACTACTAATCATTAATCAGTCCATTATGATTCATTACCCAGTTCATCGGTTTCTATTTTTCGGACTGGTTAACCAATTTTTTTTATTAACCACTACAATTATAAAATGCAATTTTGAAAATTAAAATTTTTCAAATACTTAAAAATAAAAATTGAATACAATACTTAATTCAACATATTATTTAAACTACGAACATAAAAGTTAAAATTTTCAAAATACTTGATATTAAAATTACAAATTAAATATATAATGTTCAAATCAATTCAACAAATAAATGTCGAATAAAAATACAATATTTTGCTAATACAAGGTCTCGGCCTTATTTTCAATTTATAATTAACAATTGATCTTGGTCTGGAAATTAAACAGAAAGAAACCCCGAAATTATAATTGCTCACTAAGCTAGTAGTTCGTCCACCATTTCACACTGAAAAATATTGCTCCTACTTTGGACCACATTCATCAATGAAACCTAAATTCTTAATAATAAACCGTGCTGCCAGGAAAATGTAAAACAGTTATTTTATAAACATGACAATTTATAATTTAACTTTAGTAATAGATTTGTAAATTTATACATCCAAGAACAGTTGTTGGATATAATTACATTGCTATTTATATTAAATTTCTAATATATAATATATATTGTAATATAATTAGTAATATAATTTATTCTGACTACATATGCATTTCTATATTCAA
This sequence comes from Excoecaria agallocha, assembly GCA_037975025.1. Taxonomy (NCBI): domain Eukaryota; kingdom Viridiplantae; phylum Streptophyta; class Magnoliopsida; order Malpighiales; family Euphorbiaceae; genus Excoecaria; species Excoecaria agallocha. The sequence continues at coordinate 17,564,283 of CM075806.1, read as the reverse complement.
AAATTTCTAATATATAATATATATTGTACTGTGTTTTTTTTTTTTGATAAGCCAGAACATATTATAGATAACTCAAGAGTACAAGAAAACCAAGATTGTTGCAGACATATGCAGCAAGATGAGAAAAACCAGTATACAGGATACAACCCAGAACAACTCCTACTAACATCAACACTGAGGCAACTAGAACCAAAGAATCTAAAACTCAGTCAAGACCAATAACTCCCAGTTTTTAATCTCAAATAAAAAAGAACAATTTGCCTAAAAAAAAAACAATAACTGAAAGAGGCTAAAGAGCACAACCAGCAGAAAAAGACAGTTTCCAAGTACCATCTCAGAGCTATGGGGATACAGCTGTATGAAATGAGAACCATGAATAAAAAAGAAGCAATCATCTTTGTAGATAGCCAAGCTGTCCCCTTTCTTTCTTTTTTTACAAAGAGAAAAATGTTGAGAATTTTCAATACATTGAGACCAGTATACCAACATCTACCGTAGGGGGGACTGTCTCCTTACTCTTGGAAATAAGTGGTCCCAATTCACCTTCTCTAAATTTCGAACCATCTTTTTGTGAGTGATATTTCACTTATTTAATGCTCCATAATACTTACCTTATCATATATCATCGAAACAATAATGGACATCCATCCATATCTTCACAAGCAAAAAGAGGTAAAAAAATCCTCATGCTTTCTCACAATTGCATATTCTCCGGTTGTAGACAATTGCATAACTCCATCAATGAACAAAGTACTTACTTTAGTTTTGAGATTAGAAATATGCCATCATATTAAGAAACTCAAACGACCAAAACGCAAGCAATAGAGAGAAATATACTACACATTCTACTAATCCTTTAGTTGTAATCTTCAGCAGAAACAAGTGGGGAAAGAAACTACATTAGTTTGCAGGTAATCAGTATGAATAATGTTAGAAAGTATGCCCTAGAGCCCATGTAATAGGGATGTTTCTTATATGTATGAAATTTATATTCTTAATAAAAGGCATCATTCATTTATTAATGCTGTGTTTGAATACATGAGTTTGTAAATCTTAAATTAATAAATGAAGTCCTAGATATTATAAACACAGTGCAAAGGCAATCATGAAGGTGTTCATGATGTGAGATGTCTATCGCATGCAAATGTGTTAATATCTAAATATCCCTAGTCATAGAATTAACAAGATAGGACATTGTTAATTCGGACAGACTAGCACATGTTATGCTTCTTGAATGGTTCAAGCAATGGTTCTCATAATTGTGATTATGAATGATAATCAAAGCTAACATGTGGATGCTTGTTAGAGGAACAAGTTCATTGGAGACCTGCAAAGAGAATCCTCATATGGATATTAAATCTATGTCAGTGAGAAATCTCTTCATAGCGGTTGTGCAAGTATCCTTAGACTTGAGATCACCAAAGTTATCTTAAGTAGCAAGTGGTATACTTTGACTCCATAACTGATTACTTCCAACTGGGAGTGAACATAGTTAGGAGATTGGGTATATCATGACCTACTTGAAGATAGTTGAGTGATTGACAAAGGATTCACCATCCCAGATTTAACAAGGGAAGTTATCTCGCATGATTCTATAATTGCCTTGTTCAGAGAATCTCTGGCCAAAGTAATATGCCGAGATGGATGGAGATCCATGAAGGGCATTTTAGGAACAATGGTTAAATTAATAGAACATACATAATTAGATTTATATGAGTTGACAGAAATCCATACTCATAATCTAATTGAGATAAGAGTGGTGAAAGGAGTAATTGCACGGTAACTGTTTCTATGGAAGGGTACAGTCAAACCACATGACTTTCCTGACATTTGGGTAGTCATGATGCCTAGCTAGAGGCCAATCATGACTTGTATAATGATGTATCAAAATATCAATAGAGATTGATAAAATGATTTAAAGGAGTTTAAATCATGTGAGTTTTGAATAGAACTCACAATTACATATTATACTGCCAACATGGACAGGAACCCAATAGGTCACACACATATAGAGAAAAGGGTAAAATGGTAAAATGACAAGGATAATAATATTTGATATTATTATAAAGGTAGAGAGGAGAACATGATAATAATTAATTAAAGAGTTTAATTAATTATGATCAAATAAAATTGTCCGCGGAACTTTTGAGAAATGTTCTGTAAATTGGACCTAAATGAAATAATGTATTTCATGATTAATTATTATTGTCTTATAAGTGTTATAAGACTAATATAAGTGTTATAGGACTGATATAATAATTAATAGAACCATTGGAGAAATTATAAAGGGCCAAAGGAATGAAGAAGTTGGAGGAAGCCCTCCAGAAGAGTGCTACACGCCAACTCCATACAGAAGGGCTTAGAGGGCTTTTTCTTGGACCAAATTAATTTATATATGTTACATAAGTGTTATGGAACTCACATATTTAATTTAGTTGGATTTGGAATCCATTTGGGTATTTAAATTCAATTAAATGCACAAAGGACCTAGTTTGTGGATTTTGTGCATGGTCTTTTATGAAAAGATTTAATTTGGATTTAATTAAGCCCAAATGATTATAATTAATTCCAGAAGCCCAATTAATAATTCTACAGCAATTTTAAAGAGCCCAATCTCATTAAGGAGTTGGAATTTTAACCTATCTATAAAAGGCCAACTAATGAGAATTAGGGTTAAGTGATTAAAACAAAAGGAAAGTTTTTTTCTCTTATTTCTCTCCCCCCTTTTGCGCCACTTCCATGTCTAGCCTCTTGGATTTTGGCCAGCCCTAGTTGAACACCAATTTGTTGGTTCAATTTACCCCTCTCTAGTGTGGATTACTCATTGGAGGTGTTCGATTTTGGACACTGTGGTTTGCGACAACCCGGTGCGAAGTAAAATCAACTGTTCAACAAAAATCAAAGGTGATTTTTCTTATTCTCATATAGTTATATTGTGTATTCATGGCAAGATCAGATCTAATGGTTAAAAAATTTTAAAATTCCGCTCATGTATGTGATGCATGTAACCGTTAAATTCCAACATGGTATCAGAGCCACGGTTTTGCCATGGATATACAATTCTATATTTTTCTGCGGAATAAGTTTTGTTTTGTTTTGAGTTATTTATTTCATGAACTTTAAAATATTAGATTTGATTGTTCATGAATGAGAAATATTGATTTCTGGTTGTATGTGTGATCAAATAAATTTGGTGAAAACAAAAACGAATTTTTTGAAGCATTTTGATTTGGGTTTGGCGTGAAACCCATTAGGGTTTGGCGTGAAACCCTAGGTAATTAGGGGCTGTTCTAATTTAATTTCTTATGGATCCATTTAAAAATCATTTAGATGATATTTTATGTATTTAATATGTGATATTAAGCCGTAGGATCGAACGGAATTAAAATCGAACAAGTTTTGCATGAAAACTAGTTTTGTCGAAAAGTTCGATAAATTGGTGTTCTTCGTGTGTTCTTGATGTGTTCTTGGTTAGAACGACTTTTGATCTTCTAAATATGATATATATGATATATTAAAGTGTTTTTAATTAATTGGATTAATTAAAATGGGCCTTAAATTAATTTGATTAATTTTAATTTATTAAAACCACTTAATGGGCTTAATTATGTTTACGGACTTGGTTTAAATTAGTAAATGACTTGGTAGGCCCAAGGAGCTGATTTAAATTAACTATTATAAACATTAATTAAGTTTATTAATGGGTTTTAAGGGCTGGAGTGGGCTTGGCTCATTCCAAAAAGCCCAAATGGTCCAAATGACACAAAACTGGTTTGTGTGTGAACATACTTAGGGTTTTTCTTCTGTGGGTTTCGGCCTACACTTGTTTTAAGCCCAAAATTGATTCTTTTAATTATTTAATATGATTAATTAATTAAATAATCAATTTATAATTAATTAATAATCAATTTGATTGATTATTAAGGCAAGAACACATTCATGCAAAAAGGTTTCCTAAAATGAAAGTTTCCAAAATGGAAAAAGTTTCCTAATTTGATCACATCATTAAAATAACTCAAAATATAGTTTCAAAGGTTGAAACAAAGTTAGTAATCCATTTCTTTATGCATTAGAAAGGCATATAAGGGTGTATGATTGGCATGATGGATAGTTATGGACAAAGCCCAATGTGATTGAGCATTATGCATGTTTTGGTCCAATGAGGACTTTCATGTCCTAGCCACTTGTTTTGGTTTGTATTTCATTTCAAATTGTAATATGTAATTAGATTACTTAGATTAGAATTAGAAATAGAGATGGAGACCAATATCAAGGAGCAAGATGGGCCGGATGGAGATCCAACAAGCTTGAAGATAATGTAATTATTTTCTTGTTTGAATCATGCATACTACCTAGGTGTGACCTTTTGATTTCCTTCTTGGCTCGGGGAAATCAATGTAGTGAAGTCCATAACTATACCATATTTATATGCTTATATTTATGTGATAGATATAGGATGCATACCAATGTATGCCAACCATGTATGATGAGACTTAATTAACTAAAACCCTCAAACAAATACTAAGGTATATAAGCCTTCCATTAATTTGAGGAGAACCAGAGTTCTTTATAGTGTGGGTTGTTGACCACAGTCAAGCTCACATTATATCGAATATGTTCAAATCTAAATAAACGGGTCATCTTAGCTAGTCCATTAGTTTGTTGACCACAGTCAAGGCTAATGGTTCTAGAGGCAAGATTAGGGAATGCATATATGATATGCATGCATCAAGAGTTGATAACCTAATGATCCAATAGTTGTGTAGAGACACAATTGGTATAAAGATACCTACCTTTCAAGGGTATGGAATTTGGCTTGTTGACCACAGTCAAGGTCAAATTACATATCAAGGATTGGATATTGGCCCACTAAGAAAACCATCGGGTTTTCTCGGATTATATAGTGAGGGCTATTAATTCGCAATAAAATAGTGGGAGTAAATGGATTAATTAAAGACCTTATTAATGCATACATATATATGAACATACTCTCATATCTTTTCTTTTTCACATCTAGGTCATCATCATGAGCACATCAAACATTAATATACGATCAATCTTGGATAACAAGCTGGTTGGCAACAACTATTCTGACTGAATCAGGCAAGTGAGAATTGTTCTCAGGGATGAAAAGATCCATTATGTCTTGGATAAAGATCCACCACCACTTCCATCAGATGATGCCATTGATGAGATCAAAGGCATTTATCGAAAATACATGGAGGATAGTGAAGCAGCAGCATGTCTGATGTTGGGTGCTATGTCTTCAGAGCTTCAGAAGCAACATGAAATGATGGATGCTAGAACCATCGTTTTGCATCTAGAGGAGCTTTATTCTTCTCAGGCTAGAACTGAGCAATATGAGATTGCTCGAGCTCTATTTAGTTGCAAAATGGTGGAAGGCACTTCAACTGCTGCTCATGCATTGAAGATGTATGGGCATATTGAGCATTTGAGTAGACTTGGCTATGTTATGGATAATGATCTTTATATAGATTTAATCTTGTACTCGTTGGCTCCAAGTTATGCACCTTTTGTGCTTAACTTCAAAATGAACAAGATCCAAGTATCCATTCCTGAGTTAATCAACATGCTCAAGACAGCTGATGGATCATTTAAGAAAGATCCAAAAAATGTTATGGTTGTCACTTCTGCTAAAGGCAAAAAGCAGAAGAAGAAGAAGATAACCAAGGCGCAGCCAAAGAATGGTGGGATCTCCAAGAAGAAGGTTGCCAAGAAAGAGAATCCCAAAGGAACTTGCTTCCATTATGGAAAAGATGGTCATTGGAAGCGTAACTGCAAGGCCTATCTAGATTCTCTTAAGGAGAAGAAGCAAGCTATTGCATCTACTTCAGGTATTCATATGATTGAAATTAATACTTATTCTATTGCTTCAAAACAATCTTGGGTATTAGATACCGGATGTGGATCTCATTTATGTAATGATCTACAGGGGCTTAGAAGCTTTAAAAGAGTTGGAAAGGCAGAGATATGTTTGCAGTCAGCTACTGGACAGAACATCTCTACAACAGTTGTGGGGACTTACTATTTGCCTCTTCCTAGTGGATTAGTACTAGAATTAAATAATTGTTATTATGTTCCAGCCTTATCCAAAAGTATTATTTCTTTCAGTCGTTTGATGAACGATTATGATATTTCTTTAAAGGACAAATGTTGTTACATTTTTAAGAACAATATATTTTATGCAAAAGCTATCATTGAGAATGGTATATTTGTTCTTGATTTAATTAAAGAAGTACATAATGTGGATACCAAGAGAATGAAACATGATAATCTAAATACTTCATACTTATGGCATTGTCGTTTAGGCCACATAAATGAAAAATGCATGACCAAATTGCACAAGTCAGGTGATTTGGGATCATTTGATTATGAATCATTTGATACATGCGAATCTTGTTTATTGGGAAAAATGACAAAAGCTCCCTTTATTGGTAAATGAGAACGAGCTAAAATGGTTTTGGACTTAATACATTCAGATGTATGTGGTCCAATGACTACACATGCTAGAGGAGGTTACTCCTACTTCATTACTTTCATAGACGATTATTCCAGGTTTGGATACATCTATCTAATGAAATATAAGTCTGAAGCATTTGAAAAGTTCAAAGAATTCAGAAATGAAGTAGAGAAACAACTTGGCAAAAGTATTAAAACACTTAGATCAGATCGAGGTGGAGAATACTTAAGTCAAGAGTTTCAGGATTATCTTAGAGATAATGGGATTTTATCTCAATGGACTCCTCCATATACACCACAACACAATGGTGTATCCGAAAGGAGGAATCGAACACTATTAGATATGGTTCGATCAATGATGAGCCGAGCGAACTTGCCTAAGTCCTTTTGGGGATATGCACTAGAAACTGCTGTTTATGTGTTAAATAGAGTTCCTAGTAAATCGGTTGATGTTACTCCATATGAGATGTGGAATAACAAGAAACCCACGCTTTCTCATATGAAAGTATGGGGTTGTCCTGCTTATGTGAAGAGGACAATGTCAGACAAACTGGATGTTAAGTCTGACAAATGTTTATTTGTGGGATATCCAAAAGAAACGTTTGGATATTATTTCTATCATCCCTTAGAATAAAAGGTGTTTGTTTCAAGGCATGCTGTCTTATTGGAAAGAGAATTTCTCCTACGAGAGGACAGTGGGAGTAAAATTGAGCTTGGTGAAGTTCAAGACCCACAAATAGATGATGATCAATCGATTGAACCCGAAACTGAATTTCATAATGATGAAATCACAGTTGAACCTGATTATACACAAAATCCTAGAAGATCTACTAGGATGCATTCTATCCCTGTGAGATATGGATTTCACATTGATTCGGATAGAGGCATAACTGTAGTAGAGGACAATGAGCCTACAAGCTATCAAGAAGTTTTGAACAGTTCAGAACGTGATTTATGGCTTAAGGCTATGCAGTCCGAAATGGACTCCATGTATGAGAATAAAGTATGGACTTTAACTCAACCACCTGAAGGGATAAAACCCATAAGGTGCAAATGGGTCTTCAAAAAGAAGACTGACATGGAAGGTAATATAGTTACCTATAAAGCTCGCTTAGTAGCAAAAGGTTATCGTCAAAAAGAAGGTATTGACTATGACGAAACTTTTTCTCCTGTAGCGATGCTTAAGTCTATAAGAATACTTTTAGCCATTGCAGCTCATTATGATTATGAGATTTGGCAGATGGATGTGAAGACAGCTTTCCTTAATGGAAATCTTACCGAGGATGTGTATATGACACAACCAGAAGGATTCACATCAGGAAATGGCGAAAAGGTATGCAAGCTTCAAAGATCCATTTATGGATTGAAGCAAGCCTCTAGGAGTTGGAGCATACGATTCAATGAGACAATCAAAGAGTTTGGTTTCTCACAGAATGAAGATGAACCTTGTGTGTATAAAAGGGTCAGTGGGAGTGCAATTGTCTTCCTAGTTCTATATGTAGATGACATATTGATCATGGGAAATGACATTTCTCTTCTCCAATCTGTTAAAATATGGTTATCCAAGCAATTCTCCATGAAAGACCTTGGAGAAGCATCCTATATTCTGGGAATAAGGATCTATAGAGATAGATCCAATAGGTTGCTAGGTCTTTCTCAAAGTACATATATAGATAAAGTATTGAAGAGGTTCAATATGGATCTCTCTAAGAAATGATTTATACCCATGGTGCATGGGAAACACCTTTCTAAGTCTATGTGTCCACAGACACTGGAGGATAGAGAGAGCATGAATAGAATACCATATGCATCTGCAATTGGTTCTATCATGTATGCTATGTTATGTACACGTCCAGATGTAGCATTTGCTTTGAGTGTCACAAGCAGATTCCAATCTAATTTTGGAGAGGAACATTGGGCAGCTGTCAAGAATATTCTTAAGTACTTGAGAAGGACTAAGGATGTATTCTTGGTATATGGAGAGGGCAGTTTGAAAGTAAACGGGTATACAGATGCCAGCTTCCAATCTGACAAAGATGATTGTAAATCACAATCTGGTTATGTGTTCATAATGGGAGGAGGAGCAGTTAGTTGGAAAAGTTCCAAACAAGAAACAACTACTAATTCCACGACGGAAGCTGAGTACATTGCTGCTTCAGAAGCAGCCAAAGAAGCAGTCTGGATCAAAAAGTTCATAACCGAACTAGGAGTGGTGCCTAGCATTGTTGATCCGATTCCTTTATATTGTGACAACAATGGAGCCATTGCGCAAGCAAAGGAACCACGGTCTCATCAACAATCCAAACATGTTCTCAGACGCTACCATCTCATAAGGGAAATAGTAGCTAGAAATGATGTGAAAATAGAAAGGATTCCCACAGATGACAATGTGGCAGATCCCCTCACTAAAGCACTTTTCCAGATAAAGCATGATCACCATATAAATAGCATGGGTCTGAGACATATGAGTGATTGGCTCTAGTGCAAGTGGGAGATTGTTAGAGAGTATGCCCTAGAGCCCATGTAATAGGGATGTTTTTCATATGTATGAAATTTATATTCTTAATAAAAGGCATCATTCATTTATTAATGCTATGTTTGAATACATGAGTTTGTAAATCTTAAATTAATAAATGAAGTCCTAGATATTATAAACACAATGCAAAGGCAATCATGAAGGTGTTCATGATGTGAGATGTCTATCGCATGCAAATGTGTTAATATCTAAATATCCCTAGTCATAGAATTAACAAGACAGGACATTGTTAATTCGGACAGACTAGCACATGTTATGCTTCTTGAATGGTTCAAGCAATGGTTCTCATAATTGTGATTATGGATGATAATCAAAGCTAACATGTGGATGCTTGTTAGAGGAACAAGTTCATTGGAGACCTGCAAAGAGAATCCTCATATGGATATTAAATCTATGTCAGTGAGGAATCTCTTCATAGCGGTTGTGCAAGTATCCTTAGACTTGAGATCACCAAAGTTATCTTAAGTAGCAAGTGGTATACTTTGACTCCATAACTGATTACTTCCAACTGGGAGTGAACATAGTTAGGAGATTGGGTATATCATGACCTACTTGAAGATAGTTGAGTGATTGACAAAGGATTCACCATCCCAGATTTAACAAGAAAAGTTATCTCGCATGATTCTATAATTGCCTTGTTCAGAGAATCTCTGGCCAGAGTAATATGCCAAGATGGATGGAGATCCATGAAGGGCATTTTAGGAACAATGGCTAAATTAATAGAACATACATAATTAGATTTATATGAGTTGACAGAAATCCATACTCATAATCTAATTGAGATAAGAGTGGTGAAAGGAGTAATTGCACGGTAACTGTTTCTATGGAAGGGTACAGTCAAACCACATGACTTTCCTGACATTTGGGTAGTCATGATGCCTAGCTAGAGGCCAATCATGACTTGTATAATGATGTATCAAAATATCAATAGAGATTGATAAAATGATTTAAAGGAGTTTAAATCATGTGAGTTTTGAATAGAACTCACAATTACATATTATACTGCCAACATGGACAGGAACCCAATAGGTCACACACATATAGAGAAAAGGGTAAAATGGTAAAATGACAAGGATAATAATATTTGATATTATTATAAAGGTAGAGAGGAGAATATGATAATAATTAATTATGATCAAATAAAATTGTTCGCGAAACTTTTGAGAAATATTCTGTAAATTGGACCTAAATGAAATAATGTATTTTATGATTAATTATTATTGTCTTATAAGTGTTATAAGACTACTATAAGTGTTATAAGACTGATATAATAATTAATAGGACCATTGAAGAAATTATAAAGGGCCAAAGGAATGAAGATATTGGAGGAAGCCCTTCAGAAGAGGGCTACACGCCAACTCCATACAGAAGGGCTTAGAGGGCTTTTTCTTGGACCAAATTAATTTATATATATTACATAAGTGTTATGGAACTCACATATTTAATTTGGTTGGATTTGGAATCCATTTGGGTATTTAAATCCAATTAAATGCACAAAGGGCCTAGTTTGTGGATTTTGTGCATGGTCTTTTATGAAAAGATTTAATTTGGATTTAATTAAGCCCAAATGATTATAATTAATTCCAGAAGCCCAATTAATAATTCTCCAGCAATTTTAAAGAGCCCAATCTCATTAAGGAGTTGGAATTTTAACCTAACTATAAAAGGCCAACTAATGAGAATTAGGGTTAAGTGATTAAAACAAAAGAAAAGTCTTTTTCTCTTATTTCTCTCCCCCTTTTTTCACCACTTCCATTGCTAGCCTCTTGGATTTCGGTCAGCCCTAGTTGAACACCAATTTGTTGGTTCAATTTTCCCCTCTCTAGTGTGGATTACTCATTGGAGGTGTTCGATTTTGGACACTGTGGTTTGCGACAACCCGGTGCGAAGTAAAATCAACTGTTCAACAAAAATCAAAGGTGATTTTTCTTATTCTCATATAGTTATATTGTGTATTCATGGCAAGATCAGATCTAATGGTTAAAAAATTTTAAAATTCCGCTCATGTATGTGATGCATGTAACCGTTAAATTCCAACAAATAATTCTTTTTATCTACTACCAAAACAATAAATAAACCAATTGCATTAAGATGAAGCTCAAATAAGCAAGAAGACAAGGAAAAAGAAAAAGAACAAGAACAAGAACCAATTTTAGGAAACACTGAATTCATAGCACCCAAGAACAGGAAGAGCAAAAAAAATCAGAGACATAACAAGAAAATATACTCACTGGTGAGGGAGGGGAGGGGGAACGCTTACATCAATAGATGAGAGGTAGAACGCGAGTGAGGGAGGGAGAACACCGGGAAGGCGGGAGATAAGCGGAGGCCGGCGTGAAGGAGAGGGGTGGATTCAAGGAAGGAGAGATTGAGAGGCTATTTAGGGTCCGTTTGGTTGATGGTAGTCTGTGATCTATTAATATATTGTACAGTATAATACAATATGTTACAGTATGATTTTAACGATACGATATTTGGAAAAACTGTATGATTGTATGTGATTTTATAATATTAGTATTAAATTATCATAAATAATATACTAATTAATATTAGTTCTAAATTATCATAATAAAATTAATTATAGTAAAAAGTAAAAGTAAAAAGGTTAAAATAGTATAAATAAATATTAGAATCATGGAGAATCACCAAGTTGGTGATTCTTAAAATTAGACAAAACCATGATTTAAGAACCATGGAACAAAATCATAGAATACAATACAATGAAAAGAATTATGCTCCCAAACATTGTACTGTAAAGAAATATACATTAATGAATAATACCATACCACAAACCAAACAAGCTCTTGCTGCTTGAGGGAGAGAGGCAGAATAGAAGAAGAAGATAGGGTGTTTTATTATACACACGCACACATATATATACACACGCACGCGCACGCGCGCACACACACACATACCTATATACATACATATATATGTGTGTGTGTGTGTGTATACATACATGTGTGTGTGTGTGTGTACACACACATAGATACATATATACACACACATAAATACATACATATGTGTATGTATGTGTGTATACATGCGCGCGCACACACACACACAAACACACACATATATACACACACACACATATGTATTTATGTATGTATGTGTGTGTATGTATGTATGTATGTATGTATGTACATATGTGTGTGTGTGTGTGCGTGCATGTGCGCATGGGTGTGCGCTGCTGTGTATGTATGTATATACATATACATACACGCGCGCGCACACACACACACCGGATTGGCCGTGAACAGTAACTTTCGATGGTGGATAGTGTTGGGTTGGTCGTGAACAGTAACTTCCGATGGTGGATAGTGTTTTCGGGCTGAAAATCGTACCCGAAAGTAAAATATATTTTATTTGACCATCATAAAATATTGGTCATGGTGAGTCTGGGATTGAAATTTGAAGTGAAACCGAGATCAAATGGGCCTCCAAAAGTAAAAAATATGAAAAATCTAGTAAGTCAATTTTTTTTTGTAAAAAGGGTTGACTCGACTTTGACCGAATTTTTAAAAATAGTAAATGAACTACAAAAATTGCCATATTTTGCAAATTTTAATGAAATTTCATATAAAATATTTTGGTATAAAAATAAAAATTTTTGGTGATACCGGAATTTATCAAATCGGATCGGTTCAATTGAACCGGATTAGTAACGAACTCCGATTGGACTAAAATTTTGTGTACAACCTATTTTTGATGTGATAAAAATGATGTAATTAAATTTGAGGTGATTTGGATTTGGAAATTAGGAAAAATTAATTAAAGCTATTTAATGTGTTATTATTTGGCTTTGGTTAATTTGGATTAAATACACTAATGGACCCAAGCCTAAGCCCATTAAAACCAACTATAAAAAGCTGAAAAATATGTGGAATGCCAGAATTTTTCACTACCTTTTTCTCCCTCTTCTTGGCTGAAATCATCTTTCACCATTTCTTTTTTAAATTTCTTCCATCTTAGCCTAAATTATTCACTAAACCAAGCATAAGGAAATTATTTCTATCTCTCTAGATTATTATTTAAACCTTTATCCTTTGATTTGAGAAAGGAAAGCAAGAGAAACTAAGTGACAAAGCTTTAGATTTCAAAGAGAGGTAAGTGAAATTCATGATTTTAATTTTGTTTTGAGGTACCTGCAAGTGTTTTAGGGTGCCTAAAGTTCAATTATGTGATCAATTTGAGCTTTTGAGATCAATAAGTATGGTATTTAGTTGTTAAAGTATGTGGCCATGGTAGGTTCCCCAAGTGAAGGACAACCATCCAAGGCCAAAGGGAAGGGAAGGAAGCCTTTAGAGGCCTAAAGCTTGTGAAGAAAGTTAGTGACTAATAAATCATATTATTTTCCTAAATTTTTAATGAATTTTCTTTATGTAACTTAGGAAAAAATTGACTAAATGGTGTTTAATTGAAATTAATGTCAGAATAATACAATTAGACCTCAAATAAGCCTAGTAAAATGTTTAAATAAATTTTTAGATAATTATATGAGGACTTTCCATGTTGGCCAAATGCTTCCCTAAGGAGAATTAGTGTTTATTTTGTATATTTTGATGAAATTAAGCCGTAAAATAATTTACAGGTTGTGTAAAAAAGGTTGAAAAGTTTGACTGACAAATGAATTAAACAAAAAGAGTAATGAAAAGTATGAAAAAAATTGAATAATGGATAGAATTTAATGAAATTATGCCCTTAAAAATAGTCTGATAGTAAAATATGGTTTGAAATATAATTGGCTAGCTATAAGGATATCTGTACCGCGGTACAAGTCATGGCTACATGTTTTGTTATGGTATGATCACTGATCTCTATAACATCTGTTTATTTTGTTATCTGTTATATGAAAAATGGTCATTTGGGGTCATTTCTCAGTCTGTTTGTGGCCCTGTGGGGTCCACGTCTTATATATCCGATCTGAGAGTTTCTGTCGATATTGTACTAGGGACATTATGATAAGAATAAATTAAAAGTGTGAAAAGAAAGCTAAAAAATAAAGTTTATGGTGAAAGGGGCCTAATTGAAAAGAATATAAAGTTAAGGAAAAAAACGGTAATTTTACCAAAACATGCATTTAACAAATAAAAATAATTAAGAAATGACTATGAAGGGTAAAATGGTAATTTGATATCTCAACAGTGCAAAAAATAAAGTTTTGTATAACACAGGAACTAAAGTATAATTTTGTATGAAAATGTTAAATTAAGGGTTAATTGGTAAATTGTATGCAAAGTTATAGGTTAGAAAGGGAGTTAAGTGAGAATAATGGTAATTTGTTAAATATTGAGTAAAAAGGGCAATTTTGGTAATAATCGAAAATTTAAGAACTTAATTGAAAGGTTAATTAAAGTTATGGCCTTAATTAAAAAGGATTGCTAATAATGGAATAAAAATATCTTTTTAAAATACAAATGAATAATAAGCGTATAATAGTAATTATACTGGAAGTTTGTTAATTTAATCGTTACTTAATTAGCAAATTATATTGTGGGGAATATTATGATTATTAGTTATCACTGGGCATTCTTTATGCTCAGCACGTCGGATTTACTATGTGTAGGTACTGAAGAAAAGGACTACTAGTATACGGAAAGAGGAAGAATTTGGAGAATTAAAGATGAATTTTTGGTTGGCATATATATGTTTATAATAACTATTTAAAGTGAAGGGTTTAGTATATTTAATACCTTTTTATATATATGTAAATTATGCTTGGATGATGGAAATAGTTGATGGGTACAGTTGTGTGATGAAAGATATTTGAATGTTATTATTGATCTGCGGTGTCCCTAAGTGGCTGTGGTTTGTTTGATTTTCAAGAGGTTAGTCAAATTTATAGCTGTTATATTGTCAAATTTTTGTAAATTGAATAGTAATATTGGACAGTCATAGGTAAGCGACAATGTAACTTAAAAGTCATACTAATGGACTAAGATAAGAATTAGAAAGGTTAAGCAGTTTAAAAAAAAAAATTCGACTTATCGTACTGTTCCGTTAGGTCTGTTTGATATGGGTGTTATAATATATATCTATGTACATGTATATACATATACGTATATATGTGTATATGTATATATATACGTGTACATACATACATACATACATACATACATACATACATACATACATATGTGTATACATATATGTATATATATGCGTATATTTATACATATACATATATATATATATATATATGTGTGTAGATGTATATAAATATATATTAAAAAAAATAATTAAATCGATCGGTTAACCGAAATCGTTGATGTTTTCAAACCGTTGACCGAAGCCTAATCGAAAACTGAATCCCTATTTTTAAAAAGCTTTACTATTTTGTGGTTCAATTAACCTTAAAAATCGGTTTAATTTTGTACTGATTTTTTAATTAACATTTTTCGATTTTTTTGCTCAGCCCTACTTATTTTTCTTCTTCTACAATTCAATTACTTGCTCTTACATTCAAGATTTTATTTGGTCGAACCTTTTTCTTGTGTTTTGTTCATCTTCATCACTTCACTTCTCGTTCTTACCTAATTTCCTTACAACTTCTGTCTCTTTTTTTTTTTTTTAAATTTTCTCTATTTTTTGTCCCGTTAAATTTATGAGCAGCAATTAATTGAATGAGAAAGAAGGCTTTTTAGCGCTGAGATCAAGTGATTTATGCAAATTGCACCAATTAATTAGCACGTGCTATAAAAGAAATTATGCTTGGTGTACAATTTAACATTTGAAGCTGTATATTTTTACTATTGTGGCCTCCAAACTCATATTGCTCCCAATTTAACACTTGGAGATGTTAAGATACCATTTTATAAACACTTGTTACATTATATTATAGTTACGTAGCATCCATCTTATTTATTTGTCAATTGTGCATATTTATCACGTGAACTATGAACTTAAAATATTAAAATTATATTTCCAACGGTAATTTTACTTTTTCCTCCTCTTTTAAAACTCCATTTACAAAGAATTTTCTTTGTTCTTTCAATTGCAATATTGCCTCTTGTTTCTTGAGTAGTAATTTTGAAACATCCTACTTAATCGATACAATAATTAGGTACCTTGAAAATTTATTGTTTAGTTGGATGTAAAAAATGGGGAGTGATCATTTATGCCGTTGTGGATTGGTTGCGGAAGTAAAAATGATATGGACATCAATGAATTTAGGAAGAAGGTTTTTAAGCTATATAAATTATGGGGTAAGTTAGATAATTTATTAGCTTTTCTTTAGAAAAAAAAAAGGGAAATGCTCTATTTGATTCATTAGAATTACTCTTATGATTTTCTTTTTTTTTTTTGCCTAGAAATAAATGCTTGCAATTTTCTTTTATGGATTTACCCACCACTGCTTGCTCACTACAAGCAAGTAATTTTGGTCTATTTTGCAGAATAAAAGAGATGACACAAGAAAAAAAAAAAGTGGAGACAATGTTGGGAAAAATTAATGGAGGAAAATGCAAAAAAGATTATAAAAGAGAACCTGCTAATGTTTTCTTAGGCATGTGCCTCTCTGATCATTACTTAGGGCATCAACATCACTTTCTTTGTGCTCTTTTTTTTCTCCTTCAATAAAACCCCACCCCTAACTCTCAATAATTGTTGAGCTTCACCTCATCTTTAATTTCACCACAGTATTATTTTCTCCATTGAAATTTTTGCTTTGCTTTTGCTTGTGGATCTCTTCCTTCTTTCATTTTCTGTGTCAGACTATATATATATATATATATATATATATATATATATATATATATAATGCTTTTATGGAATTTCAATAGAAAGTAGAAACATGTTATTTTAATATATTTGGAAAAATTACCTTATAAAATAATCTATAAGAGAACTAACACATTCGAATAGATGTAAAAAATAAATGGGGTCAAAAAATAATGAATTGTCATGTATAATTAATAACCATCTATCTGCTATTTTTTAAAACTGTTTTTATTAAATATGACGTTAATTAATAAATTTACTCATACTTTCAATTTAGATATGTGAATTTTTTTCCGAATGGAAACATGCAGACACACGTAAATTTTACTTTTAACTACATGCACACAAATTTAGTTGAGAAATCATATCAGCCCATTAATATTTCACGTTAATTACAGACACAAGTTGATGATATCCTTGCTTTAAGTAATCTTGATGCACATGTTAATGTTAAGCAGAAATTTATTTAGGCAAGTTTTTTTTATCAACCAACAATATCATTATGAAAGAATATTACAAGAAATAGTTGTAGCCAACCTAGTACATCGACTAGGCAAACCCAGGTGTGCGGTAGTAGCAGGACTTACAAAAAAAAGGAGAAAAATCATAGCCAACTAAAAAAAAAATCATATGACTAGACAACCCAGGCCCTCATGAAGCACACAACCTTATAATTTACCGTCCACATCAAGGTTTGTATACTAGAGTAACCAAATAGTACAATAAAAAACCAGAGCACAGCAGTATCCAACAAAGTTTGCATACTAGAGTAACCAAAAATTGCAGCAGAAAACCAGAGCACAACAGCATAATCATCAAAATCCAGAGATACCAGAGCACCCAAAAATACCAGAGTCGACAGCAAAGATTTGTCACATACCAAAGCAGAATAGCTCAAATTTCACCAAGATTATGTATCTAGAAAAACCAAAAGAAAACATAAGTCAGATCCCTATCAACTCCCAGGTGAATGACCAATAAAACAAAGTGCAGGAAGATCGTGATAGCACCGAAAGTTAGAATCGTAGGGATAAGCAGGTAGAACGCACATCCAAAGTTCAAGCCAACATGCAATTGCACCTTATAAATGTGAACAGGGTGGAGGAGAAAGAGACGTTAGATGAGTCATCCAATAAAGTCACAAGCTCTGTTAAGACCCTATTTTGCAAGACAATTAGCAACCGCATTGCTTTCTCTGGTCTTATGGATGAAGGAAACTTTACTTAAAATTCCCAGAAAATAATCAATTTGATTAAATATTCGATCAAATTTCCAAGGTCTCTCCCCACGATTTGGCTATAACCAAGCGACAACATTTGAGGTATCCAATTTAAAGATCACTTTAGAGTTGAATTCCCTTGGGAACTCATGAAAAAAGCATAAAGCCTTTTCAACTGCCCAAAGCTCTGCTTGATTAGATTCCATGACTCTAAGGTTAACAGAAAACATACACAAGAATTCTCTTTTATGGTTGCGTAATACTCCCCCAGCACCTGATGGCCCTGGTATGCCTAGAGAAGAACCATCGATGTTCCATTTAAGGCCTGTAGGAGAGGGAAGCATCCAAAACGATAAAGTCTGGATTTAATAGGTTTGTGAATTTTTTTAAGGCCTTCCATAGCCAAAAAGAGATTTTGGTCCAAAAGAACATTAAGGTCTTTATGAGCCTTTAACCATAAAAAAGCCCTTGCTAGAATAAGGTGGAACGAAGAGTCCATGTTGCACGACCGACTCCTAAAGCAGCGGGAATTCCTTTCCAGCCATAACAACTAGAATGCTGCCAAGAAAACAATCAACCACACCTTTTTTTGGATCCTTCCTTTTGGAAGTTCATACCACTGCAGCAAAAAATCTTTCAAGGAGTAAGGCAGACAAAAGAAGAAACCCCACCCGTGTACTAACTTGTACCAAATAAAAGAGGAGAAGGGGCAATGAATGAAAATGTGATTTACTGAGTCTGAGTAGTTGTTGCAAAGCAAGCAAGATATGTCAAAATGAGGGAAGATACCAAGTTTACCTAGATAGTCTTTTATTCCTAGCCTTTCTAATAATGCCAACTAGAAGGTTATTTCCACCTTTAGAGGTGCAAGATTCTTCCAAATCAATCCAAAAGGAAGATCAGAGTTAGGAGGGGAAGGAAGAGAGGCTTGAATGCATGCATAAGCAGATTTGACTGAAAAAATCTCTCTTGGATCATATTTCTAAAATTTTCTATCATTTTTGACAGGTGTAAAGCAAAATGAATGAAGCAACTCATAGAGATTGTTAAGCAGATTCAATTTCTAAACCCACAAATTTCTCATCCATTGGAAAGACCAAGACCAGTTGCCATCAATCCAACTGCCACAGTTGATAATTAGTGCATCAGGATGCAGAATAAGAGAGAAGAGGCGTGTATACCGTAATTTAAGAGGCTTGTCCCCAATCCACAAGTCATGCCAAAAGAAGCATTTGTTGCCTCTACCAACTTTAATTCGAATACCATTTGCCAGAGGTAGAATTTTCTGCGCGTTAACAATATCTCTCCAAATAAGGGAGAGTTTATTAGAAGAGGAGAAGCTTAGGGAAGCCGAAATGTCCAAATGTTATTTGCTTATGATGATTTTTTTGCCACAGAGAATCATCTAAAGAATCAAGTCTCCTGAGCCACTTGAAGAGAAGACAAGAGTTCCTGATACCCAATGAGCTCATTCCCAAACCTCCTTTCTTCTTATGATTTTCTATATCCTCACAGTAATGAACTTGGCCACAAGTGAAAAACTATCTGTATAATCCAGTCTTGGAACCTGGTTATAGCCCTTAGTTACTAACCTTGCTTTGAATCTATCCACAGAACCATCAGCCTTCAATTTCATCTTGTACATCTATTTAGAACCAATAGCAGTTTTATCTAGTGGTAAAGAAGTTAATTCCCAAATCTTATTTTTCTCCAAAGCTTATCTTGAATTGCACGTTCCCATTCTAGAATGCCATTGGCTTCATGGTAATATTTGGGATCTTGGACTTTATTAATCTTTGCCAAGAAACAAAGGTATGCTGCAAAAAAATTAGGTGATGAAATAAATGGAAAAGTCCTTGGAGTATACTGCTTATCATAATTCTTTAAGGGCTTAAAGACACCTGAAAAATGACATACATTGTTAGCAACAAAATCAAACATCCATGCTGGAATGCTCCTTTGTCTGCTGCTTCATCACAATTGATTAGGTGGTTGAACAATTGCCTCCTCGTGTAGGACTACAATAGCATTGTTCTGATTAAAATGATTGCTATAATCAACTGTAGGATTTGTCGAGCAACTTGGAACTAAAATTTCTAGGACAGAATTAGACATAGATAAAGAAGTAAAATCAAATAAAGGATCATCTGAATGAGTTTCACATGGTGCTACTAGTACAGAGTGGAAATCATCATTTGAAACTTTGACTAATGGTAAAGGAGCTGCTATATCAAAGTCGATTCTATCTGTTAACTTGTAGGGAAAATATTTTCCTTGAATATTACATCTTTAGAAATAACATAACAGTCTTTTTTAAGATTATACAACTTGTAACCCTTCTTCCTTGGTGAAAAACCCAAGACAAACATTTATAAGCTCTCAGTGAGAACTTATCTTTGTGTGGCTTCACTACTGAAGAAAAATACAAATAGCCGAAAATCTTCAAACAATCATAAGAGGGTGTTTTATCAAACAAAATCTCATTAGGGGTCTTCCATGACATATCAACAGCAGGCCATCTGTATATCAAATAAGTGGCATAAAGAACACATCTCCCCAGACCTTCTTTGGCAAATTAGCTTGGATCATTAAAGATCTTGCTGCCTGTACCAAATGCCTATGTTTTCTTTCTATAGTGCCATTTTGTTACGGAGTATAAACATAACTTTTTTGATGCAAAATTCCATTTTCCTTCAACAAATCTTGAAATGTGATGCTTAAAAATTTAGTTCCATTATTAGATTTAACAGTTTTGATAATGCATTCAAATTTTGTTTTGACCATAGTTATAAAGGAACGAAATATCCCATACACTTGTGTTTTATGCCTCATCAAATAAGTCCATGTACACTTACTGTATTCATATACTATAGTCAAAAAATAATGAGCTTCTAACATTGAAGCTTGTTTGGATGTACCCCAAATATCAACATGAACAAGCTTAAAAATAGATTCAACAGTATACTCACTAATGGGAAATGGAGATCTTGTTTGCTTAGCCAATGGACATAACTCACAACAAATTTCTTCTAAAATGTTTTTATTACAATTTAGATGTTTCATCACAATCAAAGAAGGGTGTCCAAGCCTCTTATGCCATATATCAGAGGAAACAACTTTATTATTTTTCTTACAATGCTTAACTATCTCAACAGAATTAAGAAATACATTTTTCTTAGCATCTATATCTTCACTCCTTTCGAAGGCATCTCTATACACCAGGTATAAGTTGCTCACAACTTTTCCAATAGCCAAAACTTTTTTAGTCTTCAAGTCTTGTACGATATTGCACTCTGGGTAAAAACTAAACATTATCGAGGCATATTTTGAAAGCTTATTCATTGACAATAAATTATGAGTGAAATAAGGAATGTACAGGACATTTTTAAGCACCAGTTCAGGA
Source organism: Excoecaria agallocha (assembly GCA_037975025.1). Taxonomy (NCBI): domain Eukaryota; kingdom Viridiplantae; phylum Streptophyta; class Magnoliopsida; order Malpighiales; family Euphorbiaceae; genus Excoecaria; species Excoecaria agallocha. The sequence goes on along the minus strand of CM075806.1, from coordinate 17,542,923 downwards.
CCAAACTTAACATTCCCTTTAAACTTTACCTTTTTAATTTCTCCACTAGGAAGATGTACTCTTGTAGGCTTAACAACTTCAGTCAAATTAAGAAAAAAATCCCTCCTACTGCATACGTGAGTTGAAGCCTTGGTATCCACAATCTAGTTGCCGAACATATCATTATTAATTGCCATATATTTCTTTCTTGCATTAAAAGAACAGTAAACAAAATTACCTGCATATTCTGCTTTTGCAAAATTCATATATTCTACATCCACTAGTTGTTTCCCTTTCAGTAATCTCGCTAGTTCCTATTGTATTATAACAACTAAATCTGAACTGTTATCCTTATGTTTATCAGAATCATCTACATCATCAAGTGGAGACTCTGCCATGTTGATTTTTTTAGCCTTGTAACCTTCTTTCATGTTTCCTTTCTTCTGTTTTAGCTCTTTCTACTAGTCAGGATATCCATGAATTTTAAAACACATGTCTTTGTCATAGCCTTCAGTCTTATAATGTTCACAATACTTGTCTTCTTTTTTCTTTCCATCTTTCTTCTTTCGGTTATTTTTTACTCCAGTTTGACTACTTGCAATCATAGCAGATGCATTTAAAGCCTCTGAGTGCTAAACTTGAATTTATATCTATCTTTCTACTTTGAAAATCATGGAATACACTTTGTCTACACTAGGAAATGGGTTAGAAGCTAGAATTTGACTTTTAATATTATCGTAGGATTGATTCAATCCCATCAACAATTGCAAAACCTTTTACTTCATGTCAATCAGTTGAAGTTTCTTATTCAATTCACATTTACATCCATTACAAGAGCAAATTGGTAGAGGCTCAAGTCTATTCATCTCATCCCAACATTTTGCAAGCTTGCTATAGTAAATTGCTAAGGAATTATTTCTTTGTTCAGTAAAGCTTAGTTCTCATTGAATCTGATACGATTAAGGACTATTATTCTTCTCCCCAAACCTCTCTTCTAGTCGGTCGTAAAGAACTTTAGAATTAGGACTTTATATGAATGAATCCACTATCTCTTTTACCATAGAGTTTAAGATCCATTGTTTAATCATACAATCAACCTTCCTCCATCTATGGTATTCATTATTGCTCTCCGGAATACTAATAGATCCATCAATGAACCCTAGTTTATCCTTATCTTCTAAAGAATTCATAACTGACATACTCCAACCCATGAAGTTGTTGCTAGTCAAAGGATTGGCCATAAGAATCATACCTAGATGATCCAAGCTGTGCAATTTCTGAGGATTTTATTCATAATCTATAGTAACTCTTTCTCTCGATCGATTATCTCTGGCATTTCCACCATTTATCGATGAATCTACCCCTCCTCCATTTTTTTTATTCTCTATGTCTTCAGCAATTAAAAATCTGGATCTTTGCTACTTTGATACCATGAACAAATTCAAGAAGAAGAAGAAGTTATTTACTAGCTCAACAGAGCTTGAAGAAAGCTTAAAGATGAAAAACAAAGAAGCTTAATTATGTTATTAATCATTTAACATAAAAGCATCAGGTCACTGTATGAGAACTTATTTACACGAAAAAAAAGAGAAAAAATTACTAATAGTAACCACAGTTAGTTAACTATGGTTAGTTAACTTAAGAATAATTGTTATTTGACCTAACCAGACCAACTAATTCTAACAAGCTCTGTAAGTCATATTTCTACACATACTAAATTTTCAATCTCATAATACTATGATATACTATGGCTCTAATTTGACCACCAATGATTTTAAAACTAATGAAACAATAAACTCAATGGCTATATGACTATATTATAGTCTAGTAGAATTCAATGGTATAATGCTAGAGATTTAGTCTAAAATTTAAATTTTAACTTTAATGATTATTGAATTTAATAAAAAATTAATTTTCATTACGTGACTCGTGCTTTATTTGAAAATAAGCAAATTTCATATCTAATGATTTTGGATCTATTAGTGTTTCTCAAGAGGGAAAAATTAATTTTCATGCTTAACAAAACATTGAATTGTAAAAATGTTAAATTACATTGAACTTATGGGACTACCCAAAAAAAAGATGACCCTGCATCTAATAATAGCACCAATCCAAAATTATAAATTCTTTGAGGCTTTATATGCAACATTACTCAACAAATGGTAATTATTATGAGTTAAGGAAATTAAACTGCATTTTAAGTAAAAGAGCTATATACTAGCCTAAATTTTACCTAGTTAAGGATGTTCGATTTAGAACAATTTTTTTTATCATGGTTGAACTTTTTTTTCTTTAAATTAGTAAGTATTATGTAGGAACTATATAAAGGTTTGTTTCGTATTAATATTGAAATCAATATACAGTTACAACTTTTTAAATTCCATCTCAACAGATAGAGATAGTGCCTATTTTCTAATGTGATTATATAGCATCCCGGCCTTGAAAAATGGTTAAGGAACATGAGCACCCAGCTTTGTCATTCGACATATAGTTTAATAATCCATTCATTGGCCTATAATACATGAGCATCAACAAAATCACCCCATCGTCTCTCAAAATCTTAGATTATGAAGCTACCAAACACAAATGATTTGGAATTTTTCTTGGTAGTATCATAGTTCTCCACACCTCTTAACTTGGATGGGAATTTAAAGAAATTATGCCAAATACATAATCAATGAATTGTATTTGGTATAACTTGTGTAATGGCAGACTTAATGCTTTCAAATTGATAAGTCATTGTAACAATCAGTTAGATATCACCTATAGCGAAAAGCCAAATGGAAAATACCCACTTAAAGGTTTTTATATCTTTACAACCCCAATATAATCAACTGGCCATGAATGATGATTTACTTTAAAGAAGGAAGCAAAGGGCATTTTGTTCCTATTTAAAAAATATATGGTGTTGGAGCTGATTACTTTATGAAATTCCTTGTAAGCAGCTTTACCTTGGGGGGTGGATCCATATTACATTTCTAAGCTTGCCATTATTATCAACATCTACCAACTGATAGAAGTCTTTTTCTTTTCTCTGCATATCAAAAGTAAAAACTTGGGCTTAATACCTTATTTCTCCCCTGAACTTGTATTTAATTGCATTATTCATACCTGAACTTTAACTCAATTTAAATCGCCACCTTAACTTAAATTAACTACCATAACAAACCGCCTCATTAACTTATTTTGCTGATGTGGACAAGGAAGTGTAGTGCACATAAAAAGAGCATATGGTAACTTAAAATGCATACTAGCAACAGTAAAAAAAAAATTCCATTACAAGATTAGGCTTTCCTTTTTCAAAATCCCAATTCCATCTCTAACATGTCTTCTTACTCTTTCTATTGTTTAAATCCTTCTTTTGAATAAGTTGTCTGCTTCAAATTGAGTCACTAATATTCTCCAATCACTCTGAACAATTATGGAAAAATAACCCTAATGGTGAAAACTAATGACGGTGCTCCTATATACAAGTGTGGATTGGTAGCAGAGATGAAGTGCTCATGGACTTCATCGAATATAGGGAGATGGTTTTTTGGCTGCCAAAATTATCAAGTATTATTTTTATATTATTAGGTGTTGGGTAAAGCATCATGTTTTTGCTAATGGGTATTTGTTTAAATTTTTCAATCTCTCCTACAAGCTAATCTTATTTAAGTTATTTTTATTCGAATTTTTGGCACAGACCTAAAATGATTGCAATTTTTTCAGTTGGATGGATCCTCCGGTTCTAGATAGATCAAGACATGTGATAAATAGACTGATTAGAAGAGTTAATCATTTGAAAGAACAAATCAAGTTAGAGAGAAGGAACAGGGGATCAAGAATTTATGTAGTTGGTTTTATTCTGAAGTTTTTTTTGTTTATTTTATTATTATTTAGGGCAATTGTTATGCTTTGAAAAAAATCTAACTATGTTATGTATTGATGGTTATTGGCAGTATATATTGAATGCAATTAAAGAAAATTTGCTAATATAGCTTCATGTCTTGTTGTTGGCAGTATATGTAATTTGTTGATATGTACATTTAGTTTTGTTCCTTTGAAGAAACAAAAGTAATCATCCTAGTTTATTTTATTAGTATTAGATAACTAAAATTTGTGGTAAAATTTAAACAATGTTTCATACATACCATAACATTAGATTCATATCTAGCAAAATCACAAAAAACATTGTGACATATCCATCATAGAAGCAAAGTAACATTAGTTACATCCCAAAATATCAGTTTAATATATCCAACACGATATTGCTAAGTCATAATACATCATAACAGCAAAGTAGCATCGGTTACAAATACATGAAGTCAACAAGAAAAAACTATGGCTGTGTAGATGAGTTCTTGTGAAATATTTTTTTGTGAGGTTGGAATTCCAAGTCAATGTTATACATTATAGCTTTCTGAATTGGTTGAGAAGAACAAACTAAGGTTTCTCTATATCCTCTTCTCTCAAGAAAATCACCAGTATGCTCATTATACATAAAGCCGTAACCATATTGTCCTCTTCCTTTTCCCTTTCCTGGTCTGCCTCGACCTTTTCCTGTACCTCTGCCACCATTAGAAGGGCCAGTAATATTATTATGACGAGGTACATTCGTTGAAGGCACTTCTATATACATAGTCTTCCCTCTACCTCTGCAACCATTAGAGGGGCCAACAATACCATTATGATGAGCTAAATTCATTGAAGGCACTTCTGCATGCATAATAGTTTTCCCTCTACCTTTACCACCACTAGACACACCCTTTCTTGACTTTGGTTGCGAGTTGTATTTTCCATTTAATGGCACTGTATCATTTCCTACAGGCACCGTAATAGCATCAAATGTCTTTCTCCTCCTTCCTCTATTTGATCCCTTTCCTGATACAACTTCTGCCATTTCCTGCAATTAAAAGCATTGTATATTCATCCATAGTTCAAACAAGCATAGATATTCAACATTGTATATTCATTACCATTTGCATTTCATTCATATGAGGCTCATTTATGCTCGATCCATTGCAACATTCACATCTGCATTTACAGGATTGGTGGCCTTCTACACAAACACAATGAATAAGAAAAAGTTAAACTATAACTCATAAATTATAAGTCATAAAATACAAGTCATAATAGGAAGAAAGCATACTACCTTATCTATGCATCATCTTTTGTTGTGTCCACATTGGTGACATGAACTACAAGTCATCACTTTACCTCTATTGGATTTCTTTTCAAACTTTTGCATTGGAGAATCAGGTGCTTTCTTCCTAAGTTTTTTAGGTCGACCAGGCATCTTTTTTTTTATAGGAGAGGGTACTATGGCCATATTTGAAGATTTTGGCCACATCTTCATGTTTGTTATAGGCTAGACGAAATGACTGTATGCCTTTATATATGTGCCTTTCCTATACCAATGTGATCTTCTGCTATGATATTAAGATGGAACATGGCTACAATGGCATGGCAACAAGGTATACCTTTTAATTGCTATGACCTGCATGTACATGTCTCATTCTTTAGGTCTACAGTATAGCCATAATCTCCTTCTGCAACTTCAAAGCCAACGTCTCCATTCTAGTTGAGTTTGCACTTGGTTGCCATATCTCTATTCATTGAAACATTTCATTGCTTCAGGTGACACATCACTGATCCAAGATGCAGCAAAAGTTCTCATGTTAGCAATCCTTTTCATCATTTTATGTCTGATCTCCTCAAGCATGGTGATTATAAACTTATGCCTTGCAATCATTATCCATCCATTAAAGGCTTCACACATGTTGCCTACAACATCACATTTAACCTTTGTATTGAAATATGCCATACACCACATTTCTTTGTTATAAGAAAAAAGGTCCTCACAAATCCCTGCACTAAGTTTACTAAGATCTTTCAACCTATCTTTAAGTTGAATCTGGAAACTGGCCTTAGAACACAACCAGAACTTCTTCCTTTTCTCTTCCCCCCTCCACTTATTTTTCCAATTACTCTAGATGTATCTTGTACACATCCTGTGTTTTGCCATTAGTAATAGTTCCTCTATAGCTGGAACCCAACCCTTGAAACAAATATGTACGCATAAATATTCAATAACCAACACATAATCAACTTAATAAATACAACCAAATAAGTAACTACAAGTGCGGCATATATATTAAAAAATTAGCACATAATCAACTTAAAATCAAATGTATTTAAATGATTAACACATTACATTTTGCATGTCCATTGTCACAATGATGCCATCTCCATTTGCTAGGCATAGATCATATTGCACAAGCCTTATGAACCATGACCAACTTTCTTTTGTCTTTGTCTGAACCATAACCCAAGCTACTGGATATATTTGGTTATTTCCATCATTTGACACAGCTGACAGAATCTGCCCTTTCATAATACCCTTCAAAAAAATCCCATCAAACCCAATAATATTCTTGCAACCCTCAATCCAACCCATCTTAAGAGCATTTAAACATACATAGAATCGAACAAACATATTTCCCCTTGGTTCACTCTCACTATCAAACTTAGGTATGCATGTGCGTCCTGGGTTAGTATGTCTAATCATGTTAGCATAGTCTAATAACCTTGCATACTCTTCATTGTAATTACCCATAAACAGCCCTAACACCTTCATTTGCCATCCTACAAACTATTTTACCTACATATATACCATATTCCTCTTTAACCAAGTCTTGCATTTACCACAGATAAATTGATGGTTAAGAAATTATCCTTTCCTTGTATCTCCTTACAAAGAATACTGTGTTACAATGTTTGTTCCTATTTGACCTATAACATTTGTGAAAAGGCTAGTAGGTTTTTATGATGAAATCATTACTCTTTTTATCTAGAGAGGCATGAATAATCCAATCACAGCTTGCTTTACATATTACCCTCACTCTGATCCTATCACTTATGTAAAATTTCACATCTATTTCCCTTTGTCCAACACAGTTTTTAACAGCCTCACTCTGATCCTATCATTTAATTTACCCTTTTTATCTCTTTTCTTGATCCCAACACTAGTTCATCATAACTAGATCCTTCCCCTTCCCCTTCCTCTTCCTCTTCACTACATTCAGATCCTATGTCATCACTATAAAAAAATATTTCATCTCCACCTAACTGACCTGTATGTTTATTTGGCTGCTTCCCTCTAATATTATCAAAACCTGGATTTACTCCAGCTTCTCCTAAAGGTATATTGTCATATTTTTTTAACAAATATTTTCTTTTTATTAAATTTAAAACTCCTTAATTCTTTCCTAGCCTTTTTTAACTCTTCATCATTTTCACTGTCCTGACCAAATTCTTCATCCTTATCATGTAAACTCTCTTCACTCTCACTACTTTCCCATTTTATTTCATTGCCTTCTTTATAATCTAAATTTTCTTCTAACTCAAGATCTGTATTTAGGTTTCTAATAGTACTGCCTACCCATCCCCAACTTTCTTTCCCTTTCATCCTTACCTATAACTCCTTTTCCTTTTTTCTTTCCACTCACATATTTGTCGGCAAATACCTTATCACATTCCTTTTCTTTTCCCTTTCTAATTAAAGATTTTGCTCTAGAAAAACTAACCCTACTATCCCTTGTGGGGACCATATTTTCACCCCTACTTTTCTTGTCATTTAAACAATCACTCATATGTGCATCTGAACTAATGTGTACAAGGTGAACATTAACCTCGTCTCCATCTTTTACTTTCTCTATTACCTCAGTTAAATCAACATCATTTTTAATCTAAAATAAGACCTATTATTATTAACTTCATATATATAATCATCAACCTTATCATACCCTAACTCTTTACTGATTCTGTCAAAATAAATAATGGTAACACAATCAATATCATGTCGAAACCCCCCATCTTTCCCACCAACATACCTTAGCATTGGATCTGTTACCATTTGTCAATCGTGGTGGAAATGCCACTTTGCAACACTCTTCATTGCTCAGTAATTGACAAAAAATTATGCTTCAGTTGAATAAACTAAGATCGATCTTCTCTTGCTAACACCATTTCCCTTTGCTTTTTTATAAAGGTAACGAACAAATGGGAGAAAAATCTACTCGTGGCTTAGGTTAATTTCACTTAATTTTTTTTAATAAGTTATAAGCGTCAACTATGCATTGGTTAATGTCCACATTAGCAACACGTGTTTCTCACGTAGGGATATACTTTTGAACTTTGTTGGGAATGTGGTTTTTTATGGTAGTTAATTTAAGTTAAGGTGGCGAGTTAAACTAAGTTAAAGTTTAGGTATGAATAATGTAATTAAATGCAAGTTCAGGGAGGAAATAAGGTATTAAGCTAAAAACTTACGAATAGATTTTACATCACCTTTTTACAACTCAAGCCTCTTATAACTATTTACGAAGTATAATTCATGTTTTTAGGATCACTAGATTGAACTTCCATTAACCATATGCTCTTTAAAATGCTTAACCCATCTCCATCATTAGCTTTCAAGGTTTCTTTTCATAAAATTTGTCGTAAACCTATGATTAGCCATTAGTTTATATAACAATGAATCAAGTTCACAAAAATGAACAATTTTGACCTTTGTAACCCTTCGTAAATTGTAAAACCATATACCCGGTTCGATTTTAGACTTGGATATGGAATGCCACATACGATCCTAAATTCCATAAGATGACCAAATACAAAATTTTCTATTTAAAAATCTTATCACTTTCACAAACACTGTTCATTTTATAGAAATTTTAATAGAATTTCCCTTATAATTGTTTAAAACCTCTTACAAGAAAAATCCCAATACACTTGTATTTCAAACTATCCTATTATTCATCTTTATTTCAAACTCTATTCTCATAATAATATGTCCATCCTTTATAATTTCTGAACTCAATCTTAATTAGATTAAAAATATAACCACATTCAATATACCATACATGTCCAGTTATAATTTACATACCCAATTTTAGAAATATAATTTAACAATAACCATATATTTACTCAATTTTTGTCACTACCATATGGTGAACATGCCAAAATTTCCAAAAGATAACAAAATAATATAATTATGTATTCACCTCAAAATCATTCACTTTTACTTTTGTGACTTAGATTTTATTTTAGATTCACTTTAACTTGTCTTTAAATTTCTTCCAAAATCTATGCATAGAAAGAAAACTACGTGCTAAGCTATATGCTTAGTGGTGTTTAAGCAATTCTATTTTTCACTCAATTAAAAAAAATATTTATCAACCACATGCTTAATATTCATTACTTCACAAAACAAAGACATCTTCATTTGTTGCCAAGCATAAAAATTATTAACATCAATATATGAAATTTAGACATTGAAATTTACTATATTTAGTTAATATTACATTACTTAGTGTTTAGTTAATGTTTACATTTTAACTTACCACTAACTACCTATTTTCATTTAAAGTTTATTGATTATTTGTTATGCGTATATTTATTTAGCTGTATTTGCCCTAAGTAAAATCCAATAGAATTGGGTCCAATCGGATAAGCAAAATTCAATATGGGACTAAGTTCTTGGAACCATTCGGTCCATTTATATGTCTCTTATTATTATTATTATTATTATTATTATTATTATTATTATTATTACATACATACATACATACACAAACATATACATACATATTTACTTATATATATGGATAAAGCTCTTAGAGCCATTTTGTTCATGATTCAAATTAAATATCCTACATCGGAACAAAGTTCTTAGAGCCATTCAATCTGGTTTCATCTGTAATGACATAGTACTGCTATGCCAATTTTTCATGTTCCTCCAATTCTTATATAGTTTTAGTAAGGGCAAATATAATTAGGTTTATAATCCATTTCTTCGTTATAACCCAGTCTCGCCTCATAGTCTTCTTTCAACATCGCTATTATGTAAAGAATTACCTAATTTATGTTTTGCTCTAAGAGTTAAAATAAACCTTTCATGTATACACTAGTTTCGACCAAAGCATTACAACGTAATATCCACAAATAATTTACTTAAAATCATGATTAAAACTCATTAATTAAAGCTGATTAAGCATAATGCATTAGGAATCACTTGAATTACATCTAAGGCCAATTCATGGCTCCCAACTTAAAATCCACTTTTCTTCAATGAATATCTTCAATTAAGCACTTATAATAAAGTATTTATCAACTCAATTCAGCAAAGTAATATGCAATTTAAGGGTTTAGTAGTTAACATAATGTATGTAAAATGACAATTTTGCAATTTAAACCCCTATAATTCAAGTAACTCATCTCATATCACTCATTCAACATCCAATTAGGTATTTAAAACATCAATTTCATAAAATTCTAATCCACATGCCAAAAACCTTAACTTACATAATACATAATTTTAGAGAGAAATAGATTTGCATGAACACATACCAATTTAGTTGTCAATTTCTTTAACTATATCTTCCAAAAACTCCAATTCATCATCATTTTTGCATTTCCTTCTTCTTCAGCTTCATCTCACTCTTTTTATTTTCATAAATCCACAATTTAGCATAAATATCTCAACTAAAAATATGTAAAATCAGATATTAATGTAATTTTAGTTGGTTATTTACTCTAATTTTTTTAATTACTTTAAAGAATAATTAAACCCCTCAAATTTTCTCCCAAATCCTGAATCTCTAGGTATGGGTTTTCTTCCTTTTTCTTCAAATTTCAGCCATTAATCATCAATTAAGGAAGGAATTGAAGATGATCTCATGACTAATGGGGGAAAAATCAAATATGGGGGCAAAATGGAGCGAGAACCAAAGCAAGAAAAAGGGAGAGGTAGGGCTATCATTGCGCGATAGAGAAGAGGAGAGGGAGAGAAAGATGATGCCGGATGGAGGTTGCTCCAGCAAAGCAATGGTGGCAAGTAGTAGCACCATGATCGAAGAAAGGAGGAGAAAGAAGAAAAATGAAGAATGGAGGAGGATTTATTCCTCTTGGAATGGCAGCCAAACAAGTTAAATACCACCCCAAAATAACATAGTTTTGGGGGATAAATGGGTAAAAATTTCAATTTAGTCACTCTACATTCCATTTGGCCCTTTAAACTAATTTATTCTAATATTTAAATCCCCATCCAGGTATAAATTAAAATATCAAACTTCCTTTTCCTCTATTATTTTTTTACCACTTATTATTAATACTTATTTACTTTTATTTTATGCTTATTTTATTTTATCGGGTCATATCTAGAATCGGGTTGACTAACGATACTATTCGAGTAACTGGGGTGCGGAGTGTTACTCAAACCATCATCTTCCATTTCAGCATTAAACCTAATAGGACAATTTGACTTCTTACTAAGTTTCACATATTTAGCTTTGTTATCCTCATTGCAACTAAATGTGATGGACATGCTATTCTGCCCACAACTTTTACAAGACCTTTTCCATACACCAAAACCTTTCCTTATAGCATATTCTTCATAAAATTTGAACATGGCATTAATAGAAGGAAAATTCATACTTGGAAATACAATTATCAGATGACAAATACAACAAATAATGGTAATTTAGTCTAGCAAATTGCATCCTTAATTAAACAATTTGTCTCTGATATGCTTTTTGTAAAGCTTAAATACCGCAAGTATACGGTGTACCGATTATAGTACTTCAGATATCGATCCCACGAGGAATGTTGATTAATATTGTACACTATTACTACTCAATTTTAATCTTGTTTACAATGCTCATTAATTTGCAAGTTAAAACTATTATTAACACTATACTACACTAAATTAAATATTATTCTACTTTAATGATAATCCGAGAAGACTTATGAATATGATGAATATAACATTTACATAATTATGGAATTTGATCTTTTTCTCTTATTTATAATTCAATCTTTATCATGCAAGCCAAGTTGGAATAATGTTCTATGTCGCAGCTCTCGCATCTAGACTAGATTATGCCTTAAACATGCATTTATGGTTCTAAATCGCAGCTCTCGCATTTAGACAAGAATTACGTAAACACACATTCAAAGAATAAAAACCAACCTATAACAACTATCTCCACATGTGATCTCTCAAACTATGCTTTGATAATGAATTTCCTATTAACTTTCAATAAGACGTTGCTCTCGCTAACTCCCTTATCTATGACCATTTTGTTAATTTTCAGAGAAGGAATTGCCATCTCGAAGGTCGTCTTCCTTAACTTATAATGATACTAATAAAGTTTTAATAGCAAATACTACATATAAAGATAAATGAAAGAGAAATGAACATATATACGAATAACAACAATCAAATTGCTAAAAAGAATTCATAATAATAACAAAGAAGAAGAAGAAAAGATTAGAAATAGAAGAAGGGATCTCTCAACCATTCTTCCTTTCACCAAGTGTAGTCTTCTTCATTGTATTTGCCTTCTCTTCAAGCCATAAAACTAAAATTAAAACCTACAACTATTTTATCTACTTACACTTTTAAATAAAAATGAAAATAATAAATGATTGATTTTTTCCTCCCTTTATTATTATAACTTCTAGGGTATTTATAGATTTCCAAGCTTTATGTCCCTTCAAGTGCCTCTCCATAGGTATGCAACCCTTGGTGAAAAGTCATGCCTCTTTAAAATTTGATTTGAAATTTAAATTGCATAACCACCATTTATATTTATAACTTCCTTGCCAAGCATTGTGACCCTTCAAACACCTTTCCATAGCAACATAACTCTTCAAGTATCCCTCTATAAGTACACATCATTTGGTGAAGAGTGGTGTCCCTTTGAAGTGCCTTTTAAAAAAATAACTAACTAACGTCTCTCTGTCGTGCCCGCGACACCTGTCGCGCTCGCAACAGGACACGGAGTTTCTTGACTTATTTTTACTCCTTCTCCACATTTTCTCCTTTTTATCCTACATAAACAAAACTTGACAAAATACATTAAACACACCTAATTCTAACATAATTTAATACAACTAAATATTATTTTGGTAATAAAACATGGATTAAATATGAGCTATTTAAGCTCATATCAGTCTCTAATAAGTTTGCATTAATTTTATGCCATTTAATGGAAAATTATAGAAATAAATGCTATGAGTAAAACTACCAAATTAAGACAAGTTATTATAAATTTCAAAAAGAAAAAGATAAGTTATTATATTTGGTTTTCAAGTCCTTACAAGATATATAAGAATACTTTCTAGCTATGAAATTTTCCAAAATATACAATTTTACAATATTTTATAGAATGCACATACAATATTTTCTTTTCCCTTCAAATGTATAAAAGTACATATGAATAAAAGTTCGAATATAGATTTTGACTAGCATAATTCCGTATTTATGGTACTTTTCACTTTTTGACCATTAGATCAGTATTGATTTGATGGTCAAAAAGTGGTCAGCACATTAACACTACAAAAAAATAATTTTACCGATGGTTTTTAGTAACGGATATCAAATCCATCGCTAAAATGACAGAATAACAATAGAATGTAATATGCATCAATAGAAAAATGAAATCTAAAATATGGCGACATTTTTACTGATGGAATTGAAAATTCGTCGGTATAATTGGTGGCAATATTTGGTGCTATTTTTTAAGGATGGATTTAGCGACAAATATGTACATCAATAAGGAAATTTGTCATTTGAGTTATATAGCGATGGAATTTTCATCAGTAATGTAAATGGAATTTTATGTTTATAGGATTTAGTGACAAACTTTTTGACGGTTTTATATTCCGTCGGTAAATAAAGGCGGCATTTTTTGATGCTGCTTTTAGCAACAAAAATAGTGACGAAATCGTAAGTTATTGCTATGGGTGGCTTCCGTCGGTATTCTTTTATTATTAAAAATAAATGTTCAAAATTTATTTTTTTCTTTAGTAATAATAAAATAATTTACATATAATTAACCAACCTTTAGCAACCCCTCGAGAAGATTAGATTTATCTTTAACCCATCCCACCCTACCCCTCTCCGTGCCTCGACGGCAACGTTACCACCACAAGCGATTCGACCCCTCATTCTTCCTCCACCACCATGACCAAACTAACTCCATCGAAATCCCTCTCCCTCCCTTGCTCTTTATATTTCTTTATCCCTCTCTCTCCCTCGTGTGATCTGTCTCTCTCTCTCTTGCTTAATCTATCTTTCTATGTGTGTGTCTCTCTCTTGCTTCAAGCTCACTAGGCTATTTATTTCTACCTAATTTTCTTGTTTAAGCTGTGGATGTTCTTGGGTTAAGATTGGTTTGTCGTTATTATGTTTTATAAGTTACGATGTTAGCGATCAGTGAATATTATCCCTACCACCAAGAGAGGATCGGATGTTATTATCCCCACCGCCAAGAGCGGATCATATGTTATGATCGCCACCGTTGAGAGCGGATCAGGTCGAAAAAGGTGTGAAAATGCCTTGAGAAATTCTCATCCATCGCCAACGGTGACTTTGAAAAACCTCCTAGACAATATAAGCAATCGTAAAGCAAGTTAGTAAATATTTATAAATGCTTGAATGGCACAACTCTATCACTAGACTAGATGTCTATCCCGAGCGTGAAATACAAAGGCTTCCCTTTATTGTAAGTTCGCCTGCTAGGTTCGATATTATTCTTGAACTCAAAATGCAAGATGCCTTCATTTGATCTCTATTGACTTGTTCGCCAGGTTCGGCGTCTATACTGAACCTAAAATGTGAAATATACAATTATGACTGGCACCTCCATCTTAATTTCGATTGGATGATAGAAGTATCCCAATCCAAACAGGTAACTCCCTGCAAGCGGATAACTCCCTTGAACTTTTAGGGTCAAAATTCTCTGCTTGGCACAACTTATCTGCTAGGCTTGATATAGACAAAAATGCAAAAGTTAAAGTTCATCTATCACCAAGTTAAATGCCTCCGTTAGGCTTGATGCTTATCTTGAGCTCGGGATGTGAAGTGCATCCGCATCCGTTTAATCTCTATCAATTAATTTGCTAGATTCAATGCCTATCCTGAATCCAAGATGCGAAAATCAACAGCTGAGTTAACTAACTTGCTCGAACAAATATCCGAGCAAAACAATGTTAAAGACTGAAATGTCATCTGTTGCACCTGATGTAGTAAATCTAAGATACAATTCTTGACTAAACAGTTCATTATGTACATTCGATCGTACTAAGTAATTGTTGATAGAGTTGTGTACCACAATGCTTGGAAAGCATATTGAAGTTCAGGGAGTATTTTCCTTAGCCGATCTTATACATTCTCCATGGGTGATTTACACGATTCTCCTCAGTCAATTTAATATTTTATTCTTAATTGATCTTATTAAGAAAATTACTTGAAATAAGAATTACAGTCTGCGGATGCAACTAAGAAGAAGATCCAATATTATATTTGAATAATTCTTACAAAGCGGGGACAAAAATCATTACAATGACAAACTACACTTTTATGTCTACTATCTCTACACTAGAAGAAGACCCCATAGAAGCATTGGTAGGAGGCTTAGGAGATTCCGCTATTTCCCCAGCATTATTCTCTGTCAACAAGAAAGTTACAGCCTCAGTTCTGATCTCTACACCAGCGTCTGGTTGAGACAATGTAGGGTCTCGAGGGACTTCATGATCGACGTCGCTAGTAGGAGGATCGGGCAAGATACCAAGATCATCCATTTAGCTGAGATTAGCTTCAGGGAAATGCCTGCCGGCTTCATAAATTAGCCGAGTTAGCAACCTTTCTTGGGCTTTTACTAGTTGATCCAAGATGTCCTCCTTTTGGGAAGAAATTTCTTCCTCAAGCTTCCTTCTCTATGCCCTCTCTTCTTTCAAGGTAGGTTGCAATGAATCTCGCTCCCCACGCAAAAAATCACACTCGAATTCAGTCTCGGAACATTCAACAAATAGATGGGTACACTCGCCCCTCAGTCTAGTTGCCTCTTCTTTGAATTTTTGCACTAAGGTACTCTCAGCTGTCAGACATGCTACATCCCCTTTGAGGTAGTCGACCTCTTTCTGTCGAGCTTTCAAATCTTAAGAAAGAAGGGTGGGCTCCTTTTTCAGCTTTTCAACTTCCGATCGGGCAAGCAAAAACTCCTTTCTGGTTGAATCATATTTGACTTCCTCTTCTCTCCTAACTCGATCGAAATCTTTCCATTTTTTTCGGCAAAAATTAGCAACGCCATGCAAACGTAAACCTCTCTTTATCAACTGAAATTTAGAATAAGAAGAAGAGGACGAGATGAGTAATCAAGAAGATAACGGATAATAGGAAGAAAGGTCATCTAGAATAAGAATCTTGAAAAAATACCTCCAGACTTTGCTGTTGAAAAAGGCTACATTCTCGGGACAGCATGTTAGGATCTCCCATTGCCTTAAAATTGCCCTCATGGAGCATGTCTTGACACAAAAAGCTCGACACCGCCTTATTTTCAATAGATCAGCCATCACCAAATTGATTTTTTAGAACTTCTCATAGTGACGTAGCACATCTTTCAGAAATTCTGACAGCAACGCTCTGAGTGGACTCATCCCGAAGGGCCTCTTTGCCCCTTGCGGCAACCTTAGCATCCGCAGCAGCCACCAACTCGATAGCTTTCCTCCTGACTGCCTTTTTAGCTCTCCTCTGTGCAGTTTCACCTACTGGGGATGCGTTGGTTTTAGCTGATCTTGTTTGAGGAAGAATAGGAAGCTCTTCCTCTGAATCGATTTTATCCCTTAATAAGAAATGCTATAGGGGACATTGACCCTCTGATAAAGGTTGTGCAGTAGTAGACACCGGAAGAAGCTGAGGGGGATGGGAGATCGGAGCACTAGCGGAGGACATGGAAGCTTGTGCTTCTGAAGAAGACACAAGCTTTCTCTTCTTCGACTTTCTCTCTTCCTTGGTTGAACGTTCTACCCCCATCTTTGCCTTAGCTCGGTTAGCCAATTGCTTAGTAACATTGTCTCCCTTGGCCATCACGTCTGCAGCAACAATAACAAAAGATAAGTACTCTTCAGCCAATATAGATTTCATAAACATGTAATGCACTTAATTATGATGCTCATGATCTGTGCCAATATCAACATCAGATTACCAAGGAGATAATTAGAATTATATGGCATCTTAAATTTCAATCCCTACAAAGATCGATCGGACTTTTTGTACTCCGAAGGCAGTAGTTACATCCAATCGAATTATATACGCGGTAAGTCCTCCAGTCCTTACCAAAAAAAAAATTTCTTTAAATTTCAAAGGCATTGAAGGGAAGCCGCTCATTGTCTTTATGACCAAGAAGTCCCTAGGTCATCATATTAGACTTAGGGTAGGTCATAACAGGGATCTCTGTTGAGAAATCATTTTGTAAAAAAATCTCAGCCATCCCCTCCTATGTGAATTTTGAAGGGTGAGGCATGGTCCCATGACCTTTCTAAGCTTCGAGGAAGGTGACGGAGACCATCTTTCACGGAGGGTGAGAAATAATGATGATGTTACGAAAAATAAAAAATGAAGAAAATTCAAAGGCAAAAGTTGTCCACTTACTTGGGAAATACAATATCCTTGCAAGAAATGTTGAAATCTCTGAATCTTTAGAGTATGAAGCCCCAAAAACCTTTTTCGTAGAAAAGTTACAAATAAACTTCACAAAGAGAATTTGGCAGAGTACTGTTAAGAATCGATAAAAGGATGAAAAGGTCGCCCAAAAATCACCAATTTATAGGCTCAAAAACTTTTGGAACTTTCCAAACACCTCAACAATTGAATAACCGCCATGCGTCTCCAAATCATTATGGTGCTTTTGAAAAATGAGGCATCGCCCTCGGTACACGCATTAGCAATAAATGCATAATGACTGAAATGAATAGGCATGACTTACCAGATTCAAGCCAATTTAAAAGATCCCACCAAAATGATAAAGCACTAAATCGGCCCTTTTGCTGAAATATCGATCTTAAGTTCACTTCCGTCACCCATCCACAGAGCAATGGGATGATCGAGGTCTCTGATCGGATGCTCCTAAAAGGCTTGCAAAAATGGCTCGACAAGGCAAAAGGCAATTAGATTGAAGAACTATAAAGCGTCTTATGGTCTTACAGGACCTCTCCAAGAGCTGAAATTGGTCTATTATCCTACTGTACAGTATTCTGTTCCGACCAAATGAACGCCCAGGATAGATGCCAAGATTTGGACTTATTAGAGGAAGGAAAAGAAGACGCATACACCAGGATTGTAGTCTACAAACAAAGAATCATTAAAAACCACAACTCAAAAAGGCAAGAACCCCCAATGTGGTTAATCTTGTGCTCAAAAAGACAAATGTAGGCATGGGAAAGGCTGGAAATGGAAAGCTCACTCCAAATCGGGAAGGCCCCCTATGAAATCTCCAAAGTCCTCAGCTCCGATACTTATGGACTCGGGACCCTTAAAAGATCAGACATCTCCAAAAGTCAGAGTGTCCAAGAAAGGAAGAGGGTATTCTTCATTCTTTCTCCATCTTCGAAAAAAAGGTACATTTTCATTTGTTTGTTATTAGGTTTGTTTTTCATTTGCAGGTTGATTCCAAATTCGATCAGCATAATTCAATAGTCGTGCAGCTCATTCGCTAGGGTTGATGCCTATCCCGAACCCAAAATGTGAAAGCCTATAATTGGCCAAAACATCTCCTGAATGGATAACCTCCATAAAGCCACTAATTGGTCAAAATATCTCCAGAAAGGACGATCCCCATAAAATAACTAAGGGCATTAACCTATCAGTCGGTATTGTCCAAATCGCCAGGCTTAACACAACCGAAGATGCGAAAGTTAAAATCCATTCACTTACAAGATAAGTCCCCTTTGCCAGGTTCGACGTCCATTCCGAGCCAAAGATGCGAGGTGCATTCATTTAAATCTCCATCAATTTATTTACCAAAATTCAATGTTATTTTAAGTCTAACATGTGAACATCACCAATTGAGTTAATTATCTCTTCTGGGCACTTGATATGCAAAGTCGTCAAAACTTCAAAATAATGAAAGGACCAAAAGGTCATTCGCCATACATGATTCTCCAACGAATATCCGATCGGCTAATACTTCAATCAAATTAAAGATCGAAAAGTCACTTACTACATTTGACGCATTAAATCTAAGTCACAACTCTCACTTGAATAGAAAGTATGTTTTTAATCTGATCGAATTAAGCGATCGTCGATCCAAGATAGTTGCACATTGCGATGCTTGAAAAGCACATTAAAATTCAGGAAGTATTCTCCTTAATCAAATTTTACGCATTCTCCATGTCTGATTTCATATGCTTTTCATGGTTTCCTTAACTATTATCATGACAAAATTTTGTCCAAAATAAGAATTACAGCACGAAGGCACAATTGAAAGGAAAATCGGCTTTCATATATGAAGAGTTCTTACAAGTTACAAAGAGAAGAAGAAAACCATTACAAAAGATAAATTATTATGAAAAACACCTATCCTTTTATATCTGCAATAGCCTCTGTTTCTCTTCTATCCCGCCGGCATCCTCACGTTTCCCTCGACGGGAAGCAGCTATGCCATGTAGACGTAGGCTCAACCTGGATTATCATGAAGTTAGAATGCAATCGCAATGGGTAATGTTCATTTAGGATAACATCCCAGGAAAAATAGCCTGACCAGATTCCTCACCATCTACGTGAGATAAGGGCCCCAACGCCCAAAGACCTCCTACCCAATTGGTTAGAAGTGAAAGTGTGATGATAATACAAATCTTGGGAAGGTATAGAACAAAATCAAACATGTAGACAGCCCTGACGATGATGGTTTTCTTTACATTGGTGCCAATCTATAGGGTGGTGATATAGTAATTGGAAAGTGCACAAAATTTGGCCAAAATCATAATATAAAACTGAAGCATGATGAAAGAGGCATGGTCTAAAAAGTTGTTGCAACTTCCAATAACATGGAAAAAATTTATGTTATATTGTCTCTGAAGCTGTGTCCGTAAGTGGCCAATAAACGGCTTACTGCTCTCACACCTGTGCACCCCCTCTTTCATCACCATGGAATTTGGGTGAACCATCACATAAACCTTAGCGGGCATATTGTATTGTGTGGGGACTTTAGCCATTTCCACCGCCATGAGTTTCGAACGATGAGTCGCAGTCTCACAGTCTTTATAAGCCTCAAGAAAACTCTCCCCTATAGATTTAATGTTACTTGGAGTCATCTTTGATGAAGGAGAGAGGTAAAAAATGATATTATGAATAAGGAATTACTTGGGTAATCTTCCGAAATAGCTGAAAATGGCAAAGTTTGTGAAAAAAGGCATGACAGAGTTTTGTCAAGGATCACTGAAAAATGTGAAAAAATTGCTCCAAAGTCATCTACTTATAGGCTTCGAGCTTCTGAAATTCTCCAATTGCCTCTCTGCTGAACAATTGCCACGTGTCTCCAATCAATTAAATGCATAGCAGAGAGCGAAGTGTCGCCCTCGATGCATGTGCAGGTGTTAAATGCATAACGAAGATTGAAGCATCGCCTTTGGCGCGTGTGCAGGCATTAAATGCATAACGGTTGTCCAAAATTGACGGACATATCTCCTGTTGGAATTTAACGGTTACATGCATCACATACATGAGCGGAATTTTAAAATTTTTTAACCATTAGATCTGATCTTGCCATGAATACACAATATAACTATATGAGAATAAGAAAAATCACCTTTGATTTTTGTTGAACAGTTGATTTTACTTCGCACCGGGTTGTCGCAAACCACAGTGTCCAAAATCGAACACCTCCAATGAGTAATCCACACTAGAGAGGGGTAAATTGAACCAACAACTTGGTGTTCAACTAGGGCTGGCCGAAATTCCCAAGAGCTAGCTTGGGAAGTGGCGCAAAAGGGAGAGAGGATTAAGAGAAAAAGACTTTCCTTTTGTTTTAATCACTTAACCCTAATTCTCATTAGTTGGCCTTTTATAGTTAGGTTAAAATTCCAACTCCTTAATGAGATTGGGCTCTTTAAAATTGCTGGAGAATTATTAATTGGGCTTCTGGAATTAATTATAATCATTTGGGCTTAATTAAATCCAAATTAAATCTTTTCATAAAAGACCATGCACAAAATCCACAAACTAGGCCCTTTGTGCATCTAATTGGATTTAAATACCCAAATGGATTCCAAATCCAACCAAATTAAATATGTGAGTTCCATAACACTTATGTAACATATATAAATTAATTTGGTCCAAGAAAAAGCCCTCTAAGCCCTTCTGTATGAAGTTGGCGTGTAGCCCTCTTCTGGAGGGCTTCCTCCAACTTCTTCATTCCTTTGGCCCTCTATAATTTCTCCAATGGTCCTATTAATTATTATATCAGTCCTATAACACTTATAGTAGTCTTATAACACTTATAAGACAATAATAATTAATCATGAAATACATTATTTCATTTAGGTCCAATTTACAGAACATTTCTCAAAAGTTCCGCGGACAATTTTATTTGATCATAATTAATTAAACTCTTTAATTAATTATTATCATATTCTCCTCTCTACCTTTATAATAATATCAAATATTATTATCCTTGTCATTTTACCATTTTACCCTTTTCTCTATATGTGTGTGACCTATTGGGTTCCTGTCCATGTTGGCAGTATAATATGTAATTGTGAGTTCTATTCAAAACTCACATGATTTAAACTCCTTTAAATCAATTTATCAATCTCTATTGATATTTTGATACATCATTATACAAGTCATGATTGGCCTCTAGCTAGGCATCATGACTACCCAAATGTCAGGAAAGTCATGTGGTTTGACTGTACCCTTCCATAGAAACAGTTACCGTGCAATTACTCCTTTCACCACTCTTATCTCAATTAGATTATGAGTATGGATTTCTGTCAACTCATATAAATCTAATTATGTATGTTCTATTAATTTAACCATTGTTCCTAAATGCCCTTCATGGATCTCCATCCATCTCGGCATATTACTCTGGCCAGAGATTCTCTGAACAAGGCAATTATAGAATCATGTGAGACAACTTCCCTTGTTAAATCTGGGATGGTGAATCCTTTGTCAATCACTCAACTATCTTCAAGTAGGTCATGATATACCCAATCTCCTAACTATGTTCACTCCCAGTTGGAAGTAATCAGTTATGGAGTCAAAATATACCACTTGCTACTTAAGATAACTTTGGTGATCTCAAGTCTAAGGATACTTGCACAACCGCTATGAAGAGATTCCTCACTGACATAGATTTAATATCCATATGAGGATTCTCTTTGCAGGTCTCCAATGAACTTGTTCCTCTAACAAGCATCCACATGTTAGCTTTGATTATCATCCATAATCACAACTATGAGAACCATTGCTTGAACCATTCAAGAAGCATAACATGTGCTAGTCTGTCCGAATTAACAATGTCCTATCTTGTTAATTCTATGACTAGGGATATTTAGATATTAACACATTTGCATGCGATAGACATCTCACATCATGAACACCTTCATGATTGCCTTTGCACTGTGTTTATAATATCTAGGACTTCATTTATTAATTTAAGATTTACAAACTCATGTATTCAAACACAGCATTAATAAATGAATGATGCCTTTTATTAAGAATATAAATTTCATACATATGAAAAACATCCCTATTACATGGGCTCTAGGGCATACTCTCTAACAATCTCCCACTTGCACTAGAGCCAATCACTCATATGTCTCAGACCTATGCTATTTATATGGTGATCATGCTTTATCTGGGAAAGTGCTTTAGTGAGGGGATCCGCCACATTGTCATCTGTGGGAACCCTTTCTATTTTCACATCATTTCTAGCTACTATTTCCCTTATGAGATGGTAGCGTCTGAGCACATGTTTGGATCGCTGATGAGACCGTGGTTCCTTTGCTTGCGCAATGGCTCCATTGTTGTCACAATATAAATGAATTGGATCAACAATGCTAGGCACCACTCCTAGTTTAATTATGAATTTTTTTTGATCCAGACTGCTTCTTTGGCTGCTTCTGAAGCAGCAATGTACTCAGATTCTGTCGTGGAATCAGCAGTTGTTTCTTGTTTGGAACTTTTCCAACTAACTGCTCCTCCTCCCATTATGAACACATAACCAGATTGTGATTTACAATCATCTTTGTCAGATTGGAAGCTGGCATCCGTATACCCATTTACTTCCAAACTGCCCTCTCCAAATACCAAGAACATATCCTTAGTCCTTCTCAAGTACTTAAGGATATTCTTGACAGCTGCCCAGTGTTCCTCTCCAAAATTGGATTGGAATCTGCTTGTGACACTCAAAGCAAATGCTACATCTGGACGTGTACACAACATAGCATACATGATAGAACCAATTGCAGATGCATATGGTATTCTATTCATGCTCTCTCTATCCTCCAGTGTCTGTGGACACATAGACTTAGAAAGGTGTTTCCCATGCACCATGGGTATAAACCCTTTCTTAGAGAGATCCATATTGAACCTCTTCAATACTTTATCTATATATGTACTTTGAGAAAGACCTAGCAACCTATTGGATCTATCTCTATAGATCCTTATTCCCAGAATATAGGATGCTTCTCCAAGGTCTTTCATGGAGAATTGCTTGGATAACCATATTTTAACAGATTGGAGAAGAGAAACGTCATTTCCCATGATCAATATGTCATCTACATATAGAACTAGGAAGACAATTGCACTCCCACTGACCCTTTTATACACACAAGGTTCATCTTCATTCTGTGAGAAACCAAACTCTTTGATTGTCTCATTGAATCGTATGTTCCAACTCCTAGAGGCTTGCTTCAATCCATAAATGGATCTTTGAAGCTTGCATACCTTTTCGCCATTTCCTGATGTGAATCCTTCTGGTTGTGTCATATACACATCCTCGGTAAGATTTCCATTAAGGAAAGCTGTCTTCACATCCATCTGCCAAATCTCATAATCATAATGAGCTGCAATGGCTAAAAGTATTCTTATAGACTTAAGCATCGCTACAGGAGAAAAAGTTTCGTCATAGTCAATACCTTCTTTTTGACGATAACCTTTTGCTACTAAGCGAGCTTTATAGGTAACTATATTACCTTCCATGTCAGTCTTCTTTTTGAAGACCCATTTGCACCCTATGGGTTTTATCCCTTCAGGTGGTTGAGTTAAAGTCCATACTTTATTCTCATACATGGAGTCCATTTCGGACTGCATAGCCTTAAGCCATAAATCACGTTCTGAACTGTTCAAAACTTCTTGATAGCTTGTAGGCTCATTGTCCTCTACTACAGTTATGCCTCTATCCGAATCAATGTGAAATCCATATCTCACAGGGATAGAACGCATCCTAGTAGACCTTCTAGGATTCTGTGTATAATCAGGTTCAACTGTAATCTCATCATTATGAAATTCAGTTTCGGGTTCAATCGGTTGATCTACTTCTATTTGTGGGTCCTGAACTTCACCAAGTTCAATTTTACTCCCACTGTCTTCTCGTAGGAGAAACTCTTTTTCCAAGAAGACAGCATGCCTTGAAACAAACACTTTTTGTTCTAAGGGATTATAGAAATAATATCCAAACGTTTCTTTTGGATATCCCACAAATAAACATTTGTCAGACTTAACATCCAGTTTGTCTGACATTGTCCTCTTCACATAAGCAGGACAACCCCATACTTTCATATGAGAAAGCGTGGGTTTCTTGTTATTCCACATCTCATATGGAGTAACATCAACCGATTTACTAGGAACTCTATTTAACACATAAACAGCAGTTTCTAGTGCATATCCCCAAAAAGACTTAGGCAAGTCCGCTCGGCTCATCATTGATCGAACCATATCTAATAGTGTTCGATTCCTCCTTTCGGATACACCATTGTGTTGTGGTGTATATGGAGGAGTCCATTGAGATAAAATCCCATTATCTCTAAGATAATCCTGAAACTCTTGACTTAAGTATTCTCCACCTCGATCTGATCTAAGTGTTTTAATACTTTTGCCAAGTTGTTTCTCTACTTCATTTCTGAATTCTTTGAACTTTTCAAATGCTTCAGACTTATATTTCATTAGATAGATGTATCCAAACCTGGAATAATCATCTATGAAAGTAATGAAGTAGGAGTAACCTCCTCTAGCATGTGTAGTCATTGGACCACATACATCCGAATGTATTAAGTCCAAAACCATTTTAGCTCGTTCTCCTTTACCAATAAAGGGAGCTTTTGTCATTTTTCCCAATAAACAAGATTCGCATGTATCAAATGATTCATAATCAAATGATCCCAAATCACCTGACTTGTGCAATTTGGTCATGCATTTTTCATTTATGTGGCCTAAACGACAATGCCATAAGTATGAGGTATTTAGATTATCATGTTTCATTCTCTTGGTATCCACATTATGTACTTCTTTAATTAAATCAAGAACAAATATACCATTCTCAATGATAGCTTTTGCATAAAATATATTGTTCTTAAAAATGTAACAACATTTGTCCTTTAAAGAAATATCATAATCGTTCATTAAACAACTGAAAGAAATAATACTCTTGGACAAAGCTGGAACATAATAACAATTATTTAATTCCAGTACTAATCCACTCGGAAGAGGCAAATGATAAGTCCCCACAACAGTTGTAGAGATGTTTTGTCCAGTAGCTGACTGCAAACAAATCTCTGCCTTTCCAACTCTTCTAAAGCTTCTAAGCCCCTGTAGATCATTACATAAATGAGATCCACATCCGGTATCTAATACCCAAGATTGTTTTGAAGCAATAGAATAAGTATTAATTTCAATCATATGAATACCTGAAGTAGATGCAACAGCTTGCTTCTTCTCCTTAAGAGAATCTAGATAGGCCTTGCAGTTACGCTTCCAATGACCATCTTTTCCACAATGGAAGCAAGTTCCTTTGGGATTCTCTTTCTTGGCAACCTTCTTCTTGGAGATCCCACCATTCTTTGGCTGCGCCTTGGTTATCATCTTCTTCTTCTGCTTCTTGCCTTTAGCAGAAGTGACAACCATGACACTTTTTGGATCTTTCTTAAATGATCCATCAGCTGTCTTGAGCATGTTGATTAACTCAGGAATGGATACTTGGATCTTGTTCATGTTGAAGTTAAGCACAAAAGGTGCATAACTTGGAGCCAACGAGTACAAGATTAAATCTATGTATAGATCATTATCCATAACATAGCCAAGTCTACTCAAATGCTCAATATACCCATACATCTTCAATGCATGAGCAGCAGCTGAAGTGCCTTCCACCATTTTGCAACTAAATAGAGCTCGAGCAATCTCATATTGCTCAGTTCTAGCCTGAGAAGAATAAAGCTCCTCTAGATGCAAAACAATGGTTCTAGCATCCATCATTTCATGTTGCTTCTGAAGCTCCGAGGACATAGCACCCAGCATCAAACATGCTGCTGCTTCACTATCCTCCATGTATTTTCGATAAATGCCTTTGATCTCATCAATGGCATCATCTGATGGAAGTGGTGGTGGATCTTTATCCAAGACATAATGGATCTTTTCAGCCCTGAGAACAATTCTCACTTGCCTGATCCAGTCAGAATAGTTGTTGCCAACCAGCTTGTTATCCAAGATTGATCGTATATTAATGTTTGATGTGCTCATGATGATGACCTAGATGTGAAAATGAAAAGATATGAGAGTATGTTCATATATATGTATGCATTAATAAGGTCTTTAATTAATACATTTACTCCCACTATTTTATTGCGAATTAATAGCCCTCACTATTTAATCCGAGAAAACCCGATGGTTTTCTTAGTGGGCCAATATCCAATCCTTGATATGTAATTTGACCTTGACTGTGGTCAACAAGCCAAATTCCATACCCTTGAAAGGTAGGTATCTCTATACCAATTGTGTCTCTACACAACTATTGGATCATTAGGTTATCAACTCTTGATGCATGCATATCATATATGCATTCCCTAATCTTGCCTCTAGAACCATTAGCCTTGACTGTGGTCAACAAACTAATGGGCTAGCTAAGATGACCCATTTAATTAGATTTGAACATATTCGATATAATGTGAGCTTGACTGTGGTCAACAACCCACACTATAAAGAACTCTGGTTCTCCTCAAATTAATGGAAGGCTTATATACCTTAGTATTTGTTTGAGGGTTTTAGTTAATTAAGTCTCATCATACATGGTTGGCATACATTGGTATGCATCCTATATCTATCACATAAATATAAGCATACAAATATGGTATAGTTATGGACTTCACTACATTGATTTCCCCGAGCCATGAGGGAAATCAAAAGGTCACACCTAGGTAGTATGCATGATTCAAACAAGAAAAATAATTACATTATCTTCAAGCTTGTTGGATCTCCATCCGGCCCATCTTGCTCCTTGAAAATGGTCTCCATCTCTATTTCTAATTCTAATCTAAGTAATCTAATTACATATTACAATTTGAAATCAAATACAAACCAAAAACAAGTGGCCGGGACATGAAAGTCCTCATTGGGCCAAAACATGCATTATGCTCAATCACATTGGGCTTTGTCCATAACTAACCATCATGCCAATCATTCACCCTTATATGCCTTTCTAATGCATAAAGAAAAGGATTACTAACTTTGTTTCAACCTTTGAAACTATATTTTGAGTTATTTTAATGATGTGATCAAATTAGGAAACTTTTTCCATTTTGGAAACTTTCATTTTAGGAAACCTTTTTGCATGAATTTGTTCTTGTCTTAATAATCAATCAAATTGATTATTAATTAATTATAAATTGATTATTTAATTAATTAATCATATTAAATAATTAAAAAAAAATCAATTTTGGGCTTAAAACAAGTGTAGGCCGAAACCCACAGAAGAAAAACCCTAAGTGTGTTCACACACAAACTAGTTTTGTGTCATTTGGACCATTTGGGCCTTTTGGAATGAGCCAAGCCCACTCCAGCCCTTAAAACCCATTAATAAACTTAATTAATGTTTATAATAGTTAATTTAAATCAGCTCCTTGGGCCTACCAAGTCATTTACTAATTTAAACCAAGTCCGTAAACATAATTAAGCCCATTAAGTGGTTTTAATGAATTAAAATTAATCAAATTAATTTAAGGCCCATTTTAATTAATCCAATTAATTAAAAACACTTTAATATATCATATATATCATATTTAGAAGATCAAAAGTCGTTCTAACCAAGAACACATCAAGAACACCAATTTATCGAACTTTTCGACAAAACTAGTTTTCATGCAAAACTTGTTCGATTTTAATTCCGTTCGATCCTACGGCTTAATATCACATATTAAACACATAAAATATCATTTAAATGATTTTTAAATGGATCCATAAGAAATTAAATTAGAACAGCCCCTTACATTACCTAGGGTTTCACGCCAAACCCTAATGGGTTTCACGCAAAACCCTAGTCACTTTTCTTCAAAAGTTCCGTTTTTGTTTCCGTCAAATTTATTTGATCACACATACAACCAGAAATCAATATTTCTCATTCATGAACAATCAAATCTAATATTTTAAAGTTCATGAAATAAATAACTCAAAACAAAACAAAACTTATTCCACAGAAAATATAGAATTGTGTATCCATGGCAAAACCTGGCTCTGATACCATGTTGGAATTTAACGGTTACATGCATCACATACATGAGCGGAATTTTAAAATTTTTTAACCATTAGATCTGATCTTGCCATGAATACACAATATAACTATATGAGAATAAGAAAAATCACCTTTGATTTTTGTTGAACAGTTGATTTTACTTCGCACCGGGTTGTCGCAAACCACAGTGTCCAAAATCGAACACCTCCAATGAGTAATCCACACTAGAGAGGGGTAAATTGAACCAACAACTTGGTGTTCAACTAGGGCTGGCCGAAATTCCCAAGAGCTAGCTTGGGAAGTGGCGCAAAAGGGAGAGAGGATTAAGAGAAAAAGACTTTCCTTTTGTTTTAATCACTTAACCCTAATTCTCATTAGTTGGCCTTTTATAGTTAGGTTAAAATTCCAACTCCTTAATGAGATTGGGCTCTTTAAAATTGCTGGAGAATTATTAATTGGGCTTCTGGAATTAATTATAATCATTTGGGCTTAATTAAATCCAAATTAAATCTTTTCATAAAAGACCATGCACAAAATCCACAAACTAGGCCCTTTGTGCATCTAATTGGATTTAAATACCCAAATGGATTCCAAATCCAACCAAATTAAATATGTGAGTTCCATAACACTTATGTAACATATATAAATTAATTTGGTCCAAGAAAAAGCCCTCTAAGCCCTTCTGTATGAAGTTGGCGTGTAGCCCTCTTCTGGAGGGCTTCCTCCAACTTCTTCATTCCTTTGGCCCTCTATAATTTCTCCAATGGTCCTATTAATTATTATATCAGTCCTATAACACTTATAGTAGTCTTATAACACTTATAAGACAATAATAATTAATCATGAAATACATTATTTCATTTAGGTCCAATTTACAGAACATTTCTCAAAAGTTCCGCGGACAATTTTATTTGATCATAATTAATTAAACTCTTTAATTAATTATTATCATATTCTCCTCTCTACCTTTATAATAATATCAAATATTATTATCCTTGTCATTTTACCATTTTACCCTTTTCTCTATATGTGTGTGACCTATTGGGTTCCTGTCCATGTTGGCAGTATAATATGTAATTGTGAGTTCTATTCAAAACTCACATGATTTAAACTCCTTTAAATCAATTTATCAATCTCTATTGATATTTTGATACATCATTATACAAGTCATGATTGGCCTCTAGCTAGGCATCATGACTACCCAAATGTCAGGAAAGTCATGTGGTTTGACTGTACCCTTCCATAGAAACAGTTACCGTGCAATTACTCCTTTCACCACTCTTATCTCAATTAGATTATGAGTATGGATTTCTGTCAACTCATATAAATCTAATTATGTATGTTCTATTAATTTAACCATTGTTCCTAAATGCCCTTCATGGATCTCCATCCATCTCGGCATATTACTCTGGCCAGAGATTCTCTGAACAAGGCAATTATAGAATCATGTGAGACAACTTCCCTTGTTAAATCTGGGATGGTGAATCCTTTGTCAATCACTCAACTATCTTCAAGTAGGTCATGATATACCCAATCTCCTAACTATGTTCACTCCCAGTTGGAAGTAATCAGTTATGGAGTCAAAATATACCACTTGCTACTTAAGATAACTTTGGTGATCTCAAGTCTAAGGATACTTGCACAACCGCTATGAAGAGATTCCTCACTGACATAGATTTAATATCCATATGAGGATTCTCTTTGCAGGTCTCCAATGAACTTGTTCCTCTAACAAGCATCCACATGTTAGCTTTGATTATCATCCATAATCACAACTATGAGAACCATTGCTTGAACCATTCAAGAAGCATAACATGTGCTAGTCTGTCCGAATTAACAATGTCCTATCTTGTTAATTCTATGACTAGGGATATTTAGATATTAACACATTTGCATGCGATAGACATCTCACATCATGAACACCTTCATGATTGCCTTTGCACTGTGTTTATAATATCTAGGACTTCATTTATTAATTTAAGATTTACAAACTCATGTATTCAAACACAGCATTAATAAATGAATGATGCCTTTTATTAAGAATATAAATTTCATACATATGAAAAACATCCCTATTACATGGGCTCTAGGGCATACTCTCTAACATCTCCTCAGGTGGGCACCTCCTGAAACATAAAAAATCTCGCCAGAATAATAAAATAATACATCGCCCGATAAGATCCGTTAGAGGGGGGACAGGTGATAACTATGAAAAATATATTCTCAAAGGCCCAATCATGGTGGCCCAATGACATTTGGCAGGGCCCAAGCCTAATAACAAAAAGGGCAAAGTGTGAGCTAGAAGACAAGACATGAAGGCTTGATATCCGATCAGACCAATGGGATAGAACGTCCTGTCAATCCACTGATACAAGCCGACGCCCATACTCTCCACCTGCTACCTGTCACATCGCTGCTCACCTACTCTAATTGCCGGTTATTGCCCCCCTAGGTACTCAAGTACCCCTCTAAAGAACTCCTGTAAATAGCCTAAAACACAATGGCTTCAGGTATTGAATATCTGAGACTTTCTCTCTCTCTAAACACTCTTCCTTTAAAAGCTATTAACTTAAGCTTCAGAGTGCTAATGTTCGGGTCCGACCGGGCACTCCTTCTTGTAGGTCTATCCGTCCGACTGGCCTTTCAATCGTCAACTCTCCTTCTTACGAGATAAAGACATTTTAAGCTTTATCAATTATTAACAAATTCAATAACAAATAATTAATTAAAAGGAATAGTGTACATTGTATACCCTTGCTCTAATATTTTAAACTAATTAATGGAGTAAGGGTATACATTATACACATCAGTTAATTTTAATGGCTAAATTCAACTCTGCATTAGTTAATTTTAATCCCTTGATTTATTCTATTTAAATCAAAATTATTGTTCAACTTAAAATTATTAAAAAGTTATTTTTAAAGTAGTG
This sequence comes from Excoecaria agallocha, assembly GCA_037975025.1. NCBI lineage: Eukaryota > Viridiplantae > Streptophyta > Magnoliopsida > Malpighiales > Euphorbiaceae > Excoecaria > Excoecaria agallocha. The sequence continues at coordinate 17,511,474 of CM075806.1, read as the reverse complement.
AAATTTCTTTTAAAAAAATCATGAATGAAAAAAAAAAAGATTTGTCTATTTAGAAGTGAAATTGTAATAAGCAAATTAATCACAAAATTTATACTTTATCTTATAATTTTATGTTAAAAGCTAAGTAACAAAATTATCACAAATTTTTTAATAGGAGGATTTCTATCTTATATTAAAAAAATTATCCGATTTAAAATTTTATATTATTAAAAAAATCAATAACAAATAATTAAAAGAAATTGTGTACATTGTATACCTTTACTCCAATATCTTCAACTAATAAATGGAGTAAAGGTATACATTGTACACATTAGTACTTTTATTGTTTTTTAATATAAAATTAACCTTTATAAAAGTAAGATATTTGAAGCCATTTAAGTCAAATCTAAGCCATTTTAACTTCAAGCCACATTGGGCTTATAAAAAGGTAATTAAGTCATCATTGTTATTCTCTTTTTGCTTTTTGCTTCATGTATTCGGTGAATATCAAATTAAATGTGGATAAAAGTGAATGCCATGTATTATTTTTATGCAAAGTAAATACAATTATTAGAACTGAATGTTAAATTGAATGCGGATACAATTTATTCAATTTGTATAAAAAGTAAATATAATGCATTTAATTTCTTCTTCACTTCAATTTGACAATCTATAATAATAATAATAATAATAATAATAATAATAATAATTATTATTATTATTATTATTATTATTTCTTCCCTACTTCTATTAAAAATGAAATAAATACTTAATTTGTATAAAAGATACTATGATTTATGCTTTTAATTTTATAATAATTATGGTCAAGAGTCAATAGATTTTTTTTCACGTTTTTAAATTCATTAAATTCAATAACAAATAATTAAAAGTAATAGTATACATTATATATCCTTGCTCCAATATCTTCAACTAATTAATGGAGTAAGGGTATACATTGTAAACATTAGTTAAGTTTAATGGCTAAATCCAACTCCACCTCAATTAATTTTAATCCTTATGTGAAAAATGAATTTATATTTAACCAAACCATGTTAACAACTAATGAAGCTAGTATAGATATCAAAATTTGATACATCTATTTATCCATCAATTAAAATAATATTAAGTTGTGTAATTAATTACGTCAAATATAATTAATATAATAAAAAATAAAATTCAGCTCTTTAACACTTTTTTCTTTCAATTTGTTAGATAAATTTAAACAATCTGTAAATTATATAAGGATCATTATTGTCGCACGAATGGTATATAAAAGAATATAATTATATTGTATGTAGGTTTTATGAAATACGAATAATTGGAATATGATTTTTAATTAACCAATAAAAAATAATAAATATAATATAGAAATTCTCCTATTAAAAAATTTGCGATAATTTTGTTACTTAACATTTAACAGAAAATTATAAGATAGAGTATAAATTTGGTGAATTTTTCCTTTTATATATTGCAACAAGTTTATATTACAAGTTTAGGTAAAAATTCATATTTCTAAGAGTACTTGCGACTCTTCAAGAAAATGTATCATTGTTATACTAGCTTACATTTAAAAAAAAATATCTGATTTAAAATTTTTTATTATTAAAAAAATTCAATAACAAATAATTAAAATGAATATTATAAATTGTATACCCTTATTCCAATATCTTCAATTAATTAATAGAGTAAGAGTATATATTGTACACTTAAGTTAATTTTAATTGCTAAATTTATCTCCGCCTCTAGCAGTATAACCACAATAAAATAAAAAAAGAAAAGCAAAAAAAATTGTAATTAATTTGTTGCTGTTATTTTTGGACACTTGGTTTTATTTTGTTGGATATATGGGCCCATTTAGGTTAAAAGTCTAATTAAAAAAAGCTAAAAAATAATTCAGAATCAGTTGAACCGAACCGAATCGATCGAAATTATTTCGGTTCATTCGGTTCTCGATTCTTAAAAATTCGATTTTGGTTCGGTTCTAAATTTTCTAAAGTTTGATTTTTAATTCAATTGGTTCGGTCCAAAATCGAATCGAACCAACCATTTGCACAACCATAGGTGCACTGTGCCCAAGCATTTCACTGTCTGTATGGTATGCTACTTGCATAATTAATTTTTATTCAAATAAAGTTCTTTCCTTAAAATTTCTTACCAATATTTCAATGAAGTTTTTCTTTTACTTTTTGTTTGACTTTGCTAATTGTGTTATGCAGTGTTTATTAGATTGGCTTTTTCTTTTTTCTTTTTATTTTTTTCATTATTTTGTTGGATCGTGTCTTCCACTTAATACACAATTATCCTTTTATTTCTTGTTTTCTTTCTGTTTTTTTTCTTTTTTAACAAAGTAGAAAAAATATTATTTTTTTAAATTGGCCCTTATTCATTAGCATTTTCATTACATTTAGAAACAAGATATAGAAACAAGTATTTTTTTATCTTATCATTCTATAAAGGCAAGTTTGATAGCGGGAAATATAATGGTGGGGAAGATGCTTATTTTATTGGTATTATAGTGATAATATGAATATGTTAGTGCTTGAGAAAATGTTGATGCGAGTGATGAGGGATGGATTTGTTAGGCTCCATTACTATTGCTAGGAATCTTTGAAAAAGCCGATGGAAGGTTTACTGCCCCTCAATACTGATTATGATGTATATAAAATTATGTGACATGGCAGTGGATAAGAGGCATGAATTGGAAATTTATGTTAAGTACTGTGTAAATGAAGAGATGGAGGGATTTAAAACTACCCACCCAAGGTTTCATTATTCACGTTAGAGTCCCCATAGTTTAAAAGGAATACTCAAGCTCTGTATGGATTTTGAACCTATTAAAGAACATGATGTAGGGATTCCAGTGTTCAAACAAGAAATATATTTCTTAGCAATAAATTGAAATAAGAAATACGACAATCAAATAAGTCAATTGCTCAAGAATAACAAACTATTGAAAAAGATGCCATTGAAAATGAAGATGATGAAGAAGATGATCAAAGGAATTTAGAATATGAAACTAAAGAGGATAAAAATTATGGTATATAAGCCTTCCATTAATTTGAGGAGAACCAGAGTTCTTTATAGTGTGGGTTGTTGACCACAGTCAAGCTTACATTATATCAAATATGTTCAAATCTAATTAAATGGGTCGTCTTAGCTAGCCCATTAGCTTGTTGACCACAGTTAAGGCTAATGGTTCTAGAGGCAAGATTAGGGAATGCATATAAGATATACATGCATATATGATATGCATGCATCAAGAGTTGATAACCTAATGATCCAATAGTTAGGTAGAGACACAATTGATATAGAGATACCTACCTTTCAAGGGTATGGAGTTTAGCTTGTTGACCACAGTCAAGGTCAAATTACATATCAAGGATTGGATATTGGCCCACTAAGAAAACCATCGGGTTTTCTCAGATTAAATAGTGAGGGCTATTAATTCGCAATAAAATAGTGGGAGTAAATAGATTAATTAAAGACCTAATTAATTCATACATATATATGAACATACTCTCATATATTTTCTTTTACACATCTAGGTCATCATTATGAGTACATTAAACATTAATATACGATCAATCTTGGATAACAAGCTAGTTGGTAGCAACTATTCTGACTGAATCAGGCAAGTGAGAATTGTTATTAGAGCTGAAAAGATCCATTATGTCTTGGATAAAGATCCACCACCACCTCCATCAGATGATGCCATTGATGAGATCAAAGGCACTTATCGTAAATACATGGAGGATAGTGAAGCAGCAACATGTCTGATGCTGGGTGCTATATCCTCAGAGCTTCAGAAGTAACATGAGATGATGGATGCTAGAACCATCATTTTGCATCTAGAGGAGCTTTATTCTTCTTAGGCTAGAAATGAGCAATATGAGATTGCTCGAGCTCTATTTAGTTGCAAAATGGTGGAAGGCACTTTGGCTGCTACTCATGCATTGAAGATGTATGGGTATATTGAGCATTTGAGTAGACTTGGCTACGTAATGGATAGTAATCTATACATAGATTTAATCTTGTACTCGTTGGCTCCAAGTTATGCACCTTTCATGCTTAACTTTAACATGAATAAGATCTAAGTAACCATTCCTAAATTAATCAACATGCTCAAGATAGCTGATGGATCCTTTAAGAAGGATCCAAAAAGTGTCATGGTTGTCACTTCTACTAAAGGCAAGAAGCAAAAGAAGAAGAATAAGAAGATAACTAAGGTGTAGCCAAAGAATGGTGGGATCTCCAAGAAAAAGGTTGCCAAGATAGAGAATCCCAAAGGAACTTGCTTCCGTTGTTGAAAGGATGGTTATTAGAAGCGTAACTACAAGGCCTATCTAGATTCTCTCAAGGAGAAGAAGCAAGCTGATGCTTCTACTTCAGGTATTCATATGATTGAAATTAATACTTATTCTATTGCTTCAAAACAATCTTGGGTATTAGATACCGGATGTGGATCTCACTTGTGTAATGATCTACAGGGGCTTAGAAGCTTTAGAAGAGTTGGAAAGGTAGAAATATATTTATAGTCAGCTACTGGACAAAACATCTCTACAACGGTTGTAGGGATTTACCATTTGCCTCTTCCAAGTAGATTAGTACTGGAATTAAATAATTGTTATTATGTTCCAGCTTTATCCAAGAGTATTATTTCTTTCAGTTATTTATTGAACGATTATGACATTTCTTTAAAGGACAAGTGTTGTTATATTTTTAAGAACAATATGTTTTATGCAAAAGCTATTATTGAGAATGGTATATTTGTTCTTGATTTAATTAAAGAAATGCATAATGTGGATGCCAAGAGAATAAAACATGATAATCTAAATACCTCTTATTTATGGCATTGTCGTTTAGGCCATATAAATGAGAACCACATGACCAAATTACACAAGTTAGGTCATTTGGGATCATTTAATTATGAATCATTTGATACATACGAATCTTGTTTATTGGAAAAAATGACAAAAGCTCCCTTTATTGGTAAAGGAGAACGAGCAAAATGGTTTTGGACATAATACATTCAGATGTATGTAGTCTAATGACTACACATGCCAGAGGAGGTTATTCCTACTTCATTACTTTCATAGATGATTATTCCAGGTTTGGATACATCCATCTAATGAAATATAAATCATAAGCATTTGAAAAGTTCAAAGAATTCAGAAATGAAGTAGAGAAACAACTTGGCAAGAGTATTAAATCACTTAGATCAGATCGAGGTGAAGAGTACTTAAGCCAAGAATTTCAAGATTATCTTAGAGATAATGGGATTTTATCTTAATGGACTCCACCATATACACCACAACACAATGGTGTATCTGAAAGGAGAAATTGAACACTATTATATATGTTTTGATCAATGATGAGCCGAGCAGACTTGCCTAAGTCCTTTTAGGGATATGCACTAGAAACTGCTGTTTATGTGTTAAACAGAGTTCCTAGTAAATCGATTGATGTTAGTCTATATGAGATGTGGAATAGCAAGAAATCCACACTTTCTCATATGAAAGTATGGGGTTGTCCTGCTTATGTGAAGAGGACAATGTCAGACAAACTAGATGTTAAGTCTGACAAATGTTTATTTGTGGGATATCCAAAAGAAACCTTTGGATATTATTTCTATCATCCCTTAGAACAAAAGGTGTTTGCTTCAAGGCATGCAATCTTCTTGGAAAAAGAATTTCTCCTACGAGAGGACAGTGGGAGTAAAATTGAACTTGGTGTAGTTCATGACCCACAAATAGAAGTAGATCAATCGATTGAACCCGAGACTAAATTTCATAATGATGAGATTATAGTTGAACCTGATTATACATAAAATCCTAGAAGATCTACTAGGATGCATTCTATCCTTGTGAGATATGGATTTCACATTGATTCGGATAGAAGCATAACTGTAGTAGAGGACAATGAGCCTACAAGATATGAAAAAGTTTTGAACAATTTAGAACGTGATTTATGGCTTAAGGCTATGCAGTCTAAAATGGACTCCATGTATGAGAACAAAGTATGGACTTTAACTCAACCAACTGAAGGGATAAAACCCATAGGGTGCAAATGGGTCTTCAAAGAGAAGACTGACATGAAAGGTAATATAGTTACCTATAAAACTCGCTTAATAGCAAAGGGCTATCGTCAAAAAGAAGGTATTGATTATGACGAAACCTTTTCTCCTGTATCGATGCTTAAGTCTATAAGAATACTTTTAGCCATTGCAGCTCATTATGATTATGAGATTTGGCAAATGGATGTGAAGACAACTTTCCTAAATGGAAATCTGACTGAGGATTTGTATATGACACAACCGGAAGGGTTCACGTCAGGAAATGGCGAAAAGGTATGCAAGCTTCAAAGATCCTTTTATGGATTGAAGCAAACCTCTAGGAGCTGGAACATACGATTCAATAAAACAATCAAATAGTTTGGTTTCTCACAGAATGAAGATGAACCTTGTGTGTATAAAAGGGTCAGTACAATTGTCTTCTTGGTTCTATATGTTGATGACATATTGATCATGGGAAATGACATTTCTCTTCTCCAATGTATTAAAATATGGTTATCCAAGCAATTCTCCATGAAAGACCTTGGAGAAGCATCCTATATTCTGGGAATAAGGATCTATAGAGATAGATCCAATAGGTTGCTAGGTCTTTCTCAAAGTACATACATAGATAAGGTATTGAAGAGGTTCAATATGGATCTCTCTAAGAAAGGGTTTATACCCATGGTGCATGGGAAACACCTTTCTAAGTCTACGTGTCCGCAGACACTAGAGGATAGAGAGAGCATGAATAAAATACCATATGCATTGGCAATTGGTTCTATCATGTATGCTATGTTATGTACACGCCTAGATGTAGCATTTGCTTTAAGTGTCACAAACATATTCCAATCCAATTTTGGAGAGGAACACTGGGCAGTTGTCAAGAATATCCTTAAGTACTTGAGAAGGACTAAGGATATATTCTTGGTATATGGAGAGGAAAGTTTGGAAGTAAAAGGGTATACAGATGCCAGCTTCTAATCTGATAGAGATGATTGTAAATCACAATCTGGTTATGCGTTCATAATGGGAGGAGGAGCAGTTAGTTGGAAGAGTTCCAAATAAGAAACAACTGCTGATTCCACGATAGAAGCTGAGTACATTGCTGCTTCGAAAGCAGCCAAAGAAGCAGTCTAGATCAAAAAGTTCATATCTGAACTAGAAGTGGTGCCTAACATTGTTGATCCGATTCCTTTATATTGTGACAACAATAGAGCCATTACGCAAGCAAAGGAACCACGGTCTCATCAATGATCCAAGCATGTTCTCAAATGCTACCATCTCATAAGGGAAATAATAGCTAGAAATGATGTGAAAATAGAAAGGGTCCCTACAGATGATAATGTGGCGGATCCCTCACTAAAGCACTTTCCCAGATAAAGCAGGATCACCATATAAATAGCATTGGTCTGAGACATATGAGTGATTGGTTCTAGTACAAGTGGGAGATTGTTAGAGAGTATGCCCTAAAGCCCATGTAAAAGGGATGAATTTCATATGTATGAATTTATATTCTTAATAAAAGGCATTATTCATTTATTAATGCTATGTTTAAATACATGAGTTTGTAAATCTTAAATTAATAAATGAAGTCCTTGATATTATAAACACAGTGTAAAGGCAATCATGAAAGTGTTCATGATATGAGGTGTGTATTGCATGCAAATGTGTTAATATTTAAATATCCCTAGTTATAGAATTAACAAGATAGGACATTATTAATTTGGACAGACTAGCACATGTTATGCTTCTTGAATGATTCAAGAAGTGGTTCTCACAACTGTGATTATGAAAGATAATCAAAGCTAATATGTGGATGCTTGTTAGAAGAATAAGTTCATTGAAGACCTGCAAAGAGAATCCTTACATGGATATTAAATCTATGTCAGTGAGGAATCTCTTCATAGCGGTTGTGCAAGTATCCTTACACTTGAGATCACCAAAGTTATCTTAAGTAGCAAGTGGTATATTTTGACTCCATAACTGATTACTTCCAACTGGGAGTGAACATAGTTAGGAGATTAGGTATATCATGACCTACTTGAAGATAGTTAAGTGATTGACAAAGGATTCACCATCCCTGATTTAATAAGGAAAGTTATCTCGCATGATTCTATAATTGTTTGTTTAGAAAATCTCTAGTGTGGATTACTCATTGAAGGTGTTCGATTTTGGACACTGTGGTTTGTGACAACCCGGTGAAAAGGAAAATCAACTGTTCAACAAAAATCAAAGGTGATTTTTCTTATTCTCATTAATATGTATATTGTAAATTCATAGCAAGATCAGATTTATTGGTTAAAAATTTTAAATTTCTCTTATGTATGAGATTTATGTAGTCGATAATTCCTAACAAAAATTCAGCAGAATTTCCTCTATTTTTATGATATTTACCTCCTGTGAAACAAAAAATTTATCTCAACAATGTAGCCATCTATGGAAACGACATATATTAAACCATCATTATCAATAATAATAATACATTTTTATTCTAAATTTATACATTAGATTAAATTGAAGTGTAAATAGATTTAGTTAATACATAAATTAAAATATAAGCGTACAATTCAGATACTTACCTGTTTATTTGCATAATCATGATGGCTCAAAGTTCCTCCAGTGTGCATGGCTAGGCTCTCTCCATCTGAGCCTCCCCGTTTATTTGAAAAATTTCTCTCTAAAATTACAATTGCTTCGAGTGATGCCCAGTATTGCTGCCAATAATCCCATATTTCTTTATAAATAAATGGAGGTCATTCACCACTCTTGTGTAATTTACCAACAAATTCTTTATAGCATTGGTGGGCATACCTTTCCCAAACTTCATAAATGACACCATTAAATTTTGAGTCCCAAAAAAAATTCTTTCTGATAAAAAACACATAATATAAGTATTGTAAAGTACAATAGATATCTCATTAGTGTATGATATTGGCTATGTTGAAACATATAATGTAATTTATTTTTTGTACATCAAACTCCTGATAATAAAAATCCTTTTTCTGTAGAGAGAGATTTTTCCATACATAACTCTTAATTTCTATCCTCTCTTTGAACTTAGATATGATATTTCTTGAGCAAATACTTGATGGTATAAACCTGCTAATATGAACAAATTTAGATTAATTTCAAATTAGATATCTATGCCATCATTATAAACTTATGTTTTTATCAACTAATACAAAATTTTTTATAATTTAACTCACATATCATTGATAATCTTAATGTAAATTCTTCCATCAGCTCCCTTCGCACCAGGCTGGAGGCCTCCTTCTTTATCCTCAACATCTACCCTCGATTCATTTGTTGGTATAGATTTAGGGTCTATAGTGGGAGTAGATGCATCTACAAGTTACGTTGATATATTTGGATTATTGGATACTGAATTATTGGGTATATGAGGAGAGCCACTGGGGTTTGTAGTTGGTGAAGGTGATGCCTCATATGGCTGGTGAGGATCTGGACATGACACACCTAAACCTATACACCTTGCAAAATAAAATGGGTGCACTGTTATCTCTATCTGATGTTAATTTAAGCTTGGACGGTAACATTCCCTTTTTTCTCTTGGGTGGCATATTTTGAACCTGAAAATCAAAGAAATGTATTATTCTTCTAATAGAAAAATATAATTTCAGCTGATGGGGATTTAATTGAACCCTTAGTCTCACTAGACTACGTATAAGATGAGTAGGGTATCGTTCCAAAGGGAACGTGGCCAATTTTGTATTGAAATCACAAAGACTAGATGGATAGGTAACGAATAAAATAAAGATCATACATTTAACTAAATATCTAAACTACTGGATATATTAAATTAATTTGGATTAAAGATGACTTAAATGATGGTATGAACATACATTAGAAATATGAAATAGTAATTCATCTAAGAACAAGTTCTAGATAATTATATAAATAAAGCGACTGGAGAATTTAGCCAAGATTCTTTAAAGCAACTCTCGTTGTCAGTAAAGATGTTTTCATTTAGAGTCTATAAGCACTCTCATGTCATTATAGAGATAAACAAAAATTATGAAGTTCTATGCCAATTCTTTAACCCCTCAAAGTGAATTCCTTAAGTCAAATTAAAGGAATTCAATGCTTCAAGTACATTAATTTGTTTTTCCATCAAAGAATTCCAACTCTCGTTGCGAATAGATTGACTAACATGCCAAATATGGTGGCCAATCATACATAGCAAATCAAAGCACACAAATGGATGTAAATCATAATTCATACATAATAAGAATAAACATGTCTTAAACAAATACTAGTACATATTTATAATGTACAAAGGAAACTAGCCAAAGTATATAATTGAAGTAAAGACAAACAAGAGAAAGAAAACTATCTCATGTTCCTTTGGCTTTTCCCTTTGTAATCATCTACTAAAAAAAACTAAGTAAAAATGTTTATGCAAAATAATAACTATATTTCTCAAAACTAAAACATTGATTGATCCCCTTTTTTCTTTTCTTGTCATCCATATTTATAGAGGGAAAACTCTATAAACATGTCTCTTCATAATGGTTGTCAATGTGAAAAGTTGCCATGAAAGGTCATGATGGTTGGTTGATAAAATATATGCTGAAAAATAATGTCTCCTGAGAACAGTTGCCATGATCGACTCATGAATGCCTTCACGAGTCGTGATCCTTCACATATTGTTCCACTCGTGAACAATTAGCCTCTCTCGTGAATGCTTGTTCGACTCGTAAACACCCTCACGAGTCGTGAACTCCACCTAATCTTCTGGATTCGTGAGCTTTATTCCTGAGTCGTGATCCATATCACGACTCGTGAACAAGATGCCGAGTAGTGAATGTTCCTCCTCTGCCTCACTCATGAATTTCCAGTCCGTCTCGTGAATTCTTGTTCGAGTCGTGATCCACTTCACGACTCGTGATCCGATCACCATTTCTTCATTCTTCACCAGCTCTTCATTCTTCTTCACACTTCACCATCTTTAACCTAAAAACACACATAAACACATAAATTGAACATAAACACATAAAATACACATAATATTACATACTTAAGCTACTTAAACATAAGAAAATATATATTAAAAAGTAGACATTTTACAAGGCATCATCAGCATATATAACAATATACCATTCATGCAATAATAACACATTTGGGTTATAATATAATAAAACGTACAAAAATTAATCGCTATCATCGCTTAATTACACATCAAAATCATATTTTATTTCTGAAGATTTAGAATTAAAGTCGGGCTCATGTTCAATCTCTGCCCATCTATGGATTCGTCATTATCTCCAGATAGAATTTCCACAAATTCATAATTTAGATCATTTAACAGTTCATTCTCGAAATATGTTACACATGCATTTATTTCATATACATTCGATTCTTTTTCATGAAATGCTTCACTTTTATTTGTCTTACTTTCTTCCTTTGCATATCTTTCAAAAATACCTCTTAGTTTGACTTTTGCAGATGGCCAACCAATCTGACTTATCCCGTCTTAAGCTGGGATAAGGGACATAATACACCTAGGCCAACAATTATGAATGAGTTATAAGAATTCAGACTAGATGAGGCTTTCTTTAAACAATCTCATACATTGTAAATATATGTACCATATTGAAAGGAAAAGACAAGCAATCCAAAATTCTTGTTTAACTAGAATTCATAGTCAAATCAAAAGATCTATAAACAATAGGATATATATATGTCAATCTAGAATGTCTAAAGACATCAATTTCTTGCACACACGCATGCACACATAAAACATTTCCAATAACAGTAACATACAACATAAATAATAACACCTTACTACCTTCCTTGCTAGCTTCTCATGGTGAAAAAATATCTAGAATCTAGTTTCCAATCATCCCCCTATTTACTACCTTCCATATAAAATCAACTTATTAAAACATACAAAATTTATGTGTTATAAACAAGGTACAAAAAATAAACAAAAGCATATAAAAACTGATATGTACCAAACCAACGTGAAAAAAGACCTAAGCAGCAGATAAAAATGAGAGCCCCAAACCAAAAACCAAATGAGTTAACTCATACACTAGTGTTCCCAATCTCCAAATGTACAAAATAAATTTGGGCAATAAAAATATTTGAGCAATCAAAATATACAAAAAATGTTGACCACTGCTTACTCAACTCCCAGTTCAAAAATGATGGTACAAAATTTAGACTTCAAATTCAAAACTTGCCTTTTATCCTTATTATATTTAAATTTTATCTGATCCTATAAAATCTAGACTCTTGATTGGCAAAATAAGAAGTGCTAGTTTAGGAATGATGATCAGATACTTCAATAAATCATTCTTAAACATAAATCTAAAAAAAATTATACTTTGAATCCTAAAAGAAGGCTGACATTATTTTAGCTTATCTCATAACAACAAAGATCATAAAGTCCATATTAGGATTTTGATGATGACATCGTTACTTTTGTGAAAACAATTATTTCAATTTGAGCATAGATTTCAAAATACAGTCCTAAAGGAAAAAATTATGTGAAGTACTATTTATTTCCCCGATACATATAAGCAAGCACACCCATATTAGTAATGCCAACCTCGTATTATTCATATAGCAATCCATTTGATTAAAATTAGAGCTTAATCTAAGGTTCTCCCAACCTATATAGTACAAGTTAAATATAGCGGTAAAAATTAATTTTGAATTCTCATAAATTTATAGCTATTAAATTCTAATTGTTAAATTCAACATATACATAATGCTGCATATACCTTTTGTGAACTCCATATTAGGGTAGGAGAAGGGGAGGGTCAAGACAAAAATGATAGAAAAGCACAAACAAAAAAATAGTAGTTAGTTCTATTTGTCATTAATTTCCAAGTTGATTAGGACAACTCATATTTCTTTCATCATTTACTCATTTGGATTTTAATACCTCATCCCAAGATCATGCATCTTGGGATAAATCAATACATGAAAATAACAAACCAATGACATTCCCATATATATACAGGCCGTACCTTTCACATATCATGACTCATCTAGTTTTGTTTCAAGTATTACAGGAATCTTTTCTTTATAATCATCGCGCAAAACCTCCATAATCACCTGCATAACAAAATAATTAAATATAACAACAATAATGGATTTACTTGTCTACAGCATGAAACCTCACTAACAAAAATTTTAAAGAATTTAGAGTACTATTTAGCCATATAAAGTCTCCAACCAATCCCAACCATCATATCATAAGCAAACAAAAGCATATAATAGATACACAACAAAGTGAATATTATCACTTAACAGTTTTTAGCCTTTTTTTGGATGGCTAACACTTCAATTTCAGAAAAAAAATGTCAAAGGAGAAATATCTTTCTTGTCAAATGAAAAATCAAGTAATGTTCAAGAAAATCAACTACTTTCTGAAGTCATTTTCTCAACAACTTAGTATAAAATTGCAGTTTCAACTACAAGTTATTGTCATTGATCACTATTGGCATGCAACTTCAAGTTTTCCTTTGTGACCAATGAGCTTTTGTTCCCATAGCTCCAATTTAGCATGAACCTTTACAAGCTTAGAGCGAAATTCTTCTATTTCAACTGTTTATCAACCCTTAGTTTCTATTTCTCTTTCATTTAGCCTAACAACCAAGAAAAATCCAAACTTTTGCATGAATTTTCAGCTCTAACCAATCATTTTAAAGTTAATCCATCCATGCCTAAATAAATACTTTCAATTTAATCTTTTTGGCCTATTGACATAAAAATTAGCTAACTATTTAAAACAAAAAAAAATCCAAAACCTCATACACATATTAAAACCTAACCAATTCTTTCATATAAACATCTACTTTAGCCATTTTATTTAAATCCAATTCATACTTGATAGTCCATTTTGGTTAATTCATTTAATGAAACCATCATAAAGTTTAAAAGTATTAATTTCTACAATAACAACTACAATTTTTTTTTCTATTTTTTGCGTGAGATTGCAAAAAGTTAATGCATACTTGAAAGTTTCACTAACCAAATTAATAAAATTAAAACAATTGGCTAATATTGCAAATGTCAGATAACCTTAATTTATGTCAACCTACCCAATTACTAAACTAAAGCGTAGCATATAAAAATGCATTAACTAGCTGAGCACAGCAAAATGCTAAAGAAGCACCAACAGAGAATAAAGGATTTATTATTAACATAAAAACTTTGCCATGAAAATAAACCAAAATAGAAACAAAGAACCAAAGTAACCCAGTCCCAAGATCATTAACAACTTGACCAAATTATTTAATTAAGATGCATAAGTGTACTATGTACTATGATGGTTTTATGCTGATAAATTATAAGAGGAATAACAGTGAATGAAACATTTAGAATTGATATAAAGGAATGCTGCTAATATTGATTTCTCTCTAATAGATGGATCAGGTACTATAGTATAATAATATAGTGTTTGTTAATCTGGATAAAAATGTAAAAAGAAAATAAAGACAACAAAAAGCCAATATTACAATTTCCATTAGTTTATGAAGACGTGTATAATGGAAACTTACATATTCCAATGAACTTTTTTTTTTTGATAAGCTGAAGATTATCATTTCAATATCAAATAATTGCCATATGGCAATAGCTAAACTGTTAGGTTTGATAACTTTAGTTTTAGTTTAATTTGAGTCTAGTTTTCATTGATTTTCTAGTATCTTTTGCTTTATTTTTGCTTGCATTTAATAATTTATCCGATTCTCAGTTAATTCTAGCTTTTGTGCGAATTTGAGAGCTTTTGATGGGATTTTGTGATTTTTATAGGTACCTTACGGTTACTAGGAATTTACTAGTAACCGTGACCATTGTGCTCTGTTAAAGCACACCATTTTGAAGCTTGTCATGGTCAGCATGGCAATTGTACATGATATGGTGGTAACCATGACCTATGGAGTTTCAGTACAAAAGTTAAAAGAGAAGCACCTCACAGTTACTAAGAATTTGGTAGTAACCATGAGGTAGACATGTTTTCAGTCCAGAATGAAGAAGCGAGCTATCTCATGGTTACCAAGAATTTCATGGTAACCGTGACCCCATTCCAGATTACATTTCCGAGCTATCTCATGGTTACTAAGAATTTCATAGTAACCGTGACCTATTTCAGCCAAAAGAGGGTTTTTTATTAGAGGTCACAGCTACCAGTGATTTCATAATAACTGTGACCCATGTTGACCTATAAAAAGCAGATTATTCTGCAGAATCGGGAGAGTTGGTTTTTATTAGGTTTTAGGGTTTTCTCTCTTCCTTATTTCATTTCTATGTTCATTTTACACCCATAGATACATATAGTTACTTGAAAATAGTTAGATTTATACAAAAATACTTAGATTAAACATAGATTTACAGTTTACATGTATAGATCTATACATTTAGAGCTCATTTTTCCAGTCAAGCTTTAGAGAAAGAGATTGAAGAACTTGGATTAAGCTGGATTTTCTTCACCATGAATTTCAGGGGTTATTATATCCTTTTCTCATTTCATTTTGTGATGGATACTGAGTAGTCTTATAGTTTTTTGGGGGATCTTTGAATCCCCTACCCAAAGATGTGAATATTGAACATATTTTCAGTTATATATATATATATATATATATATATATATATATATATATATATATATATATATATATATATATATATATATATATATATATATATATATGAATGAATGGTTTATTTCACTGTTGCTTTTTTTATTTCATTGGTTTTCAGCTCTTCAAGTGATTTTCTAGCTTTATTGAATGATTTTATCTTTTATCTTAGTTGGATATTGATGCTTGTGTGAGTTGAATGCTGTGAATAAATCTTTGCTCAGCTTTTCTATCTAAAAATACTGTCTACTTTGGATTGCTTCTGAATGGGACCCTAAATGTGCAGTAAATTTGGTTGTAGAGTTTGAGTGTGTATGAAATAGATGGGTTTCAGGTTGTTTGGCTTCGGAATGGGAAAGCAAACCGAAATTAGGATGTTAGACCTTTGCATAGGCTAGTTGTTGTATGCTTGGGTTAAGAGGGTTATCTCGACTTCGTTCATGTATACTTTTAGGTAAAATTAATTCACATTGGGTATGGGATGGATGAGTGAACCTGAGCAACATTTAATTTTTATAGATTTTCACACTTGTTAATTTTTTCGAATTTAATACATACTCAATTTACTATTAGTAGAATTTAATTTCTCTTCATTGCATATTTTAGTTTTTAAAGTTTACATTATACAAATTAGATAACTCTTACACACAAACAATTGGGAATTCTTTAACATACAATTAATTTCCACAATTTCCACACACACAATTCCCTTGGATTTGATATTAAGGGTGCTAAATATACCACACTTTATTACTTGTCGATCTAATGCACTTGCTAGGATCGCAATAATTTTTTGGCGCCGTTGCTGGTGAATTGGTGTTGTTAGTAAGCTGTGATTATTGTTTGTATGTGTTTCCTTTTCTTTATTTTATTTTTCTTGATTCTTTTTAGGTGAAATTGGTGCATGAACAGAACAAGACAAGAACAATTAGTGCCTTTTAATCCTAAAATCGAGAGGACCTTACATCAAAGAAGGAGAGCCAATAGAGACAACGAGATGGAGCCCGATGCTCCTCTTGATGAGTTTCCTTTCGAGAATGAACAAGTGCCGAGGGCATATGAACAAATGCCAGGGGCACAGAGAGAAAAAATGCCTAGGCAAAGGACCATAAGAGGCTACGCTGTGCCAAGGTGGAATGAAGATCATCAGACAATTGTATTGTCGAGAGGAGTACATTTTGAGCTCAAGCCAGCCACCATTACTATAGTACAGAGGAATCAATTTTCTGGTTTAGAAGCAAAAGATCCAGCTCGACATATCGATATATTTCTGAAATTTAGTGACACAGTTCAAATTTCGGGTGTTAGTACGGATGCGATAAGGTTGAAGCTATTTCCATTCACTTTGATTGTCAAAGCAAGAGAATGGCTACAAATGTTACCATGCCAGTCAATATAGTCATGGGATCAAATGCAATAGAAGTTTCTAATGAGATTTTTCCCTCCAATTAAGACTGTCAGCATTTGAAATAGCATCATGAGTTTCCATCAAATGAATAAGGAACCCTTTCACAAAGCTTAGGAGAGATTCAAGAGATTATTGAGAAGCTGTCCGTATCATGAAATAGCTATCTATCAACTTATGACCATCTTTTATGCTGGAGTTACACCTCAAACAAGGTCATTATTGGATGCAGCATCAACATAATCTTTCTTGAACAAACTACCTGAGGACATTTTTCAGTTATTAGATGAGATGGCGGTAAATGACTCTCAGTGGACTACCCCTAGATCGGTCCCTAGGAGGCAAGGGTTACACAATGTGGATGAAGTGGCATTGTTAAAAGCCCAGTTAGAATTGGTAAGGAAAGAGTTGAGTAGCTTGAAAGTTCAAAATATGGTTACAGTAAATCAAAGGAGTGGACCATGTGAAGGTGGACAAGGAGTCCAAGAAGGAGGAATCGTGGGGGATATGAATGCATTTGGAGATTTTAAAAGGAATGACCCCTATAGCAATTCATACAACCCAGGATAGAGAAATCACCCTAACTTCTCTTGGAAGGATGGAAATCAACATGCTTCCTCTTCTCAGCTGCAAGTAAGAGCCCCTTACAACTCAAATGCCTACCATAATCATACTCAATATCACTAACCACAAGCCACCAATCATTACCAGGCCCCCTATCCACTTAACCAACATCAAGGGCAAAACTCTAATCAACCACAATCTCAACCATACCATCCACCAAGATTCTAATTAAGGCCACCCATTCAAGAAAAGAAGCCTAACTTAGAAGACATGTTTGCTAGTTTCATGAATAACCAACAACAATTCATGACAAGTCAAGAGGCAAGATGAAAATCTCAAGAGCAATGGAACCGAAATCAAGATGCTTCAATGAGGAATTTGGAGACACAAATCTGACAGTTAGCTGACTCTTTATCCACAAGACCACCTGGTGCTTTCCCATCTAATGTTGATCGGAATCCAAAGGAAGAGGTAAAAGCAATCTCTTTGAGAAGTGGTAAAGAGCTATGTGGCGAGAATGAGGGTAATCAATCTTCTTCTATTTTGGTGGAACCTACAACGCAGGTATGTGATTCTAAATCTAAAATTGCCAAAGATGTGTAAGAGCCTATTGATAAAGGTAAAGGTATTTTACCTAAAGAAGGGGATGTTATAGATGAGTCATTGTTACCTTTCCCTGCTGTAGCTAACAAGGCTAGAAAAAATGATCAATTAACTAAGTTTTTGGATATGTTGAAGAAGTTACACATAAATTTACCATTTGTCGATGCCTTACTTCATTTCCCCAAGTATGTTAAGTTTCTAAAAGAGATATGCTCTAGTAAAAAGAAGTTAGAAGCAATAGGGACAATTCAATTATCAGAAAATTGTAATGCCATCCTGACCAACAAACCCCCTGAAAAATTAGAGGACCTTGGTAGTTTTACAATACCCTGCGAACTTGGTGGAAATTTTGTTGGGAATGCCCTATGTGACTTAGGTGCAAGAATCAATTTAATGCCTTATTCGCTTTGCAGGAAATTAAATTTGGGAAATCTCAAGGAAACAAAGAAGTCGCTGTAAATGGCAGATAAGTCCATAAAAAGACCCAAGGGAATCATTGAAGATTTCCTGGTGAAGGTTGGACAATTTATTTTCCCAGTAGACTTTGTGGTACTTAAGATGGAGGAAGACCAAAAAATCCCCCTGATAGTTGGAAGACCTTTCCTAAACACAGCAAGAGCGCTGATAGATGTGCATGAAAAGATGGCCACTTTATGTTTTAATGATGAGAAAATGATTTTCAAAGTGACCAACATGACAGAACACCCATCATGCGAATTCTTAGAGTCAATTTGTTGGGTTTAAAATTATTTTAGGGAGATGAAAGCAAGGTCTGAAGATGTTTTATTAGATGACACTATGGGGAAATGGTTGATGCACACCAAGGAAGAAAAATGAATGGTGGTTGGAAGTAAAAATAAGCTTACCAAATGTGTTGAAAGGAAGAAGCGGAAGGATTATAATGCAATTTCTGAGGGGAAACTAAATAACTTTACTCAATTCATGCTTGTATAAGATAAATTCAAACTTGGTGTTGGGGCAGTGAGATACAAGCCCTTTGATGTTCCATGAACCTTGACGGTACTTGAAAGTCCAGCTGCGAACTTGATAAATGCAGAACTACCCCTAACTTTTACTTTTAAGAATGTTTTGTGTTGTTTTCCTTTTTAGTAGTCTTGTTAAGGGTAGTGGTTCAAGAATTGTTAGTTTCATTCAATATGTGGGTGTTTTATGTCTATTAAGTGGGAAAGAATATTTTGTTTAATAGTTAGAAGAGAGTGAGAGAAATACAATTTTTCTTGTGAATTTTAGGGGCTCACGGTTACTAGGTTTTTCTTAGTAACCATGACATAGGTTAGTTTTAATTCTGCATGTTAGGTCACGATTACTAGGTTTTACTTGGTAACCGTGAGGTCAATTCAATTTAGTCTAGAACCGAAACTTATTTTATCTCACGGTTACCATGATTTTCATAGTAACCATGACCTATGTCCATTTTTGTTCCAGAAGCAAAACTTTGGGTATCTCACAGTTACAATAATTTTCATGACCGTGAGCTACATCCCTTTTAGTACAGAGGCAGAAGTCACTTTATCTCACGGTTACTATGATTTTCATAGTAACCGTGACCCAGGCATCATTTTAGTCTAGTAACAAAATGCATTTTATCTCATGGTTACTGTTAAATTTATAGTAACCGTGACTTAGGTCAATTTTTAGTCCAGAATCTTTTATTGGGATACCTCACGGTTACTAAGAATTTCATAGTAATCGTGACCAGGTAAAAAAAATTAAAAATTAAAATTTGAAAACCCTAAATTTTCTGATGCCTTTTCATTCCTTTTAGTTTAGGGTTTCAATTTTCTTTTCTATTTTCACTTCTCTCTCACTTTCTTTCTCCTTTATCTCTTCCCCTCTTCTCTCCACTACCGCTTCACCCTCTTCATCGGTGAGCTTCCTTGTTCTCTTTTATGTTTTCTTTTTCACTACAAGAAAATTGTAATTTAGCAACGGAAATTAGCAACGAAAAATGTCAATTTTCCGTTTCTAATCAAAAATAGCAATGGAAATTTCGGTTGCTGATTCGGCGGTTGGTATTTTTAGCAACGGAATTTGAATTCCGTTGCTAAATTTAGCAATGAAAATTTAAATCTAACCACTAACATTTGGTAAATTGGTCAAAATTAGCAACGGAAATTAAATTCCGTTGCTAAATTTAGCAACCGAATTCAAATTTCGTTGCTAAATTTAGCAACCGATTTCAAATTCCGTTGCTAATTTAGCAACGGATATTATTTTTCCGTTGCTAAGTTAGCAACCGAATTTAAATTCCGTTGCTAAATTCAGCAACTAGTATAAAAAAATTTGTGACGATTTTTTCGTCGCTATTCCATCACTACTATTATTACTTATAATTACTAATAAATTCAGTCATTGTTAAAAGATCAAATGATAACAGTTAAAATTTAAGCTTCTATCAATCCATTTTGCTACAAATTTCAGATTCATACTGGTCGGGTCTTTGTGCTCAAATTCAATAGAAAAGTTAATTAAACATGATCAAATCATTGACATCAGAATAAAGATAGCAAAGTCACCACTAGTAATTCATTCAAAACTTTACAACTTGTTTGGATACTATAAATGGCATAAAGGAACCAAATTGGTGGGAAATGATTTTGGCCATTCAAGGGAAATTAAGAATCATACAGAATCACAATTTATTAAATAAAAAATCCCCAAAGCAAAAAGTGCACATAAGAGAGAATAAGCATACCGGTAACAACGGAAGGCTGCTGCTCTTTAACTGTCTCTTCCATTACCAAAAATCAACCAAATCAAGAAAGACAAATACACACAAATGAGAACTCAGATTTCAGGTCCTCAAAATTTCTGTGCATCATTCAGGCATTTTAACAAATAAGATGTGCGCATTCTAGCTAGCTCTACTGATTCAAAAATTGTAATTCACACAATATCAAGCCACACCACAAACCAGGATTATTGAACAAATTAAATCAGCAAATTCACATAAAGCACTTTCATTGAGCTTTACCTACATAATAATGAAATTTTCTAACTAATTAGCATTGCATAGAAACATATTTGTTGTACAATCTAGCAAATCCATTGGCAGCAGCAGAATTCCATATGCTCAGTCATTCACAAACAGACCCTAATGCAACTTGTTAGATTAATAACTACTATGGAAATGCAAATTACACTCTAGACTGAATTTTACCTCAGCTTTTGTTGATACAAAAGACTGCATATCTTCCTTCATGTCTTTCAGCACACATTGGATCCAAAATTTTTAACAATTTGAACAAAATAACAACATTATTTCAGAGCTGACCTGTCTCAAGTCTATGCATGGGCTGCCACACCCATTCTCAACAACCGAAGCATTATATCACTTGCACAACTTTCACAGGTAACAGCAAAAGCTCTATGATGCCCTGGTCCAAGACTTCCCTTCTCACTAAATAGCCCCATGTCAAATGCCACAGCACTAGCTGATGTCCGATGAACCTATCACGTTTTGGAGCAAAGTATTATGCTGCTACCATTTCAACAAATATAAGCAACAAAGCAGCAAAATCCAAACTATGCATAACTGCAACAATCAATCAATAACCAAAGAATCTGAAATCTAACTACAGAATGTGAATCGAAAAGGCATATTTGGTGTATGAGATTATTGAACCAAATTAATGACTTAATCAAATGAAGTTGTAGCAATATGGAATCATAAAGGCATAGGGACAATCAATACATATTAATGATAATAAAATATTTGTTTTACATTATGGTAGAAATTATTAAAATATACTGTACAAACCACTTTAACTAAAGCAACTTCACAACTCCATGAGCAAACATTGACAGCACAAGTAACCAAAGCAATAAGATAAACATACATAAAAAAATATCTAGACATTTCACAATTCCAAATAATAAAATTCTAATAAATAATAGAAATAACAAATACCTTTTTAAGGTACTACATATTCATTATAATTCAAGCCCTATTTTCAGTAGATGTTTGCTATCAATGGACTTAACGTATTCTGCCATTTCTTTAACCCAACTCTGCAAATTTTTTGTTGCAGTTCAGAGATTAATAAAGAATTAATTTAGTTCATTAACTTCAGTGTCTGATTCAAGTGCTCAATCTAGATGATTGTTCTTGCTATTATTATTGTATTCTACAGTGAGAGGTATTTATAGAAACAAAAATTTGTTCTATTTCTATCATTTTCTACGGTGGAGCTTAATTTTTGAATAACCTATATATATATATATATATATATATATATATATATATATATATATATATATATATATATATATATATATATATATATATATATATATATATATATATATATATATATATATATGTTATGACTGATTTTAGGTTTAGAGATTGTTCGAATAATATATGAAGAATGACAATATTTTATTAAAAGTTAAATACTCTTTTTGTATAATATAGGCTTTTTTCACATATATTAAAAAAAATTAGTGAGTTTAATTTAAAAATACCATTTAGCCCGTTCTTTTCTATTATACCCTCAATTAATATGTAGTTTTTTTATTAATGTATATTCCATAACTCAAAATAGTTATTTCTTTTATAATTCACAATTTAATTAAATAAAGGCATATTAAGAAGGTTATATTTTGAGACAAATTAACATGAAAATTGAAAAGTAAGTCTATATTTATGGAACCGAAGGGTCATTTTTTTTTAAAAGGTCGCGATGCTTCAAAGATTTGCTATCATTCAAATAAAAGAGCACATAATGATTTAAAATTAGGAAAAGAACAATTACCCAATAGATTGCACTAGTAATCATTTCATTAGGAAACAAAAATTAGGCCTTAAAAGTCGCAAAGCATGTTCCCTATTGAGTGGACAATTGGAGATGGCGATGGAATGGTTTCTTTAGCTAAAAGTCTCGCTTTTCCAGCCTAAGTTCAACTGTGGGGTCTATCCCAACTTCAATTTCAATTAATCACGCCAGTAAACTAAGGAAATCTCATTGATCGATTAAAATTTTTTTAAAATGTAAAATATTCAGTACTTGATCTTGCACATCTAGCTGGTTATCCAATGCATATAATCGATTTTCCTATGTCCTCCATTTAACATATGCAAGATATCTTTTAAATCCAATTATTTATGTACATATATTCTGGGTTCCATATCTAATATTTTCATTATGTTCTAATCCATTTATAGTTGGTTATTTTTGCTTTCAAGTCACTGTTATTGTGATTTATAGACAATCATCCCATCATTGTATCAATTTCATTCATGCAAATCTAGATTTTAAATATAATTTCCCATACCTATTTTTGTACCCACCAGAATCCCACCGGCGTCTCGCCGGAGCTCCGCCGGAGATGCATCGGTGCTATCCTCTTGTAGCTGGAGTCACCAGTAGTCCCTTGATGGTGTTCACGCACCCCAACGCGTCTCCATTTGGTCGGGATCTACCTTAAGACCCATCGGCATCTTCCTCTCTGATATACTCATTGCCGGCGCTTGAGGATGATCTGTGAGTGTAGGAAGGAGCGCCTGACCACCAGAAGTCTTCCGTTGGTGTCCGTTCTGCCATTCGACACCGGAGGTGGCCGAAATCTCGAGGAGGAGCTGTTGATCGGAGAGACAGATTGCCACCCGAAATGGAAGCAAGTAGAGCAGCAATTGGGCCGACGGGACGGACGACGGAGGAGGAATGATGGAGGAGGCCGATGACGATGCAGTATCGATCGGATTCTCTCTCACCGTCTCTCCCTCTACTCCCGATGCTCCATCCCGAGTTTTCCTCTTTTTTTTATTTCCTCTTCTCTTTTGTATTGTCATCTCCATACCTTTTCCAGCCTAAGTTCAACTGTGGGGTCTGTCCCAGCTAAAATTATTTTATTTATTTCTTAGAAATTTGTCAAACTTGGACAAATCAACCAACAATATCTTAATAAAAAAAATTATGTAAAGAAAGCTATTATATATATATATATATACACACACACACACACACACACACACACACATTAGAATTTAAATCCCGAATAATAGAGAAAGTAGTCAAATTTTTATACGTTTAAATTACATATAGTTCTCGAAAGCTAAAAATTGAAATCCCTATGACACTTTACAAATCCGATAATCAAACTATATAATCCAAATTCTTAAATCTGAATATATTGCTAACTTTTATTTAAAAAAAAAATTCATTAAAAACTTACGTGTCCCGTAAAACTTTATAAACAATAAATAGTTACGAGTTGTCATAAAACACTAATACATTACATGATATTGAAAAAAAAAATTGCTTAAAAAGAGAGAGAGAGAAAACAAAAGGTTAACTAACTAGTAAACAAATATAAATAACCTAATGGAAATAGTCTTACTACGTTAACAATTAGAATATTAAATTAATTGGCCATTGCATGCGAATGACTCTTTCATACTTAGTGTCTAAGTATAATTAAATGACTCAGTCAATAGCTTTACAAAGTTGCCATAACTCATCACAGTATACAAGAAATAATTTTTTTAAGTATTATCTTTAAAATAATATATGATTGATTATAATATATAATTATTATAGGTATAAAATATATAATTATAATATAAAATACAAAAAAATACTCCTTTTTTTTTGGTATTTAGTTTTGTTATTTAAAATTATTTATCTTTTCTCTATTTATATAAAAACTTGTAATTAAAAATAAGTAATTAATTTAATTTCTATTTTATATTTCTACCAAATATAAAACATATTTAAATGCCCCTTATTTACCAACGGAATTTAAATTCCGTTGCTATTTTAGCAACCGAAAATAAATTCGGTTGCTAAATGGCAACGAAAATATATTTCGGTTGCTAAATAGCAACGAAATTATATTTCGATTGCTAAATAGCAACGGAAATATATTTCGATTGCTATTTTAGCAACCAAAAATAATTTTCATTGCTATTTTAGCAACCGAATAATCCTCCGTTGCTAAAATGGCAATGAAAACTAAATTCTGTTGCTAAATTAGCAACGAAAATCATATTTCGTTGCTATTTTTGTTCAAATTTTTTCCGCCACCTATTGGCGCCATTAATTAGCAACGGAATAGTGATTCCGTTGCTAATTTTTGTTGCTAAATTTTGGCGCCAAAAATTCCCTCCACTTTTAGCAACGGAAGATAACCAAAAATTTTTCCATTGCTAAATCTATAAAGTTTAACCAATTTTAGCAACGGAAATTATTTTTCGTTGCTAAATAACAACGAAATTGGTTTTCCGTTGCTAAATTAGCAACGGAATCATTTCCGTTGCTATTTTCAGATTTTCTTATAGTGTTTGTTTTTGTTTGTTTTTCTTGTTGTTTAGATCTAGTTCTTTAGATCATTTTATTTGTTGTTTTTGGGTTGTTTTCTCTTCTTCTTCTTCTTCTTCTTCTTCATCTTCATCTTCTTCTTTCCTAACATTTCAATTTGTGTTATTGGGGTATTATTTCCATTTTTTTCTTCTTCTCCATCGTCACCGACCAAGTAAATGCTATCTCTCTAATTTCTCGTTTAGGGTTTTTGTTTGTGTGTCTTTTTCTCTGTTGATTTTTGTTGCATTTTAGCCTTACTTATTTAATGTGTTATTCATTTATTTTTCTTTTTTGTTGTTGTTTTGTTTCATGTATTTCCTTTTGTTTCCCTTAATCTCTCCCTTAATCACTGTAATCTCTTCTTTTATTTTTTTTGACTTTCTTTGATTTTTGTTTTTATCTTGTATTTTGAATTTTTTTCATTTCTTTTTCTAGAGGTGTGATGCTCCTTAGTTTTTCTTTAGTTATTATTTTATTTTCTCTTTTGTGAATTTCTCCTTTCCGTTATCTATTGTTGTTGTTTGATTTTTTTATGATTTGAGTGTTGCCTTTGGTCTATTATGGACCAATTATTTATGGATAGTGTGAAGCCCATAGGTATGGTCTCTTAACCTCTTGTATTTTCTTCATTTTCGTTCTTTCTTTTATTTTCTGTGTTTGGTTGTTAAATTAGAGAAATGATGGATTTTGCTTGGTAATTTTGTTTTATTTTGTTTTCTTGTGTGTGGTTGAATCACTTATCCCTTTTTTTTCTTTTTGTCTAATTTTCACCATTGAGTACCTTCCTTACAGTTAGTTTGTTCAACAATGTGACTTGACAATCTTCATCTTACAATTGCTTAGCAATTCTATTTAGATTGTGCACTGATTTTTAATCTTGATTGAGTATTATAAGATAAAATTTTGAATTCTTGCTTACATTGATACATTAATGCATAGAAACTATCATGCCTTTAGATTTATAAATGTTTGTTAAATGTATTATGTTTTGTCGTAAATTGTTGGGCACCCCACTTTTTGTCCTTGAGGTATATAGGCTGAAATGATTCAACCTGTGGGCTACTGGTTTCCAAAGGATGACTCGATCATCGTGGTTGAGTGCCACGTACTTCAAGGAACTTATATGTGCCATGAACTTATATTGTGCATTCTCATTTACTCATACTATTTTTATTTTTCTTTTATCTTGCTCAACATTATAAACTTCTAATTTTGTTATTTTTGGGCAATGGCACCTAAACTAGCTCGTACTTCCAGTTCTTCTCAAGCCCAAGAAATCCTCCCTTTTGCCAGCCAACCCCTATCATCCGAAGAGCATGCCGAGGCTAGTCAGCCACCACCTCTAGCCCCTATGCAACAAAAGCCAAGGAAGAAGAAAGGGCCAAAGATACCCAACTAGGTTCTTGAAAAGATAATGACCAATTATAAGATATTTTCTAATTGTGAATACCTTCCTTCAGTTTATCTAAATATGAGTTTATTGGAAAAGTTGGGGATCAACGAGGAGGTTAATAGCCACATTGTAGCGATTGGTTGGAAAAAGTTCTTTCAATGTAGGGAACTGGTTTATCCGAACTTGACCAGAGATTTCCTTTGCACTGTGCAGTTCCACTTTGGGTAAGGGTTCAAATATGGTAACTTTCTTCCTAGAAGGCAAATTTTATAAAGAATCTTTGGTAGCTATCACTGAAGCACTCGGATTTCCACCGAATGGGATATACGCCTATGAAGAACACTCAAAAGATGTGGCTTGGGAAGACATATGAGATTCACTGATTGGAGGCCCTTCTGTAGCCGGGACCACCAAATCCCATTTGCTGTGGCGCCATGTTTTGAGAATCTTACATCATTTCTTTTCTATGTCATTCATGTCTCATATGCAGAGTGCAGGGCAAATCAATCTTCTAGAGGCTCTCATACTCTCTTATATGGTGAGACACTGTCGTATAAATGGCATGTACCATTGGTGGAACAAACTCGAGGAAATACAGAAAAAGCCTAATAAAGTGAAGAAAATCTCTTTTGATGGCTGGGTGACAATGATTGCCAAGTACTTTGGGCACCCATTGGATGTAGACAAGAGCCTCCCCGCAGCTGCTTTTATTGATGCCAAAATGCTGAAGAATATGAAGATCATAGTAAATGATGCTACTACGAAGCATGGTTTCAGGCTAACCGATAAAGAAGAGTATTTGCACAAGATGGAGCGCAGCCTATGTAATCCTTCACCTGCCCCAAATCAAAATGTTGTCACCTTATCTTCTGCCCAATACATTGCTCTGTTGGAATGCATAGACATTCTAGCTAAAAACCAGGAAGAATTCAAGCGACAACAACAGCAGATCATCGAAGCCTTGGCTGCTTTGAAAGCCGGGCTTGATTCCCCAGCTCCCCCACATCCCTGAGCAGGAAGTCCTTTCTCCCCTCCTCCCTGTTTTAAGATTTATACTTGTACCTTGCTGAGGATAAAAGGTTTTGAAGTGTGGGCTGAGAGAGTAAATTTTTGTTGACATTGAGTTTTGAACATGTTGGTTGAAATTTGAAAAATTTTAGGAAGTTAATTTTGTTGTGAAGAAATTGTTTTGTGCAATTTGTTTTTTTGAAGGAAGAAGTTGGGATTCAATGGCTGAAGTGTGAAATTCTTGAACCACAACTTTTTTAATTAATTTTTAGTTTTTTTTATTTATGTTTTGTATTACTTTTGTTTTAAGTAAGTTTTTATGTTTTTATGTTTTAACTTTTCCTTTAATCCCAGTATAATAAATTTTCTGTTGAGTTATTAATTATCGTGCATTTAGTCTAAGCTGCCATTTGATCTTGAATTGATTTAGCTTAGACTCAATTTATTTTGAATGGATAAGTTAGAAAGCCTAAGTAGCCAAAGAGCAGTAGTATGTTCAAGAAAGAATTTCTTCTTTAAATTGATCCCGGTTAATCACATGTCACTCAATTTATTATTTAATGAGCACAATAGGATAAGCTTTTTATTTCAAAAAAAATCAGTGAGTGAAAGTAGTTGAGTGAAGGAATTTCGGAATAGCTAGAACCTTTCTCATCACACTTTGAAACAAATATTCAACTTAGGTAGGTTTAGGATATAACCTAGGCAGCCTTTCTTTGATTATCGAATTTTTAAATGACTCTTGACCTACCTTTGGAAATTTTGCCATTGTTAGCCCCTTTGAGCTTAATTGGTATGCTAAAAGCATACATTTTTTTTTAAATTGCACTATTTCTTAACCATATAGCCTAAATGCCTTTGTCTTTCCCATTTTGGAATTGGCCACTCTAGGTTGGGTAGTAAAAATTGCATGATAGGTTTGATGAAATTTTTTATTGTCAATAAAAAAGGGGAACTTGAAAGTTTTTAGGGATTTTTTGAGCTTAATGTTCTAAAAATTTTGGGACAAGGATGATAAGAATCAATGCTTTTGGCACTCCTGTCACCTAAGTAGTATCCCACGGTTACCATGAATTCATAGTAACTGTGACAATTTCAAAAAAGAAAAAGAAAAATAGATATTATGCTGTAGAAATTTTGGTTGATTTAGCACTGCAGAAAATAAGTGTGGGGTGCCTAGCATTTATAGGAAGTGTTAATTATTCTGCTTCCTACAATTTTGAGAATCCAATTAATGTCTTAAGATTAGTTTTTCCTTTTGATAACAATAGAGCATGGATTTTGAAATAGTTATTTCTTGAGAAAGCTAGGTGGTATGTATTTCTGAGTAGTGTGGCTAATCCTATCTTGCTAACCTTATCGATTCCTTGGAACCTTTGCCTTAGCCCCATTACAACCTTAATGTAATACCTAGTGATTCTATCTTGTTCTGAGTTGTTTAGTAGAGATGACCCTTATGGTTCAGGTGCTAAAGGAGAGACTTATGGCTGTTCTGAGTTGCAAGCGCAAAATTGTCATAATTTTCTATTTGCTTGATTACTGGAATTCACTGGAAGATTTGGTTTTAAAAGAAAATAAATCTTTTTTAGCCTCGCACACACACACGAGAAATTGTTTGATATAGATCAGTTTGAGTCTTTTTGATAGAGTTCTTTTTCTGAGTGTCTTCTGCTAAGTGTTGCTCTGGCATTTTTTATTTTTATTGTTCTGAATTGGAGTCTTGAGTTTTCAAGATTATGGATAATTTATTTGCTTGAGGGCAAGCAAAGTCTAAGTGTGGGGTATTTTGATAACTCAAATTCAATATTTAGTTTTAGTTTAATTTGAGTATAGTTTTCATTGATTTTCTAATATCTTTTGTTTATTTTTGCTTGCATTTAATAATTTATCCAATTCTGAGTTAATTCTATCTTTTGTGCAAATTTAAGAGCTTTTGATGGAATTTTGTGATTTTTACAGGTACCTCACGATTACTAGGAATTTACTAGTAACCGTGACCATTGTGCTCTATCAAAATGCACCATTTTAAAGCTTGTCACTGTCAGCATGGCAATTGTGCATGATAGGGTGGTAACCATGACCTATGGAGTTTTCAGTACACAAGCTAAAAGAGAAGCACCTCACGGTTACTAAGAATTTGGTAGTAATCGTGAGACAGGCATGTTTTCATTCCAGAATGAAGAAGAGGGCTATCTCATGGTTACCAGGAATTTCATGGTAACCATGACCCCATTCCATATTACATTTTTGAGCTATCTCACGATTACTAAGAATTTCATAGTAACCGTGACCTATTTCAGCCAAAAAAGGGTTTTTATTAGAGGTCACAGTTACCAGGGATTTCATAGTAACCGTGACCCATGTTGACCTATAAAAAGCAGATTATTCTGCACCATGAATTTTAGGGGTTATTTTATCCTTTTCTCATTTCATTTTGTGATGGATACTGAGTAGTCTTATAGTTGTTTGGGGAATCTTTGAATCCCCTACCCAAATATGTGAATATTGAACATATTTTAAGTTACATATATATATATATATATATATATATATATATATATATATATATATATATGAATGAATGGTTTATTTCACTGTTGCTTATTTTATTTCATTGGTTTTCAACTCTTCGAGTGATTTTCTAGCTTTATTGAATGATTTTATCTTTTATTTTAGTTGGATGTTAGTGCTTGTGTGAGCTGAATACTGTGAATGAATCTTTGCTCAGCTTTGCTATTTAAAAATATTGTATACTTTAGATTGCTCCGGAATAGGACCCTAGATGTACAATAAATTTGTTTGTAGAGTTTGAGTATAGAGTAAAATAGATGGATTTTAGGTTGTTTGGCTCCGAAATGGGAAAGCAAACCGAACTTAGGATGTTAGACCCGTGCATAGGCTAGTTGTTAGAATGACTCCGAAATGGAACATTTAGCAACTAGAATAGCTAGCTCCAAAATGGGATCTTGGGTTAAGAGGGTTATTCCGAATTCGTTCATGTATACTTTTAGGTAAAATTAATTCACATTGGATATGGGGTGGATGAGTGAACCTAAACAACGTTTAATTTCTATAGATTTTCACATTTATTAATTTTTCTGAATTTAATACATACTCAATTTACTGTTAGTAGAATTTAATTTCTCTTCATTGCATATTTTAGTTTTTAAAGTTTACATTATACAAATTAGATAACTTTTACACACAAACAATTGGGAATTCTTTAGCATACAATTAATTTCCACAATTTCCACACACATAATTCCCTTGGGTTCGATATTGAGGGTCCTAAATATACCCTACTTTATTACTTGTCAATCTAGTGCACTTGCTAGGGTTGCAACAAGGTCTAAAGACAAAAGGTAGAGACAAACCTCTACCTCGAATCAAAACTTCAAACAACCAAACATACCAACAATACAAACCAACCAATCTAGCTTACAAAAATATGAAAAAATAGAACTTAGGGTGGAAAGCCACAAGGGCCCTGTTTAGAATTCTTCAGCCAAAATACCAGAAAATGTGCTGACTATAGAACCTTGTACCGCCCCATCAAGGAGGCTAACAACCACAACCTATGACATTGATTCCAGCTCTGAAGATGAAAAATTCAGATGGCCTTTAAAAATCACAACCAATATTCAAATATTTTCTTTTAAATTAAAGTATGCTAAGACGCATTGCCCCAATCATCCAAATCAAAAGAGAAATGGTAATAATAAAATATAAGATTGTAGTTGGTAAAACATTTAAAATCCAAACATTTGGAGATAAAGGAAAAGAAAGAATACAACACCATTAGAAGCCTTTAAGAAATGCAAATAAATTTCACAAGTAGGTTTTAGAAGAAATACTTAACAGTGTATATGTCTATTGATTAAAAAATAAATTAAAAAAAAGAAAGAAAAGCACAATAAGAATCTAAAGACATAATAGAATAGAAGATAAAAATCTCAAACCAAAACTAATATTCTTTTAAGTGATTCACTAACCTTGTAGCTAGCCTTTCCCAAAGCCAAGGCAATTGCTTTAGCAGTACCCCTAGAAGCTCCAGTTACCACAACAATAGGCATTTTCACTTTCTGAGCTTCCTCCACAATTGCTTGTTCACTAGTAGCAACTTGAGCATTTACTCCTGTATTCACCATCACAATCAGTTATTCCACTAAATTCCTAAAAAATTGGATAAAAATTTCAAATATATTATAAACTACATACTAGTGATTGAATTATGTTTGTGCAATTGTTCACACCCAAAGCAATAATAATATATTTATATTAAATTTTTGCATTAAACAGAAACCATGTAAAACAATAAGTGTCTAGCAGAAGCATTTGAAGGAAAATGGTTTTCAGATCTAACAGTTGAAGCAAATAGGTTTTAGCAATAAAGGAAGGACTTTAGACAAATTTAGAAGTTATTTAACTCTGATTACAGCCGAGGTTGTCATTTGTTGCCAAATTTGGTTGAGATCAACTACATTTTTGGCTTCAAAGGCATCAATTGAAGAATTTGAAAAACTTGAATCAGGTAATTATTATATTTGCGTAATTTTTTTAAAATTTTTTATTTAATTTTTATATTTTTTGGTGATCTAATTATTTAAAATCTATCTTTTTTTTTTAGATATTGCTCAAGATTCTGAAATTAGTGTCAGCATAATGCAAAGGAAGACTGTCGAATGTTAATTTTTAAGTAATTCATTTTGAATTAAATTTAATTATACTTTTTGAGATATTTTAATTGTATTTGTATTTATTATTGTGGGAATTTATTTTGCAAAATTCTAAAAATATTGAATTATCCGAAGTACTAGATTGTATTATATTGTATTGTTTAGTACCGAAAGAACCGAAGAACAGCATCGAATTATCCCAAATTTTTATAGAATTGTACTGAATTATCTCGAATTTTCAAGAAAATACCAATACTTGAATTTTAAAATATCTAAAATTTCAGGATAATACAGAGATTTGTAAATCTCTGAATTGTACCATCCCATGTACACCCCTAACATAGAGAGCAAAAGATACATCCATGAGGTGGTTAAATAGAGATAAAGAGAGTCAATGCACTAAATTGCTTTCTTATAAGGCTAAACTCATACAATCAAACCTTGGTAGTAGTCATATTTGGAGAGATAAAAGTAAATTTTAAAGATTCTATATCTGTCTAAGTCCTTTAAAAAATGCATAAAAAGCTATTTGTATGCCTTTAGTTGGTGTTGATGGATGTTGGTTGAAGGGAAATTATGAAGGTAATTTATATACAATAGTTGTCCTAGATCCAAATGATATTCATTCCCTAAGCATATGTAGTTATTATAGGGAACGAGAGCAAAGAATCTTGGAGTTGGTTTTTAATGAACTTTGGTGATAATTTGGACATTATCAACAACCATCATATTGTATTCATGTCTGACAAACAAAAGGTATGGTCATTTTTATTATTTTCATTGATAAATGCTTTCTAGTACAATTTATGTATGAATATATTAACTTTATAAAAATTTTATGGTAAAGTTTGATTGGTGTTGTTAGAGATTTGTTTCCTAAAAGTGAACACAAAAATTGTGTTAGACATATGTATCACAATTTCAGAGAAAAACACAAGGGGAAAGCAATGAATAATTTATTATGAAATGTAACAAGAGCTTTTAATTTGGTCAAATTTATAAAATGTTTAATGGAAACTAAGAAATACAACCCAAAATCAAGAAAGTGGTTGGATCATCTAGACAAGCCCTATTACACCTTAACAAGATTATTGTTTGGAATTAATACAAAATGTGACATGCTTCTCAACAATCTATGTGGGTTTTTTAATAATTACA
Organism: Excoecaria agallocha; assembly: GCA_037975025.1. Classification (NCBI taxonomy): domain Eukaryota; kingdom Viridiplantae; phylum Streptophyta; class Magnoliopsida; order Malpighiales; family Euphorbiaceae; genus Excoecaria; species Excoecaria agallocha. The sequence goes on along the minus strand of CM075806.1, from coordinate 17,477,700 downwards.
ATCCAACTCTTTGTAGCTAATGTGCATTGTTTGTAACTTATATATGATTAAGTTGCATGTTACTTATAATAATTATTTTATGCAATATATACATATTGGATGCAAGGAATAGGCTAATAATCACTATGTTTAAGATGATTATGTTGGGTTTTAAAATAATAAATAAAAATTCACAGCGAAAAATAGAAACCCACCATGAATCCAAGTGATCCAATTGATTCGATAAAAAGAGAAGTGTAACGATTACCAACCTCTCGAAGCATAGATAATTTGAACTTACAGGTGCGGCCTCACACAAAACGACACCCTCTATTAGTATCCACATGCAAATGCAATTAAGAGAATCACCTGGGGTGCTAGCTCCCTTCCTTGGTAACTAGGTTTTATTTTCTCTCTTTCTCAAAGTTACAGAAGAAAAATGATTTTTCTTGTTCTCTCAATCTAAGTGACGGATGCCACTCTCCTTTTATGCTTAATTAGGGTTAAACTATACATATCACTGCATATATATAGTTGACTTAACCTTAATTTAAAGAGAGAAAACTTCAGGCCCACTTTTCTTATTAAAATAAGAAATACTTTATTTCTTATTTAAAATAAGAATAATAATATTAATCTTAAATATTATTATTATTATTATTATTATTATTATTATTTGTTTATTTCAAATTTTAATTTATCACAAAATAAATTTTGAAATGCTTGAATGAATCCTTAGTCCATTCATCACATGCTATGTGTGTGACCTAATAGGTTCATATTATATTGGCATTGGACCCCAATCCCATCACGGGCCCATAAGTCATAAGCGGCCTCTAGCAAGACATTATGACTTACCAAATAATATGAATATCGATAATTCGATTTTAACCTAATAGAATATGTTATAATCCCTTTGTCACACAATATCTTATTTAAATATAAGTCATGATCCATGTCAAAATTATTAGTCCAAACATATAATTTCTCGATCATTAAGTAGGCTGATAATATAAAATGATATTGATCGCTCAATAAATTCATTTGAGCACAGTTATGCATTTCTCAGTCCTATTTATCAAAGGGCCTAATAAATATCTCTCTCATAAGAGAGGGATAAATTCTTCTTTATTATTCACTATCCTTTCGATGATTTTCATCATATCCAATCATAATCTTTATGATTATCTGATTAAAGATAATGTTTGATTATGTTAAAACATAATGTTTGTCTTGTAGGATACTGTGATAATCTCAAGTTTAAAGATCAATAATATAACTATTATTAGATCACTAATGATATTAACCCATATAGTATCTCATAGCGGGTCTATCTAATACTCTGTTCTTTTTTAGAAGTACTTATAAGTTTAATTCATACCACCATATATAATCATCCCATGATTATCAATCAAACTTATACAAGTTTTTTTTTATCATTATTCATTTAATGATAAATGACTAGGGATAGTCAAAATAACAATAGATTGTTATTTACAAATATTATTATAACGTAACATGCCAATAATATAATAACATGAAGAAAACCTAATTTTATAAAATGAAATATGACATTACATAAAGGGCCAAATGTTTGGCCTAGGGTATAGCCACTAGCAGATTAAGGCCAAGTTGATTAAAAGAATTTACAAGAAAAAGGAGATGGCCAATAAATTCACAAAGAAAGATTTGCCTTAAACTTGTCAAAATATTGCCAAAGATGAAAGATGAAGCTATATTTTACAAACTTGATTATTCAGGTGAATCCAAAGTGTCTATTGATGGATTTAGTGGTACATACATAGTTGACCTTGTTGAAAGAACTTATACATGCAAGAGATGGGACTTGACTATTTACCTGATCCATATGCCTTGAATAATATACTCCATAATTATGAACATGTTGAGGATTATGTATGCGATGATTATACTATTGATTGTTTTGAGAAAATGTACTCCTTCTACATCAACCTTACAAATGCTAAAAAAATATGGCATAAAGTTCTAGCTAGTACGTATTATTGTTAAGAAAAAATGAAGGAGAAAGCCTACAAAAAAAAATTAGAACCACATGAGGTTTAGGGTGCTATGGAAAAATCTAAAAAGAATAAAAAGGACAATAATTTGATTAGTAGGTTACAAGAAAAAGTCTGGTTAAGATAGTATGTTCTATTTGCAAGGTTATTTGTCACAATGCAAAAGGTCACTAAAAATATATAGAGACAATTTTATAAAATTTAGATAAAATAATTTTAGATGAAAAAATGATCAAGATAGAGTTGATGTTTCTACAATATTTGAAAATGTGTACTTTAGAGTCACTTCTACATCACTCTAAGTTATATAACTTTATTTTTTATTGATTGGATGCTTGTGTTAAATTTTTGTGAAGGATTTTGTCATTCAATATAAGTTGATTGAATTTACATATCAATAACTATGTAACATGCTATTAGTTTTAAGGCGGCTGATGTTGTTAATCTAAGTTTAGAAGCTACTGTGAATTAAAAATTGAATCACAAATGTAGAGTCAACTCAGGTAACATTGTGTGATTTAATATTGAATCTAGTTGCCCGTATATCTATTTATTTTGAATACATTTTAATCATTTCTTTATATGGCCAGGACAAGACTTGAGTAGGCTAATGAACATTGCTGCTTAAGTTGGTTGATTAATTTTAATGTTATTTTATGACTTTCTCCTTTATGATCAGATAGAGCACATGAATTATTTTATGAGTAGTTGATTATTATTGCCATATCTTATATTAAACTTATATATGATGCAAAAAATGGATATAAGATTTTTGGTATGCTATAAGAATTATTTCAATGTCATTGTTCAATTCTATATTAAAGACATTATAAAATTCATACTTCCTCATATATTAGACTTGTTCAAGCATTTTGAGTGAAAATAAAAAAAGAGCAGAAAACACCCCAAAGAGTTGGCATAATTTTCATAAAAAAAATGAGTGAAAATTTTTTGTTTATTAGATGTGACACATGTCATGACACCTTAGTCGCTGATAATTATGAATTACATATTAGTTTTAGTGTGTTTTAGAAGGTTAATTTAGTCAATTTGGTTTTAATTTAGTTGAATTTGTGTTTAATTAGTTAGAATTTTTATTTTGTGAGTTAATTGAAAGTTTTGGTATTTTTCAGGGTCAATTTGAAGAAAAAAGGGAGTAAATATAAAAAAGAGAAGTTTTAGGGCATTGTCGTAATTTCAGAAAACTTTGATTTTCAAGCGTGAGAGACAAAAGATCATCACTCAGCTAAGTGATGAGGCTCACTCGGTTAAGTAGCAAGTCACTCACCCAAAAAGACAAAGTCACTCACCCAAAGAAGAAAAAACACTCTCCCAAGCACAAAGGATTACTCTCTCGAGTGATGAAATCACTCTTCCGAGTGATTAATGGGAAAAACACGATAAAACTTCCTGTGTAAGTGGAATTCTTATCCAACTTTGTTTAGGAAGTTACAAAAGAAAAAAAATTCTTCTTTTGGCAAGATAATTCAACTATAAAAACACCAAAGCAAAGGAGATTAGGGGATTAGCCTTTAAATATGAATTTTGTTCTTTATTTTAGTTTTAGTTTTCTTTAATTAATTACACATTATTTTTAGTTTTATTTTCTTATTTTTTAGTTTACAATTCTCTAAATGGCCTAAGCTTTATATTGAAGTCATCAAGAACAAAGTTTGAAGCTTCTTGAGTATTGTATCTCTTTACTTTAATTGTTCATTTAATTTTTATCATATTTGGTAAGTAGTTTTTCTTCTTTTACTAAGGGAAACTTGAACCATTATATTTTCATTGTAATGAATTTATTTTGAGCTTTAATTCAATACAAGTTTAATTATTTCTTATTTTTGGACAACTTCTTATCTTTGGTTGTTATTGAATTAATGATTAACTTATTTTAATTAATAGTTGATGATTGATTTATGCATGACTATTGGTATGCATGTTCTTGGGTTAGTTCATTAGTATTAATGCATCATTATATTCTGAGTTAAGGCATAATTATGTGTTAGTAAGGATAGATTAACACTAAGAAAAGTTGAACTAAGAATAGGTTGAAGTTAATTTGCTTGAAAAAGATTTTAACGGATGTCTTTAAAATTGGATTTTTATGCTAAGTGTTAGATTTGTCTAGGAGTTTAATACTTAGAATGATATTCTTACATAAGATATCTAGCTTTATTATTGGTTTTTCTATAATCACTTGTTTTAATTTTCTTTGAGTCATTGTAATGAAAGTTGAGGTGGATGGTTCCTTTAGAAAGAGAATTTCAATTATTGTTTTGTGTTTAATTCATGTTAATTTAATTTTAGTTTTATTTTTCTTTATTGTCTATTTAGTTTAGTTCTTTCCTTTAAATCAAAAACTTAGGAAACAATCTTATATTAATTTAATTCATATATAAATATTATTCTTAACAATCCATGTTCCCTTGGGTATGATATTTGGGATCTTAATCTATATTTCCCTATATTACTAGCCGATCTAGTACACTTGCTAGACACCGATCAGTCGTTGATGTGGAATTTGTTGCCATGTGTACTAACATGCAGGCATTTAATATGGCATTAGGTTTGACCTTTGAGTGACGTGGCATACACGTGGGATATGTTGATTGGTTGTTTGATTATGTGGTGTTCCATGTGGCACTTCGGTAGATCTTCCATCAGAAGCTGACCATAGTTACTTTTAGTGAATCAGTGACACAATTTAGTTATTTTTTGGCTCAAAAATTTTCTTTCGTGATATTTTTCATTTTTAGGTATTAAATTTAGTGACTACAGTTGTAATTAACTTTTACTTTTAAAATTTTCTTTCGTGACATTTTTCGTTTTTAGGTGTTAAATTTAGTGACTACAGTTGTAATTAACTTTTACTTTTATAGACAACAAACTTCATCTTAAAAGAGTTTTTTTTAAAAAATGGATTTAATTATTTTCGTTCCCCAAAATCTATTCTTGAAAACCTCATTCTCTTTCATGTTTAATACTTAAGGGAGCATTTAGTAAAGTTATAAGTTTTTGGTTTTTAGTTTTTTAAAATTCAGAAACTATTTTTATTTTGTTATTTGTTTTCCAAACACTATTTTATAAATGAAAAAATGGTATTACAATTTTTAATTATAATTGATAACAACCAATTTATCATACTCAAGCCCAACCCAATGATCTCAGGACCAAGCAGGCTTAGGTCCAATTGTTACCCATCAGCTACTTACACTGATATGTGTCAAGATGGTTTGATCAAACTTGATATCCGATCTATCCACACCACTCCGCTTGTCACATCACACAACCCATATCCTGTAGGTTGTCATGTTAGATGCCTAAACCTACATCTGTAGATATTGAAGATATGATACTTAAGTACTCTAGGATTGTAGGTCCTAGCTACCTAAGTACTATAAATACAGAGAGAGGCTTCAAAGATAAGGTATTGTTCACATTGCTACTCTCTTATCAAGTTTGCTCTCTCTACATCCCCTGACTTAAGCATCGGAGTACTAATTCCCTACACCTTAGGGGTTAGTCCTTGTTCATTTTGTAGATCGGCTTGCCATAACCAGTAGATCGGCACAACTGACTCCTAGTTCATCTCTTTCTACTTATCTAAGGACTTATCATTTGGTGCTTTATTAAGTGGCTAAGATGGAAAAACCTTAGAAATGAAATGAAAAATTTGGTACACAGGAAGAAAATAGAAGAGAGAGATCTCATGTCGAGACTCATACAACTCCAAAGGAACTCACACATATTTTTTATGATGAGGAGCTTTTCAATGCTCTTAACCAACTAAATGACTCCACTCATATGTTAGCTAAGGATCTCAAAGCCCTCCTAAAAGGCTTTAAAGGAAAATTACAAAATAAACTCTTGCACTCAATCAAGAAGAACAAACAACCCCAGATGCCTAATGAAGATCACAAAACTGAAAGTAGGTTGAGGAAAGACGAGGAAGCATAACCCAAAAATAGGGGAAAAGGCATTATTATTAGTGAAGGAAGACATCATTTTAGCACTTGATCAAACGTACGAGATCACAATTATTAAGGTAAGGACAAAGGAAATTTAAATCCCCTAATGTCTAACCTAATGATAATAATGACACAAAAAATGATGATTATTTCCCCTCATTGCTAATACGAATGAGAGATGGCTCCCACAAACCATTAAATAATTCATTTTAGGCCACCCCAAAAAGCTTGGGTTTAATGGGAATATCGTCTTTCCATTCTTTTGGGAGATCAGAGAAATTGAGCTTCCACGTCGATTTACAAAAGTAAGAATGCCAAGGTACACTTGCAAACTGGACCCCAATAGCCACATATATGAGTATTTGACTTAGATTTAGATGTACTCTTATGATGACAGCATATTTTATAGAGTATTCCCTATGACATTAGCTAGAGATATGTTTAGATTGGTTTTACAGTCTTTCCTCCAGTTCTATTTCTAATTTTGGATAGCTTAGAGAACTCTTCATTATGAGTTTTATTGTTCAAGTGAAGACCCCTAAGACTTTCAATGATTTGATAAATATAAATTAGAGAAAAAGAGAAAGCCTTGAGAATACATTGATAGATTTTAGGCTCTAGCTTCAAAAATTAGAAACTTACATCTCGAGATGACTACCACAACACTCTCGAGGAGTATAAAAAAAATAAACTATGATTTTAGTCGTTGGTGACAAATACCCTAATTGATTTTTGTGAATTAATAGATAGGACAAACTAATTCATACAGTTGGACAACACTCTGAGAGCTGATTCACAGACCTTTGATGATTGTGACCCAATCTAATAGACAGGTCAGACCTCTAGAAGCCTAAACAAAAGCGGAGCATCGAAGGGTTTAGGCAAGAGGAAAATATTCAAATGCTTTCAACTCAATTAGTGAGGAAGTGCACCACCAAAAACTTATACTTCACTTAATTTGGAGCAATCGAAGGTATTACTGTGGATCAAAAGCTACAATAATAAGGTGAACTGGTCTAAGTAAAGGTCAGATCGATCTAACCATATAAAGATGGATTGAAATACTGTGAGTTCCACAGAGATAAAGGCCACAGCATTGATGAGTTCAAGGCACACAAAGAAGAAATTAAGAGGCTGATCTAGAGGGGCTCGTTGAAAAGGTTTGTAGCTTAAATGTAAAGACTACTCTAATGTTTCTTGGTTCCTGTTACCATTTGTACTATCTTTCACACAAATAATTTATACTATATTTCATTTTCACAAACATCATGCCATTCTAAGTAACTTATAATCATGTTTGTGCATTAAAAAAGGCTATGAAAGAGAAAACTCTTTAATACATCATAGTTATAATAATACTATTCTTTACATTATACTTTACTTAGTACAATATGATATTTACAATGACAAAAACAAAAAAAAAGACAACATTTTCATACTTTGACTCTTCCTATTGTTGGTGTTGGCTTTGTTGCTATTGGCCTGGTCCGTGTTGAAGAGTCCTAACTTGAGTACCTACATGGATTAACACCCGTTTAAGCTATACAGCTTAGTAGGGAACAATAACTCACAGTGGTAATTCCTAAACACACATTATGCGACAATAATAAGATGCATTTATATTAATTAGAAATCATATTACAATCAATTGTGTAAACATTACCGTATATAATATTTACAATGTAAATTATTCACATATAACATATCATTATTTGGCATTAAACATTTAACATTCATTAAATCATTTATTATTTCCTGAAAATGCCTGCTTCTATTAACATCTTCTTCAACTACTTGAAGATCGCTTGGCATCTATTTGTGCACTCAAATTTAACACCTTTTCAAATCAATCTAGTGAGTAAAGAGGCAATAACCGAAAATCCTTTCACAAATTCACTATAATAACCCACCACACCTAGGAAACTCCTCACTTTCTACACATTTCAAGGTGGCTTCCAGCTAACAATGGCCTTAACCTTTTTAGATCCACCCTAATACCTTATGATGATACAATATGCACAAGGAATAAAACTTCTGACCAGTGTCTAGCAAGTATACTAGATAGACTAGTAATATAGAAAAGTATAATTAAGACTCCACATATCGAACCCAAGGAAACATAAATTGCTAAGCAAAATATCTATGATTGAATTGAATTAATCTGAGATTATTTCCCAAGTTTTTTTGAATTAAAAGCAAGAAATAAACGAAATGGACAATAAAGCAATACAAAAACTAAAACTGGATTAACATAAATTAAAACACTTCTGCTAGAGGAACTATCCACCTCAACTTTCATTACAATGACTCAATAAAAAATAACACAAGTGATTATGGAAAACCAATTAAATAAAAATAGGTATCTTATTCAGAATATCATTCTAAGTACTAAATCCTCTATTCAGGAACAATCTAATACTTAACATAACGATCCAGTTTTAAACTCCTAAACCTTCATTAGATCCTCTTTCGAGAGATCTAACTCTAACCCATTCTCAATTCGACATTCTTAAATTTAAATCAACTTATGAACAACAAATCACTACCTCAATTTTTAGAATACAACAATACATCGACGTAAGTAGAATGACCTAAGAACATGCACATCATTGATCAAAGACTGAATTATTTAACCATTTCTCGATACGTCAAGCATAAATCCAACCATAACCAAATATAAGATTTAGCAAAAGAATAAGAAATAATAAACTTACATTGAAAATTAGACTCAAATCAAAGTCATTATAATAAAAGAATGAAGGTTCAAGTTTCCATTAGCAAAAGTAAAGAATTACTCACCAAACATGATTAAAATGAAAGAAAAACTAAAATAAAGAGATACAATACTCATAAATCTTCAAACTTACTATCGATGACTTAGTATAGAAGTAGAAAGCTTGAATCCTTAAGAGAATTGAAAACTAAAAAAAAAAAGAAAGCTAAACTAAAAACTACTGTACAATTGAGAAAACTAAAATTAAAGTAAAAACTAAGTAAAAATTCATAATTCTAAACCTACTCTACATCTAACTAACTAATATCAAGTTCTGGTGTATTGTCTTCCTTATATAGCCTGAAAAGAAGTAGTTTCAGTGCCTTAGAACTTCTTATTCTAGAAAGGAATTGAGTTTTATTGAAATAGGAAGTCTTCTTTCAATAGAGGCATAATAAAACTCGATTGAGGTGTTTCTAACTCAGGAGAGGTGATTTAAAAGTCAATAGAGGGGTTTTAAGCTTGGGTGAGGTGATGGACAACTCAGGTGAGGTGTTTGGGAACTCGATTTAGGTGTTTTAGAACTCTCTCGAGTTTTTACTCTCTGCTCTTCATGAAGCTTTCTTACCTTAAACTTACAAAATTACAGAATTGCCTTAAATCTTCTCCTTTCTTCAATTACGTCCTTAAAAGCACCAAAACTTGCAATTCAACCTATAAACACACAAATTAAATAATTAATCATGAAATCAACCAAATTAACACTAAATTAAACAGCTTAAACACATAAAAACATACTAAAAATATAGTATAATTAACAATTATCAACTTCCTTAAGCCAAAAATCACATTTGCTCAATTTAGCATATAATTGTTTTTCTCACAAAGTCTGTAACACAATTCTCAAATATTCCACATGTTTAACTTCATTCTGAGAGTAGACTAATATTTCATCAATAAATACTACTACAAATTGGTCTAAATAGGGTCTAAGCACCCTATTCGTCAAATCCATAAAAGCTATTGCTGCATTCATCAATCCAAAAGGCATGACCAAAAATTCATAATAGCCATACCGAGTTCTAAAAGTAGTCTTCAAAATATCTATATCTTTTACCTAAAGTTGATAATATCTCGATTATAGATCAATTTTGAAAAAACACTGGTACCCTTTAACTGGTCAAATAAATCTTCAATCCAAGGCAATGGATATTTATTCTTCATTGTTACCTTGTTGAGCTACCTATAATCTATAAACATCCTTAATGTACCATCTTTCTTTTTAATGAACAGCACTAGCGTACCTCAAGGTGACACACTAGGTCTAATGAAACCTTTATCTAGTAGTTCCTGTAATTGGACTTTCAGCTCTTTCAATTTCGATGGTGCCATTCTATATCGTGCGCTAGATATGAGAGCCATTCCAAGTAAGATTTCTATAGACAACTCTAACTCTCTCTTAGGTGGGAGACTCAGTAATTCCTCCGAAAACACATATGGGAATTCATTGACTGCTGGTATATCTTGAAGATTTACTATCTCTTTTTTGGAATGAAGTACCAAAGCTAAGAATACCTCATATCCCTTTCTAAGAAAATGCCTAGCTTTCATAGTCGATACAACATTTTCTAGGGGTTTAGATCTAATACCATGTACGATTATTTTTTTATCCTCAGCATTCTTCAATGCCAAAGTCTTAGCTCTATAATTCATTATTGCCTAATGCTTAGTTAACAAGTCCATGCCTAATATTACATCAAATTCACGGAAGGGAAACTCAATTAAATTGGCCAAAAATTCTTTCCCTTGTATCATGATAGGGCAATTCCTACACATTGTATTTACATAAACACTATGGTCTAAGGGATTAGTCACACATATATCAAAATTCAATTAATTTACAACAGATAAACTTTTACCCAAATCTCCAATACACATAAAAGAATGAGTAGAACTCGGATCTATAAGCTTATATACATCAGTGTCGAAGAGAGAAAAAGTACCAGGTATAACTTCTGAAGCATCCATATCTTCTTGAGCTTTCATGGCGTATGCTCGGATAAGTGGTGTAGGGGTAAAGGGTTGATCAATAGTTTTAGAAATAATTCTAGATTGGGTCTACCTCTACCTCTTCCATGTCCTCTGCTCACTGAGGGTGCATTAGAAGCCCCCTGTTGCTCAATAAACAATTAGCCCTAAAATGTTCAGTACTATTGCATCTAAAGTAAGCACCTATCAGCATCCTACAGGTGGCCTAGTGCCTCCTAAAATAATAAGTGCATTCTGGTGGTTATCCTCCACCTTGTGCTCTTGATGTCTTCTTACCCGATCTAGCTATGGTAAATGCTCTCTGTTGTTTACCCCTAGAAATAAGGTGATTAACATATTGTACTGGTTGATCTCCCTGTGGAACCCTAGGTCTCTTCCCTATTGATGAACCACCTTTAGCAAAGCTTCTTCTTTGTTTTCTTTCCTTTTTAGCTAATTCATTATTTTCTACTTGAACGACTGCTTGTACAAGTTGATAGTAGTTCACTGATTGCAATGAAATAGGTTTGATCAACCACTCCCTTACATGGTTATTTAATCCATCCTCAAACTTTCGGCACTTAAAAGCTTTAGTTAACATAGATTCTAGTACATATTTGCTTAGGCGACTGAACTCCTTCTCATACTCAGCTACCATCATACCTATTTGCTTCAAATTAAGGATCTACCTCAACCTTTCTTCTTTATAAGCTTCAGTTACATATCTCTTTTTAAATTCTTCCTCAAAGAACTCCTAAGTAAGAGGATTGAGCAATTGAGGCTGTTTCAACACTAGCTTCCACCAATCATATGCTACTCTTTTTAGTAAGGACACATCACAAGTTACTTTCTAGTTGGCTGGGCATTGAATCCCCTCAAATACTTGTTTAATCTTCTTCATCCAAAATTTTACCTTTTCTAACTCCTCCAAACTAGTGCCCAAAAATTCCTCTGCCTTATGCTTTCTGATTTCTATAATAGGAGCACTTAGTGCCGTCATTCTCTATAAAATTTAGGCTATATCTTGTGAGATCTTTAGCAAGGCTTCATTGAGAATAGTAACAAGTGCATTGCCTCGGGTAGATGCTGAAGATTCTGGGTTGGAGGGATTCAATCCCACTGGTAAGTTACTTTTGGTAGTATTTTTTATTGCTTCCCTACTTCCTTTCATGATCTACTATAAAAAATACGGATGTCAACATTAGGCCAACACTAAGAACATTCTATATATACATATTCTTAAACTTCTATCGGCCAGAACTGCCTAAACCATGCTCTAATACCAAAAATGTAAAGACTACTCTAACGTTTCTTAGTTCCTATCACCATATATACTATCTTTCACACAAATAATTTATACTATATTTCATTTGCACAAACATCATGCCATTCTAAGTAACCTATAATCATGTCATTACATTAAAAGAGGCTATATAAGAGAAATCTCTTTAATACATTATAGTTATAATAATACTATTCTTTACATTATACTTTGTTTAGTAAAATATGATATTTAGAATGACAAAAATAAAAATAAAAAGACAACATTTTCATAATTTGACTCTTTCTATTGTTGGTGTTGTCTTTTTTTCTATTGGCATGTCCCTGTTGAAGAGTCCTAACTTGAGTACCTACACGAATAAACACCCGTGCTAAGCTATATAGCTTAGTAGGGAACAATAAATATGTGAATAACCAATCATAGTGGTTATTTCCAAGCACATAGTATGTGATAATAATAAGATACATTTATATTAACTAGAAATCATATTAAAATTAATTGGGTATGCATTATGGTATATATTATTTATAGTGTAAATTAATCACATATAGCATATCATTATTAAGCATTAAGCATTTAACATTCATTGAATCATTTATTATTTCTTAGGAATGCCCGCTTAACTATTATTTAACATTCATTGAATCATTTATTATTTCCTCCTACAAACACATCCAACACAACCTCATGAAGTAGTATTTAAGAACAAACACATGCACAAAATGTAAAGTTCCCATACCTCTTTAGAAAACACCATTTTTAAGCCTTTCCCCCTTCTTTCTCCTTACATTTAGTTTTTTCTCCTTCTGCATAATAAAATTGCAAATTATCATGCTTGAAGATTCATCTACTCCCTCAATTCATTGTGTAATTATAAGAAGTAAGTGTAGAAGAGAAGAGAAGGAAGAGCTATTAGCTTAAAATGATGCTAAACACTAAACTCTCTCTATTTACTAAGCTAGAGTTGTGATTTAGGGGTTGTTTAAGGGTTATTTATGGGTTAATTAGGGAGAAAGTTGGTTGACCTTTTTGCTCTTTGAAATGGCCAACCTCATCTTCCCTTCAAGTCCTTAAAATGTCTTCAATTCTCAAGAATATTCTAGGGAAGGTAGGTGTTCTTTCCCCATTGGTCCATTTGTCAACCTTAGGGAAATTACATTTAGCTCCCTTCTATCATTTAATTTCATATTCTAACCTTAATACTTTCTCTCTTTCTTTTCAATTGAACCCATAAATTACATTTTCTTCTAATTAGATTCATATATGACTTAATGTATAATGACCAAATTGCCCTTTCTCATTTAGAACAATTACCTCTAGGTCCTTACTTACTCTACATTGACCAACAAGTATGTATCAATAAGATTATTGATTAAATTCACATATATTCTCCTAGGGTATAGGCAGGGCCTCACATCAAAAGCTTAGAAGCCCATATTGGTCCATTAAGGATAGAGAAAAGTCTAATGATGATAATGATGAGGATCGATAGAAGCTAGGTCCTGCAGATCAGCACAGATAGTGCTCTGGTGTGATCAATATAATCAATGAAGGATCATCTTATAGAGAAGATCTTGGCACATGGAAGAAATGATAAAAAGGAATGTACTTTTCTGCTTAGGGAAAAAACTTGCCTTCTGGCAGTATATCCTTACGAGATACTGGGGACCTCAAGTTCCCCTATAAAGATGCTCTGGTAGTATAGGTAGCCACCCATAATTTCAAAGTTAAAAGAATCCTAGTTGATAATAGAAGTGCTATCAATATATTCACCTTTGATGCCGATAAAAAGATGAAGTTGTCGATCAGTGAGCATAGATCTAACTGCATTTCCCTGATAGGCCTCAACAATACTATGATTTCTATCGCAAACTCTATTGATCTTTTTTATTGTGTTAGGAGATGAAGCCAGTATCCATATATGTAAGTCCACTTTCATGGTCATTAACATGCCATTCACCTATAACACCATATTTGATAGACCTTTGCTCTTTCAAACTAGTATAGTTACTAGCATTAGATATATGGTGATGAAAATTCCCATCGAATGAGGGTTGGCAATATTGAGAGGCAATCAAAAGGTAGCAAGAGAAGCTTATGTGGCCATGTTAGAAAAAAGGCAAATAGGATGCATATATGGTGGAACCTAGGGAACAAAAGGATAAGGGGAAGCCAAAAATGTATGCTGATGAAGACCTGATCCAATATGAGCTAGCTCCTGGCAAAAATGTGTCAATTGAATTAAGTTTAGATGAAAAAACTAGGACAAACATTTCTCGGGTGTTAATGATAAATCAAACCTCCTTCGCATGATCGCTATGATGCGTCTGGAGCTTGCCCATTGCTCGATTTTGGGTGTGCTCTCGAAGGCCCACTTTTAGGTTCTGAGCTCGGAGGAGGCTTACTTCAACTCATAAATTGACTACTTTACAATAAAAAGAGATTAAGGCTAAATTATTGTTGGTAGTCAGCCCATAAAGGTGTTTACTAATTGGCCTAAAAGAGATAGGTTTCATGGACTTGCTACTTAACAAAATATCAAAAAATGAATCTCGACCTTTTGATGCCCAAATAGAGGCTGGTGTTTGGGAAATCACTCTTATTAGGCATCTTAGTTAAGTGTCTGTTTTATAATTGAGTTTTATACTTAATCCCCTTTCCTCTTTCGCACAATGCAAAGGCATAAGAATTAAATAAACATCCCAATCAATCATGAAAAGCAATAAATAAATAAGTAAATAAATTAACTACTTAAACCTGTTACAAAAGCAAATCATCCAATAATAAGAGTAAAGTAATATACATATATAAATTGAGATAATTATTTGAATTGGGAACCTGTTCCCACATGCATATTTTACAAAAGCTTCATTTTCATTCATTTGTTTAGTTTTGGATGAAAAATTGGACATTGGTCCAAGTTTTGAAGAAAAACCTGATTAATTTAATAGAAGACATTTTGAGTGCCTTTTTCTCTTAACATGCACAAAAAACCCTTTTTTACTAAATATTACATCCCCAAAAGAAAGATACATCCAAAAATACCAAATAAATAAATAAACATAAAATAAATAATAACTAAATAAACTAAGATAATAAATATATGATAAAAGAATAGCCAAGTGATGTAACCGAATGGGTTGAGGGTGGTCATCGAATCAGGAGCACGATTCCTAATGCAAAAATCCTATATAATCCTCAGAGGGTGAAAAGATTTATGTATTCAACAAAAAACCACACAAAAAAGGCAAATAAGTTAGTATTATTCACATACAACAAGAATAACCATTCAATTAATTGCACTGTATAGAACCAAATCATATACAAAGCTGAATCACATAAAATAACCCACCCATACCATGAGGATCAAATAAATAACATAAACACCATAAAGTACATACAAAATATAAGAAAAAAACCCAAAAAATAGCCATGGAAGCCTATAACATAGGTGAGGGATGCCCTAAACTAGGCAAAGGACGGGACGAGAATAAGGCTCGTGACATCCTGTTTGCCGCTTTGATAGACGGGCACCCGTCGAGTCGTCTTCCCATCCGTCACTCACTAGATAGAATATGATATAGAACCTTGAGGCCAAAAACATGCAAAAATTTTAGAAAGCATATTTTGGCCTTAAACATGCAATTATTAGGTCCTAAATCATGCCAAAATAGCATTCCAACATTCAATCATGCATAAATCAATAAAAATATATTAAAATAGAGAATTACAACAATAGAAAAAAAGCTTAAAATTTATAACAATTGAGGAATCTTAATTCTAATCATGCCTTTACATGCTTTTTGATCCAAATTTATGTCTCAACGAATTTTAGGCACGCCAATCACACAAGCACATCATTTAAACATGTTTATTTACAACAAGTAACCACATAATCATTTATGGCATAATTCTAGAGAGAGAAAGTGTAAATGACCTTAGAATATTACCTTCAGGTGATATCCTGACTTTGAAATTCTTAAAGTCCAGATCTCCACTCTAATTTTTGACTCTTGGTTTTTAGAAAAATCCAATGAATTTTATTTGTGTGTGTGTTTGAATCAAAGAGATTATTAAAGCAATTAGACCATAGAGAGAGAAAGAAATTAGTTTTCTTCTTCCCTAAAGTGTGTTCTCTATAAAAGTGATTCCTACTTAGAAAACCCTAGAATTTTAGGTTTTATACTTAGGTTAGAGTTGGAGTTGGATTCCAACTCCAACTTCCAAAATCTAGAGAAAATCCCCCAAAAATTTAAATTAAAAATCCTTTTTAAGAGTTATCCCTTTTGTTAAATTCTAGAAACGTGGGAAATTTTGGAAAATAAGCTATGGGCAGGCGCCCTTCATTGAGGGACGGGCATCCTTTAGGCAAAATTCCTAAAATTGCCAAAATACCCCTAATTTGGCCTCTATAGGAGAGAGAGAGATACAGACGGCGCCCTTCATATGATAGATAGGTTTCTGACATCATTGAAGGCCCAAATTAAGGTTTTTATGCACCTTTTGTTAAAACACTTGGAAAACATTTGGAAAATCATAAAAATATTTGAGAAAGTGTGAGAAATTTATAATTAGATCTTCAAGATCTGAACCTATTGTCAGTAATATATTATTTCCTCATCATCGGGTAACCTTGATCTAGGCTACCTGAAGTCACGATATTTAAGCTTCCCCCCATTTTGGGGAGCTAATGGACCGATGTCAAAGTGAGCCAAAATTCAGAGTAAAAGGAAAAAGATACGTACTTGAGGTAGTGAATCTCTTGGTTGATTTAAAAACACGTACCTTCTGAGGCAGTAAGTCTCTTGGTTGGATAGTTATCGTTAGCTTATCAACGCGTTAACCTTAGTTCGGGTAGTTAACATTAGTTTGTTGATGTGTTAACCCTTGTTCGAGTAGTTAACATCAGTTTGTCGATGTGTTAACCCTAGATTAACTATTCAATTAGTTCTTGGGTCATGATAAATTGGGATGAGTTGATTAACTTTGATTAGTGCTTAGGGCATGCAGAATCAGGTTGTTTGAATGCATCTAATTAGTGCTTAGAGCATGCAGAATCGAACTTGATTGGATCTAATTAGTGCCTAAGGCATGCAAAATTAGGTTCTTTGAATGCATCTAATTAGTGCCTAAAGCATGTAGAATTGAAATGACTTGATTGGATTTGATTAGTGCCTGGGGCATGTAGAATAAGGTTGTTTGAATGCATCTGATTAGTGCTTGGAGCATGCAAAATCGAGACGACTTGATTGGATCTGATTAGCATCTGGTTTTTTAACCTATAAAATCAAATAAATTGAGTAATATTTGATTGGTATCAACTATAGACTGACCTTCGTATTGGTTGATACTTCTAATGGGTGCATTGTCCCTTCTTGAAGAAACGTTTCATTAGGGAGATTTTTAGCAAGTATTCATCTGTGAGGAGTCACTGAGATGTTGGAAGCCATTCCAACAAATATGCATCTATGAAGAGTCACTGAGATGTTAGGAGCCTTTTTGGCAAATATGCATCTATGAAGAGTAACTGAAATGCTATGAGCCTTTCTAGCACACTTCCTAATGACTATATCACCACTCTGCAAATTGGTACCAATGTAAAGGAAAACCATCATTGTTAAGGCTATTGACATGCTTGATCTTGCCCTACATTCTTCTAAGATTTACATTATCATCAGGCTTTCACCTTTTGTCTAATAGTTCTTCATTGTACATCTCTTTTTATTTCAACCTGATCAGGTAATTTCTTGTGATGAGGATGAGTATCTATATTCCTTGTCATTAAAGCAGCAAATATGCCCCCTGGTGAGGGGTAGACTCGACATTAGTGCTCTATTTATAGGGTTTAGCCTTGTCACATTTTTTTCTTTATTTATTTTCATTTCTCTTTTGTGTTTATTATTATATTTTTTTCTTGTCATGGTATATTAATTACAAGTCTTTTTATTAATTTTATGGCATCTCTCTTCATTCATTCATTCATCAATTTTCATTTTCTATTATTTTTATTTTTAGCCATAATGAACATAAACAAAATAAAGCATCAAAATAGATAAGATAAGATAAGTACATAATTTAAATACAAATTCTATTTTTATATACATCAAAATATTTAGACAAGGTTTTAAAACTCCCTGAATACAAAAACAATGAATCGTTGTGAAGGCCTTAGTCCTTTGGGGTAAGCTGGCCCATAAGGAGGTTTGAATGCTAAATGCTTGGAAGGTCTAGCTGGTGCTAAGGCCTATGGTGCTGTTGGTGGCTGATTATCATCTGGCCTAAATCTGAACTAGAAACCTAGCAATATGGTTGTCAAAGGCTGCAAAACTTAAGATATCACCTCTTCTAGTTGCTCAAAACTCTAGCCAACCTCAGTAATAGCCCTAGAGTGATGTTTGAGATATTGCATTAGGTTAACTCTCAGGTACCCAACATACCTCCTCAGCTACTCGTCTGTCTCCATTATAGCCTGCCTATCTCTGGGGACCTCTCCCTCAACATGAGTGCCCTGCTCCGTAATCTAATCGAGGGAATCATCAACTACCTATAGGGTCACCTCAAACCTCTATCCTGCAGTCATTAAGTCAGCTCTGATACCTCACATATCAGACTATAGAGTCCGTTTTGCTGCTGGCAATGTCTATAAAGACTATACTGCTGTGAGTATCGTCTATAAGGTCTAATCCTATTGCCTACTGGCATCCTTCAATGCTACCAATCTACTCAAAATATCATTAGATGAAGGACCTAAGGGTGGATGTGTCGATGGTATAGATGCAGATGCTTATGGGCGTGCTGGTGATGGTGGGACAGATGGTGAAGGAGTTGTAGATATGGATGCTTCGGGATACCTATAGGGAGAGAACCTCCCCATCCTCCTAGTAGGTGACAGCTGATGTCTAAAAGATTATCGTAGATGAGCCAACGTCTAGGGTGTTTCGTCCAAGAGATCCTATAAGTCTAACTACATATCATACTCGTAATCTGAGGCATCTCCTACATATCATACTAGAGGTACCTAGGGCACTACTAATGCCTTCTGTGGAGGCTGGCCATGCTCATCACCCTCTGCAGGTACGTCTGGCACTATAGGGTCTAGGCTATATCTCTGTCTAGTCTCGGGGTTAGTCAGTAGTCTATACTCCCCTTCGCGCCCCTTGACAACCTCCATCATCTTCATAGTGATCGCAACCTGTAAATAGATGTAAATGCCCTCAGGAATGATGTTTCCAAATTTACTCTCATCTACAACTAGTGATACCAGCAGGCAAGTAATAATGCCTTCCATATAAATCTGTGTGGTAGACTAAGTGGATACTCTGACCAGCGAGGCGATGATCTTGTGTGTGATGTCCATATGCCTCTACTCCTATATCCCCCAAAGACTGGTGAGATCGACAGAGTTAATCAACCTTGGGCTCCCTATGCATCCCAAATAAAAGGTAGACAACACCCTCTGAATATACCTATAAACTCGAGTAGCCAACATAGTGCTCTTTGCTTTATCAAACTAATATATCGCCCCGGTAGTGTCACTGCCCTCCATTTGGTCCGATCTATGATCTTGGGAGGTGTGACTACATCAAGCCCAACCGGGAGGACTATAGGCTCAGTAACTCAATAATGTGTGAGGCTATAGTGGATGCTTAGTGCCCTAAACTAGACTATCCCCTCCTCTGTATCCGATCTCTGGTAACTACCATATCATAGCATAGCCAGAACCTCTTGGACAATGTCGGGATAGGTCTTATAGGCTGGAGCGAAGAACTTCAGCCAACCTGCTCTGGCCAGGAGTCTGTCAACCTCATTTATCAGCTTGACATCTTGTAGGAATTGTCTATACATAAAGTAGCTTGACCTAAACTATACTTCTAGCAAGGCTTGGTACCGGGTAGCCTGTGTTGGTGTCATATATGCTGGTATAGGTTAAGGCAGGTTTGCGAGTGCAATTCTGCAAGGCATCCTGTAAGAAAAGATTATATGTTAATTTTCATGGTTAACTTGGGTCGTAAGTAAACCGATATGTAAAAATTTGTCAAAATTTTATCAGCATTTTGGTTAAAAGGTATATAGCCAACCTACATAGAAATACACTCTAAGCGCTATAACATAATATACAACATCCTAAACCTATTATCGGGTATTCTAGCAAATATCCACGACAAATGAGGTATTATACTTATTTTACGTCTTACAAGAATTTTAACAAAATTTCGACAGCATTCCAGCTAGGAATGTGACTACCTCCTGCATAAAAAGGTAATTTAACAACACACAGAGGCCATCATGGCTGCCAAGCAACATAACCTATACTATTTTAATAGAGAAAACTAAATTTGGATTGAATTATTTGGGGTGTAATTACAATTTTCTATACAACATGTATTTAAAGGTATAAAATATACTATTTGATAAAGAAAAGGCCTACAAGTCTACATATTCATATCCAAGGGTTTTTTTTTATAAATTTATGTGCTCATATACAAGGTTTTCTCCTAAATATAGTGCCATGCAAAAAAAGGTTTTGTAACTTAAGTTATCACCCCTAAAGGCATTATTAATTTATAAGCATATTTGTATATACTAATCTATTGCTAAAGCCTAAAAACATGCATAGGACAACTAAACATAATTTAAACTAGAAAACTAAATAAATAAATACAAGAGAAGTTCAAAGGGTACTTATTTGTGATACAAGCAAAAATGAAAGAGAATGCGAAAGAAGGCAGAAATGGATTGCTCCTTAAAGTATGCATCGCTCCAAGGAGATTTTAGGCACAAATGGCTTGGAGAACGGATGAAAAATATAGGATATATATATATATATATATATATATATATATATATATATATATATATATATATATATAATTCAAATTTTCGAGTGAGGGATAGGAGACCCGTCCTTCTCTAGCAACGGACGGGCGTGAAGGACGTCTCATCCCTCACAGCTAAATGACCATTTTGCCCTCCTTTTTCTTTTTTCAATTTTAAATTCCTTATTTATAATTTTTACTTATATTATACACATAAAACCCCTTATTTACTACTATTTGCATACTTACCCATGTATTACATGCATTATTCACTTAATCATTTTGTTTGCATTATTTACATACCTAATTATTTTATTTAGTGCATTATTTATTTACTCAATTACTTTATTTATCTACATACCTAGCTATTTTATTTAAAAGCATTTTTTATTTATACATATTTTATTTTTTACATACCTAACTATTTTATTTAGTGTGTTACTTATTTGTATAATTATTTTACTGGAAATTGAAAATACTCCATGAAATTTGTGATGCTTTTTGAATTTTCTGATTTTTTGCAACCAAAATGTTTCAAAGCCATCTATCTTGATTGTGGAACTTTTAGGATCCTTTACAAAAATGAAAACAAAATAAAATACAATAGTATGTATATGCAATGCATGGGACATGCAGAAAAATACATTTTGGCCTTCCAAAGCTGATAGACGGGCTGGTTGTGGCTCACTTCCTTGAGTGATGGGCATCTGTCATCACTTTCTATAAATATTGCCCAAATTTTCTTCGTCTTTGTGCCTTTGACTTCTATCTTTCCAAGGAAGCTTCCACCATGTATTTCTCTTTCTTCCCTTTTTCTTTTTATCTTTCTTTTATTTTATTTTTTGGTCTTTTTTCCTTGTAGTTAATTATTTTCTCCATTATTTTGTACATAGACCATTTAAGAAAATTTTGTTACCATGACTACTGGACTTGCAAAATTACACCGACTATTGGATGACTCAAAAACCTGGAAGGACCCCTTTTTGGCTCTGTACTCTAGTCTGAGATTTCTTGAGAGAGTGTCCCTAGACAAAAACTTTTTACTTACTTCTACTAGGCATTAGGACCTAAGGCTCCATGTGTTTAGGTTTACACACTAGGAGTTGTGCCCTCTACCAGAGGAATTTGTTGCAATGGTCGATGCTAGGTTTGAGCCCGGTACTTAGCCATGTCTGCCCTCTTCTATTTTTAGATACCCTAAAGAGGTGGCCCATGCCTTGGATATTCTCTCTTTTAAGGCCAGAGGCTGGATACCTTATGAGAAGACGTTCTCCCTTGAGCCTTTGATTTACATACTGGCTGACTTTGACGACATGCCCGCTATCCATTTAAGTGTGGTACTACTTTGCTGCTTTGACTAATGTTTGTTGAGGCACACTGATGATCCCATGATTGGAGATTATGTATTATTCAACATCATGGATGAAAGGTTTCGAGGGCAGAACCCATTTCCCCTGGTTCTAGCAGAGACTATCATTGGCTTGGATGCTACTCACTATGACTCTCGTTCTTACTTCATAGGCAGCCCCATGCTTTTTTAGGCACGTCCTTACTTTGAAGGTAGTATGCCCCTTATGGGTTTTCATACTAGCTTCTCTTATTGAAAGATATGTTCTTTTAGATTTTCACGTGTTTCTTTACCTTATTTTTTCCTGAGATGATCCCAACTCACCTTTGCGGCTTTTTTTTAGGTATGGCTTCATAGGAAGCTGAAGCTACTATCATTGCCTCTTCTCTGAGTCAAATCTATAAGTGTTTATCCCATGAGATATGTCACACTCATGTAGTTACAACATGATTTTTCAATAATCGAGGAGGGCATTGACCAGGTAGGCCATTTGATAGACGATGATATTATGTTCAGGTGCACATGGTTGCCCATCAATTTTGTAGTTTGAGATGGAGTATCTGGATGTGTTCCTCTATGCGGACTATATCGGTCCACTTTCTATATTGTTGCCTACTATGCTCGTTAATTTAGGGATTGACAGGACATTGTTAGGTGTTTATTGGACTTTTCAAGAGGCATTTTCACTACTCATTTCCTAACTGAGTATTATCGAAAGATCTAGGCCTGACTTTCTGTGAGGACCTCTATCCCTACGATTGGTGCTTACGACTTCACCACCTCTGACTCATACAAGCAATGGGTCACTAATCAAGCAGTTGACAACAAACTTTTTAATCTTAAGCACCTAGAAAGAGAGAGAGAGATGTGATACAGATAGATTAGATCAGATACTTTTATAGATCATGTTTTTGCTTTTATTGAACTTTTTAGTTTTGAACATGTGAAAAGAATATGTTGCTTTTTAGTTACATTGATGACATTATGAATACATGCATGACATTTCTTTCTAATTCCAACAAACATGATCAGCATTTGATATTACCCCAATAACACGTATTATTTAATCTTGAATTGAAACTATACAAGCATTAAAACTCCTGTCATCAATCAGCCCTCTTGAATCTTCTTGATTGATTATTTTTTCTTAGCCTCTAATTTTTGCCCAGGATGCCTTTTTTCAGTTTTGACCCTGACTACGCATCTAATTTTAGCAAGGCCATCATTTTTTCGATTTTTGTGCCACAGGGCTTTTATTCTCTTATTTTTCTCTCTTAGTCTTAGCCATTGAACCTTTTCAGTCTACCTACATTCATCGGTTCTTTGAACTCATTGCCATCACTGTTTGATAGAATTGTAGCTCCCTTGGATAATAACTTTTTAAGCACAAAAGTTATTCCCATATGGGCCTAAACTTGCCTCGAATATCTAAAATTCCCAGCCTTATATTTAAACACCAAATCTCCCTCTTTTAAAGGATGTTCCTTAACCTTTTTTCTTGAATGAGCAAGCTAGCACTTTTAGATAGACCTGATTATGATAATATGCCCTTATTCTATCTCCATCTAGCAAGTTGAGCTATGATAGTCTCTGCCTAACCCATTTTACTTTCGGTATCTCAACTTCCAAAACTACCCTCAAGGATTGATACTCAATTTCTACTGGTAATACTGCTTCTATCCTACAGACCAGAGAAAATAGAGTAGCTCCTATTGAAGTTCTAGTTGTGGTCCTTTAACCCCCATAATGCGAAGGGTAACTTATCAACCAAATCTTTGTAAGTCCAAACCATCTTGGCCAGAATCCTTTTAACATTCGTATTAGCTGCCTCGATTACTCCGTTGGCTTGAGGTCTATAAGGAGAAGACTTATGATGTTTAACTCTATACCTAATAAACATCTACCTGGTTTCACCAGAGAACTGTAATCTATTATCAGACACCATATGATGAGGTAAACCGTACCTGCATATCAAATTCTTTTCAATGAACATGGTCATGTCCCTTACATCTATCTTTTTGAAAGATTCCACTTCTACCGACTTAGTAAATTAATCAATGGCCACAATAATGAACCTATACCCATTTGAAGTAGGTAGATGGATTATGCCCATGATATCTATGTCCCATACAGCAAATGGCTATGGTGACATGAGATTTTATAACTCAGAAACAAGTAAATGCCTTAAGTCTACATATTACTAGCATAGTTGGCACTCTCTGACGTACTTATAACAATCAGTATCCATTGTGACCCAAAATAATCCTTGATGCATGATCTTCTTAGCTAAATCCAAACCATTCATGTGGGCTCCACACACTTTTGTGTGCACTTATTTCATAACTTTTCTTGCCTCTTTTTCATTCAAACATCTCAACTAAATTCCATCAGGCTGTCTCTTGTAAAGCACTCCTCCTACGATAATGAATTAGGTAGATAGCTTGCAAATCATTCTTTGGTCCCTTTTAGTTGTTTCCTTGAGAAATACTGACCTTTCCAAATAGTTATGAATATCATAATACCAAAGCTTTCCATCATTCGCCTCGATATGCATAATCTGTTCATTCTCAAAACATAGCTTGTTAGAATTCAAAATTAGCACTAGCTTCATACTCACCCCTTTTGGATTATTCCACATTGATATCAAAGTGGCCAAAGCATCTGCCAACTGGTTCTCTTCTCTAGGAACATAACCAAAAATACAAAGCTCGAATTGGCAGCTCAAAGCTTTTAGACACTAGAGATAAGGCAATAATCATTTTTCCTTCACCGATAATTCTTTTTTTTGCTTGATAGACTACCAAAGACAAGTCTTCAAACACTTCTAAAAATTTTACCCCCCACAGATAACAAGGCTTCCAACTCAAAGATGCAGGGTTCGTATTCAGCTTTATTATTCATGGCGTTATACCTCAGTTTCTTGGCTAATGGCATTTTCTCTCCTTCTGGGGCGACCAAGATTACACCTACTCTGGCTCCCTTATTGTTCATATCCCCATCAAAGTACATCTGCCAACCTTGCACTCTTATAGCTGCAATGTGCTCATCGAGAAACTTATAAGTTACCTCATCTCCTTCTAAAGGTTAATCAACTAGGAACTCTGCTACTGCTCTCCCTTTAATGGTTTTCCTAGTGATGTATTCTATGTTGAACTCTTGTAGGAGAATGAACCATTTTCTAATTTTCACTAAAAGTGAAAGCACTTTTTTGCAAATACCTAAGAGGGTTCTCTTTAGCCATTACTTGTATCCTCTAAGAATAGAAATAATGTCTCAACTTCTTTGATATCCATATAACTACTAAACAAATCTTTTCAACCTCTATATACTTTGCTTCATAAGGGAGAAACTTCTTTCTGAGGTACTATACTGCATACTTAATTCAAAAGTCATCCTCTTTAGCCATCATTGCCTCTACTGAACTATCCTCTATAGCCAAGTAAAAAATCAGAGGTTTAACTTCTTGAGGCATTCTTAATATTGGTGGATACAACAAATATTCTCTGATGGTATCAAATTCCTTTTAACAATCCTCGTTCCAAACCACTAGTTAATCCTTTCTGAGCAGCTTGAATATCGATTTGTAAATCGATGTCAACTTGGCTATAAACCTGCTTACATACTAAATTCTCCCTAGGAACCCTCTAACTTCCTTTTCCTTCTAGGGTATTGGCATTTTCCTAATGGCTTTTACCTTGTCAGGATTTACTTCTATACCTTTTTGGCTCACCATGTGCCCTAAAAGCTTACCTGAAGTGACTCTAAAGATAAATTTCCTCGAATTAAGATGAAGGTTGTAATTATCAATTCTCAAGAAGAACTTCTTTAATGCCTTAAAATGACCTTCTCAAGTAACTGACTTGATCATCATGTCATCCATGTATACCTTCACTTTCTTATGAATCAAGTCATTTAGTATCTTAGTTACCATCCTCTGATAGGTTACACCTACATTTTTAAGCCCAAAAGGCATAACCCAGTAGGCATATATACCCCCATTCAGTTATAAAAGTGGTCTTAATTTGATCTATTATCTTGTTCAGAATTTGATTATACCCTGCATATCTGTCTACAAAATTGTACATGGCACAGGCAGCTAACTATCAACTAGGACACTATATGAGGCAGAGGGAAATCATCCTTAGGACAGGCTTTGTTCAAGTCCCTATAATCTACACAGACCTTAACTCTTCCATCTTTCTTTGTTATAGGAACTACATTTGCAAGCCAAGTGGGATATTGAACTTCCACTAGGAACTTAGCCTTTATCCATTTCCCAACTAATAATTGTGAATTATGACTTTAATATAAGTGTGTTTTAATGTGTTTATTTTATTATTTTATTGTTAATTTATTTAAATTTATGTTTAATTTCTTAATTTCTGTGTTTGTGGGCTTAATTGTAATTTTTGGTGTTTTTAGGGACTTATTTGAAGAAAAGGAAAAATGTAATGGAGAAAGGAGTAATTTTCCTAGGTTAAGGTATTTAATTGAAGAAAAGAGAGAGCTTAAAGGGCAAAAGAGGAAATTCAGCTTGCAAGGGATTTTGGAAGAGAGAAATTTGTGTATTAGTCTATTATATAGTCCTTTGGTGGAAAGGATTTTTCCCTCTACTGAGGCAAGCATGTCAAGATGAGAAATAGAGGAAGCCACCTTGGTGGAGGAAATTATCCCTCTATCGAGGTAGCCTAAAGGCCACTCATAGAAAAACTCACCTTGGTGGAGAGAGTTTTCCTTTTACCGAGGCAAGTTTCCTAATTACATGTGAAATCCTAATTTTCTATAGAGCAAGAAGTTCAATTTCAACAAGATTTCTTCCTATTTGAGAATTTTAAGTAGACAAAAACACTAATATAAAAGGGAGCACAAATTCTGAAGAAGAACAATTTTTTTTGGGGTTAGTTTTTAGGGTTTTTATTCTTTCTCTAAGCTTTTGTAATTTAGGGTTTATTTTCTCTTCTAGCTTAGTATTTTTTTCTTCTTAGTTTTTAATTCTCTAAAAGATTCAAGCTTTCTATTGCTATTCTGAAAAGTCGTCAAGGGCAATTTTGAAGCTTCATAAGTATTGTATCTCTTTATATTTATTTTTCTTTTGTTTTAATCATGTTTGGTGAGTAGTTTTCTTATTTTTACTAAGGAAAACTTGAACCCTCATACTTTTACTGTAAAGACTCGAGTTTGAGCTTAATTTTAATGTGAGTTGTTATTTCTTAATTCCTATGCTAAATCATATCTTTGGTTATGGTCGGATTGGTGTTTAATGTTTCGAATAGATAGTTAAATGCTAATTTAGACATTAATAGAGGATATGCATATTCTTAGCTTGTTCTTCTTATGTCAATGTATTTTTGCATTCTGAGAATTGAGGCAGTAATTTATTGTTCATGAGTTGATTTAAATTTAAGAATTTTAAAGTAAGAACAGGCTAGATTTAGATCTTTCGAAAGAAGGTTTAATGAAGGTTTAGGAGTTTAAAACCGGATCTTTCTGCTAAGTGTTGGATTGTTCCTAAACAGAAGATTTAATGCTTAGAATGATATTTTTAATAAGATATCTATTTTTATTTAACTGGTTTTTCCATAATTACTTGTGTTACTTTTAATTTGAGTCATTACAATAGAAGTTAAGGTGGATAGTTCCTTTAGCATAAGTGTTGTAGTTATTGCTCTGTATTTAATTTATATTAGTCTAGTTTTAGTTTTAGTTTTGCTTAATTGTTAATTTAGTTTGGTTCTTGCTTTCAATTCAAAAACTTGAAAAATAATCTCATATTAATTTAGCTCAATTATAGACATTAATTTAGGCAATCTATGTTCCCTTGGGTTAGATATTTGGGGTCTTAATTATATTTACCTATATTACTAGCCGATCTAGTACACTTGCTAGACATCGATCACTGACTTCATCTTTAACTTTTTTAGCCCATTTTGGTATGTCTTTTAAGCTTATACTTTATTGGCTTATACCCTAGATATGTTGGAATGGCATGTTCGATGATTTCCCAATCTATTCCCAACATGTCTTTATAGGTCTAGGCAAAGATTTTTTCAATATTCTCTCAATTTTTTTCTCTCCTTAGGAGATATATCTTATGCTAATAAAATTTCTTTTGGATTTTCTATGGTTCCAAGATTAAATGAACGTGTATTTGTTGAGTTAATATTAAATATGAATGGTTTATGATCATGATTATGCATATTGAAATTAGAAGAAACATCATACATGTAAGTAAAATTGTTCATATTATTAATATAATAAGTAAAATTGTTCATATTATTAATATAATCAAAAGAGCAATCAATGTTCTCATCAAAAGGTTCAGGAACATAAACAATATCAATAAAAAAAAATCTTCTTCAATCTTGGTAGCATCAGATGTCTCTCCATCCTCAGCCTCTGGTCCATCCTCAACCTTTCTTTTGCCTTTCAACTGAACAGCAAGTAGCTTCTTTAATAAAATCTCTTCAGGCACTCCTTTGTCCCAAGTTGAATGGTGCAGGAAAATCTCTTTATCCTAAAAACCCTCAACTAGTTTGATAATTCCTTACATCCAATCAAAGACAGCGTTGAACAGTTCAAAACCTGGCACTAGCTAATTCCCTATCAGCCAAGGTTCGTTCTCCCCACAGTAAAGGCAAATACTAGATGTTGGCATAAAGCTTTAAGAGATATAGTGAATTCCTTTCTATGCTTCATTCCTTTTACCTTTTTGACTGAAACCAGTAAAACCTAGCCTTTTTTATCCTTATGATCCTTTATAGTTATAGCAGTCTGAGGCCTTTGGGAGTTCTTCCCAATCCAACACCTAGCGAAAAGTTCATCTTCTTCATCATGTTAACCACTTGAGGGCAATCAACATAGCTATTCTCACTTTCTTCATCACTGATGGCAGATACATGAAATCCACTAAAAGGCTATTTAGCTATCTCAAGTACAGACACCTGATTCTCCCTTATAGCCT
This sequence comes from Excoecaria agallocha, assembly GCA_037975025.1. Classification (NCBI taxonomy): domain Eukaryota; kingdom Viridiplantae; phylum Streptophyta; class Magnoliopsida; order Malpighiales; family Euphorbiaceae; genus Excoecaria; species Excoecaria agallocha. Next base: position 17,448,566 of record CM075806.1, on the reverse strand, counting down.
TTATAGTAGCCACCTAGCCATCGTGGGGGATCTTAATCATCTAATGCAATATGGAAGGTATTCTACCCAACTTGTGGAACCATGGTCTTCCTAGCAGTATAGAGAAATTAGTTGGAATAGGCAGTACCACAAACTTGACTTCTGTCTCAATAAGCCCTGTCTTCACTAAAGTTTTGAAGGTCTCAGCAGCTTGCCTCTTGGAATTTTCATAAGCTGAAATGGTTAAGTCAGACTTACTTAGCATGTTCTTATACAACCTAAAAGGCAAAATTGTCACTAAAGGGCAAACATTAATTAAAAAACTATCGTCTATCATCATATAGGCCGTGTACATGCCATTCACCTGGGCCTTGATGTATAAAGGGCAATTATGACTCCTTCCTTCTATGGGTAGCTCAGCATCAGAGTATACAACATTCTCTTATGGTCCTCCCTTAACTAAATCCAACAGCTCATAAGGTGAGATGGTAGTGGCAATAGTAGATTCACTCAGGGCTTCGACTAGCTTCTACTTGTGCAAGGGAGACTATCTCGGCAACTCCCAAATAGAAATTTATGCATTTGTTTTCTTTAACTGCTTAATTATCTGATCTTAAGTGATTCCTTTTCTATTGGCACTACAGTAGGATTCAATTGCCTTTCCACCTCCGGGGCCACTCTCTTACTCCTTATGACCACCTTAACCTTTTTCTCTTCATCCTCACTCTCTATAGGGGTATCCCAACAATTAATCATGAAAATTGGCCGATTTTCTTCAATTGTCTCTATTACATTAGGGGTAGAATGAGTAATAATCGCGTACTCATTCCCATACAGATCTCTCATAATGTACCATTTAGGTAGGCTAGATCCAATCATAAACACTAGAGGTGGCACAGCATTGTAACCTCCTTTTTTCTTCTTATCCCTCTTCTCAGGATCTAAAATCTACTTGTTGTCCATCAGATCTTCAATTTTATTCCTGAGCGAGTGGCAATAGTCAATCAGGTGCCCAGTATGTTGATGGTATACACAGTACTAATCTTCCCTATGATGGTGCAACCCTTGACCCTTCTCAGGCCGTTGGGGTAGTGGTTGAAGCTTTCTTTCTTTGCTCAATTTATCCAATACCTAAGACAGTAACTTACCTAGGTTGGAATAGTGCTTCTGACTAGCCTCTATAATTGACACTTTTAAAGTCTTTCTAGTTCTATTTGATCCACTATTGTTCCCTACTTCTTTATTATTACTGAAGTTCCTTTTGGCATTTTCATTGCTAGCCCTTCCAGTTAGGTACTCTATCGTTATATCCTTCAATGACTCCTAGTCCTTCAGACCCTTCATCTTCAAGCCATCCCTCAAATACAGGCTTGCATTCTTAATGAATAACCTAATCTGATCAGCTGTGTCAGGCTTCCTCTTCATCTCTATCACCATATTCCTCTACCTACTGAGGTGCTTATGAAAGGATTCATCATGTTTCTGCTGAAGTAACTCAAGGTACTTTAAAGTACATGTTATTGCTGCAATCATACTACTTAAGAAATTCCTCAGTCAATAGATCTAAATCCTCTTTGGTATGCCTATCTAGCCCATTGTACCAATCAATTGCAAGCCCTATTTAACTCAAACAAAAGTACTCCACCTTTTGTTTCTTAGACAATGTGGTCCCTTTTATGATCAGCATATATTATTTCATATATGTCGAAGGATCTGAAGTGCCATTAAACCTTGGCAAATCAAGCATCTTGAATCTTTAGGGTAATGGCTGATCCCTATCCAAGTCTCTATCCTCAGGGTTCATTCCCTTACCAGCAGATAATAGCCTAGTCATGGCCTCAATTTTCTCTCTCATCTTCTTAAAGGCTAGATCCTCAACACTAGGACCCCTATTCATCTCATTCATCACAGGAGGGATATATTCTTCATCTTCCTCTCTTATGAAATCATCTTTAAATTCATGCCTCTTTTATCTCCTTGGTGGGTCTCGAAGCATAGTAGCATTAACTATGGCAGTGTTCCCAACATTCATTAGCTCAATTTCTCGTAAACGAGTGTTGCAAGCCAAGTTCTCACATTTGGTGCTACAGAAGCCACCATCTCACCAATCATGGCCATAAGCCTTTCCTTAAAATTCTAAAATATCTTATCCAATCTCTGATCTAATTCATCTCGCAATATTAAAGGTCCAACAGAGGTAACATTTGACCTTTCCCTCAGGAATAGAAACCTTGTTGTTGTATCATCAGTCACTCTCCCAGTCTCATTTGCCCTTCTAATCTCATTCAACTTATTATCTCCCATTTTTTATCTTATTTCTTAACTACTTCCTGACCACTGATTTGTACCCAACTCAGAACTAATGTCTAAAGCTAAGTCCGAACCTAAACTTGATCTCAATAGCCTGGATATAAATCTTTGAACCAGGCGACCATCTAACCCTTTGGACCGCCTAGATTAGTCTATGATGGCTACAAGAATCATATGTTAGGAGTGATACATGGTGAATGATGCATGAGCATGGTATATACGTGATGTATGAATGCGATGTATTATTTTGTTAAGCGTCAATCACAACCACATACAAGCATAACAATAGCCTTCCAACCTCATTACTCCTACATAGGAGGTCATGTGGTCTCTTTTCTAGGTGGGCATAACACATGGGTCAATAGGGTACCCGATGAATGCACATGGTGCACAATCGGAAATTAACAACATAACCTTTCTAATTGAAAGTGCAAGCATATGGGTCTTGACAATTATGTATTTTGACTAACTCATATAGATCAGGTTGGACCCGCCAGGGCATGGCAGCCTTTAACTGGTGCCCTCCTAATTCATTTAAGTTTGGTTAATACATAAAGGTCTACATAGCAAGCAAAAGATTATTATAGTTATACAACCTAAAGGAAGTTGCTATTGTCATTACATGGGCTTGAGTCAAGGGTGATGAAACTTTAGGGCTACCCAAGCATGGTCCCTACCAATAGGTCTAGCTCATCACAAGCATAATGACCAATGGATTACCATTTAATATGCCATTTGGTATTAGACTTGGGCTAGTGGGTCTCCTTGATACCTCCCTATATTGAGTGAATATAAGGCATGCTTCGGGATAGCACTAAGGTTGAAAAGGGATGTTTAACTTAATTTTAAGGCTCTAAGATGTATGCAAAAAATGCAATTTAGAAAGAAGATAGGATTAATTAATGAAACCCAATTATAAAAAACTTAACCAAGATGCTTTTAGGAGCAAGGTCTCTTTAGTCCCTAGTGGAGTCATCACTGTGATGCACGTCGGAGCCTACCCATCGCCCGATTTTGGTTTCACTCTTGGAGGCCTACTTTTAGGGTTCAAGACCAGAAGAGGCTCACTTTAACTCATAAATTGACTACTTCACAAAAAAAAGAGATCAAGCCCAAATTATTGTTGGTAGTCAATCCATGAAGGCATCTACTAATGGGCCCAAAAGAGGTAGGTGTCATGAAGTTGCCACCCAACAAAATGTCGAGAAATAAATCTTGACCTTTTGATGTCCAAATAGAGATTGGTGTTTAGGATATCACTATTATTAGGCATCTTAGTTAGGTGTTTGTTTTATAATTGAGTTTTATACTTAATCCGCTCTCCTCTCTCACACAATGCAAAGGCATAAGAATTAAATAAACATCCCAATTAATCATAAAAAGCAATAAATAAATAAATAAATAAATAAACTACTTAAACTTCTTACAAAGGCAAATCATCCAACAACAAGAGTAAAGTAATATATATATATATATATATATATATATATATTGGGGTATTTATTTGAATTGGGAATATTGGTTCCCTCATGCATATTTTACAAAAACTTCATTTTCATTCTTTTGTTTGGTTCTGGATGAAAAATTAGACATTGGTCCAAGTTTTGAAGAAAAACCCAATTAATTTAATATAAGATATTTTAAGTGCCTTTTCCTTTTAACGTGCACAAAAGCCCTTTTTTACTAACTATTAAATCCCTAAAATAAAGATATATCCAAAAATACCAAATAAATAAATAAACATAAAATAAATAATAACTAAATAAAATAAGATAATAAATAAATGATAAAAGAATAGCCAAGCGAGGTAACTAGATGGGCTGTGGGTAGTCATCCAATTGGAAGCATGATTCCTAATGCAAAAACCCCACATAATCCTCCGACAATGAAACTATTTATGTACTTAACAAAAAAACACACAAAAGAGGCAAATAAATTAGTATTATTCACATACAACAAGAATAACCATTCAATTAATTACACAGTACAGAACCAAATCATATGCAAAGCTGAATCACATAAAATAACCCACCCATACCATATGGATCAAATAAATAACATAAACACCATAAAATACATACAAAATATAATTAAAAAAACTCAAAAAAATAGCCACGGATGCCCATAATACAAGCGAAGAATGCCCCAAACTAGGCAAAGGATAGGACAAAAAGAAAGCTAGTGATGTCCCATATGTCGCTTTGACAAACGACCGTCCATCAAGTTGTCTTCCCGTCTGTCACTCGCTGGACAGCATATGATACAGAACCTTGAGGCCAAAAACATGCAAAAGTCATATAAAGCATATTTTGGCCCTAAACATGTAATTATTAGGTCCTAAATCATGCCAAAATAGTGTTCTAACATTAAATCATACACGAAATTCAACAAAAACATATTAAAACAGAGAATTACAATAATAGAGAAAAACCTTAAAATTTATAACAATGGAGGAATCTTAATTCTAATCATGCATGTGTATTTTTTTGATCTAGATTTATGTCTCGATGAATTCTAGGCATGCCAATCACACAAACACAGCATTTAAACATGTTTATTTGCAATAAGTAATCGTATAATTATACATGGCACAATTTTAGAGAGAGAAAGTGTAAATGAGCCTAGAATACTACCCTCAAGAGATATTCTAACTCTAAAATTCTTGTAGTACAAATCTCTACTCCATTTAGTGATTCTTATTTTTTAGAAAAATCCAATGAATTTTGTTGTGTGTGTGTTTGAATCAAAGAGATTATTAAAGCAATTAGACCTTAGAAAGAGAAAGAAATTAGTTTTCTTCTTCCCTAAATGGTGCTCTTTGTAAAAGTGATTCCTTCTAAAAAAACCCTAGAATTTTAGGTTTTATACTTAGGTCAGAGTTAGAGTTGGATTCCGACTCCAACTTCCCAAATCTGGAGAAAATGCCCCTAAAAATCCAAATTAAAAATCCTTTTTAAGAGTTATCACTTTTTTTGAATCCTTGAAATGTGGGAAATTCTAGAAAATGAGCCACGGATGGGTGGCCCTCATTGAAGGATGGGCGTCCTTTAGGTAGAAGTCATAAAATTTGTAAAATACCCTTAATTTAGCCTATGTAAGAGAGAAAAAGCCATAGACGAGCACCTTTCATATGACAGACTAGCGTCTGACATCACTGAAGGCCCAAATTAAGGTTTTTATGCTCCTTTTATTAAAACACATGGAAAACCTTTGGAAAATCATAAAAATATTTGAGAAAGTATGAGAAATTCATAATCGAAGCTTCAAGATCCAAACCTGCTATCAGTAATATACTATTTCCTTATCTTTGGATAATCCTGATCTAGGCTATCTCAGGTCACGGTGTCTACAATCACTAGAAGATATCCCTAGCATTGACCAAGACATCATTATGCACAAACTTAACATGGACCTCAGATTTCCACCTACTAAGCAAAAGCTAAGGAGGCATACACCTGGCAGAAATAAATTCATCCCTGAAGAGGTAGATCAGCTCCTAAAAGCTAGAGTCATCTGGAAAGTATAATATCCTAACTGGCTTGTGAATGTAGTACTGGTGAAGAAGAAGAATGGCAAGCTGAGAATGTGTGTGGACTTCACAAATTTGAATTGGGCATGCCCCAAGGATAGCTATCCTTTCTCTAGCATAGATTAGATTGTCAATGATATAGCCTATCATGAGATATATTCACTTCTTGATGCATATGCAGGATATCATCAAATCCTAATGTTACTGGTAACTAGGAAAAAACGAGCTTCATTACTAATGAGGGCACATACTATTACAATGTGATGCCTTTTGGCCTGAAAAATATGGGTGCAACTTACCAACAGCTAATGAATAAAATTTTTAAAGATCAGATAGGTTAGAACCTAAATGTCTATGTCGACAACATAATCGTCAAAAGTAAAAGCCAATTGGATCATGCAACAGATCTAGCCAAGGCATTTACCACCTTAAATCAATTTCAGATGAAGATTAACCCTAAAAATGTACATTTAGGGTATCTTCTAGAAAATTTCTCAATTTCATGGTGTCACAATGGGGCATTGAGGTGAACCCTGAGAAAATACAAGAAATCCTAAATATGCAACCACCTCAAAGCATCAAAAAAGTGCAAAAATTGAATAGGAGGCTTATTGCCCTAAGCAGATTCATATCTTCCTCGACCAAATACTGCATTCTATTTTTCAAGTAGTTGAGGAAGGATGAGAACTTCAACTGGAGAGAAGATTGCCATAAAGCATTTAAAGAGCTGAAGAAATTCTTATTTGAGCCCCCTTGTTAAGTCACCTTATTCTAGGTGAGAAATTATATCTTTATTTATCAACTTCTGGTGAAGTGGATGCAGTTATTTTGGTTTGGAATTAGGAAAACTAGTAAAAATCCTATCTATTATGTCAGCCAAGTCTTAAAAGGATTGAAACTTAAGAAGAGTCCGAGTGAACAATTAATTATAGCCCTGATGATCCGTATTGACAAACTCATGAGGTACTTTAAGGCTCACACAATCATAGTAAGATCAGATCAACCACTTAGAAAGCTACTCTAGAGGCTAGATCTTTATGGAAAGCTCGTCGAATAGGCTCTAAAATTGCAATCATTTGATATTAGTATGAGCCCAGATCAACCATTAAAGCCCAAGTTCTAATAGATTTCGTAGCTGATTTTATTGGAGAGGTTAAATTAAGACCAAAGTATAAGCAAATTACTTGGCAGCTGATCATTGATGGTGCCTCGAATGGGCTTAAATGAGGGGCAAGGATCATCTTACATGGCCCCCTCAACATCGAAATGCAATATGTTGTAAGGCTAGATTTCCACACCTCTAACAATGTTGTTGAATATGAGGCTCAATTGTAAGGGTTGAGACTGGTCAAATCCATCAAACTATAAGGTCTCATAGTGAAGAGCAACTCTTAACTAGTCACTAGTCAAGTGCTTAACACATTTAAAGCTAAAGAGCCTTCCATGAAGAGCTACCTGGCTAAAGTTATAGTTAGATCTAAGGATTGAAATCAGTTGGGATAAGAGTAACCATCGAAAAAGTCCCTCGAGATTACACAAAGCAGGCTATTTTTTATCAAAGGCCACCTCAACCGATCAAAATTTTACCAATTAAAGAGTTTTGGTCCAATAATTATCCTTCTTGACTATAGAAGAGGCTGAAATAATGGAGATCGATGAGGCAAAAACCTAGATAACTGCACTCATCAAATACTTGCAAATAGGTACTCTCCCTAAAAATGAAGCAGAGGCAAGAAAGATTGCCAGAAAATCTCTGAACTACTTACTGATTGATGATCTCCTATAAAAGAAAGCCTTTAGTAATCCATGGCTAAAATTCATATTAGAAGAAGAAAGAAACTACATACTCAAGGATATTTAAGAGGGACTTTATGGGGCATATGAAGCATCCGAGGCTATATGTAGAAAAGTGTTACAAATGGGTTGCTTATGGCCTTCTACCTTCAAAAGTGTGCAAGAAATTGCAAAGCACTGCCCATAATTCCAAGTCCATAGGAGAATCATAAGGAAGCTTGCAAGCGAACAATAGTCAATCGACATATCTTAGCCTTTTGATTAGTAAGGACTCGATATTTTTGGACCTTTTCACTTGGGAAATGACAAATGAAATTCCTTATCATCGCAGTAATCACTTCTTCAAATGGATCAAAGCGAAGCCCATGTCCACCATCACTACCTTAAAGATCAAAAATTTTGCATAAAAATATATCATCTGTAGGTTTGGCCTACCAAGAGCTTTTGTCATCGACAATGGTAAACAATTTGACAACACTATTTTTAGAGGTTTTTATTCAAATCTGAATATCATATTGAGATTTACTTCAGTGGTACATGCATAGGGATGACTAAGGTCTCAAATGGGACTATAGTAGAAGGATTTAAAAAGAGGCTAAGAGAGGTGAAAGGGAATTGAAAAGAGGAACTTAATAGCATGCTTTGGTCCTACAGAACATCTCCTCAAGCAGGCACTTGCCAAACTCCCTTCTCCTTGTTTTATGGATCACAGGCTATCATTCTAGTAGAGATTGGGGTTCCCTCTCTCAGAATTGAGTCCTTTGTCAAAGATTAGAATCCCGATGAAAGGCTAATAAAGCTTAATCTGAATGAATAAAATTACAAAGATATTAGTGTTAAAATCACAACATATGAACAAAAATTTGCTAGATACCACAACACTTGAGTCAAGCCTAAAATTTTCAGGATTGGCAACCTTTTGCTGTATAAAGTGGAGATTGACAGAGGAAACATAGGCATAGGCAAACTAATGCCCAATTGGGAAGGTCCATTTGAGGTGGCGAAGATCATTGGTCTTGGTACTTACAAGCTATGAGATTTGGATGGGCAGGACATCTTAAAAACATGGAATATAAACGCTTTAAAAAAGTACCACTTATAATAATACTCTTGAAACTTCGATTAGACAACAACTATCTTGTCAATCGGATGACTATATTATTTGCCCTCTTAATGAAATTTCTTATTATTTGAATCTAAAACTTATGATGACTGTGAGTCTTACTCCTAATTTACAAGTTCTTCAACTCAAAAATTAGTCGACTTATTGAATGCTACACTTATTGATCAGATAGGACTGAGTACTTATAGTTTGCAAGGAATTCCTATAAACATAGTTCTTTACAAATTATACAAGTCTCAGATCAAATGTCAAATATTCAACTATCAAATTAGAATGTAAAGCAAGTAGCATGAATAACTTCAAAATCATAGTCATTGATAAAAAAATATTTACATAAGAAGACAATGTTTGTGATATTCAAAATTACAAAAGCAAAGATAAATGAAATATCTCTATCTATCTGGATCAAATCATTACTCTTGGCCCTCTTGGTTCTCTACGGCATCCCCTTCAATGCCTCTATTAAGAGCTCCTTCAGCATTCACTAGAGGGGTTTCCTTGATGAGTCCACTAGGATCAACACCACTAGGATCTTCCACCTCTTTTTCCTCCTCTTCTCTATCATTATTGTCCTCAGGAAGTTGGGGCAGAGACTTGGTGTCATCTAAGAAGCATAGATTGGATCCAGGGAACCTTTCCCGATAGGCTAGCTAAATTCGCTCCACCACCTCGACCTAAGCTTCCTCCAACTCCTCGAGACCTGATCTTTGGCATCTTTGATCTGCTTTAGGTGCTTAGATTGAAGCTACTCCTTCTCTTCTTGAAATTTAGTTTACGCTGCCTCTAGCGAGCTAATATTTGCCCCTTGAGACTTCAAAATTAGCCCTTAGCTTGGTATTCTCATCCTTGGGCTCAACAACCTTAGCATCCTAACCCCTCAGATTACTGGTCTCTTCTTTTAACTTCTCCACCTCGAATCGAATGGGGGAGAGAGTAAACTCGTACCCTTAAACCACGCTCCGTATAGCCTTCTCCTACTCCTCACTAACTTTTCATGGAAGGCTCGATGTGTGAGCTCCATCTGGGCCTTCACCTTATTGTGTATGAGTGTGACCTGATGCAACTCGTACTGGAGCCGATCCCTGGTCTTCTCTAGGTGCAGGTGCTTACAACTCATTAGCTAGATCCTCTAGGAAACTTGAAAACCAAAAGTACACAACTTGGATTAAACATAATCGTCAAAAATAGAAAATATCAATACACTTGTAAAGATGTAGAAATGTTTAGCATCAACGATAGCATACACCAATCAGTCCCCATTTTTTTGGCTTAGTAGGAAATTGGGCATCGGTTAGATCCTTTTTCATAAAAAGGCCTTTGGTAATGTACTCTGCCATATGCGAATTCCTCATGCTGTCTCGATCCCCATAATGGTGGTTTATGATTTGTCTCGGGGATATCCAAAAAGGCATCCATTTGCCCTCACGAGGTAGGTTCCTCATGAGAGATCCGAGGAAACTCTCTATGGATAGATACTAGATGATCCTCTGCTATTGATGGCATATTAGTGGATGCTGAGAAAGTAACTACTATAGGCATAGGATTAATAATCAGCGATTTGCCCTTATCAACTAGTGATCGATCGGCAGGTTAGAGATCTAGGGCCACTAATTCATTAGAGGCAACAACGATAGTAGCAGCCGAAGACTGATCATCTATGATAATGAGTAGAGACTCTATTGCTATGGAAATCCAATGCTCCATAGCAACACTCGATCAGGCTGTAGGCTTCTCTCTAGTCTCCCTACTAATTGGGGCTACAAGCTCTTTAATCTACAACCTCACAACAAAAGGCTACCCTTTGCCTTTGACCTCATTCTTCCTTTTCAATTGGCAAAGCTGCCTACTTTCGCTCTTCTTTTTCAATTCTTCTTGCTTCTTGGTAGCTATCTTTGCCAACTTTTGCTTTGATTCCTCACTGGCCATTGCTTTTACAATCAAGATCAAAAAGAGTTAGATCAAGTTTAAGGAATATGAGAAATAACAAAAATACAATCTACTATAAGAGAAGAGAGAGAGAGAGAGAAAAACATAAATTACTGACCCTCTCCCTCCTTCTCAGTTGGTAAATGATTGGGCAACGCACTCAGCAGAATATCCAAGTTCATTGGCTCCTCTTTGACCATAGCGTTCAGTTTTGCTATATCCTTTCGGTACCTGGCTTACCCAATAGCTAGGTTCCCTACAACGGTCGGCCTATTCCTCTAAACCAAGTTAACACTTAAACCATTTTTCGATCCAAATAATATAAATCTATCTTCGAACCCTTTCATAGAAATAGGGAACTGGAGAAGTTTCCTATCCCTCCTATTGGTGAAATTGTAAAAGCCCAATGCATTCATTCTAGTGGAAATGTAATAATAATGGCTGAATAATTCCACAGTTGGGGCAACACTAGGCTGGCAATTCTTACCCATCACCTTAAAGCATGCAATAACCCTTCAGGCATTAGGGTTTAATTGGTTTAGAGCTACCCTAAAGGCTTTTAAAATTGCCTTATCGAACCCATCAAATTGGAATCTTAACCCAAACTCTAAGTTCCTGGTATAAAAGATGAAGAATTTCCCTTCAGCAAAAGGTCCATCCCCTACTGGGCATGGTAAGGGGATAAGGGTAAGAATAGTACCCAGATGGGAAAACAAACTACTTCCTAATTGATTTAGACTCCTCTTCAGTGAGCCTAGTCCAATTGAGAATCACAGGTCTTCCCCAGTACTCTTTCAAAAAACTAATGTTAATGCCATGATAGAGCATAGGCTTAGATGACTCAGCCATTTCTACTTCAAAATGCAAAAATGAAGAATAAAAGATGAAGATGAAGAGATTGGTAACAGAAGCTTACCCAAAGAATGAAAGGGCAAGCTGAAATACAAGAAAGATAAGAACTCAAAATTTAAAAATATGAGAAAAGAGCTCCCTAGAAGACAAGAAAGATTTAAGAATGAATTGCATAAATTCAAAGCAAGAAAAGAAACCAGTTGAAGAGGAAAATTTGCTTATTTATAACCAGTAGATGAGCCTCAAAATTCAAAATGGAGACCAATAAGAAAATGCCATGTGGTCAAGACATCATTACATTTCAATTTATGAAGCAATGTTTGATATAGAAAGACATTGCATTTAATTCAATGCTTCTACTTTTTAGGCACTTAAAACCCAAAAAGATAACTTTAACCCTTAATTTTTCCTTCACTTTGTTAAATGGATCAAAACGTCATAGGGGATAAAATACAAAAATGCTGCCATTTTTTATCGATCAAAATGGCATGAATTGTCAATTTCCAGATGCTATTCGCCTAAGTTTGCATTCCTTTGATCTCTTACAGATTGGAACAGTGCAAATCACTAATTTTCAGACCCCCAATCACCTAATTTTGCATTCTTTTGATCTCTTACAAATTGGAACGGTATGAATTGCCAATTTCCAAGTGCCAGTCACCTAAGTTTGCATTCCTTCTATCTCTTATAGATTGGAACAATGTGAATCTCTAATTTTCAAGTGCTAGTCGCCTAAATTTGCATGCCTTCAATCTTTTAGAGATCAAAATGATGCAGATCTTCAGTTTTCAAGTACCAGTCGCCTAAGTTTGCATTCCTCCAATCTATTATATATCAAAATGGCACAAATCATCGATTTTCAAGCATCAATTGCCTCAAACTCTATCCTCCAATCTTCATGATAGATCGAAACACTGCAGGGGGACAAATAATAATACCTAATTTATCATACTCAGGCCCGATCCAATGATATCAAGCCTAAGTAGGCTTAAATTCAATTGCTACCTATCAACCATTTGTGCTGACATGTGTCAAGATGGTTTTATTGGACTTGATGTCTAATCTATCCACACTACTCTGCCTATCACATAACACAGCCCATGTCTTACAGGTTATCACATCAGATGCCTAAATTTACCATCTGTGGATATCAAAGATCTGGTAATCAAGTACTATAGGATTGTAGGTCTTAGTTACCTAAGGACTGTATATACAGAGAGACGATTTAAAGACAAGGTATTGCTCACATTGCTATTCTTTTATTACATTTTCTCTCTCTACATCCTCTGACTTAAGTATCGGAGTGCTAATTCCCTACACCCCAAGGGTTAGTCCTTATTTATTTTGTAGATCAATTTTTCACGACCAGTAAATCAACACAGCTAACTCCTAGTTCATCTCCATCTACTTATTCTAATATCCATTAATAAATATTGTCCATATATATTATCTAATTATTAATGTTGAATAATAAAAATTTAATGAAATTCAAATTTTAAAATCTATTGCCATTAAAAAAAATCATTATAATAAGAAAAATCAATCATTTTTTAAGAAAAAAAATTAAAAATATAAATTTTAATTATTATAGTTCAACCACAATTTATGCGCTATTCCATTTCGAGTATTGTTCATTTTAGAAAGTTTACTTGTATTTATATCAACATTTTCCCATGGCTTAAAAGTGTTGGCTTCATTATTTTGTTAATCATCTCCAAGCACAATAGTTTCATTTGTATATTCTAAAATGAGGTGTCTATACTTCCTTGCATTCTAATAAGGTTATGAATCACACAACATGTAATAGGTATATATTTTTGTTGTTTTATGTCATATGAAGGCATATCTCTAAGGATAAAAAAATATGCCTTTAAAACTTCAAAATATCATTCTATGACATTGCATAACGAAAAATACATATAATTAAACAATTCTTCTAAAACATGTGGATTTGATCCTTTTCTATAATCACGTAAATGGTAATGTTCCCCACGGCACGAACTAAGAAATCCAAGCATATTAGCATACCCTAAATCACCCAAATAATATTTACCTCGTGTAGGCATAGGAAACTCATTTGCTATATTAGAAATACATTTAAGAAAATTCTTGAATCATTTTTTGTTCCTTCCTAACCGATCATTACAAATGTGAATTGCATATTAAATGAGCAAGCACACATGATATTTTGTGTAGAGACTATTTTTTTCCCACGATATGGAATTTATTGACTGATTGAGATTCATGTAGAAATATATGTGCCATCTGTAGCTCCAATACAATTTTGTTATAAAATTAACAATTAATAATCAATATTGATTGTAATTATATAAAAAAAGATCTAATATTTTTTATTATCTTGAAAAATGGATAGTACTTTGCATTATTTTTAATCTATAAAAGTGTTTCATCAAAAGATAGAGGAACAATCACATGTTTAGCTATTAAACATATATCATACAGAACATTTTGAAAATGTTTAGAAATTATGTCTGTTGAATGTTGAAAACAATCTATTACAACTCTCTATCGGTCATTTTGACAAATGATGAGAAGAAAAATTGCCACTTGTTCTTGCATTGTTAAAAACTTGAAATTTTTCAATGTTGTAATCCATTTTGATTCCTCATATAAACTAATAAAAATATTTTTTTCATCTGAAATAAATCATAGCATGTCATTGGATGGCCATTGAATACCTCAACCATCCATTCATGATCGGTCAATTTTGAAATTATTTGAGATCTAGATTTATCCTTAGACATAAAATTGTACTTATATTTCACATAAATAGTCAAAATTTATTTGATTCTCATCAAAATTAAAAAATATATATCCAAATCCATATCCCTATCAAAAAAATCCAAAACATCATTAAAAATAATATATATCTGTAATAAAATAATAGAAAAAATATTCCAACCAATTTCTAATAATAACCAAATCTTCCAAGTCATTAAAAAATCTAACATCAAGGAAATTTTTAAACAAAAAAAAAATCTAACATCCAATAAAAATTTTGTGTAACACAATAGATAACAAATCAAAGAAATGCAAAAAAGAAAAATAATAATAAGAAATCAAAATTGGATATTCAAAATCCAATCTTTCTTTCTTTCTTCGGACATGGCCAAAAAAAATCTCTCTCCGTAGTGAATCATCATGGATAAGTTTAACAATTTTTGCAAAATACAATCCATCTATTTCTTAAAGGTTTTGTAATGCTTCAAGACATTTAAAAATTGATTCTTTATCATGGCTTAATTATGTTCTAAAATTATCCCCTGAATTACCAATTGAGGTGTGTTGGTGATATGCCTTAAAGCCCATGTGCAATAGGATTTTTATCCATGTATAAAATATTCTATATGAATAATTATAAAACATTCATACATTCTTTAGTGCTTTTGTATATTAACATTTGAATTCATTAGACTTAAACTATAAAATGTAGTCTTTAGTATATAAACACAATACAAAGGTTTTGTAATGCTTCAAGACATTTAAAAATTGATTATTTATCATGGCTTAATTATGTTCTAAAATTATCCCCTGAATTACCAATTGAGGTGTTTTGGTGATATGCCTTAAAGCCCATGTGCAATAGGATTTTTATCCATGTATAAAATATTCTATATGAATAATTATTAAACATTCATACATTCTTTAGTGCTTTTGTATATTAACATTTGAATTCATTGGACTTAAACTATAAAATTTAGTCCTTAGTATATAAATACAATACAAAGGTAATCATGAAGGATTTATGATATAAGATATCTATTTTATGTAAATGTGTTAATATTTAAACTGTCCCTTGTCATAGTATTAACAAGACAAGACATTGTTAATATAAATAGATTAGCATGTGTTATACTTTTTGAATAATTCAAGCAATAGTTCTCATTAGCTGTAATCATTAAGATGATCAAAGTTAACATGTGGATGCTTATTAGAAGAACAAGTATATTAAAGACCTATCATGAAAAGCTTCATATAGATACTTATAATATATCAATGAAGTATCTCATCATATCAGATGTGCAAGTATCCTTGGACTTGAGATCACCAAGGTATCTCTAGCAACAAGTATTATACTTTGACTCATATGCTTTTACTTTTTGAAAGGGTATACATAACTCGAAAAGATTGGATATAGCATGAACTATTTGGACATAATTGAGTGATCAATGAAGGATTCACCACCCCAGTTATAGTGGGGAGGTCTATCTTAGGTACTTTTATACATCTTTTGTTTAGAAAACTTTGGCAAAGGTGGCATGCAAGGTGAATGAGATTCACATGGGAATTTTAAAAATAAAGATAAAAGTATAAACAAATTATATATTGATGAATGAATCGATACATGTCCATATTTAGTTCATGAATGAGATTAGAAAAATGGTGAAATGAGTGATTGCATGGGAACTTGATATAGAAAGGTAAAAGTGGAAACCACTTAAATTCCTGTCATTTAGGTAATCATGATACTTAACTAGAAGCCTCTCATGACTTGTACAATGATGTATGATGAATATCAATGAAGAATTGATAAAATGATTTAGAAGAGTTTAAATCAAAAGCGTTCTAGTTCAATTAGGACTCTTAGTTATATATTGTATTGCCAACATACACAGGGAATCCAAAGGATCACACACATATAAGAATTGGGATCTGAGGTGAAAAGTAATAGATAAACATGACATGAGATGTCATGAAAACTTATTTGATAAGTTGTTAAGAGAAAATATATGGTTTGAAAAGAGGAGAAAAAAAGGCTCATGCGCAGAAAAGGCCTAAAAGGCCAAATCTGCAAATAGAGCTTTTTGAGCTAGAGATTTTTCTCTGGAGCCCATTTGGCATAGGATGTAGCTGAAAATTAATATAGGGCTTCATTAATATGTTATAAGGCTGTAATTAAAGTTTTAATGGGTTTGGAGCCCATTAAAATGCGGAGGCCCAATTTATTCTTGCCCTTTGCACAAAATTGGACTATTGGGCATATCACTTAAACCCATCCAATTAGTCCAAGCCTAATTAAAAGTTACAATCCTTATAAACTAACCCTAATCTAACCTATTAAGTGTATAAATACACCTTAAAGTCGAAATTAAGGTGTTGGATCAAATTAGAACTCTTATAGCCATCAAACCCTAATTTCCTCTCCCTTTCTCTTTGTAACCGAATAAGATTTTTTAGTGCCTAACCTAATTTTGGCCATTGATGCCCCTTGAGAAAGTTTTTAATCCTTGCTTCTTGTGTGGATTCCTTAGAGGTGTCTTGAAGTAAGGATATTGTTGGTTTACAACAACCCGATGCGATGTTTTAACAACTATTCAACAAACACTTACGGTAAAGTTCTGAACTTTAGTTAGGATATTTAATTCTTTTAACTAGATCATACTTTTTAGGTTTACAAATTTAAATTTCTAACCTTTACATGTGATGTATGATGCTTGTAAACCTACAAGGTGAATGTTGTTCCTAAACTCATTTTCTTTTAAAGAATTCTACTTTTTTTTGAACTTTCTCTATTGTTGATCAATGCTTGAACTATTGTATTTTGAAATAGTTCTCTTTTTTTTCTACTATTAGATCATTCATTACTTGTTTTCTTCAACTTTTTCTTTTTTCTTTTTTTTTTGGTATCTTCATCAGAACTATCAAATTCTTTGTTATTTTCTTCTTCTTTACTAACAAAAGGGCTTTTAGTAGAACGATGGAAATGAGCTTGGATAGCAGTTATATCACCGTAAATAATGAATAACTTCTTGTATTCCTTACAATCTTCCTTTCCAAATTTTCTAGCCATCTTATTCACCTATTGGGGTGTGTGTATTATTCTAAAAAATGGATCATAATATTAATTATACACTATTTATAATAATTAATAAATAAATTCACTAATATATAAATATATTTTATACAATTTTTGCTACACATAGTCACTTGCAATAACTTGATCAGGTATTGAGTTGGATCCAATTTCTGTCTCTTTCAAATAAATTATTGAAATGCTTCTATCAGTTTCTAATATTATTAAACTTATTATTGAATTTAATTTAATTAGACTCTCGGTTGATTTTTTTTTATAAAATTTCTAATTCGTGTCCATGCACTTTTAGCGAAAGTAGTTGTTTTTCGATTCTTTTATTTACTTTTTCAACCATTAATGTCATCTAATCTTTAATTTGTGGAGACCAAATTACTCCATCACATTCAATTTCAATAGAATTGCTATCATTTATATTCACTTTTGAATCTAAATTATCCATTTAAACAAAACATAACATAAATATAAAAAATATATATATAAAATTAACATGTGCAAGAGACTAAGTGGAAATCCACCTGTCCAATTAAAGAAAAATGCATACATACAAAGGTGACACATACATGGCTTATTTGACACATGTTTTACTTTCACTTTCTCCAGCAAATTGCTATTAATAGCTAGTGTCCATATATATATGGGTGTGTACATGTGTGACTCAATTCGTGTAAAGCAGCTTTCGATTGTAGAAATATCAGTTTTCAGAATTAAATGTAAACCTCCTAACTTCTAAGGAGATCCTAATTAAATCAATGAAAAAAGGGGTTAAAAAAGAGTTGTATTTCATACCTCTGAATAGGCATACTTCTAATACACCATCATCGAATTCATCGCGTTAATTAATGCCAAAAACAGAAAAATCATCATCGAATGAGTCTTCACTATTTAACTCTGCAAATTCATCTCCTCGAAAACTGCCACCACCAGCTACCTCCTCCTCAAATTCATCGGGATATTCAGAATCAACAGAATACCAAAAATTCCATTCATTGTTTGCCTCACCCTCCCCTCCAAAGTTTTATTTTCCTCTTCAAGTGCACAATCCCGTGTGTTTCTATTGCTATCCATTTTGGCCAATTTTCCATTTCATAAACTTCTATTTCCAGGGCAGCTGTGATAATGACTTAGGTTATTAATTATCATTTATACGCGCTTAAATTGTCTTCCACACTTCTACGCGCTTAAATTTTTAGGTAATTTATCATTTACATGCCATTTAAACTGGCACGTATATGTGTGTATATATATACACACATATAAAGTCAACAAGTCAAATGATAACCGCGTCTATGACCGCTGACCGGCTACCGAACCTAGCCATTACCCCACAAGGACCTGCAGGCCGTACCAAAAATCAAGGAGGCTGGATTTGGCACTTTCCGAACCTTAGCCTCGTCATTCCCGAACCGCTTAAGCTCGGCTAGACAGCCCTATAAATAATGCTCAACTCCTGTTTCATCTTTCGCGTACGTATCGCACGCTTAATTGTCCTAAACAAACTCTTTCTAAACAGTTGACAGAGAAAATAGATATTTTATTCGCTCAAGGTACCAAGTCTGATCCACTTTTGTTTACAATTTCTGCTTTCTTCAGATCCATATATGGTTTAACATTTGAAAGCGTTTCTTGGAATTTCTCTGTTTCTTTTTTCGGAGATTTTGTTTGGTTCAATAGAAACTTGGTGAAGATAGATAGAACTGGAAAATGAAGCGAAACGTGTAAAATTTACTTGAAGAGTCAAAAATTGAGTCCTTGAACGAAATTAAAGGATGTGATCACTATTCTCTAGTTTAATTATGTTTCTTATGTTGTGTCAGAGATTAGATTGAGCTTAATAATCTTGATCGCGTTATATTTTCATGATCTCTGGCTAGATCGTGATCGTATTTGTTTGAAGTTTATAAGATGTGGTGGATCTCTCTTTTCAGCCATTGATATGCCTATTTTAATAGTCTATTGCATCTAATAGTGTCATTGATCTTTTATATCAGATCATTTGGTGTCACTTGATCTTGTAGAAGGTTTTGAAATGCTTACTTAGAATGTATTCATAATAATCTGGAGTTTTGGTAATCTTCTTTGTTTCGTATCTTTTGGTATATTTATAGATCAACCTTTTCAATTTTTGGCATTGTTCATTGTATGATGTTTTATTTGGGTCAGCTGTCAAACTAAGACATCTTTTGGTACTACGTAGAGGTCAGGGTCTTTGACTCATTTTCAGATCAGTAATAAACCGTTTCTTGGATTATTGTCAGTTAATTTATTGTAGATTATTGGAGCTTTCTATTCTTTAATGTGCTGATAGTGATCCATTGTTGGTTAGAGCGTTGAATTAGAGTTAGAATTATAGGATTATGCGCATAATTTTGTGATTTCAATTTTACCAAATTGTTTTTTTCCCCTTCTTCTAATGTATTTATATGTGGGATGCAGATTAAGAAAGGGAACTAGACTCAGTTGGAACAGATGGCACTTGTCTCGGGAGGAAGGTCAACATTAAACCCTGATGCACCCCTTTTTATTCCAGCTGCCTACCGCCAAGTGGAGGATTTTTCCCCAGAATGGTGGCAACTGGTTACCACCTCAACATGGTACAGGGATTACTGGCTCAGCCAGCATGAGGATGAGGAGGGCTTCTATGACAATGCTGATGATGATGGCTTTTATGGCAATGATGAAGCTGATTTACTGCCAGAGACATTTGATCTCGATGCTGGTGAAGATTTCTTTAGTAGCGAAGTTCAATTTCAGGAGCTGGTGGAATCTTATGAAAATGAGGTGGAGAGTAGATCATCCCCATCAAATGGAGTGCAGAAAAACGGTATGGTTCTAACTTCTGTAAATCTTGAGACTTAAAAAAGTGCTGAGGTTGTTCATTTCCTTTTAATCTATATTGAAGATTTGGAGACACTGTTGTTCCTAGGCACATTTCAATCGCAATGAAAATTGGTTGGATGTTTTGGTTTTATAGGCTTTGAGATTGGAGCAGAGGCAGAGAAAATGGATGTAAGCTTGTCAATTCCTGAAGCAAAGAAATAAAGAAATGCAAATCTTGATGCATCCAAAATGGCATCTAGTCATGACTTGCGGTTGAAGTTTATCGCCTCAACCAGTTAGATTAGTGTAGCTTCTGCTTTCTGTAAGTTTGCAACTGTGCAATTCCTTGTTCATTCTCATGTCTTTGTTTTCAATTAACCAACCACACTTTTCGGAAGATGTAAATGTAAAATTGTAGCACGTCAAGAAGAATATATATATATATACACTCAAATGTTTATGTTGCCTTTTTGCTAGTTCTATGCATTATGGAAGTCATTTAATTTAACATAAAAGGAAAGGTGAAAATGCTCTGCACAAACTAATCTGAGTATGTGCTGTTGAATTCATCATTCCTTCCAAGTTAAATTATGCAAGAACGAACGTGGTACAAGCTATAAATGATTGAGAAAAATAGCTAAACCGTTATGTGTCAAAAGGCAGAAGAGAAACCGTAAGATGCTTTTGAGAACTTAAGCCGTTATATTATTATGTACTTCTAAATGGCTTACTGCATCGGTTGTCTACTTTCGTGAAACATCCCAAATAGGTAACTGCCAAGGATTTATAACGTATAATCTGCAATGTTTTCCATGTTAGCCATGGAGGGAGCAAAAAATGGTAATCATGCTTCAATGTACAAAAACTTCATTTCTGAAAGGTTTAACACGTTGAATTTGCTTTAATAATTCATTTTAATACTTAAAATTTAACAAGCATTGTACTTTTTAATTTTACAAATAATTAATAATTTGTTGAAAATTAGGGTACATAACATTTAATGTGGTATCACTTGAAATCAAAAATAAAGAAGAAATAAGAACTCATTAAAAAAAAAAAACTCTGTTCTCCATACTAGCCATTCTCGCTGTATACGTGGAACGTGTGTTTTCTTCACCATGAAAAATGTCGTATCAACGTATTTCAATGTCATACATTCAAATAAATAAAAATCTAATAACTTTTTCAATCAACCAAAGTTTATAGGTTAACCTAAATTCTTGAAACCTAAAATAAAATTTTCAATAACGAATACGAAATTTTATTCTGTTCTGACGAAAAAATTACAGGTCAGGAGTTTTGAGTAATTTTTCATTTTTGTAATTTATTAAAACTTCTTCACATAGTATTTATTTGAGATAAATTAAATCACCATCTCATATGTGTCAAAAGACGAAGCCACAGGATACTTGGCTTAAATTACACTTTTATTCTAAAGTTCCAAAAGCCTGAAATCATGCAGTAATTTTGTGAACATGGATTTCACCTTTATCTATTTGTTTAGGCAAAGCTTACACAGATACACTTAGTTATTTGCCTCCATATAAAATTGTGATCCATAAATGATAATTGAAATCTTAATTCCCAGTTTATGAATAGCTTTATGGTTAATTTTCTTCCGAAAAGTTCAGCATTGCAGGACTGAAATGAAAATATTCTACTGATTGCATCTACATCTCATGGTACAGAAAAATCGATTTTCTCCATCTTATAGGCAGCCGAAGGCAAAAAAGAAATGTGGACGTTTATATGCAGCTCAGGGATTTACAGATTGGGCAAAACGTCCAAATCATGAAGATATAGAAATAGGAGGAAGGGCAGCAATGAGGAAGATCTTGAGATGCAGAAGAAAAATAAAGACATCGCCCTGAGCGTTTATGGTTAAATTGATATTGCACAATGAAGATCCTGAGTTTACATATCCTACCAACTATGAGTGGAAAACTCCACTTCAATTGGCCGCAGAAAACCATTTCAGGATATGTATACTCAGGATCTTCGTTGTCCAACATAAATTTCATTATAAACATTTCACAATTTCGTGCTGCCTTGTGCAGGACCATGTCTTTATTTTTATTTTGCATCTTCAAAATCTGCCTCATCGCTACCTTTCCTACACTTTCTATATCTTCATTATTTGGACTTTTGTTCAATCAATAAGTTCCCGTGCTGCATCCAATACTTACAATGTCCTATGGGTCATCATCTTCTTCTTTTGCCAAATGAGGAAAGACGGACTAATCTCCTTTCCCTTCAAATAGACAGTTATGTGAGAGAACCCATAGTCTTCTCTTGAAGCTTTTTCCTCTTTTGGGATTCAAGTTTTGTTTGGTTGCCAATGGCATCTGATATAGCCTTTGGTAGCCAGAAACCAGGTCTCTCAAGGAATGATGCACGGTCAAGGACCAATGGTTCTCTCAAAGTTACCTCAATACCATCGTAGGTCCGCAAAATCAGGGCTGCTTCACCCTTGAGACCCAAAGACAGCCAACCTAAGCCAGCTATAGCAATATCAATGGCATTAACATCCCAGCTTGAGCCCATAACTTTGATTTCCCTTTCTTCCCATCCACCTAACTCAGAAGCTCTATCTTTACCAATTGGAGGCTGCAATAGGAAGTATATGTGGTTAGCCATAAAAATCTAAAAGAAACCTATGTATGAATTAGAAATTATAATAACATGCATTCTAATGGGCAAAAGCTTATTTTCTTCAAGCAGACATTTCTTAAAATGCTATCCAGATAGCAATATACGACATGCATGCAAAATTTGGTCAGTGAATGTTTCAAAGCAGTCTCTAGGCTTCTAAGAAGGGGTGCCAGTTCACAACTGACGAAAAAACAGAACAACAAAAATATGAAGAAAGTAAAATAATACTGAATGCAGTACTATTTATTTCTCACTTTCCAATTTCCACTCCCAAGCCTCCTCATCAGCTGTCATTTCATTTATACAAAACTTAAGTCGTGTACAACCAAAATTATGGCGAGTAATTGAACAAAAAATTGCCAATTACTTTATAGAGTTTTATCCGACAACTTAACTAGTTTCTTTTTACGATAGATTTCTTTTGTCCGGAGGTTTGTTATAAAAATTGTTTTTGTTCCATAAGCATTTGTGTTTAGAGTCTTTACTTTGGTCCCTTTATGCTTTCTGTTATACCTGCATAGATTATGTACATTCTCAATATCAATCTATATTATCACAAAGAATTATGTTCCTTTTTCTTTTTGATCAACAAACAAGAAAATTAAGCGATCGAATTTCACAAAACTAAACACATCGAGACAATTGTACATAGGGGACAATCGAGCTTGTAATATAAAGAATCCCCAGTAGGCTAATTGTTTTAATTGTCCCTTTAGGTGGAACATGAAGGAATAGAGTTTTTCTTTGAGATATGGGATCTGTCTTTTTGTCAATCTCTTGGAAAATATACAAGGACTAGGTAGCTGAGGATGATGGAGCAGAAGGCATATTGGTTGATGAAAAAGAACCAAGGACTAATACATGTAAGAAACAAATTTGACAATGAGTTTTAGGCACTTTGAATATTTCAGCAGCATAGTTCAACTTTCAGTTATTTTTAATGATAACTTTCTTTGGTGAAACTGAACATAACGGAACACATATTTCATTTCCTACATGGTTAAAGTATGCCTTGATTGTTTAATTGGAGGAGTTAACATATCCAGTTACTGGCTCACAAGCAATAGGTCAAATCCTAACTTTTGTTTCCCAACCAAATCATTCAAGAACTATCAGTTAAGCTAATCCTATCACTTTAAAGAAAAGCGGAAGTTCCTGTATATTTGCCATGTATGGCATTTTCCTATACATGTAGTTGGCCCCACAAAAATAACAATATCCATAGAACCTGTCAATAGGACGAACTCTTCTAGCTATATGCCCAAAATGCAGAACACAACCTAGTTTCTCTGACACACAGATATGCATGGGTTAAAGAACCTAATATATGCACCCTTGTACCAAACAGCAGCCACTGAGTCTACTATAGGAAATTAAGGTCAAGAAATAATTTTACTAAAGAAAGCAGTGAAGTGGAAGTCATATACCCACCAACTTTGAAGCACTATCGAGCCACCCAATGAGCAAAATAATTGATTCAAAACATAGATAAGCTTACCTGCAACCGAATGCCAACATGATTTCTCCAAAACTCATCAGCATTTTCTATCTTACCCAGGTGCAAAGAAACACTTGGTGATGCCCAAACAGTGATATAAATAGTTTCCACAGAAGCTTGATTAAGGTCTAGTCGCAGCAAGCCACCAACATGTACAGCTTGTCCAGTCTGCAGCGAGTAAACTACCATTAGGAAACCCATTAAATATGCCTCTACCCTACAGGATATATAGGTAAATATTGGCAAAGCTAGTGAACAATAAGAAAATAAAATCAGAAAGTCCAACATATGCAGAAAAAGCATTTCATGGACAAACGGAAACTTGTTGATAAAGATTAATAAATTTAATTTGAGAATCTAAATCAAACAAAGAATGGTTCTGGTACTAGATACATTATTACTATAAATCTATATACATTTATAATATCTATTAGATGACATAATTTTCCATTTCCTGTCACTTGTTATCTCACATGACTAAAAAAAGTGATCCACCAACTCTTAGGTAGTAGCTAAAAGTCCGAATTTAGAGATAGTCACACCTTTGGTTGACCACATGCCCAATTGTAAGATACAAAGGATTACCTCCACTAAGCATATGAAGGAGAGAAAAAAATAAAAAAATCAATAAATAAACTCAACCTTTTATACAGCAATTTAGGCATGGGAATGAAGATGGAAATCCACATGCATAATTCGAGAATTGAGATTCTGAAGAAAGAATCAATTGCCAATATTATGTATGAATTTTGTCAGACATTTAAAAGTTAAGGGGGCTTCTATTTTCATCATTGAATCAGCAAATAAGCCACACAACTAAATTCCAGTTCTTCTTAACTCAATGAGTTTAACTGAAATGCAGATGAATGAGACAGAAATGTGGATGTTACGATGGATGTGTGGCCCTACAAGATTGGCCAAGAGAGAGAGGGAAAAAAAAAAAGAAAGAGAGAAAGAAAGAAAGAAAAGAATGCATCTGAGGAAAGGTGCACGTAGCACACACTGGGGACAAAATAAGAGAGACGTTTACAATGGTTTAGACACATGTTATGTAGACACCCAGGCGCCCCAATTCAAAAATGTGATAAGTTAGTAGTATAAGGTAGGAAGAAAAATAGATGTAGGCCTAGAATTATATGGAGAAAAAACAGTGTCTAAGGATCTAAAGTTACCCTGTATAGAGGTGGATCGACCCATGGACAAATGGATTTGAAGCATGAGAACCCACCCCCCCTGCATCTAGTATGAGATTAAGGCTTAATTGTTGTTGTTGAATTGATATGAGGTCTCTTATTATCCTATAATCAAATTGAATACACAACACCATGTTGTACAAAAAAAGAAGCATGCATATACAACTGTCCCCACACATAGAACACATGCATATTGGTCCAGAGGCATGAACAAGTTTTTTATCTTATTCCTTTTTCAATATCTCTCACTCTCACTCTCTAGCACGCAAGGACGCACAAACATACCTGACAAATAGCTCCATTTGTGCAAAGCAATATTTAAGCAAACCTTGACATGTAATAGGAAGACATATTTCAACAAATGAAAAGATCTTGTAAAAAAATTTACCTTCACTCTATACGTTCGTGGCTGTAACTCCTTCCGTATTTCAATAATTTTTTGCTCTTCTCTATTCAATCTCATGGACATCAGGTATGGGTGCAGGAGGCCTGGAGTATCATACATTTTTGCCTTGGCAGACAAAATCCCTCCAATTCTTAAAATTCCAAGAGTCGTTCCCGGAACTGGAGCTTCTGTGAGCATTGTTATTTTGGCCCCTTCTTTCTTTGCAAATGCATTGATTAGAGTGGACTTACCTGCATTTTGAGCTCCAATTACCCATACATCGCCCCGAGGACCAGCCAATCCCTTCACAAATGACAGCAAATTCCTCACACCCAAATCCTTACGGGCACTAACCAAATAAACCCCACTTAGCTTGGGTGCCCCAGCTGCCTTAGCACGGTGCCTAACCCATCTATCTAATCTAGTAGGAGAAATTTGAGATGGTAGGAGGTCAACCTTTGTAGCCACAAGAACCAGCTTAGGTAGTTTTTTGCTAATTTTGGGGTCTTTCTTGGCTCCTTCCAGTGCCTTGAACAAGGATATTGCTGCTCGTTTAGGAAATGACCCATCAAAATCAACACAATCAACAACCATGACAACAACAGTAGCATTGGTATTTCCACTGGGTTTCATCAATCTAGTTGTGATCAATCTATCAAAATCAAAATCAGGTATCAGATTTTCAACCTTTTGGTTCTTAACCTGCCCATAATTCCTCAGTGAATGACACCGAGCACACACTGTAACCTCATCCTTAGCCTTTCTGGCCTCCCTAGCGATCCTTTTCCTCTCTGCTTTGGACACTTTCATTTGTTCCTTCTTCCTCATTTGTTCCTCTATTAACTCCTTTGTAATGTTACCATACCCAACACCTGCAGGTGTAAACCCATCCAAATCATCATCTTCTTCATTTTCTATCATTGCTTCAAACTCATCAGAATCCCAATCAAGCTCATCGCTCTCTACCAAATTACTTCTGTCCCCATCACTTCCCTCAATTTCATTCGCAAAATTCCCCTCCTCTTCCCATTCAAATCCATCTTCAAACCCTTCAAAGTGATCATCAAATTCCTCCTCATCCTCTCCCACTTCACCTCTTTCAGTGGCAACTCTTTTTTTCTGATAATAACCAGGAAGATTTGGGTCTTTTTCTTGCATAAAAACCCCACAACCAGGGCAAATGGGGCCGTAGTTCTCATCCTCCTCTCTTCCCTCACTCAGAACTAGATCTCTGCCTCCTTTTCTTGGAGATATTTTAGCATGATTCCCCTGATTTATTTCAATGCTGGCTTGCCACTTAACAGCTAAATTAAGATATGGAAATCTCTTGCTATTCAGTTTCTGGAGCTGAATGCTGGAGCCTAAATATAAAGATAGTAACTTTGTTTAGTAACTTTGTTCAGGTTCCAATTCATAATCTTTGTTTAAGCAAGAAAAAGAGAAAAAGGTTTCAACTTTCAATGGAGAATAGGAAGAAAGAAATTTACTTGTGACAATAGAGCGAACTGTTGATGATATTTTGTTATTTTTAAGAACCTTCGAGCTGAAATTGGTGGATGCAGCCGTAAACAACAGAATTGACATTTTCTTCTCTCTAAAACCCAACGCATGGAACTCACTGGCGAAACTGATTTATGTCAAAAGTCTCTGGATTTGATAGGCTTTTGCACCGTTGGATCATTAGAAAGCAATCTCAACAGTTTACTGCGATTAAGTAATATTTTTGGACAAAGCAAGTCCAGATTCCCTAGTTTAAAAAAAAAAAAATTAAAGGAATAATTACACATTGGTGACAATTCACACCATACCATTTTTTTTAACTAAATTTAAATGGCCAAAACGGTTTAAATTGGCTCAGTTGGGATTAGGTGTGTATTTCAAAAGCAAAAGGGGGCTTGGATTTCAAGTGTCTTCATGATTTTAATCTAGCTCTTTTGGGCAAATTTGGTTGGAGAATTCTTACCAATGTTTTCAGAAATTGACCAGATGTTAACTCATTTTGCCAACTGGTTCATGGTTCAACTGGCTCAACCAAGTTGAACCTCTTTTTTTAAATGCAATTATTTAAAAAAAAAAATTGAGTGCAACCAAATTTAATGTGATATCAAGATGATCTCACCAAAATTTATAGTATAAAAACAGCATATAAAAAAAATAAAAATACATTTAGAAATCTATCAGTTATCAACTTATCAAACATCTACATAATTAATGTGATATCAAGATGATCTCATCACATTTTCTTGCTGTCTTTTATCCAAATCATCCTTCCAAATATTTTAGTTCTTAGGATTACGTATATGCAACCAAAATTCCTTTAACACTTCACTTAACCAAGCCTATTCTAAGTACTCATTCATGCACTTTAGCAAACTCTACATCAACAATTCTATAATCCCAACACTATGATATTCTCTTCATACACTTTAAAGTTTAAAGTCAATATCTACCAAATTGGAACATGTCATGACCAATGTTAACTACAAATCAACCTTAGAAAAATAAGAACATTATCATACTTCTCACTAGTCCATTCTTACCACCAATTCCCTTTTTACTAATTTAGACATCTCTCAATTCTAAATCATAAAATCAGATCGAACTGAAATATGCTATGGACCTGCCAAAGTTGCTCTATTCTCTTCTTCCAAAAGTTCATCCAACAAGAGGTACACGTAGCACCTAAAGATTTCTAGAATCAAGAAAAACAATTAACATCACAACATGTATATTCCAAGGAGATCTAAAACATAATTAAATATTGTACAAGTCCAAAACAAGAGATTTAAAACAAGATTATATATTGTATAAATCCAAAAACTATAACAGTTGAAGTATTGTCCGATAACAGAAAACTCAGTTCACATTCTTTCAATCCCAAAATTGTTTATGTTAGTTTACTTCCAACCTCGGCTAAACCAGTCCATCAAGAAACACAGCTTTAAAGAGCAAGCAATTAACTTAACCAATTTCAGAATTAGCTAATAAAAGAATAAAAAGAAGACAGGAGATAATTTTTCCAGAATATATAAGAATTTGTTTGGGTTAAAGACTTAAAATCTAAATCCCATAGAAAACAGGAGAACAACAGACCTTGAATCAGTTTAGAAATAGGACATACAAACACTAATCTGAAAAAAGCAGAGATAAACCAATGAAGCTAAGATTGAAACTAGAGAAACAGAGGGAAAAATATGTTATACATACCAAAAACCAATGAAGCTGGTCGGTGAAGGTCCAATGGAGGCTTATGTTGGTGGCCGGCGAGTCAAAATCCGGTGATGAAGGCTGGGTAAGAAAAGAACAAGGGGAGGTTGGCAACGAAGAACAGGATATCGAGCTGCACACTTTGGGGCATGATTTCATTTTCAGGGTTTTGTATTTGTTACCCGTTTCTTTTTTTCGAAAAAGTCAAAATAAAACACATCGTTTTTAGAAGGCAGGTAAAATGGTTCTTTATTTAATCTAGTCTAAAAATGGAAGTCCCAAACTGGTAAGGGCGTATATGCTCTTAAAATTTTTATCGGAGATAATATTTTGAAATCTATAAACAACACGAGCATCCTGAAGGAGACATGAATTATTCTTGCATCCTATTATTCAAAGAAAAATGAAATGAAGTTACAACTTTTGGAGAATGAGTTAATAGCAATCACACGGAAAGATAGCGATCGGTCGACACTTTACTAAGGCAAAGTTACCGTACTTTCAAAATTAGATTTAGAGTCTGCAATAAGTGAGTTGCGAAAAATAAAAAAAATATTATCCATGACTTGAACCGTAACACTCCATATAACCTAGGCAAAAATGAGAATGCTACTCCAAAGCCTTATACCACAATTATATGCCAACGAATCAAAATTCGATGACAATGGCTAAGTGAGAGAAGAACCGAGGAAGGTTGGAAAGGAAGAACGGGATATCGAGCTACATAATTTTGGGTGTAATTTCATTTTCAATGTTTTGTATTTGTTACCTTTTGATAACCTAGCCTGAATCATTGATCGGCCCAAACCTGCAAAGATCCAGGAAGTTCGGTGCTAATTATCTGAATCTCGCCAAACTCAGACAATCCAACTAGCAAAGCAGATCAATTACACATCCTCGAGAGTCCGTCTATCTCGGACGCTCAAGGAGTTCGGTATTGAACTCTCGATGAATTCGGTTGCTTTCAACAGTAACCGCCCCTTCTCCCCTGCATCTCCCCAAAAATAGGGAAAGTGGGGAAAGTAACTACAAGTAGTGGGATTTCACCTACTACTCATGGAGGAAAACCCAAGGATATATAAAGGAATAAGAAAGGTATGCTTGATCATCTCTAAAATACCAGAAAAAACTATTCTTTGAAAAACCATAATACTCTCTGACTTAACCATCGGAGGCTCTCTCGTTGAAAACTCCCTTGGTCATTTCGTGTTTCTTGTAGGTTTACCTTACTATCGAAATTTCACTTGTCATCATTTGGTGCAGTAAGTGTGGAACATGGACCTCTTTCTAGACCTCAACTTAAACCCTGCACCGTTAGAAACCCGGGCAGACTTTACCACTCACCCTGAAACACAATAACTCATCCCCCCCAACAATGCCATAACCTTGGCATCCCCTGTGGTAGCCATTCCCAATGCATCCAATCTCACCCCACAAGCAGCACAAGACTTGCTAGCCCAACTTTCAGCCATAGTTGCCCAAGCCAATCCTTTCTCCCAACCAGCTCAACCTATCCTACCTAGTCGGCCCTTTCAACCATTGAATAGTCCCATCGGCTCTGGGATCAACAGTTACCCTAACAACCAAGCAGTTCGAAAGGCTCCTTGAAGACTGGATGACCAGATACCATAACAGGAACACCTTGCAATACCACGACAATTTCTACTCCCTATTTTCCCGAGAAATCCTAGCCGCTCCATTCCCTAAAATCGGCCTTCCAAATTTGCCAAGGTATAATGGCAATGCCAACTCTTGAGCACATATCGACCAATTCCAGCACCATGCTGGTCCTGACTGCAAATGATACCGCACTGTGTAAGATCTTTCCACAGACTTTAATGAATTTGGCTCAGATCTGGTTTCGCAACCTTCTCGAGCACTCCATTAAAAGCTTTTAACAGTTTGGTGATATGTTCATTGCGAAGTTTGTAGCAGCGATCAGGCCAAACAAGGTGTCTGCTGATCTGAATCGAGTAATACAGGAGAATGAAGAATCCCTACGAGCCTATATGGAGAGATTTAATGTGGAAGCAATGGACATATAGAACCTCAATCTGGAAATGGCCATCACGACACTCATCAGAAATATGAAGTGCAAGGATTTTAGCGACTCTCTGAGCAAGAAGCCCCTAAATGACTTCACCGAGCTCATGTCCCGAGCTCACAAATACATCCGGATGGATAAAGCCCGATGCATACATCTCAGCTCGTACGGTGGCTCAAGGATAGGAAGAGAATGAGAGGATCCTGAAAGGTTAGCTCGGGACCAGGAAAGGAACAGTTGACATGAATCTAAGACGTATAAAGGAAGTAGTTCATCCAACCGTACTTATATAGTTTTCCAGCATCAATCTGGAGATAAAAAGGAAGAGAAGTTCACACCCTTCAATACGAGCAGGGAGGATATCCTAGCCTGGATGCAACAAAACGAAAAAGTTATGTGGCCCAGACCAATAAGGGAAGACCTTAACAGTGATCAGAACCTCTACTGTGCCTTCCACAGGGATAGGGGGCACGTGACAGAATAATACAGGCAATTGAAACAAGAGATAGAACACTTGGTGATGAGAGGGACCCTGGCACAATTTATGAAATAGGATGATAGAGCCAAGAGGCACAGATCTCACACACCCCCATCAAACAGGTACCGAGCTGGTCCAAACAAGAAAGCGCCAGTGGGGGTAATTCATGTAATAGCAGGGGGAGGACAGTATGATGAATCCAGAAAAAGAAAGGCCAAAGAGGTGTTTACCATCAAAAGAAGCACTCACACCCCAGTCCAAGTAGTCCAGTTCATGGCAACTAATGGGTCCTATGTTAAGCATCCGCACAGTGATGCGCTAGTGGTCGAAACAGTCATTCGAGATTTCCTAGTCTAGAGGATACTGATTGACATAAGGAGTGCGGGCAACTTGATCACCTTACAGGTATACAAGGGCCTAAAAGTGTCAGAGAATCGCCTTGAGGAAGTCAACACCCCCTCATTAGCCTTTTCAGACAACCCGTCAAGGTAGAAAGACTAGCAAATTTACTGGTCCAGCTGGAAGATGAGGCAATAGTTCGGACATGCAGTACGGATTTCATGATAGTTAACATTCTTTTGTCTTATAATGTAATCTTTGGCTAGCCTATGTTGCTCATAGTTGATGCTTATATGTCCATACAAAGTTTAGTGCTCAAGATTTCGACGGGATAGGGGATAGTGATATTAAAGGGAAACTAGAAAGCAGCTCAAAAGACATACATGACCATGCTGAAGGAAGCTAACCAGGCTCTTCCCTTCGACATGATGGACATACCAGACACAAGGGATCGGAAGGCCAAACCAAGGAAAGTGTTATAAGTAGCCGAGCTAGCTCTTGGGAAAAGTGTTCAAATATCAGCCAACAAAGAGGGTTCGTACAAGAAAGCACTCCTTTTCGTGCTCGGGGAATTCATGGATATATTTGCCTAGTAGCCCTCAGACATTAAGGGCATATCAAAAGATTTGATAACTCACTTCATGGACACTCGCCCAAAATGCAAACCAGTCAAGCAAAAAAAAAACTACTCCCCAGAAAGATAGATAGCCATAGAGCAGGAGACAAACACCTTGCTGGAGAATAGATTCATCAGAGAGGTCTTCTATTCGGATTGGCTAGCTAATGTAGTGATCGTCAAAAAAGATATCAAAAATTGGCACATGTGTGTAGACTTTACGGACCTCAATAAAGCATGTCTAAAACACAACTATCCCTTGCCAAATATAGACCTCTTGGTATACTCCATGGCTAGGTTTGAAGAGTACGCCTTTCTCGATGCATCGGCGGGCTACCATCAAATCCCAATAGTCTGGTGAATGAGGAAAAAATGGCTTTCATCACCCATCGAGGTACTTATTGTTACCAGGTTATGCCTTTTGGACTCAAAAATGCAAGTGATACATATCAGAGGTTGATGAACCAGCTCTTTGCCAACTAGCTAGGAAGAAATATGGAAGTATACGTAAACGACATGATCGTCAAAAGCAAGGTCTCTATAGACCTACCATCTAAGCTCAGAGAGACTTTCCTTACCCTAAAGAGAGAAGGCCTAAAGCTGAACCCAGAGAAGTGCACCTTTAGAGTGCAGTCCAAAAAATTCCATGGTTTCATGATATCGAAGCGAGGAATAGAAGCCAATCCCGAGAAGATTAAGGGGATCTTGGATATGGAGTCCCCAAAAATAGTCCGAGACGTACAAAAGCTCAATGAGAGAATCACAACTCTGGGGAGCTTCATCTTCTGTTCGGCTAAACGGTGCTTGCCATTTTATTAGGTGACTAAGAATTTGAAGGGTTTTAGATGGACGAAAGAGTGCCAACAAGCTTTTGAGGCTTTGAAGCAATTCCTTACCATGCCTCCTTGCTCAATAAACCAAAGGTAGGTAAAACCCTATATGTCTACTAGGCAATCTCTGAGGGAGCAGTAGGCAAAGTTCTAGTATGGGAAGAAGAGAGCCAATAATTCTCGGTCTACTACACAAGCAAAGTCCTGGGGGGAGCATAACTGAAGTACCCCATCCTGGAGCAACTGGCCTTCACATTAATCACCTCCATGGTGAAGTTACGTCTATACTTCCAAGCCCACACAGTCATAGTGCACACCAATTCAAAACCTGAGAAAGGTGTTGCAAAATTCGGTAGCCTCGGGAAGGCTAACAGAGTGGGCATCCCTCCTGGGTGAGTTCGATGTAAGGTATGACCTGTGCCCAGTAATAAAGGCGTAAGTTCTGGCCGACTTCATGGTAGAATTACACACACCGATTCCCAAATGAGTGAATGAGGTGTGGAAGTTGCATGTTGATGGGGCCGTGTTCTCGAAAGGGGCTAGAGCCAGGGTCCTACTAATGAGTCTAAGCACAATCCGCATCAGGGAAATGGTACATCTAGCCTTACTAGCTACAAACAATGTGGTAGAGTATGAAGCATACAAGTAAAAAAATTGAGAGAAAAGTGTAAGTTGTCTAAAGACGTAGCTTTTTTGGCCTATCCACTATCTATGTTAGTAATAGATGGGCTATTTGGAAACCCTCTGTGACACACATGCTAATGCCTATTTGGTCTTACCTAATCCCCTTGAAAGGTGAAAATGAGAGGAAACAAAAAAGCACATGGGTAATGACCATTCCATTCGGACCAAGACCCACTTTTAGGGCTAGTCAGATAAAAAGGTCTCCTGATCGAATGAACATTGTGCCTCTATATTGGCCACCATAAGGTAGGTATAAAGGAGTTACCACCCAATAGAATATTGAAAAATAGTGTTCCAACCTTATAAGGCCAAAATCAGAGAGGGTTATTGGACTACAACTGGCAACAGAGGTAAAACCTGACATACTAGAGGTCTTCTCTGACTCACAACTAGTCATAAGCCAAGTAAAGGGAGTGTTCGAAACGAAAGAGAGCTCTATGGTTTGATACAAAGAATTGACGACCGCCCTCCTTTCTAAGCTTGAAGTAAGAGGAAGTACTTGGTTAATCACGCAAATACCCCAGGCAGAGAATCAGGAGGCGGACAACCTAGCAAAACAAGCTTCCTTCAACAGCATGGTAATGAATACTGACATTATTTATCTAACAATGTCACTTCTAACTTATGAAACCTACTAGGTCCGAGAACAAGAGCCATTCGATAGGTGGTGCCTCCCCATTAGGGACTCTACTGAAAGATCATACACAAGCCCGAAAGATAGTACGAAAGGTGAGCTTATAGCCATGCTCAATGAAAAGCTATGCAGGCGATCTTTCTTAAACTCTTGGACTCTGTGTGTAAGTGTGGAAGAAGGAGAATACATCTGGAAGGAGATCTATGAAAGGATTTGTGGCGCTCATAAAGGAGCATAGACCATAGCTCGAAAGGCGCTCCTATAAGGATATTATTGGCCTACGATGGAGGCAGACGCCAAGGCACTAGTCTGAAAATGCGAAAAATGCCAAAGATTTGCCAACATCACACACAACAGCTCGGTGAAGCAGAAGCCAATTCATAGCCCGTGGCCCTTCGCCCAATAGGGGATTGACATACTGGGACCTTTCCCTCCTGCAACCGGCCAAAGGAAATTCTTGGTTGTCACTGTTGACCATTTCACCAAATGGGTGGAAGTCGAGCCCCTCGCCACAATCACCCCGACCAACATCATAAAGTTCCTACAAAATAAAGTGATCACCAAGTTCGATATACCACACTCCATTATCTCGGACAATGGTAAACAGTTTGATTGTCATACTTTCAGAACCTTCTGCTTAGAATTGAACATCTAGTTATGCTTCACATTAGTTTACCATCCCCAATCTAATGGGATGACCGAGGTCACCAATAGAAGCATCCTATCTGGGCTGAAGAAACGTTTAGAGGAAGCCAAAGGACTCTGGATAGATGAACTTAATAGCGTGCTCTGGGCATACCGAACATCACCCCAAATAGCAACTGGAGCAATGCCCTTTTCCCTGACTTATGGAACAGAAGCAATCATTCCATGTGAGATTGATGTTTCGAGCTCATAGACCTCCCAATATGACAATGCAAATGAAGCCAATCTACTATACCAATTAGATCGGCTAGAAGAACAGAGAGAGCACGTCCAAATACAGTTTGCCGCCTATAAGCAGCACATGGCATCATTTCAAGATCGAAGGACAAAACCAAAGTCATTCCATGTGGGACAATTGGTTTTGAAAAAAGTAATATCCACTCAGATGGCAGCAGGAGTTGGCAAGCTCAACCCGAATTGGGAAAGGCCATATATCGTCCGTGAAGTTACGAAGGTCGGCACATACAAACTAGAAGACTCTGCCAGCAAAATTCTGCCGCACTCATAGAGTGTTTCAAGCCTTAAGCTCTACTATTAATAGCTCAGAAGTATCCTCTCTGTATTTGTTCACAATAGTTCGACATTTTCGCCACTTCAGCTTTAATCTTGACAATTGTACTTTTGAGCTTATCGACGAACACCGCCCTCCAAGCACATTCAATGAAAGTCATTTGAAATCATACTATGGCTTTAAGCCTTATGCTTATACTTTAATACAGTTCAGTAAAATTGCCACTCTAGGCAGAATTGCCTATCAAGTTATTTATCGAGCCAAGTTAGGCGTTGTCGCCATTTTAGTTTTAATACTGGCAGTTGTACCTTTTTGAGCTCATCAGCAAACACCGCAATTCGAGCACATTCAATGACACTTATCTGGATTACTAAGCTAATGATATTTTGCTCTCAAGCCCTGCGCTTGCACCTTAATTTGGTTCAAAAAAATCGTTATGCACTTATTTATTTTTAGGCAAAATCATCGATCAAGTTATCTATCAAGCCTACAGCTCAGCACTAGTCAAGCAATTTTTTTTCTTTTTCTCTTTATTCAAGGGACATTGGTCCCGGCATTCAAAAAAAAGAGAGAGAGAACATCAAAAGCTCGAAAAATAGGAAGAAGGAGTGAGTTTTCATTAATATTTATGTAATACAAAAAACTAAGCTATTCTTCATCTGGATACACTTCATCCATCCAGGATAAGTCCAACTCAAGATATTTTTCCTTTACAGCCTTTGAAAGTTTAGTGTCATAGGCCAAACACTTCTCGACCCCTCGCTCTACTTTCTTTTCCTTTTGGGTCGACAGCTTACCCTCTAGCTTCGAAGACTTTTTCTCCAGCTCCATACACTTATTCTCCAGTTCCTCCTTCTCCTTCTTCATCTTCTCAAGATCGATAGCAAGGGCTCGAGCATTTTCTTTCTCCTGAACAGCAAATGCCTCCAGCTCGGAGGACCTCTTCACAGCCTCGTCAGCCTTTTCCTTAGCCGCAGTAGTCTTAAGGAGAGACTCATTCAGTTTAAATCGAAGATTGGCAGAGGTTGAATCGGCTCTCCTCCACTTGCCAATGAAGGTGTTCAGCTTGGCAATGACCACACCCACAATCATCGACCTCTACAAATTATGTCAAAGGAATGAAAAAGAGTATAGAGAAACACAAGACAAATAAATGAGCTAAAAAGGTACTACAACTCACCTCCACTTGATGCCTCTTCATAACAGCGAAAAGTTGTTTGGCATTCAGCCCGTAAAGAGGAGTCACCTCCCTCGACACACAGGACACCATGTGTGTGAAGGTGTTAAAATCATCACTCTTGGAGGAATAAGAGCTCTCCTACTTTTCTTAAAACTGGGTAACCTCGGATACCAGCATCATGATATCCTTCTTGAGGGACTCTTTGTCACTGGACCCCCCACTAGAGCCGCCCGCCTCAAGCACCACTCCATGCTCCCCTGAGGTCAGAACACTTACACCGAGCTTCATAGGCTAAACTCCCCCTGAAGCCTGCTCGTCCAAAATCTCCACAACTGTTCGCTTTTTAGCAACCTCTGTTATTGGGCCGAAGATAGTCTCAAGCATAGCAGGAGAAGGGCTACCGGTTGCCACAGTAGCAGCTTTTTACCTTTTGGCTCGTATAAGCTCGGCCGCTGTTGGCTTGCCTCCTCTCTTTATAGCTGTAAAACGATGGAAATTAAAACTCCAATCAGCGACGCCTAGCAAAGTAAATAAAAAAGCTACCTTTCTTCTTCTTCCTTGGCATGAACCCAAAGTCATAGGGATCGAACAGATTCCAAAGGTTTCATTTCTCCCGAGCTAGATCCCTCTACCAAGCTAGAATCAGCTCTTCCTCGTTATCTAACCATAGGCTGCTGTCATTGCGATTTATGAAATGGCCCTAAGTAGTTCGGATAGGAAAGTCCTCGCACAGATTCTCAACAAGGAAATACCAATCCTTCAATTTCTTGAGGTTGTCAGGATTACCACAGAATGCGCCATGACCTACTCAGGCTTGTATATAGTTATGGTCCTCTGATCCATCTCGTAACCTAACCACATGAGTAGCTTAAAAAGCCTCAGTGTTAGGTTGATACCGTGCTCCACCGTCCAAATTCGTAAAGCAAAGAGAATGCGTTAGGCATTTGGGTGAAGCTGCCAATGGATAGGTTAAAGAAGTTGAGCACCTCTACCTCAAAATAGGTTAGGAGGAGATGCACCCCGACCTCTAGCTGTACCTCGTAAATTGATAGCTTGCACTTGTTGGTGAATGAGGTGTTCACCCTCTAGGAAGAGCTCGGTATACTAGCAAAATATTGTCCAAAAGACATCACTTTATCGAGCAAGACAGGGAGCTCATCGTCCCTCACAGATGAGCTTACACTACCCACTTCGGGCAAATGATGGGGAGCCTTTCTTGAAAAAGATGAGGTTGCCAATTGGCCGAACTCAAATGGTAGGACTTTACCAGAAGCAAACCCACCACTGATGCTGGGAGAACTGTCAATTGCAACCCTTTCTCCCTCTCTCTCACTGAACTCCTCAGAAGTACTCATTACCGAATAAAAAGGAAGAGAAAGGGACTAACCTGATTCAAGTTGTCAGATCACCGAGAAAAAAAAAGGGAGAAGGGAGCGGGAAACAACAAATCACAGAAGCAGAAGACCTTCACATGCCAAAATCTCTACAAAATTCAGCCTAGATTAGAAAAAGCTAATGCAGACAAAAGGCAGAAGTGAGAAATGGCAAAGGAAAAGGGTTTAAATAGGGAATCGAAGTTCATCGCAGACTGTACACGTGGTGAACGATTTGCAGTAACGGTCATGTCATTATAATAGGGCACGGGAAACAAAGAGCAGCTATAATAAATGGCAGTCGTTCCGTGATAAAAGAGGAGGTAATTATGACCCGTCTTTAATGCCCTAGTGAAAACTGAAATGACGGCCCCAGTTAGCATGACCGAACAAGGGATCACAAACGAATATAAATGTATGTACCTTGGGAGGGGACTTATGATAACCTAGCCTGACTCATTGATCGGTCCAAACCTACAATGATCCAGGAAGTTCGATGCTAATTATCTGAACCTCACCGAACTCAGACAGTCTAACTAGCAAAGTAGATTGACTACGCATCCTCGAGAGCCCGTCTATCTCAGATGCTCAAAGAATTCAACATTGAACTCTCGGTGAATTCCGTCGCTTTCGACAATAATTGCCCCCTCTCCCCCACGTCTCCCCAAAAATAGGGGAAGTGACGAAAGTAACTACAAGTAATAGGATTTCACCCACTACTCATGGAGGAAAACCCAAGGATATATAAGGGAATAAGACAGGTATGCTTGATCATCTCTAAAACATTAGAAAAACCATTCTTTGAGAAACCAAAATACTCTCTGACTTAACCATTGAAGGCTCTCTCATTGGAAACCCCCTTGGTCTTTTCATGTTTCTTGCAGGTTTACTTGACTGTCGAAATTCCACTTGACATCACCTTTTTTTCTGAAAAAGACAAAATAAAACTCATCATCTTTACAAGGTTGGTTCAGTGGTTCTATACTTAATCTAGTCTAATTTGATCTTTTGCCATTTCTATTTTTCATACTAGATCCAATCAAATTTCTTGCCAATTTGTGGTCCAACCAGTTTTACTAGCTGGTCAGTCTGATATAATTTTGAAAACATTGATCCTAACATATTCAAGCTCACACATTGCCCAAGTTTTAAAAGCTAGATATTCCCTAATTGAACCGAACCGATCGTTGTTCTCCC
This sequence comes from Excoecaria agallocha, assembly GCA_037975025.1. NCBI lineage: Eukaryota > Viridiplantae > Streptophyta > Magnoliopsida > Malpighiales > Euphorbiaceae > Excoecaria > Excoecaria agallocha. The sequence continues at coordinate 17,408,874 of CM075806.1, read as the reverse complement.
TTATATGCATCCACAACTATAGCATAAAAATGGAAGGCCAAAGCTAGTAAGGCCCCATATGCTCTTAAAATTTTTGTTGAAGATGATGATAATATGAAATATATAAATGATGCAAGCATACCAAAGGAGGTATGGGATATTCAAGCATCCCATTATTTAAAGAAAAATGAAATGAGGTTACAGTTTTTAGAGAATGAGTTAATAGTAATCAAACAAGGAAAGATGACAATCAATTGGTACTTCTTTAAGGCAAGTCACTGTGCAATGAAATTTCAGAATTGGATTTAAAGGATGCAATTAGTGAGTAATAAAAACTAAGAATTATTATCCATGGTTTGAAACTATAATACCCCTATATACCCTAGGAAAAAATAGGAATGCTACTCTAAAGATTTATACCCTAATTACATGCAAACATGTCCCTAAATCATACATTAACAATTACTGCAAGTATAATAATAAAGCTTTCACAACCAATATCAAACCATGAATTCAAAGATTAAAGCTTAACACATATAACCATACCATATTAACTTTACTATAAACACCAAGATATACATACTTATACGATTTTTGCTTATGACTATATAAAACGTGCAAGTTGCATAGGCATTATAAATTGTATAGAAACTAACATACCTATTGACATGACTATAGCTTAATACATAACATCACACAGGCACACCTATTGTTCACATCTTCTATAATTATCTTCAAACATACTTGCTTGATATTTCTTCAAGTTAAGTCTTCAATTGATACTTACCTGTACAGAGAAACCACATGCTAAGCTTATTTCTTAATGATGTACTTATTAATAAAAATAATAAAGAAATCAATAACATGTTTTGAACGAAGTAAAACATAGTTTTAAGCAAACATTACATAAAATGGTAGAGATTTACTCACTATCTTCTCATGTATAAATCATAGGTACACAACGTTCTCAATTAATTGTATAAACTTCTAAAGCCATATAATAGCTCAAAACAAGATTCAGCTATTAATTACCTTGCATAATCAGTTCAATATACTTATCACATGCATGCATTAATCGTAATTCACATATGTATCAGGTCATTACTTATATTCTGTAAACAAATAAAATTTGTAGTTTATCACTTAGATTTACCCAAATGCCTGTGCCAGTATCTTTAGAAGTGGATACCCCTAAGGTGTCAAACTATAGATGCAAAACTAGTATCAAACTGTGGATAATAAATGCTCGATATCAAAACTATGGAGATATTACCACCTCAAACTGTAACTGTGGATGCTATTGGTGTCAAAAAAATGGCCACTATAAAAGTTTGAAACTATAGCAACTATGGCTATTATCCCTTTTAAACATGCTTATTTTTCCACTGTTAAGATGTTAAATACACTAGATAGTCTTACTTGAGTAGCTATAATCAAATATTCATCATGCGTATATATATATTTAATAATTCTTATAGTAAATATCACACACATACATTAAAATCCTATTTCATAACTATGATGTGCATCGAACCCTGATGTATCTGGTTTGTCCTTAAAAGCCTATTTTTAAGGCCTAAGATCGAACAAAGGTTCATTTAACTTGTGAAAGCTAGCCGTTTTGCAATAGATAGGGGTTCAATCCAATTCACCAAACTGTAGGCCTAAAAAAATGCATAAGATAGTATCTCGGGGTACCCTATTTCATTGTTGGTGATCAACCTATGAGAACGTATGTTGGGCACCATAATGAAGTTGCCACCGATAAAATATTAAAGAAATGAGTTCTAATCTTTTGAGATTAAAATTAGAGATAGTTCGAGACCTCACTCTTATTTATACATTGGTTAATATTATACAAGTAAGTTTCGTGATTAATTACATGAGCAATTATACTAAAGAAGTAAAGGCTCACTCATTCACATATGGAAATCTATAAAGCATGTTATATTGAAAGTAGTAAAAGTAAGGCATAAAAAATAGTAAGATTTATACAAAATTATGTTTACTTAGATGAATAAATAAATCATACATAAAAAAAATTATTGTGATATCATTTTAGGTGGAAACATTGGTTCTCGTATGCAATTGTTAAAAAAAAGGACAATTTTGTATCCTATTATTTAGAAAAACAAGGATGATTGATCCTATTTTGTTTAGGAAAAATATGTCAATTTATGTAAAAAAAACCTTTGCATTATTAAAACCGATTATTATTTTAGGTGTGATTTTTGGAGTAAAAACAGGACATTGGTCCAATTTTATTAGTAACCTAATTAATTAATAGAAATATGTTTTGTGTGGTTTTCCATTTGAGTGAATGAAAAACTTTTATTATTATATCAATTCCAAGAAATAAAGGAAAATAAAAGAATAATAATAATAATACAAGCTCAAATAAATAAATAAAGGCTAAAATAAAAATCCAAGGCTATTCTCCTCTGTCTTGCTCTGCCTAGCTCGGGGACGCATAGTGTGTCCCTTATGATCGGAGTCATGATAAGAAATAACATCGGTTAATAATGAGTTAAATTAAACAAAATAATAAACAATTAATTAAATCAAATAAATTAGATAAATAATTAATTTGATATGATAAAAATGAAATAAACAAAATAGATAAAGTGCATGATGCATTTGAAATTCACACAACATGCATAGACAAGCATATGTCAAAACATTTAAACAAATTGCAAATAATTATAAATAAATAAAAAAGGATAAACATGCATGATGCATCCTCAATTCATGCAGCATGTGTAAACATGCATATGTAATAGCAAAGGTGGCCAAAAAGTGAGTCACAGAGCAAAAGGAGAAGGGAAACGATGGAGGGAACATGGATAAATGCCTAAAAGACATTTTTGACCTTTAAAAACCTCGAAAGAGAGCCCAAAAGGCATTTTAACAACATAAAACCCAAAAGAGAGCCTAACACTTTTATTCTTTGTCTATGCATAAGAAATGTCTTCCTTATTAGGTATTCCTGATTAAAAGTCAACTCAGGACCTAGTGTCTACGATTGCTCCCAATTTTTTGGAGGCTATTATACTAGTGTCTAGGTTAGCTAAAGTTCTAAGTAAACAGTTAGAGACACGTACTAGAGTTGGCAATCTCCTTGTCGATGATGGCTCATGATAGAGCAATCCGTGCTAGCTTGTCAATGAGAACCGCATCACGCAATCTTCACTTACTCCTTGAGTTGATGGTGGCCTATCAAAAAGGCTTTGGTGTCTCATAAGAGAACTTTGGTTAACTTTTAAAAGGATTTAGATGCCTTTTAAGAGGACTTTAGATCTTGAATTTTAATGCCTATTGAGAGGGCTTGAATGCCTTGCAAAAAGGGCTAGAAGATGTTTGCCTGAAGGCGGATTGAAATTTTAATTTTTTATACCTCTTAAGAGAACTTTGATTGATTTGTTGTGATATCCTTGTCTAAGACGTTAAATTTTTGAATTTTAAGATTTTTTACTTTTAAATATTTGGTGTATTTAAAGATTTTGAATTGTTAGTGTGCTTAAGATTTTGAATTTTTTTGGATGTTTGGTATGTTTTAAGATTTCAAGTTTTTTTAAGCATGCCTCTTGTAATAAGGTTGTGCATTAGTTAGGTTCAAGTCAACCCTAATCACCTAAGATGTAAAAAAATGGAAAATTCCACACTTGAATCGATCCTAACTATATTTCAGGACCCTAGCCAATAAACTGATTTTTTTCGAGGCCCGATATGATCTATCCGACTAACTTGAAGTTGAAGAAGAAATCAATAGTTATCACAACAAATCTAAACAAACACAAGAAGAAAAAAATTAAAAAAAAAGCAATCTTTTATCATCAATACGACTTAGAAAACAAAATCAAAAAATTAAAAAAATAATGGGCCTTTGTATCTATCCAAAGCCCAAATTTATACAACTTTCTTTTTCTTTTATACTTATTTTTATATCTTTCATCTTCTCCAAAAATTTTAAAAAATGAAGAAAGTAATTTCAAAGATTGAGAGAGAGATTGAAACATCAAAACAGAGAGATCGAGAGAGATGAAAGTAAAGAGCGAGCGAGAGATCGATAGAAAGAGAGAAAAAGATCAATGTAGAGGGGAAAAAGAGAGAGAAAGATCTAAAGCAATCGATGGAGAGAGAGAGACCCAAAGAGAAGGATAGAGGCAGAGTAAAAGAAATTAAAATTACACACACACACATATATACATACACACATATGGTTGGGTTGGATTTGAAGGGTGTTAACCTGACCTGGACCTGAAATTTTGTCAATTCTTCATTCGACTTGATCCTACTAATCCGAATAACCTCACCCGAATATCTCAAGTTGGATTGAATTGGGTTTTGTATACTCCTATCCTTTAAAGGGCTTAATGCCTATAGAGAGACTTCAAATGCCAGGCTTGTGCTCATTAAGAGGCTTTAATTCTTACAAAGAGACTTTAATACTCACAGATAGCCTTTTATGCTCACAGTGAGGTTTTAGTGCTCATAGAGAGGTTTTGATGCTTACGAAGAGGCTTCAATACTTGTAGAAAGACTTTGATGCTTATAGAGAGGCTTTGAATATGGTCGCCAAAATTGGGATTTTTTTTTGAATTTTTAAGTTTTTTGAGTATATTTTAAGATTTTTAATTTTACATTTTGAATATGTTTCAAATTTTTTGAACTTTTGATGTATTTTTAAGATTGTGAATTTTTGGAATTTTTACATTTTGAATTTATTTCAAGGCCATAAACTTTTGGTGTATTAATTTTATTTAATTCTTGAATTTTTAAGATTTTTATGATTTACATAAAGAATGTTACCTAATTGCCCCCAATAAGGTGTACACGGATGGTCTCATTTTTTGAGGAGTCTCATTTGCATGGATTTGCATGATTTCTATCTTATGGGGACTTTATCTTGATCTAATTATCTAGCATCCATGAGTGCACAATGTCTAAGTTGCGGTTGCCCCCTGACCCATCCTGTGCATGGAGTCTATTTGGATTTCTCTTACAAGGTTATGTACAACAATATATTCAAAAGATTGTGCATGTATAAAAAGAATTATGTATGTGAACTATATACACATAATTATGTACATGAATTATGTGCATGAAATATGCATATGGAATATATGCAAAGAATTGTACATGCAAGATATATACAAAACATTATACATGAGACACATGCAAATGATTATACATGTGGGACGCATGTGAAGAATCACACATGTGGGGTGCATGTGAAGAATTATAGGTGTAAAAATATTTATGAAAAATTATATGTACAGAAATGTATGTGAAAATTATATGCGTCAAAATATTTGTAAAATTTTTGTGTGGAAAGAATGCTTGTAAAAAATGAACAGACCATGTCCCAAGTGGTTATAAAGTTTAGTTGCAAGTGCAATTTGGATGTCATCCTTTTAATACCCTTCAAAACTTCATTTTCAAGTGGATCACGAGTAAGCTCTTTCAGGTGCTTTCTCCTTAGTTTTTTCTGTCTTGTCTTCTTTTTGAGCTCTCTTATTATTTTTAGGGGAGATAATATATTGTTGTCATGCTTCTGCCAAAGATAATTTACTCATCCACATACTGTATAGATCATCCGATGCCCCAATAGACCCAAGAAAATGTCATATTGGCTTATGCATTTTGCTTTAATTTCTTCATGAAAATCCAACTCGACTTGCACTTTTTGTTAGCTATGGTGTTGTGGTTCACCATCACATGTCTTACTTTATTCATCAAGAGTTATGCCTTTTACCTAAAAAGTTTATGGCTATCAATGATGCTTTCCATTTACCCTCAGAATTATGCCTTATGTTTTGAATTGTCCACTAGACTACCTGAGAAGAACCATGTAGGCATTTAAAAGCTTTGCCATCTATGGGTACACAATTGATGCCTTAAGATGACCTTTGTATCCTTGGAGGTTTTGTTTAATACATCAAACAAGCTTTTTTGACATCTCGACTTGCAATAATGGTGTGATCTTGCTGAACTCATTTTGTTTGATATCTAAATGATATCGAGAATGAATTCATGGGCAATTGCCAAGTTTGTGGTGTCAACAATGGCATTCAAAGCAGGTTAACCTTTTTTTCATTTATTCTAGCAAATACTGTACTTGGCTTGAACTTGTACAGGCTGACCCAACTGATCATCAACACCCCCTTATTACTCCAGGTATCTCTTATCATTTATTAAAGGTACTGTGTCCTTTATGGATTCTTACACTAGCTTTTCTTAGTAGAAAATGCATCCCATTAGGGATTTTCACATAACTCTGTGCCTAATTTTTACCTACAATGGATCCAACCCACTCTAGTAGCTTTTATTTATTATTTTTTTATAGGATAGACTTCCTACTCCTTGTTTTCAACCTATCTCTTGGCCTAACTTTTGCTTAGAGAGCCAGTTACGATTTTCATCCCTAATAGCTTTTATTTTTGTCACACAATCCCTAGAAACACCCTAAAAGAATTTCTACTTTATTTGGTTCAAATGGCATAACCTTATTCTTGCCAACCCTCACTAGATTCCATTTGTAACATTTATTAAGAATGAATTTTTGGATACTAAGAGGTGGTTTTCCCCCATAATGTACTACTATCAACAAAATGTCCTGGTGGAAATGACATGATGGGAAAACAATAGAAGAAGCCTTTGTCACATGAAATGTTGTTTTTATTACCTTATAGTTTAGTTTGCTCTAGCATATGTTCCTATAGGTTTCTGTTGATAGGTTAATCATATGATCATGCCTAGCTTATGCACGCATTCCTACCTACATGCATTATATAACAATAGTAGTAACAATAACTAGACATGTAATGTAAAAACAGAAGTTCCATCCAATCTCAGGGGGTAACACCTTGTGTGCATCTACTTATATTATCAAACAGCTTTCGTGGGTTTTATTAATTGAATATTTTATTTCGACTCCTAACTTTTGCCTAGAATGCCTTATTTCGATTTTTACCATGGTGGGGCCCTAATTTAGTAAGGCCATCTTTTTTTTTTATTTTTGACCTATAGGGCTACATTTTCTCTTCTTTTGATTTTGGTATTTGACATGGAACCCTTTTTAGTTTGTCAACATTATTTGGTTCCTTAAATCTTCATTATTGCTAGTGTAAATGGCCCGTGTAATCTACAACACTCGATATGAGTTGTTTGAATACCAAGTTACCTCCTTTCAAATAACAGCCCTTGATCCATGTCCAAAAAATTAAGCTTGATTACCTTATTACAAATTTGGCTGCAATGGTGAGCTTTCCTTTAATTGTAAAAGCCTATGCTTTAGTCATTCTCACTCTAATAGTCAAGATCCTGAAACAGCCCTTAATAGTTGAAGGTTAGTTTTGATTGGTTGCATCGTGTTTGTCCTAAATGTTAAGGAAAAAGGCATGGCTTTTGAAATTTTTCCTGCAGTCATATTTCTTCATCCATATTAGTCGTGCAAGCTCTTATACGTGTTTGTTCCATTTTCCATTTTCTCTCTTTATCTCAATTAGATTTTGTCAGCCTATTTCTTGTACCATACTCTACTTAAGATAATGAGCAGAGGCAACAGCTTATGAATCATTCTCCGATCCTTCTTTATGGCCTCTTTAGAAAATTATATGACTCCCAAGTAATTTTGAAATGTTATAGATCTATGGTTTCCCATTATTTTCCTCAATGTTTGTACTTAGAGCCTGCATTTTGTTTTTTCCCTTCTGGTCTGAGTCTTTGAATTTTTTGCTTAAATGGTCTATTGTTCAAATAAGTTTGGGTAACATGTCCTGCAGTATCTCTGTTAGTTCCCATCATGTTACCTCAGGTCCAGGCAAAGACTTTTTCATTTTTTTCATTTTTTATTCCTTTAAATTTATCTCACTTCGAGAGCCATATTGGATGCAATCAAGATGTCTTTTCTTTGAGATTAGATAAAATAATGTTTATTGAATTAATGTCTTATATAAATGAGTCATAATTATTGCTATGTTTGATGTAATAAAATAAGATATTGCATACATAAGAATAACTCATATTATCAACATAGTTAGAGAAACATATGCATTATTATAACATAGTCTAGGAACATATATTACATCATCAAAAAGTGGCTTATATTCCATCTTCTTCTACTGTAGGTATAGGTTGCTAAAAAGTCTTTCAATACTTCAAGTTCCCTGTCTTAGGACAATGCCTTTAAGATCTGTGGTGATATGTACATCTTGTAATTCTCTATCTGTTCCTTATTAAACTCAATAGGTGATGACTATATATTTATTGCCATATAAATTTGAGAGCACATACCATTATGACAAACCTGAGTCCATCATAAAAACTGGCAATGGCACAACATCATGACAACTCTATCTCTTTCTCTTTTTCTCAGGGTTTGTTGTTTGTTTAATGTCAATCAGGTCTTAAATAGGATCTCTTAAAGTACAATAATGACTTGTTTTATGCTCAGTGTGTTGATGATAGGCACAGTATAAATTGTCTCTATGTCCCCATGTGCTTACACTCATTGCTATTCCTCAGGGTAGCAACTACAATTTTCCCTCCTAAATGAAACGTGCAAGGTACCTTGACAATGGCTCATCCAAATTAGAATAATACCACTAAGTGGCCCTAGTCACTAACATCTCTGTAGTATTAATGCTTCCACTGTTACCACTATTACCATACATTGGCTTCCTGCCTACCAACTGACTATCATGATTATCACCTTTTGAACAAAAGGAGTAGACCTTCTCTACTGGGCAATCTCTTCCTACTTCTATAGATATATTCCCAAAGGGTTCATAGCCATACCTTGGTTTTTTTCTGGTTAATGATGCCAATTAGTTAGAGGTATTATGTCATCTGGTATCATAGGCTGAGTGCTAAAAATAGAAGCTAGATTAGCCGTAAGACTAGCAACCATATTCCTTTCAAAGTCATCAATCCTCTTATCTAGTGTGGCTGCAAGTCTATCAACTATTGACATAACTCTCATTTCAAAGTTCTCAAGCCTCTTATCTAAGTCGTAAGGGTCAAAAGTATCAGTAGGCTATGTAGGATCAGACAATTTCACCTGTTTTGCATCTCTTTTAATTGTTTCATAATATTAGTTTACTATTTAACTTGGACCCACTTCTGAACCCAATTCAAATATGCTAGATTTTGATTGGTGTAAAATTTTTTTTAATCTAGTAGTCACCAAAATCCTAAACTGCTTAGGTAGAAAAAATCAGAGGGTCAGAATGATGCATGTCAAAAATTTTATACACAAAATAAAATTCATTTTTTTATTTTCGATAAAAAATTATATGTACAAAATGAGATGTTCATACAAAATTAGCTGTACACATTTTATTTATTATTATTTTTTTTCATTTTTTGTTTTGTATGTATGATACACGTTTGTACAACATAGACAAACACATGTGAGTCCCATTCCATCCTTATTACTACCACATAAGAGGTTAGGTGGTTTCTTTCTTAGGTGAGCTTAGCCCATGCGTTAATGGAAAACCTAATAGATGTGCATGATGGCCAATGGAAAACTGGAAACATAACAACTCCTTATTGAAAGCATATGTAAATGAACTTTGGGCATTGTTCATTTAAATGATCCAAGTAAACCGAATATGCCAATCGGGACACGAAAGCCTTTAATGAGCTGGCATCTAAATTTATTTGGATTTATTCAATACATAAAATCCCACATCACAAGAAATATATTATAGTACATGCCACCTAATGGAAGTATCTAGTAGATACATAGGCTTTAGTCCAAGAATATAGTTTTAGGATTACCTAAGCATTATCCCTGCCAATGAGTTTAGCTCGTCATAAGTATAACGATCGATTGGATCATCATTTACTATTTCAAAAAAAGGTATGAGGCTTAGGCTGGTGATTATCCTTAACACTTTTCCACATTGAGTAAACATAGGGTCATCCTTTGGGTATGCACCAAGGTCAAAAAATGGATGCCTAACTTAATTATAAGGCCCTATCATGAATACAATGCAATTTATTTCGAAAAGAGCTAAAATTTTTTTATCTTAAACCCATTCATCTTAAATTAACCAAAGGTACTTTCGAAGCCATGTATCATAGTTCCCTGATAGAGTTAACATTATGATGCGCACTGAACTCCTGATGCATCTATTTGTCCTCGAAAGCCTACTTTTAGGGCTTGAGATCGAATAAAGGTTTATTTAACTCATAAAGGCTCGTTGTTTCATAATAAGCAGGAACTAACCTAATTTGCCAAGCCTCAGGCCTTAAAAATACATGAGATAGTATCTTGGGGTATCCCTATTCCATTGTTAGCGATCAACCTACAAGAGTGTCTATTAGACATCACAAGGTAGGTATCATATAGTCGTCATCCAATAAAATATTAGAAAAATGAGTTCTAGCTCGATGAGGCCAAAACCAAAGATAGTTTGGAACCTTTCTCTTATTTATAGTTAGGTTAATATTGTATAAGTGGATTTCATGATTAATTATTTTATCACTTTTCTCATACGAGCAATTATGCTAGAGAAGTAAATGCGCACCCATTCACATATGGAAAGCTATAAAGAATGTTATATTGAAAGCAGTAACAATATGGCATAGAAAGCGGTAAGATTAATACGAAATTATATCTACTTAGATGAATAAATAAATCATACATAAAATAGGAAATTTATTGTGATATCATTTTAGGTGCAAATATTGGTTCCTGTATGCAATTGTTAAAAAAAGGGCAATTATATATGTGTATTATTTGGAAAACAAGGATGATTGATCCCATTTTATTTAGGAAAAATATGTCAATTTATGTAAAAAAAATCCTTTACATTATTAAAAAGACATTATTGGTAAAATCTCAATTAATTAATAAAAATAGTTTTGGTGTGGTTTTTCATTTTAGTAGGTGAAAATTTTTTATTATTACATCAATTGCAAGAAATAAAGGAAAATAAAAGAATAATAATATAAGTTCGAATAAATGAATAAAGGCTAAAATAAAAATCCTAAGCTATTCTCCCCTGTCCTGCTCCACCTAACTCAGGGACTTGCAGTGTGTCTCTCACAATTGTGGTCGTGACAGAAAATAACAATGGCTAATAAGTGAGTTAAATTAAACAAAATGACAAACAATTAATTAAATCAAATAAATTAGATAAATAATTAATTTGTTATAATAGAAATGAAATTAAAAAAATAGATAAAGTACATGATACATATGGAATTCACACAGTATGCATAGACACACGTATGCTAAAATATTTAAATAAATTGTGAATAATTATAAATAAATAAAAAAGAAAAAAAGCATAATGCATCCTTAATTCACACAGCATACGTAAACATGTGTATGTTAAAACGATTAAATTAATTATAAAAAAAAATAATATATAATAAATAAATGAAATACACATACATATATACATACATAATAATAAATTGAAAGAAAATAAATAAATGTATAAATAAAAAATATGTGCATATACAACATTATAAATCAATTGTATACGAAATAATTAGCACAATTATAACTAGACATAAGCATAATTATAAATAAAATTAATAAAATATAGCAAACAATAAATAAATAAAACATATTAATACAAATGATAAAAATAAATAAATGAACATAAAATAATAAATGAAATTATACAATATGTTGCATAAGTAGAAAATAAAATAAATTAACATGGTATAAAAAAATTATACAAAAACAAGTAAAATTAAAAGGATGCAGCATGTATAAATTGAAGGAAATAAAACAAAAGATCATGAAATAAAGGTGGCCAAAATGTGAATCACGGAGCAAAAAGAAACATGAAGCAAGTGAGTTACATGCAGGGAAAGGGCAGGAAGCTGAGTCATAGACAAGTCACGGTCTAAGGTCGTGAGTCACTTAACGGGCCATGCCTTTGGGCCATGACTCAACCCATAACACAAAAACGCAACCTTGTTATTGGAACAATGCTGTCAACTTCCCAAGCCACATCAAAATGTAAATTTTGCCTTATTAACCATGAGAAATGCATAAACTATGCCAAAACTCATTTTTATGCATAAAAAACATGATTTAGGTGAAGAAAAACAAGAAATAAGAAAATCAAAGTTTTGAACCCAAGGTTGAAGATGAAGAATAGTAAAATCTAATTAGCTCTATTTACTCAATTTTTACAAGATCTAATCTGAATGTTTACAAATTGATGACTAAAACAAACATAAATAACAAGAAATAACAAATTTACAAGGTTAACTCAAAGAAATCAAAGATTAAGAAAAATCTAAGAATAAAATGATAAAAATGGATATTTACTATAAAAATGAAATAACATTAGATAAATAGGTATTTAAGGGCTATGAATATTACATTTAGTGTTTGTTTGCTCAAAGATAAAGGATTCATAAGCTTCCTCCTCTTTTCTCTATTCTTGGTTTGGAAAACAGAGAGTTTTGAAGAGAGAGTTTTTTGTGTTTTTTTTAGATAGAGAAAGAGAGAGTGAGAGCCCTCTTTTTCAAAATGATTTAATCGTATTTTAAATACTCATCATAAAGAATAAATGCTCACATAAGTATTAAAAAACAAATTAGATTTTTTATCCTCTATTTTACATAAGTTTTTCAAGAAAAAACTAGACAAAAATCTAGTCACGGCCTTGACCATGAGTGAAGGGCGTGATTGAAGGTAGAGACCAAAATTAGACAAAATTACCTTTCCTCAGTGTCACTTGAAGAAGGTCACGACCTGACTTAATGAGTCATGATCCGACTCAAGGAGTCATGGCTTGACTTAGTGAGTCATGACCTTAACTCACTCCTGGTGATGCATTAGACACTTAGTAGTTGCAGGCATATGGGATGCATTTTAGGTTGTGACTTGAAACTTATAAGTCAATGTCGTAACTCATCACTGAGTCAACTTTTTAGCCTGAAGCACACTCTTTTGGCCCACAAATGGAGGGAACGAGGATAAACACTTGAAAAGACATATTTGACCTTTAAAAACCTCGAAGGAGAGCCCAAAAAGCATTTAAAAACATAAAATTCATGGAAGAGCCTAGCACTTTTATTCCTTATCTATACATGAGAAAAGTTTTTCTCATTAGGTAACCATGATTAGAAACACATTAGGGCCCAATGTCTACAATAATTAAATACTTCCATATTCATCACATTTAAAAATCATGTAACTTGACTTTTATACAATCATATAGTTCATATACCTTATTCATTACATATTTATCATATAATTCATATATTTTATTCATTTATTATGAGGCTATAATGATTACTCGCTTTATGTATATATTTATCCAAAAGCTCATCTTCAAAATAGTAGAAAATGGGTGAAAATCATGTAACTCACAGCAATAAGTTCATTCCACGGCTGTAGGGTCCAGTTTTTCCCTTAAAAATAGAATTGTGACACATGTAAAACCTTTAGCCTTTTGTTCATCAAACAACGAAGTTAAGACTTTTTTCTGTTTCCCTAAGTAATCTCTAGGTTATAGATCATTTGACCTTCACCCTGGAAATTCAATCTCGTTTTTAGGGCCCAAACAAGTTAAGGTTTCCATAATTGAGCTCATCGATCACTTCACGATGATCAAGGGATTCAACCCGATTCATCGAGTCTCGAGGCTTAAAAAGGCATGAGATAACATTTTAAGATATCCTTATTATATCACTGGCAATCAATTGTCGGGAGGCACCTTAGTTGGGGACCACAAGGCTGATATAAGGAGTCATCACCCAATAGAACATTGAAAAATAGTGTTCTAACCTTATAAGACCAAAATCTAGAGAAAGTTTAAGACTTCCCACTTATTTATACCTTTGATGGATGTGACACAATGGCTTTTAGATTAATTGTATTATCTCTTTTCATACATGTAAGATCATCGCATAATAAATTAATGGCACACCCAAGCACATAAGGAAGTTGTAACTTATGGCGCAAATATAAAAACATCCACAAAATAAACATCCATAAATCAGACAAGTCATTATGATTTTTATGATAAGGATATTGGTCCTTGTATGCAAATTTGTGAAGAAGCATTTCATTGAGAACTTTTGAAGACAAGGACTTGCCAAACCAAGTTTTATTAAGAAAAATCCCATGTCATTTTAATTACGTACAAAATCTTTTACATTATTAAAATTTGGATAATTAAATGTGAGTTTTACGGTAAAAAAATAAGACATTAGTCCTATTTTATTTATAGAAGATCCAAATTACATAATAAAAATATTTTTATGGCATTTTCTTGTAGCAATTAAAAAAAGCCTTTCCATGACAAATGAGGAAGTTGTGGACTTACCTCCATTGCTTGCCCAGCTGCACTTACAAGTAGGTTATTAGTGATAAAATGATGATGATGATAATGATGGTGATGATGACAACAACAACAACAACAACAACAATAACAACAATAAAGAAAGAATGAATTAAAATGACACAAAATAAAATAAAAAAGGAAAATGAAAGAAAATAAATTTTAAGCGTATGTTAAAGAATGCATGGGTGTGCATCGAGTAACATATGGTTGACTTAATCATTTTAAAAGAAAAGAAAAATCACATTTTGGTCGTGCATCAGGTGATGCACTATATGCTGCCAAGTGAATAACTTTTTCTTCCCTTATAAATAATGTCTTTGTCAACAAAAGGGTCTAGAAAAAAGGACAAAAAGGTTTTATAAAATGCTTAAAGATGATTTTTAAATAAATTTTTTGAAAAGAGGCAAAATCAAAATAAGGCATAAGGGACAATAATGCAAAAATCCTACTTGTTTCTATCACACAGAAAAATACCCTTTTAAAAGTGTTTCATAACCTAATTCTAAACACAGATAGTGAAAATAGCAAAATGTATAAATAAAGCTATAATAAAACTTATAGAGTCTAAGTACAAATGTATAAATTTTATATTGACAAAAACTGAATCAAAAGAAGACTTTTTATATTAGCCTTAGTGTACTTACTAAAGTAGACCATAGGATGTCGAATTCTTGGATCTTTTTTGTATTAAAAGTACTGAAAAATGAGTTTTTGAGGAAAATTACAAAAACTAATCTTTAGAAACTTCTAAGAACCTACTTTTTATCAAATTCGCCAACCTCTTTAATGTTGCTCGACCAAGACTATATATAGTGGTGTTACAATGGTGTGCAAACCACTATGCATGAGTGTGCAACTCAAGTAGGATAGGCAAATTGCAATTTAAAGCTGAAAAATTAGTACCTTTTGCTTGCACTAGTATGCAAATCAAGTGGATTAGTGAAGTTGTCAATTTACTCATGCAAAAGTAGATTCCTAAATTACACGGTCGTGCAAGGCAGTTTGCACGAGTGTGTAAATTGAAAAAGGCCACCAAGTTAGCAAATGGGCCAATAATGTATAAATTCCCAGTTTGCACGGGTTCACAAACTTGAAAATGGCTTAAAATGCCTTTTGAGCATATTTTTTAGAACATTCTTTATTATTTAATTCATTTGCTTTCTCGGATCCCCTAAAATAAACTCGAAATGCACTAAAACATTTTTAGAAAAAGCTTTGTAACACAAAAAATCCTAGAATTCTCCATCCATCATCTTTTAAAAGAGCAGCCTTCCTCATCAGTAACCCTGACAAAGCCTCCTTAAGGCCAAATGTCTAACAGAATACACCCATTTTTCCCCTCAACTATTAGGCGCACTCACAACTATTGTATCTAGTTTTCTTTGTTGAATGATCGGTGTTTAGCAAGTGTACTAGATCAGATAGTAATATGGCAAGTATAATTTAAAGACATGGGAATATCGTACCCAAGGAACAAGGGAAGCTAGACTTTGAATTAGGAAAATATGCTAAAGAATTTCCAGATTTTTAACTGATATTTAATTGTCACTTAATTTTCCAACAAAACTTAAATTGATTAACTAGAAAATTAGCAATAAAATTGCAAATAAAAGAATAAAAGCTAAATAAAGTAGATAAATTGATCGATAAAAAGAATTGCTAAAGAATCTAATTCTTACTTCACTCTCATGCATTTGAATCTCGTTAAATTTGTACAAAATAGTTGTGAAAAACCCAACTCAAGACAAGTCTCTGCAACAAAACACCCTTCCAATTAACAAACTCTCTACACTAAAATAGCTCACTAATTAGCATTAGCACAGGTTAATAAACTTCTAGATTCTAATTAAGTCTCCTTTCAAAACATCCAATCTTAAATCTATTCAATACCTAAATTCCTAAACCTAATAAAACAAGCATTCATTCATCTATACCTTTTCTCAGAACGCATAGAAATAAAAATACAAAGACATTAGAACATAAACATGTACATCCATAAATACCTTTCAAATAATATCCAAGATGCAGATTAAGCTCAAAAATATTGAAACAACTGAATATGTATATATATAAGATCAAATCCAGAGTCAAAACATGAAAGAAAAAGGGATTCAAAGATCCTTTAACAATAAAAGAAGCTACTCACTATTCATAGACAAAAACAATAAAATAATATAAAATAGATCAAAATACTCATGTTGAATATGATGAAATCCAAATCTTTAGCTTCCAAAATATATTCTTCAAGCCAAAAATCCAGAAAATAAGGATAAAAATGATATCTCTATGAAGAATGAAAAATTAATTGTCTGAAAATTGACATATATCTTCTATCTAATTATAAGGAATTGAAATACTATTGAAATAAAAGTAAAAAAGCATTCCTAAATGGGAAGAAAAGTCCTAGAAAAAATTTTAGATCTCTCAAAAAATGAATTTTGGAGCTTTATACTCCGTGAGACATAATTGTCAACCGATCCCTAACAACCATGTACCATTGCTGAAAAATAGTTAATTGAAGGCTACAAGGCTATCACTTAAATACTGTCAGCCATGTATAAGCATTCTACACTGAATTTAGCCATCCTCTTTAAATTACATGGTTGTCACATATCTATTGACAGTCATGTCCTCTTCATAATTTCAAAATTTTGCATTTTACAGACTACACGGCTGTCATAAATTCATTGCTAGCTCTGTACTAAGCCAAAAATCTATAGTTTCAACAATAAATCAACAATTTAGTTGTAATTTGATAAGATCACTTATTTTAACTACATAAACTAAAAAGAACTAAAAATAAATAAAACATATAGAAATAAAGATATAATTTGGAGTTATCATTAAACAAAATATACCATTTTTTATTCACAAATTCAAATTTCTAGTTCCAAATTGATCTTTACTTTTGACCCAACAAATGGAAGATTCAAGTCAACCTGTCTTCACAATAATAGTTAATCCATGTCTTAGTTTCCTAATAAATCAAAAGCAACTGATATAAGTATGTAAAATAAGAGTTATAACAAAACTCTACAGATAGTTCTTAAGTTCCTATGCAGGGACAAATTTGCTACTTTTTCAAAGAGTTTTGCATGGCCTAATTGTATGAGTCACCATCAAGTTCCTTTATCTCTTCCATTTGTTTTGTAAACTTTTAGGGTTGGAAGTTATTACCTATTAATTAGGGTTTATAGATATTAATAAAGTTTTAAACATTCAAAATGTGAACCAGTATACAATTAATATAAAATAATTATAAGTGACATACTAGTCTTATATAACATGTCTTTGATTTTGGAATTTCTATATACAATATTGTAGTTACTGACAAAGTGGCATAGACAATAATGATGGTAAGCTAATAACTCCTTCCAACCATTGTTATAATCACGAAATAATTCCATAATACCCGCATATCAGTCAGAAATAATAGTTATATCTGATTATTTAGTGACATATCGCCTGCTACATGTCATGAACTAGCCCCAACTTGACTTATTCTCACCTTCAATGACAACAAATGCTATCGGGCATAAGTAATTATTGCCATCAATAGAATTTGTAATCAAAAGAGTCTGATGAAACTTTCTTGTTATAAACATTCAATCAATAAGCAGTATTGGCTTATAATGTAGTAGTCTATTTATACATAGCTTAAATGTGACGCTTGATAACCGGACATTGGTCCGAGTACCAGTGTCACAATACACTACGATGATCCATAAAATTTATTAAATTATCCATCTTTATAATATCCAAATTCTTAACCATTAATTCGAGGGTCCTATATTTTGAAAATAAAATTATTAAATTTATAGAAATTTGGGCAGCATGCGGCTATAACCTAAATTATACTTTCCTGCAAATGCTATAAAAACACTCCCAATTAAACACACATATCCAACCTAACCTCCAACAATAAATAAAAACTCCACAAAGTCTGTTAGTACTGAACAACAGTTATTTTCATAATTATATATATAAACACACATACATACCATAATACAACTTCTTTACTTTATCTCATCAAACTTATTTACAGTATAAAATATACATATTACAAGTCCAAAAATATATACAGCTCCAAAACTAGTTATGCCACTATACTTAGCAACTTCATTATGTATATTCCAACCAATGAAAATACAAAATGCTGGATTTCTCCTTATTGATCTCTTTCCAGCACAAGTTTAATCTCTATATCCTGCGTGCAGTATAAAACCATACACTAAGTATTTAGTGGTGAACATAAAACCTTAAACCCCAGAATTTCACTGCGATTCATTCATGTATTCTTTATGACTATATTTCATTATGATTACCTTTTTACACTAATTATTCAGTTAAATCTGCAAATTTCACTTTTATCGATAAAATTACTAATTTGCCCCTACTTGAAAAATTCTATCTCAATTATGTCTTTTCAAGTATTTATCACTTCTCATTTTCGTTCCACATTATAGGGTAAATTTTCACTTTAGTCCCTAAAATTTCAAAAATGCACTTTTGCCCTAATTTTATTAATTTTTCAGTTCTTTTTTTAGTATTTTTTCTTACATTTTGATATTTTTACACTTTGGCCCCTAGTATACCGTGGAAATATATCACTGAATAGGATAAGAGGAATGGTGGACCACGTAGATCCTAGAACTCCAGTATTATCAATTACACATATTTTCTTTTTCTTTTTTTTCCCAAACACACCAATACAGAGGTGGAACCGTATCGAGGTTACCACTATACAAGTCACTATGAATTGTTACTTTGGTTACAAAAATGTCCTTA
This sequence comes from Excoecaria agallocha, assembly GCA_037975025.1. Taxonomy (NCBI): domain Eukaryota; kingdom Viridiplantae; phylum Streptophyta; class Magnoliopsida; order Malpighiales; family Euphorbiaceae; genus Excoecaria; species Excoecaria agallocha. Next base: position 17,389,777 of record CM075806.1, on the reverse strand, counting down.
TGGCTATCCAAGTACATCTTAGTTTCTGATTTCATATATAATACTGAGGGCAAAACGTCATTACAATATAATACAATTTATATTGATGCATGATTACCAATTCATGGTATTACAGTAATAATTGATATTTATTATCAAAAACAATCTCATTATTCCAAAATACCAAATTTCTTCAATTAAGACCATTTGGTCCACACACAATTACTTTGCTTATTGATTTTTATTTTATTATTTTATTTTCCATTACATGCTCCTTGCATGTTGTATGACTTATTTGCACCCTATTATGCACTTATTCCGATTTATTTTTCAAATATGCACAAATTTCTTCAAGGTCCCTAGTAAGTTACATATGTTAATTTTTCCTTTTAAATTCTATTATTTACTCAATTTAATCACAATAATCATTTTACCCCATATTTTTCAATTATTTCAATTTAGTCCACAAAATTATATTTTGGTCTCTAATTTTTCAATAGTGATTGAATATCTCTCTTAAATTAAGCATGTCTAAATATTAATTAAATGTCATAATTCTATTAATTTGTCTTCCAATTTCTCGATTCTAAGTTCAATTTTACATTTATAATTAACCTAAATTTTTCCCTAATTATATATACAACATATATCTCTTAAATTAAGCATGTCTAAATATTAATTAAATGTCATAATTCTATTAATTTATCTTCCAATTTCTCAATTCTAAGTTCAATTTCACATTTATAATTAACCTAAATTTTTTCCTAATTATATATACAACATATATGAAATTAAAGGGTTTAGAGTTATTCACTTACAAGATTTCACTTCAAATTACTCTACAATTTTGCCTTTGTCTTTATCTTTATTAGCTTGACTTCTCCCTCCTTGTCCCTCTAATTGGCCGAATTTTTATGTCCAAAATGCACCATGAATTAAGTCAAATTTAGTTTAAATAATTTATACTAACTTAAGATCAACACTTAAATAACTAAATTATCAAGGAAAAAATCAATTTTTCTTAAACTTACCAAAATATCCACTTGACAAAATGGGTTATTTCCTGCTTCCTTCACCATTATAGACAGTTAAAGATGGAGGAGAAGCAAATGGTTGTAATTTGGATGAAATTATGGGTATAAATCCTAAGGATTAAAACTTGTAAATTAAAAAAAAAAATTAAAGGAAGAAGAAGAAGAGGAAGCTATGGCAACAAGGAGAAGAAGAAACAGCTCATTCAACCAAAAACAGTCCAATTTTTACATTTAATATGGCTCACCCACTTAAAGACAAAATAATTAATTAAGTCTTAAAGGGATAAAATGTCATTTGTCACCATTCAATTGGCCAAATACTTTTAATTGTCAATTTTTTATAAAAAACAAACCAAAAATTTCTAAAAATATTAATTAGGCCATGTTTAAAATTTTGGGTCAATCCGAGATTGTTTCGATATCAAACTTGGCCCGAATGCATATTTTACTAGTCCGAAAATTGAATTTTTAAATTTATTTTATCCCTCCAAAAATTCATACTTATAATTTCTAGTGACTCGGTACAATCAAAATAATTTTATGAAGTCCGTAAAATATTTTCAAGCCAGTCAAAGTTCCTGATCAACTCTATCGATCCCAATATTTATTTTATTTTTCACTTTTAGAGGCTTATTTGACTTCATTTCATCCAAAATTATACCACCAAACTCGTCATGAATAGTACTTTGCAATGGTGAAATAAAAATTTTGTGGGTTTAGTGGGTCCTGAGTGATACTATTCACCCCGAAAAGTACTATTTATGAAATTGACGATTTGTAGGGTGTTACATTTCTCCTTGCTGAATAAAAATTTTATCCTCGAAATTTACCTGATGTAAACAGTTGTGGATACTGCTGTTGCATAGTCTCTTCTAGCTACCGAGTCGCTTTCTTGACATTATGGCGAGTTCAGAGTACTTTAACTAGCAATATCTTCATATTCCTTAACTGTTTAACTTATCTATCAAGAATCCTGATTGGTTCTTCATCATATGATAAATTTGTTTTCCATTGGATGTATTTTGTTGTGATGACATGCGATGGATCAGATCTATACCTTCTAAGCATGGAAACGTGAAACACATCATGAATCTTCTGTAGTTTCACTAGTAGATCCAGTCTATAAGCCATGGTCCTATTCTCTCCAAAATCTTATAAGGGCCCATAAACCTAGGACTCAACTTTTCTTTCCTACCAAATCTCACAATCTTCCTCCAAAGGGATTGTAACACCCTTATCATTCCTAACACTGTACCAGTGTACCCAAGGCTGGAATTTTTTTCCAACTTACTCCTTATATTACATTACCATACAGTTAATTATTTGATAATAATTTTCTAAAGACCTATAATTGTCCAAATTACTATGCATTTAATAACATTTTTACAATATAACGGCTGTATATAGTACAAGCCCTCTGAAACACAAACAATTCACATAGCTTCTTAGAGGCACAACAATCAATAATATCAAAAATAATCATTCATTCCATCTCATACACATCCAACATAAAGTTTTACTAATATAACTCCTGCTTAACATTTACATAACCAAAGGTAAAGTTTAGATAAATATATACATGCCAAATCCATACAACAAAAACTCTTAAAAGAAATCTTGTAATTTGTATTCCTGCTCCTGCTCCTGATTTCCTACACACAGTAAAAACTATGCGCTGAGCACTCAACATGCTCAGTGGTGACTAGTAATCGATACATTTCCTAACTTATCATCATTATTCTTAAATAATATCTTATATAAATATTCATAAAATCATTTAATTACCTATTAAAACATTAACTTAACTTTTTCTATACTATTATTCATTTTAATAGCGTATTTATAAGTTTGCCATTAAAAAGCTTATTTTTGCTCTTTGAACTAATAATTAAAGCGTTTTACATTCATATATACTTATTTTGATATTTATATGCAAAATTATATTTTAATCCTTGTTGACTATAAAATTCACATTTTTGACAATTTAACTATTATCTGACTATTTTATCTTTATTTAAGCAATTCTTACTTAATTCACTTACTATTTACACTTTTGAAAAAAATTACTATTTTGCCCCTAAACTTTTTTTTCTTTCATTTTATTCCTTTTTTCACTCTTTAATCTTACTTTTCATTATCTTTTCACATTTTTATCAATTTAATTCCATTATGCCCTTAGTATAGATCCGGCAGAAAATCTCAGACCGGATACTCGAAATATGGACCCTATGGATCCCACTAAAAGAGAAATGATTTCCAAGAAACCATTCAAAAAATACTGTACTTTTCACTTTCACTTTACACTTAAGCTATGGGATCAAAGATCCTACCCATAGCAAAGCAAGTCGCCATAACTTACACTGCGGTAAAAGGTATTCCTATAGCTAACCAACTATATCCAGAACTACTTTTTACTACCAGACTAATTCTAAGGGTACAATAATAATTACTTTATTTACCTTTTCATTTTTTGAAAAATTCAATAGTTGACTTTTTTTTTCATTGACTATAATTTAATTTCATATTAATTCATCTTTTAGATATTTTTATACAATTATGCATTAATATTTCAATTATTTTCATTATACATATTCACAAAAAAATTTCAATGAAATCCTAATAATTTCAATAAATTCAAATAAAATTTATTTATGCATTATTTATTATTTACTATTATTTTTCACTAAAATAATCAATTATTTCACAATATTTCACAACTTTCACTATAGACATACATGTTACATAATCTTTAAAATTCCAAAACAAATTTCAAATATTCTTTAAAAATTTATGGACACTACACATTATTTCTATAATTAATTTAGGCTAATATTTATTATTTTCATGCAAAATTCCTTCATTTTTTCTTAGAGAACATTTCGGCCACTTAAAGAAAACTCTCTTAAAAATTTTATTTATTCCATTTAAGTTTTCATTTCATCTTCTTTAATGTCCAATTTCATTTATCCTAACAAAATTTCATCAATTAACAACTTTAAAAATTTTTACCCTAATTACATAATTAAATTAAATTCATAAACTTAGAAAATGTAAAGATTAATTAGCCACTTACAATTTTCACTTGAATTAGGAAGCCTAAGCCTCTTTTTCTTTGCCCTTATCCTTTAAAAATTCTTCTCTTTCTTCACTACCTACAATGGCCGGCCAAAAGACCTTAGATTTCTTTATTTTTTTTCACAAATGAAAAATTCAAGCTCATAATCATGTTATACACCTCAAAATCTATGGAAAAATATTAAAGAATCAATTTAAATCACTTAATTTCTCAAGATCAAACTTACCCCTTTTTCTTTCTCTACTTGTTTTCTCCACTTTCTTTGCTCAAATAAATCAATAAGAGCTATTTTGGTGATATAGAGAGATGGAACTACAACTCTTAAGTTGGGATCTAAGGAGAAATTTGAGTGATTAAGAAGCAAGAGAGAGAGAAGAGATAGGAGTTTGGTTCGGCCAAGAGAGGGAAGCAAGGAGCTGAGCAATATTTTAGAAATCTCTTCAAATATTTGGCCCTTATATAACCTCCCAATGGGCACAAAATTGGGCTAAACCAATAGACTTAGCCTATTTATTTCTTAAAGCCCATTTTAGGCCTTTTAAAGCCTAATGAAATTTCTCTCTCTTACAACCATTAAATCACTCCAAAAATAATTCCATCACTCTTATCACATCAAAAATAGCTAGCATGCAAATTTTTGGCTCAATCGGAGTGCATTATTGATCCAATTCAAACTTATCGGTTTGATTTAATAATTGCGGGGTCATTGAAAAATTCCATTCTCATTACTAAAATATTCTACATAAAAATTCAAGTAGACATACAAAATTTGGCAATTTTTGGAGTTTGTTTACTATTTTTAATAATTTATACAAAATCAAGTCACCTTTTCTACCAGGAAAATTGACTCGCTGCCTTTTTCGTATTTTTGACCTTTGGAGGCTCATTTGACCTCAATTTCACTTCAAATTTTAACGCCAGACTCACTATGACCAATAGTAAAATATTTTTGAGGCCGTTACATTTCTCCCCTACTAAAAGAAATTTCATCCTCAAAATTTACCTGAACTGAAGAGTAGAGATACTGTTGTCTCATTATTACTTCGGGTTTCCACGTTGCTTCCTCAACATTATGGTAATGGCACAGGACTTTCACCAATGGAATATGTTTATTTTGAAGCTATCGGACTTCTCTAGCCAAAATCTTTACTGGTTTTTCCTCATAGCTCATGTCAGTCTAAACCTGTATCTCTTTAGGTGCTATCACATGACTCAGATCAGACTTATATCTGCAGAGCATAGACACATAAAAGACATCATGTATCTTTTCCAAAGCAGATGGAAATCTCAATCTATAGGCCATGAAACCTACTTACCGAAGTACCTCATATGGATCAATGAATCTAGGGCTTAACTTGCCATTCTTTCCAAATCTCAAAACTTTCTTCCATGGAGATAACTTTAGAAAAACCTTGTCTCTAACCTGGAACTCGATGTCTTTCCTTTTCAGATTTGCATATGACTTCTGACGATCCATTGCTTCCTTCAATCTGCTTTTAATGATCTAGACCTTTTCTTCAGTGTCACGAATCAAGTCTGAATCCAAGAGCTTCCACTCACTCAGTTCAGTCTAGCACAATGGAGTTCTGCACTTCCTACCAAATAAGGCTTCAAAAGGAGCCATTTTCAAATTGGTTTGGTAGCTATTGTTGTAGGCGAACTCGGCTAATGGCAAATGTTTTTCCCAATTGGTGCCAAACTCAAGGACACAACATCTAAGCATGTCTTCCAATATCTGGATTACTCGCTCCAATTGGCCATCAGTCTGAGGATAGAATGCTGCGCTAAGGTGAAGTCTAGTACCCAAAGCATCCTAAAAACTCTTTCAAAAATGGGAAGTAAATCCGGGATCCTTGTCTGACACAATAGATGTGGGCACTCCATGCAATCTAACCACCTTTTTTATGTAAAGTTCTGCCAGCCTGGTCAAAGAGAAATCCATTCGTACTGGCAAGAAATGAGCTGACTTGGTAAGACGATCAACAATTACCCATATGGCATCATGCTTCCATTGAGTCACAGGTAAACCAGTCACAAAATCCATGTTCACCTGATCCCATTTTCATTCTAGAATAATAAGTGGTTTAAGTAGTCCAGAAGGAACCCGATGCTCTGCTTTCACCTGTGACATGTCAGACATTTACCCATGAATTCAATCACATCATACTTTATGCCTGACCACCAGTAGTAGACTTTCAGATCCTGGTATATCTTGTTACTTCCAGGATGCATAACATAACTACTTTGGTGTGCTTCTGTCAAAATTTCTTTCTTTAAATCTTCCTGAGCTGGCACACAAAGTCTTCTTTTGTAACAAAGGTTTCCATCATTAGACAATGAATAATTGCTTTCACTGCTATGTTGGAGCTTGTTTACAATAACCATTAGCCAATCATCTGCCTTCTGAGCTGCTTTCACTTGATACATAAAATCTGGTTTAATCCGTAGTTCAGCTACTATAGATCCATCTGCTGCCAAACTTAAACTGGTATTCATTGCCCGAAGAGCTGCAAATATCACTATTAATCATTTGTACTTATCAATGTCTTATATAAGTTCATTTAAAAACACTAACATTACCTAACATAAATTTTTTACTGAGTGCATCAGCCATTACATTTGCTTTTTTTTGGATGGTAGTCGATATAGCAATCATAGTCTTTAATCAATTCCAACTAGCATCTTTGTCTGAGATTGAGTTCTTTTTGGGTAAGCAAATACTTCAAACTCTTGTGATCCGAATAAATGTAGCATTTCTCTCCATATAATTAATGCCTCTAAATCTTTAATGCAAAAACAATGGCTGCTAACTCTAAATCATGAGCAAGATAGTTTCTCTCATGAGTCTTGAGTTGTCGGGAGGCATAAGTAATCACCTTGCCTTCCTACATCAAAATGCATCCTAAACTATTCCTGGAAGCATCACTGTAGATCACAAAGTCCTTGTTCGACTCAGGTTAAGTAAGAATAGGAGCTTCTGTCAACATAGTCTTTAGCTTCTCAAAGCATTCCCGACACTTGTTAGTCCACACAAATTTAACATTTTTCTATAACAGTCACATCAAAAGCATTGCAATAGTGGAGAAGCCCTTAATAAATATCCTATAATACCCAGCCAAACCCAGAAAACTTCGTACTTCAGTCACATTCTTAGGTGGCTTCCACTGAAGGATTACTTCAATCTTTGAAGGATCTACTTTAATTCCCTCTACATAAATGACATAGCCTAAAAAGGATACTTCATTCAGCCAAAAGTCACATTTGCTGAATTTGGCATACAACTGCTTTTCTCTTAGGGTCTGCAATACAATCCTTAAGTGTCTATCATGATCTTTCGGTGTCTTGGAATACACGAGGATATCATCGATGAAGACCAACCACCACAAACTAATCTAGGTAAGGGTGGAAAACTTTGTTCATCAGATCCATGAAGGCTACTGGTGCATTTGTAAGCCCAAATGGCATGACCAAAAACTCATAATGGCCATATCTAGTACGAAAAGTAGTATTGGGCACATCAGCTTCTTTTACCCCCATTTGATAGTAACCCGATCTCAGATCTATCTTAGAGAAGACACCCGTTCCCTTAAGCTGATCAAATAAGTCTTCAATGCGAGGGAGGGGACACTTGTTCTTTATCGTCACTTTATTCAGTTGCCTGTAGTCAATGGACAATCGAAGAGTCCCATCCTTTTTCTTTACAAATAGGACATGTGCTCCCTAAGGAGAAGTGTTGGGTTTGATAAACCCCTTATCAAGCAACTCCTGAAGATGAATCTTTAATTCTTTCAATTCTGCAGGTGTCATTCTATATGGAGCAATTGAAATAGGTGCAGTAACAAGGGTGACCTCAATGGAGAATTCCACCTCTCTATCAGGTGGTAAGCCTAGAAGCTCATCTGGGAACACATCCTGGAACTCCCTAACAGTAGGCACGTCTGACACCTTTAAGTTGTCCTTTTTCACTTCTACTGCATAACACATATATGCTTCACAGCCTTTTCTGATAAATCTTTTTGCTACAGTAGCTAATATCACATCAGACAGAAAATCAGATCTCACACCCACAACAGTGATGTTATCACCATTCTGAAGCTGTAAGGTGACTCTCTTCCTTCTGCAGTCAACGGTCGCTTGGTGGGGGGATAACTAATCCATCCCAAGGATCAAGTCAAACTCTCGGAAGGGCAATTCAATGAGATTTGCCAGGAATACATGCCCCTGTACATTGATAGGACATTGTCTATAAATCTTGTTTACTACCACACTATACCCCAGAGGATTACTCACCAAGATATTCTGGTCTAAGTAGGCCACTTTCATCCCTTTACCCCGTGCCAGTTATGTGCTTATGTAAGAGTGTGTGGAGCCAGGATCAATCAATGCATACATAGAATCATGTAACAGAATAAACTTACCTACTATCATATTAGAAGTATCCTCTTCTTTTCGAGCTCCGACAGTATTAGTATGTCCCCCTGATCACCTCTGTCCCTATGAAGATTGGCCAACTAGTCTGGAGGCTAAAGGATTAGGGAAAGCTCCCCTACTACGCCTTCGTGGTGCAGATGATCCAGTACCAGAAACTGGTGGAGTGATTGAAGCAGTCTGTAGCATAGGACAATCTTTGATCCGATGATCTCTGGACCCACATTTAAAATAAGCTCCCATAAAAAATCTACACTCCCCAGGGTGTGTCCTGCCATAATGCTCACACTGTACTAATGATCTGCTATCCCTACCTCGGGGTGCACCAGATGCTGTAGTGGCAGGAGACTTGCCACGAGAGGCACTACCCTGTCTTCTACCTGTTGGTGGGTGACCCTGAGCTACCTGCTATCCTTTCTGCTTTTTACCCTACCTTGACTTTTCACTTCTCTATCCCTACTTCCTCTTTTGTTGAAATCGGGACCGTCTCTTTGCTTGCTCGACTTGAGTCATTTCAAATTTGAGAGCTGCATCATTCATGGATCTCAGATCTAGGTATTTCTGGGCCCCAATGATCTGCCTCAACTCTGTGTGCAACCCTCTCTCAAACCACTGACATAATCATTCTTCTGTAACTAGGCCCCCATCCAAATAAGCGCTTAGGCTCTCAAACTCTCTGTCATATTCTACCACAGTACAATTCCCCTGTCTTAACCTCCAGAAGGCATCCTGCATGGCAATCTTATACTCAGACCCGACATACTTCTTCTCAAACTACTCAATAAAGAACTCCCAATTTAAACGGTCTGCAGGTGTGTGCCTCCTGACTGAGTCCCACCAAATGAAAGCTGGACCCTGTAATAAAGCAATTATACCCTCGAACTCCTCCTCTAAAGGACTGTGGGTGATCTCAAATAACCTCTTAATCTTGAATAACCACTTCTCTACAGCGGCTGGAGTCAAGGGATCATGACTTGAAAAATCCTTAGCCTTTAGTCTTTTCAACCGCTCTAAAATAGGTTTCTTTCTAGGCGGAGCAAGCAGCTGAACCTGAACTATTGGTGGTTTTGCCTGAGCCTAAGCAGCCTGGAGTCGCTGCTGGATATAGTCTGACATCAAATTTAGAAAATCTAGTTGAGGAGGAGGCGCTACTGGTGGAGGTGCCTGCTGCTTTGGGACCTCCTGTTGCCCTATATTACTGGAGGCCTCACTCCTATTGTCTACAACCTCACGACTCTGCTCTTCAGACATCTTTTCACTACAAAATAGAAGGGAGCAAGAATACATTAATTCCAAAACAACTTCTAAAAATAACAATTGGTATGTATATAATTAATTTAAAATCAAATATTGCACCCATTCCGATCTTATAACAGTCTAAACCACTGATCTGATACCACAAAATGTAACACATTTATCACTCCTAACACTGTATCGGTGTACCCAAGGCCATAATTTTTTTCCAACTTATTCCTTACATTACATTACCATACACTTAATCATTTGATAAAAAATTGTCAAAGACTTATAATTGTCCAAATTACTATGCATTTAATAAACTTTTTTCAATATAACGGCTGTACATAGTACTAGCCCCCTAAAACGCAAACAATTCACACAGCCTCTTAGGGGTACAACAATCAATAATATAATAAATAACCATTCATTCCATCTCATACACATCCAACATAAAGTTTTACTAATATAACTCCTGCTTAACATTTACATAACCAAGGGTAAAGTTTAGATACATATATACATGCCAAATCCATACAACAAAAACTCTTAAAAGAAATCTTGTAATTTGTATTCTTACTCCTACTCCTGATTTCCTGCATGTAGTAAAAACTATGCGCTGAGCACTCAACATGCTCAGTGATGACTAGTAATCGATACATTTCCTAACTTATCATCATTATTCTTAAATAATATCTTATACAAATATTCATAAAATCATTTAATTACCTATTAAAATATTAACTTAACTTTTTCTATACTATTATTCATTTTAATAGCGTATTTACAAGTTTGCCATTAAAAAGCTTATTTTTGCTCTTTGAACTAATAATTAAAGCGTTTTACATTCCTATACACTTATTTTGACATTTATATGCAAAATTATATTTTAATCCTTGTTGACTATAAAATTCACCTTTTTGATAATTTAACTATTGTTTGACTATTTTATCTTTATTTAAGCAATTCTTACTTAATTCACTTACTTTTTACACTTTTGGGAAAAATTACTATTTTGCCCCTAAACATTTTTTCTTTCATTTTAGTCCTTTTTTGCTCTTTAATCTTACTTTTCATTGTCTTTTCATATTTTTATCAATTTAATTCCATTATGCCCCTAGTACAGACTTGGCAGAAAATTTCAGACTGGATACACGGAACATGGACCCTATGGGCTCCACTAAAAGAGAAATGATTCCCAAGGAACCATTCTCAAAATACTACACTTTTCACTTTCACTATACACTTAAGCTATGGAGATCAAAGATCCTACCCACAGCAAAACAAGTCGCCATGACTTGCACGGCGGTAAAGGGTGTTCTTATTTCTTTTTCATTGACTATAATTTAATTTCATATTAATTCATATTTTTAGACATTTTTATACAATTATGCATTAATATTTCAATTATTTTCATTATACATATTCACATGAAAATTTCAATAAAATCCTAATTATTTTAATAAATTCCAATAAAATTTATTTATGCATTATTTATTATTTACTATCATTTTTCACTAAAATAATCAATTATTTCACAACTTTCACTATAGACATACATGTTACATAATCTTTAAAATTCCAAAATAAATTCCAAATATTCTTTAAAAATTCATGGATACTACACATTATTTCTTTAATTAATTTAGGCTAATATTTATTATTTTCATGCAAAATTCCTTCATTTTTCCTTAGATAACATTTTGGCCACTTAAAGAAAACTCTCTTAAAAATTTTATTTCTTTCATTTAAGCTTTCATTTCATCTTCTTTAATGTCCAATTTTATTTATCCTAATAAAATTTCATCAATTAACAACTTTAAAAATTTTTACCCTAATTACATAATTGAATTAAATTCATAAACTTAGAAAATGTAGAGATTAATTAGCCACTTACAATTTTTACTTGAATTAGGAAGCCTAAGCCTCCTTTCCTTTGCCCTTGTCCTTTAAAAATCCTTCTCCTTCTTCACTACCTACAATGGCCGACCAAAAGACCTTAGATTTCTTTAATTTTTTGTTCTCAAATGAAAAATCCAAGCTCATGATCATGTTTTACACCTCAAAATCTATGAAAAAATATTAAAGAATCAATTCAAATCACTTAGTTTCTCAAGATCAAACTTACCCCTTTTTCTTTCTCTACTTTTTTTCTCCATTTTATTTTCTCAAATCAATCAATAAGAGCTATTTTAGTTATCTAGAGATATGGAACTACAACTCTTAAGTTGGGATCTAAGGAGAAATTTGAGTGATTAGGAAGTAAGAGAGAGAGAGAGAGAAGAGATGGGAGTTTGGTTCGGCCAAGAGAGGGAAGGAAGGAGCTGAGCAAAATTATGGAAATCTCTTCAGATATTTGGCCCTTATATACCCTCCCAATGGGCCCAAATTTGGGCTAATTTAATGGACTTAGCCCATTTATTTCTTAAAGCCCATTTTAAGCCTTTTAAAGCCCAATGAAATTTCTCTCTCTTCCATCCATAAAATCACTCCAAAAATAATTTCATCACTCTTATCACATCAAAAATAACTAGCACGTAAATTTTTGGCTCAATCAAAATCCATTATCGATCCAATTCAAACTTATTGATCCGATTTGACAACTGCCAGTGTCACCAAAAAATTCCATTATCATTACTAAAATATTCTACATGAAAATTCATGTAGACATGCAAAATTTGGTATTTTTTTAAGTTCGTTTACTATTTTTAACAATTTATGTAAAATCAAGTCACCTTCCCTACCAGGGAAATTGACTCGCTGCCTTTTTCGTATTTTTGACTTTTGAAAGCCCATTTGACCTCAATCGGACAGTAATTTTGACATTTGACCTCAGTCCCAGACTCACTATGACCAATACTTTTCGATGGTTCAATAAAATATTTTTGACTTTCGGGCTCAAAAAATACTATTCACCATCGAAAAATACTGTTCACAGCTGACCTGGTGTTGAGGCCATTACAGGGATACTTTCAGAAATACTTTTTAATCCACTTGATACTCAACATCTTTCCTTTTTAAGTCAGCGTAAGACTTCTGTCTATCGACTACTGCCTTCAAATTGTCTCTAATCAGTCGAATCTTGTCTTCAGTTTCTTTAATCAGATCAAGTCTAACCAACTTGTTCTCACTCAACTAAATCCATCATAATTGAGTCCTACATCTCCTTTCATATAGTGCTTCATATGGTGCCATTTTAATACTAGCTTGGTAGCTATTGTTGTATGCAAATTCAGCTAAAGAGAGATATTTTTTTTCAATTGCCACCAAAATCTAGAACACAATATCTCAATATGTCCTCAAGCACCTATATAACTCTTTCAAATTGTCTATCCATCTATGGGTGAAAAGCTGTACTAAAATATAATCTTATACCCAGTGATTCTTATAGTCTCTCCTAAAATGTAGAAGTAAACCGAAGATCTCGATATGAAATTATGGAGATAAGAACACCATGCAATTGAACAATCTCATTAATGTAAATATTAGCCAACTGCACTAGAGAAAAATCTAAAATCACAAGCAGAAAATGGGCTAATTTAGTTTGTCTATTGACTATCACCTAAATAATATCATATTGATGTCTAGTGAGTGGCAAACCTGATACAAAGTCCATGGTAATCCTATCCCATTTCTATTTCGGTACAGAAATAGGTTGAAGTAATCCAAAAGGAACCCGATGCTCAGCCCTAACTTGCTGTCAAGTCAAACACCTGGATATAAAATTTGCAATCTCTCTCTTCATCCTAGGCCACCAATAATGAGTCTTCAAGTCCCAATACATTTTATTACTGCCTGGATGCACCACATAATTGTTGCCATGTGCCTTTATCAAAATCTTTTTCTTTAAGTCTTTATCAGAGAGCACACACAGTCTGCCTCTGAAGAACAAACTATTATTTGATGCTAAAGTAAATTCAGTGTCCTTGATCTCACTAATATCCATCATAACCTTAACTAACTTCTCATCATATAGTTGGATGGCTTTTACTTGTTGTAACAAGTCTGACTTAAGTTGTAATTCAGTTAAAAGTGTTACATCTACCGTTAGGGACAATCTCACATTCATGGCTTTTAAAGCTACCATATGCTTTCTACTGAGCGCATCTACTACCACATATTTTTCAATTATTTCAATTTAGTCCATAAAATTACATTTTGGTCTATAATTTTTCAATAATGACCAAATATCTCTCTTAAATTAGGCATGTCTAAATTTTAATTAAATGTTATAATTCCATTAAGTTGACTTTCAATTTCTTAATTCTAAGTTCAATTTCACATTTATAATTAACCTAAATTTTTCCCTTATTATATATACAATATATATGAAATTAAAGGATTTAGAGTTATTCACTTACAAGATTGCACTATAAATCACTCTACAATTTTGCCTTTGCCTTTGTCTTTATTGGCTTGACTTCCCACTCTTTGTCCCTCTAATTGATGGAATTTTTATGTCTAAAATTTACCATGAATTAAGTTAAATTTATTTTAAATATTTATACTAACTTAAGATCAACACTTAAATAACTAAATTATTAAGAAAAAAAATCAATTTTCCCTCAACTTACCAAAATATCCACTTGATAAAATGGGTTATTTCCTGCTTTCTTCATCACTAAATTTGTGGTGCACTAATGGAAAGTGAAATTTTAAAATATTAGATTGTCCACCAATATAATCTTGAACATCATGCATGTTTAAATTTTGAAGGCCTTCTGTCACATGGATGGAACTACTTGGAACAAAGTGATAATCTCTTCCAATAACGGTTTCCTCACTAGTATAATTCAAGTCTATCTCTTTATCATCCTCATATGGATCAAAATTTAGAGAAATATACCCATTATTAGCAACATTATCATTATCTCTTAAAGCATCATCACATACAACATCTCTACATCCAAAGTTAGAACATAAGGAAAAATTCATTTAGTTTTGCCCTTTAAACTCTCTAATAGGACTTGCTTCTATTATTTCAAAATCATCAACACTTTCACATTGTGGTGAAAACTCAAACTATGTACCAAAATCGAACCAGCTTCCTCTTGTAAAATATGAATTATCACCAAATACATTTCTTTCATCAACAGTCGATATAAAATATCTATCTACATCGTTATTCATTTGATTAACATTATTCAACACATTTTATTGATCACCAATTAAAATTTTTTCATTATCAATAATTAGCTTCGTAATGGTATATCCATGAAATATAGCAAAATTTTCATAAATTTGATCAATGTCATCGTCATCAATTAAATCCATAAGTACCCAAGAAATTGACTTTGATTGTTAATAGGAAACTTATATATCACTTTACTAACTCTCACACCTACAACTAAATCCGATTTAACCGATATCTTATGAAAAAGTTCTATAAATTTTGGTTTGCTCATAACCTTCAATCTCCTCGATCTTACTGAAAGACTTGAAGTATCATACCAATAACCAGCTATTAGGGGTGTACATGATACGATACAATTCAAAAATTTGTAAATCTCCATATTTTCTTAAAAATTCGGGACAATTCGATATAGTTCTTATAAAAATTTGGTACACTGTCTTTCGGTACTTCAGTTCTTTTGATACTAAATAATACAATACAATACAATACAATACAATACAATACAATACAATCTGGTATTTCAGATAATTCAATATTTTTAAAATTTTGCAAAATAAATTCACACAATAATAACTATAAATACAATTAAAATATATGAATATGTACAATTAAAATTTAAGTTAAAGTACAACATTTAAAAAATAACACAGATTTTAAATAATTGGACCATAAAAAATCTAAATATTAAATACATAATTTAAAAATTTACGCAAATATAATACTTACTTGATTCAAGCTTTTTAAATTCTTCAGTTGATAGTTTTGAAACCAAAAGTGTAGCCGATCTCAACCAATTTTGGCAACAAATGATAATCTCGACTTTAATTGGATGGCAATAGTGAAAGGAGAAGCCAATTTTCTAGATGAAATTTGGCAATGGTGAATGGATAAGATACACCAGTCACCAAGGAGAGTAGAAGAGGGTCGGGGGTGAGAGACTAATAGCAGTAGCCAAAGATGCAGTGTGATAATAAGAGATGAAGCAAGGTGGTGAAAGGCAGAGAGGTAGGTGAGAGGCAGAAGGGAGCACAATTGAAAAAAGAAAAACATAAAGGAAAAAGGAAAAAGGCTGAGCTAAACTTAATATTATCTTTTATTTTTTTTAACTCAAATAAATTAATTTTTAATATTGTAAAAATTTAATAATTACTTAAATTTAATTTTTAATTCCCTACAAAAACTCAAAACAAAAAATATTCTCACCTAAAAAGTTTTAAATTTAATTTTTAATTCGCTCTAAAAAATTTAAAATTTTCTTATTTATCATTTTTAAATATACAACTAAAATTTCATTATGTATAATAACCATAAAATTAAATTATTAATTTACATATTTATATACACATTGAACTAAAAATAAATGAGTATTGTTTAAATGACACTAAAAATAAATAAAAATAATTAATAAGATAATTATGTACTCATATAATTACATTAATTGACAAAATTTCATTATATATAATTACATTATTAATTTGCATACTCATATAGGTATAGTGCTAAAAATATATGAATACTAGTTAATTGATACTAAAAGTAAATGAAATTAATTGATAAAATAATTTTATACTCATAAAATAATATGAATTTGTAAATTTCATTATATGTAATAATTGTATATAACTATATTATTTATTTACATACTTGATTATTCATATAGATATTGTGCAAAAAATAGATAAAACTAGTTGAGTGACGCCAAAAGTAAAAAAAAAAAAAAGTTAATAAGGTGATTATATATTATATATAATTACATTATTATATATAATTACATTATTAATTTGCATACTCATATAAGTATTGTACTAATTAAGTGATATTAAGAGTAAATGAAATTAATTGGTAAGATAATTATATTCTAATATAACTATATGAATTTGTAAATTTAAATATATATAATAATTGTATATAATTATATTATTAATGTACATATTCGATTACTCATATAGCTATTGTATCAAAAATAAATGAGTACTAGTTGACTAATGCTAAAAGTAATGAAATTATTGGTAAGATAATTACATACTCATATATTTATATTAATTGGTAAAATTTCATTATAAATAATAACTATACACAATTACAATTTTAATTTACATACTCATATAATTATTGTACCAAAAATATTTAAGTACTAGTTAAGTGACATTAGAAATAAATGAAATTAATTTGTAATGTACTTATGTGATAAATTACTTAGCTTACATGTTTATATAGATATTTGTATAAAAAGAAAAAAATTAAACAGTAGTTGAGTAAAATTAAAGGTAAATTAAGTTAAACACAAATTATTTTAGTTACATATTCATATTTATATAGATACAATAATTCTTATTAATAATTAAAATATTTAATTTAATTTATTAACTAATTATTATCTTAATTTTGTGCATTAAAATATATAATACAAATAATTACAAAGTTAAATTTATATAGTACATATATAATAGAAATTATAAATAATATTTATATATAAATTATTAGTATTATATATAATAATTAATAAATATCAGTTCTTCCGGTGCAATTCAGTTCCAGAACAGTTTGGTACAATTTAATACAATTTTTGGTTCAGTTTTAGATAAAATAGCTAGATCTATTCCAAATAAAGTTAATGGCATAATTCAATTTGATTGTAATAAAAAAAGTCAACAGTACAATTCGATTTTGGATCATTTTCTTCGGTATTTTGATTCGATATAAAAAAATTCAGATCCGTATCATCCCTACCAACTATACCCCAGACCAATTATTCTCCAATATGAATTATAAATATTGCTGGAGTGAACATTTTCTAATTCCTATATTATATGTACATATTTTATAGTTAATGCATCAATTTACTATTTTCATCATAAAAAAAAAATATCCATAAATTTACACTGATATATAAATTTCTAACACATTAGAACACAAATTAAAAAAAATGGATGTTTAAAGTTTTAAACCAATACTAATATTTTATCATTTTATGTAACTATTTTTTAAATATTTATTCTTTTTACATAAAAAAATTTATATGAATTTTTTTGTACTAATTAGTCCACTAATCATCCGAATGAAAATTTTAATTTACTTCTTAAATCTTGCAATTTATATATATATTTTTATATTTACAATACCTTTATCTTAAAAAACATAATATTATATATGTGGACTCCATATACATATCTTCACAAATATTTAAACTTCTTATAGTTGTTACTCTTTTAATCTTCTAAATTTATATTTTAATTCACTTGTAAAAACTATATATATTAAATTTATAGATCAATTTACTTTTATATATTCCTACATATCAGAACATGACAAAATAAAAGTAAAATAATATAACTACATTTAGACAACTAATTGCTCTACAAATCTTGACAATTATAATTTATGTGAATAAACCATAAAATAACATATATAAATTAATTAGCTTATCTTAAATAAAAGCTATTTTTTAAAATAAATAAAATTATAATAACTTACCTTTAAAAATATTGACCAAAATTATATTACAAACTTAACATCACTTATAATTTGAAAATAAATTCTAAATATAAACAAAAAAAATACAAAAAAAAATGTCAATTATCAATTTTATATAGAAATTATAAGAACACAATTTTTTAACTGGGTCATAATATATATGCTGATACCTAAAAATAATTTTATTTTTTAAATTTATATATTTTGCATCTTCAAACAAATTACATGCTTCATATAGTGAAAAACAAATTAAACATTCACTTAAATAAAACTACATGACAAATTAATTATTTTAGCTTAAACTAAAGTTATTTTTTAAAATAAATAAAATAATAATAACTTATTTTTAAAAATATTAACCGAAATTATATTGCAAACTTAACAGTATCTACAATTTAAAAATGAAAATAAAGTTAGCCACAAATTAAATTTTGATTAACAAAATTAATTTATACTAGAGGTGGCAAAATTAATCCAAACCCAAAATTCAACCCAAATTCGCCCAAAAAATGACCCAAATCCAATTCATTCCAAATAAATATCCATTGGGTCAATCTAAAATTAATCTATTTTATTCTTTAACCCAAACCAACCCAAACCAATACCTACTAGGTTAACCTAAAACTAATCCATTTCGTTCTTCAACCCATTGGGTCTGTACCCAATGAATTTCTTTCAAAATCTCCATTAGTCAAAATAACCATTGGAATAGTAAAAAAATGATGTTTGTTAACATTACAAACAATTATATATATATATATATATATATATATATATATATATATATATATATATATATATATATATATATATATATATATATATATATATATATATATATATATATATAACCAAAGCATCACAAATACAATTAGAATGAGCATAAAGAGATATCATCTCATTCCAAACAACCACATTTCTTTGAGGAATTTCGTCGAATAGCTTGTGCACTAAAAAAATAGAACACATTTACCATACATGTCAATGAAAGCGCAAGCCATAAATGGTTTTGAAAGGAAACCCATTTTCAAGACATGGAAATGGAGGAAAGTGCCCAATTGAGGGAAGTTACAGGTAGAGCATGACTTAAGGATGAAAGGGAAGACATAGGGTTCAAGAGAAAGAGCAAAAGTAGTTTGCATATGGACATTCCTGATCTGAATAGGCAAGAAATCTGGATGGGAATCTATAATCCCTAGGACCCCACCACCTTCAATCCTAAGAACACCAAGGCCCATCATTTGAGACATCACCCCATGAGGATTATGCATCGCTATTTGGCCTTGGCCTTCTTCAGCCACCTAGGAGGGCCTGGAAATATAAATGCAAGTGAGGCCACCATTCTTTATTCTATACACAATGGAATCCAATTGAATGGAGTTGCATTCATTGCACAGAAAGTTTTAGACTTGCGAACCTTCAAAAATAGGGATTCCAAGTTGGTGTTTGGAGGCTTTATCACTATATTGGCCTGCTTTCATAAGCATCTGAAGCTTGGCACACTATTGGAAAATCCCATGGAAATTGATCGCAAAATGTTGAGAAATATGGCGGTCCTTATTGACGATACTTGCTTTCCAGGGCAAAGGCATTTGGTGGTTTAAGACAGAGCTTTGTACATGGAGGCTATGCACAAGGGCACCATGGAGTTAGAAAGAGCTGGGTCGGGTACAATTACCCTGTCCACCGAGTAGTACACTGCTATTAACAACCGGCTTGACGACATAAATCAGAGGATGGATTCTGGCTTCACTGTAATCACACAGTGCATGGATGATATTGTCACTGCTATTGGGATGTTAGAATCCCGATTTGATAGCCAGTTTCCACCCCCATTGCCCCTCCATCGCAATGATCATAATTTTAGGGATTTTTCCTCAACCTATCATTCGTATTTCATTCTCTTTTGGACTTTTGCTAGGGTAACAAAATTTTAAGTGTGTGGTGAGGGTTTGAGGATGATGAACAATCAACTTAGTTTTTCTTTATTTAATTGTTAGCTATGGATGCTGTTTCTTTTTAATCATGGGATGTTATTTTTGTTTTTTAGATGTTTTGTGTTGTTTATGACTTTAGTTTATTAATCAGATTTCATTTATGTTTGTCATATTTTCGTAACTTTTATCTTATCTGTTTGATTTTAGTTGTAGTTTTTATCTTTAGAGTTTAAGTTTGATTTTAGTTAAGTAGCTTCTAGTATGATTTTCTTTTCAGTATTTTTTTTAAATCTTTCTCTTTTAGTAAGTTTATGCATTTTGCATTCCTTTAGTTTTGATAAGTTCATTTTCTGTTTATTGTTTCCCTTTTTAAATTTGGTTAGAATAATTGTGTTTGTCGAGTTGTTAATTACTTTTGCAGTTAGCCTAAGCTTGCTAGTTAATCTTGAAATGAGTCAATTTGAACTAAATTTCTGAACTGCATGTTTAAGAGGTTTGAGTAACCAGAGAGTAGTAGCATTGTTCAGTGAAGTTTTTCTTTTAACTTGATCTCGGCAAATGATATATCATCCAGTTTCTTACTTAATGAGCACAGTAGGCTAAGTTTTGTGAAATTAATGAAAAAACCAGTGAGTAAGAGCAATTGAGTGAAGAAATTCTGGAATAGCTAGAACCTTTCTCATCATCCTTCAAAACGAACATTTAACTCAAGCAAGATTAGGATATGACCCAAGCAACCTTTCTTTGGCAACCAATTTTCAAATGACTTTTGACTTACCTTTGGTAAATTGTGCCATTGTTAGCCTTTTTGAGCTTATTTGGTATGCTAAAAGCATATTACTTGATTTATTTCTTTTAAGTGCACTAATGCTTAACCATATAACCTAAATGCCTTTGTCTTTCCCATTTTGGAATTGGTCACTCTAGGTTGGGTAATGAAAATTGCATGTTGGGTTTGATTCAATGTTTGCTTTTCAATCAAGAAGTGAGGGGAAGTTGAAAAATTTTAAGGGTTTTTAAGCTTAAATTTCTGAAAAAGTTTGGGACATGGATGACAAGAACTAATGCTTTTGGTACTTTCAGTAATTGAATAAAGGTTTATTTAAAAAAAATCCAAAAATATAGGGATAGGTTGCAAAAATTCCATTTGATTCATACAACAGAAAATAAGTGTGAGATACCTAGCATTTGAGGTAAGTATTAATTAGTTGAGCTAAGAGATTTTAGTTCTTACTCCCTAAAATTTTGAGAACTCATGTCCTGAAATTCATCTTCCCGGTTGATATTAAGAGGGCATAAATTTTGAAGAGTCGTCTTTCTTAAGAAAGTTAGGTGGTATTTGTTTTTGGGTAGTGTGACTGATTCTATCTTGCTGACTTTATCAATTCTTTGAAGCCAATACCTTCACCCCATTACAACCTTAATGTAAGACCTGATGATTCTATTTTGTTTTGAGTTGTTTAGTAGAGATGACCTTTGTGGTTCAGGTGCTAAAGGAGAGGCTTATGGCTATTTCGAGTTTCAAGTGCGAAACTGTTATATATTTCTGTTGCTTCATTACTGAAGTTCACTAGTAATTTTTTTGGTTTTGAAAGTGATAAATCTATTTTGGCCTGGCACACACACATGAGAAATTATTTGATATAGATTAGTCCGAGTCTTTTTTATTGAATTCTTTATCTGAGTGTCTCTTACTGAGCATTGTTCTGGCCTATCTAAATTTGCTTATTCTAAATTAGAGTTTGAATTTTCAAGATTGTGGGGTAGTTGATAGCTTTGATTTTAATGTTTGTTTTTAGGATAATTTTGTGTGTTTTAGTTTCTAATATTGCATGTTTTTTTTGTGTTTTTAGTGTTAAAATTCTCTTATTTTGTTTATTTTAGTTATTTTGATAAATTTAAAGTTTTTGGGTGATTAATGGTATTAATTTAAATTTTGTGCAAAAAATAGGCTAGAGCATGACTAAGACAGTTGGTCCCAGCCGTGTGCCATGCAGAAGCTCAAAACTCACAGTTTCACCAAAGGTCGTGGCTGAGACTAATTGGTTCTAGCCGTGGCTAATGTAGCCTACGAAGATCAAAACATCCAGAAGGTTGCCTCGGCTGAGACAAATGTGTCCCAGCCATGGCCAAAGCAAAGTACCACTCTGTCTTCTCATGTCTTGGCTGAGACAAAAGTGTCCCAACTGTTCCTTCTTGGATACCCGTATAAAAGCTGCAGAGTTGTTTGTTTTTAGAGGAGATCTTTTTAAGGTTTCATGTAAAGGCTATTCTTAGAGAGAAAAACCATAGTTTTACATCTTGAGAGCTTTTCATACATAGTTTCATAATTTTACTTGTAAAAATCACTCTTTTATATTAGATTTACTTCAAGAACACAAAAATAGTATTAGTTTTAGTTTAATTACTTCAAGTTATAGCTTCCAATCAAAGTGCAATTTGGAGAAGGAGAGAAGGAGCTTCATCAACTTCAAATCTTCAACTTAAAATGGGTTTTATAGTTTCTTCTTTCACTTTACTTGTTTTTTACATTATGGATAGTGAATAGTCTTTTAGTTTCTTGGGGATCTTTGAATCCCCTACCTATAATGTGATTATTGAACATATTTTTAGTTATATATATGAATGAATGGTTTATTTCACTATTGCTTATTCTTATTTCATTAGTTTTCAGCTTCTTAAGTAATTTTTTTTTTAGCTTTGATGAATGGTTTTCATCTTATATCTTGGTTGGATGCTGATGCATGTGTGGGTTGAATACTATGAATGATTTTGCTCAATTTTTCTATCATGAATGCTGTCTATTTTGGATTGCTCTAGAATAAGACTCTAGATGTGCAATGTTTGTAATTTTAAGACCAGAGTGTGGAGTGAAATAGATGGGTTTCGGGTTGTTTGGCTCCAGAATGAGAAAGCAAACCGAACTTAGGATATTAAACCCGTATTTAGGCTAGTTGTTGGGTTGGCTCCGAAATGGGATGCTTGGTAATTAGAATAGCTGGCTCCGGAATAGGACGCTTGGGTTAAGAGGGTTATCCCGAATTCATTCATGTATGCTTTTAGATAAAATTAATTTATATTGGGTATGGGGTGGATGAGTAACCCAAGCAACATTTTTCTTATATTGATTTTTTATACACTTGTTAATTTGTCATAATTTAGCTCTTACTTGAATTAATACTAGTTGAATTTAAATTTTTTTCCCATTGTACATTTTAGCATTTAAAGTCTTCATTTTAGATAGGCATAGCACAATCATCAAAACTTTTGGGAATTCTTTAGCATACGATTAATTGTCTTAACTTGCACACACAATCCTTTGGGTATGATACTTGAAGAGTTTTAAAAATACTCCTCTTTACTACTTGTCGATCTAGTATACTTGCTAGGGTCACAACACCTCTTTTTCTTGCCTATTCATACTTGTTTTTGGTTCATCCTTATCCTTCCTTATGCATTTCTTTGGTCTACCAGGCATTGGTCTAATTTCTAGTGGCTTAATTGGTGGAAATTTAGGATCATCCCACATTTTCATATTGGGGATTGGCTGTATAAAGTATTTGTGTGCTTTCACAAAAGTATCCTTGTGGAACCAATGGGAAACATAATGCTCAGGTTCTTTCCCTACATGATATAAAACACAAATAACATGTGCACAAGGTATTCCTTTAAGCATCTAAGCCTTACAACTGTAGATTTCCTTTCTAATATCAATCACATGATAATATTCCCCATCAACAACCTCAAACCCTAAATCTCCATTCCATCTAACTTGACACTTCCTAGAATGTTCAATATTTTCCTCTACAACTTTTTTAGCCATTGGACTTATGTCAGTAATCCATTTATTAGTAAATCCTTTCATCTCTAAATGTCTATTCATGATCTTATGTCTTATTTCTTCAAGCATAGTTATGATGGACTTATGCCTAGGTCTTAGGATCCAATTGTTGAAGGACTCACATGCATTATTCTCAACAAAGTCACCCTTCACATTAGTATTAAAATAAACTCTCACCAATTCTCTTTATTGTAACTTAAGAGATCCACAACAATGCCTTCTCCTAGCTTACTAAGAGATTTCAATTCATCTTTATACTTAACAGCAAAAGATGAATTTACACATCTCCAAAATTGCCTCTTCCTTTCCGCACCTCTCCATTTTTCTTTCCAGTTAGACCAAACATGCCTAGCACACATTCTGTGCTCAGACTGAGGAAGTAAATCTTGGACACATTACACTAAATCCTATATTTGTAACAAATGAAAAATATCAATTAAATCAAAGCATTTATACAAATATTTAAAGCAGCCTAGTTATTAAAAAGGAAATAGATAAAATTGAAGATGTACATTTTGCATGTTAGAGATAATGGTTAACCCCTTACCATCACCAAGTTCCAAATTTGATATTAAGTAATTCACAAACCAGCTCCATGAATGTTTGGTCTCCTAATCTACAACAGCCCAGGCAATTGGAAACATTTGCCGGTTTCCATTTTTTCCACAAGCCATAAATAATTCTCCTTTGCAAACACCATTTAGAAAGCAACCATCTAGCCCAATAACCCTCCTACAACCTTTTTTCCATCCTTTTTTAAGAGCATCAAAGCAAACATACATATACACAAACAAACTATTGCCAGGCTCAATATCTTTATCAGTTATAATCCATACATAACTGCTGGGATTTTTTTCTTTGATATAATATGCATAATTAGCTAACCTACTGAACTCAAGATTGCAATCCCCCATATATTTGCTTATGACCATCATCTTAGCCCTTGTACACAATGTCCTCCCAATATAAAGTCCCCATTTTTTCCTAACTAAATCATGAATGTTCCAGATTTTTATCTCAGGTTGAGATAAAATTCTTTCTTCAAACTTCCTAGCTATAAATGCTGATGTATAATGCTTGTTCTTATTCTTCTTAGAGCATTGATGACGTGGATTATATTTTTTAATTTTGAAATCCCCTGAATCAGCCTCTATACTAGCATATAATTTCAATTTACACCTTTTTGCTTTTCACTTAACCCTCACTCTATGCCTCTCATTGGGTCTTACCTTCAGTTGTACCCCATTCTCTATAGTCTGCAACTGCTAACCTAAATTGCACTGCATTCTCAAAAATCATATCCAGCTCCCATACTGTCACCTCACATTTGGGATCATAATACATTTTTCTGCTTCTTCTCATACTAGGAAGGTCAACACCTTCTACAGCCTCTGGATCTAACTCATCCCTACTATCATCACTTCCTGGGTCATCACTATTAATAAACTCTTCATCTCCACCCAATCTACCATCTAATTTACGATTCCTCTGCCTATCAATGTCCTTAAATCCCCTTGTTATACCCAACTTCCCCTAATGGCACTTCTTGAGTGTTAGTTGCCTCATTCTTCCTCTTTTTTTGCCTTTTTTCTTCCCTAGCAGCTTCCCTTAAAGCTCTCAAATCATCATCCACATCATTGTCAGTTTCATCATTCCCACTGTCTGTACATGAATTGCTTTCATAATAATCTTCACCATCTCCTTCATCATCATCAGAGGTAATGCCATCAAGCTCCTCTGCTTCACTTGAAGATGAATTAACCCCAACTTCTAGAAATTCAATTTCTACTTCCTCATTATTAACAACACTATTATCTACTTCCTCAACATGAGATGCCTCTCTACGTATCTCTTCATTAAGGTTTTCTGTTGCTCTAAATGGCTCATTATTTTCTATACTTATATTCTTTGCCCTTACAGCCAATTTAGGACATTCACCACCTAATATATCTGCCTTATTAACCACATCTACAATGTAAATATCCAATTTATCCCCATGTTTTAAGTCTTTAACCA
This sequence comes from Excoecaria agallocha, assembly GCA_037975025.1. NCBI lineage: Eukaryota > Viridiplantae > Streptophyta > Magnoliopsida > Malpighiales > Euphorbiaceae > Excoecaria > Excoecaria agallocha. The sequence goes on along the minus strand of CM075806.1, from coordinate 17,363,622 downwards.
GGTTAAGAAGCTCAAAGTCATTTCTTAACACAACAAACTTTTTCCTAATAGTATCAAAATAACAAAAACCTCTAATTTCAACATAACCTAATATCTTTGAGTGATATGCCAATTCAACTAATGAGAAGTGGTCTTTATCAATAATCCACTCCTCAACTGTTCCTTCCCCAATATACATAGACACACCTTCATTTTTAATAATAGTACCCCCATGGTGAAACAAGCTCTTTATAAGTTTTGTCATGAGTTACCACTGTAAACAACCACAAAACAAGGTAAAAAATATTCTAAAATAAGACATTCGTATTTCAGCATAACACAATCCTATATAAAAATCCCTAAAAAAAGCACAAGCTTTTCCACTGAAATAATAGAAAAATCACTCATTTTATACACAGCTATTACGAGAAAAATATATAAATAAAGGAACAAGAAATCATACCTTCTTCACCAAACTCTTAAATTTGAGTAAAACAGTACTCGAAATCTCTATTTACTGCAAATCAACAAACTCTGTCTTTCTTTTTCCAAGTAAGAAACTTCAGTCGCAGCTTCCGTCTTCTTTAACTCACAGTGCATCTTTGATGTTTTCTTAGCTTAAAAACCCCTTTTAGAGAAGATTTTTGTAGAATTTCACACCCTAGATGAGTCACCGTACCACCAATTGCTCTTAACTTAATTTCCTCTTAGCTTAGCTTCCCACAGATATTCAATTTTTTACCCTAAGTCATTTTTCCATTGTGAAAGTTAATTTAATTGCCACGTGTCCATCTTCTTTGCATGACTTCCACCTATCCGTAAAGAATGGCGATTGCAACACGCTTCAGCCCTTGCCACTTTCAGCTCAATTTTGTGTTTAAAAGGCATGTTTTTTTATAGAATAAGTGTTTATTCGGTCTTAAGAAGAGATGAGGTGTTAAAATGAACTTTTAGGACAAGTTGAAAGGGCTGGAGATGGGTTTACCCTTTTAAAAATACAACTTTTTTACTTTCTATTCTCATTTCACAATTCCCTAATTTTTTCACTCTCCTCTCTCCAATCACCGGTGACTTCAACTCCATTGATTTCGAAACCAAACATCACTCTTTATCTATTTTCCATTTTTCAGATCTAATATTCTTAATTTTCAAGGTAAGGTACCCAACCCTAATCTATTTTCAATTTCCCTTATTTAATCTTCTTTATTATGTTTTAACTTTTTTTTTATTTTGTTTTTGTTTTTAATCTTCTTTGTCTTATCTTCATTCTCTGTTTATTTTTCATCTCTTCTTTGTAAATCTTCATTGCACAAAATGATTTAAACCCATATAATAATATTTGGTTAATTGTTGCTTTTTGTTCTTTGTTGGATTTATCTTTCCTACTGTTTGTTATATATATTTTTTTCTTCTTTTACTATGATTTTTGATCAAAATAGCGAAGGCGGAGAACATTTCATAGGTACATCCTTTGGGGTTTCCTTCTATCGATTTTAGTGTTTTGTCCAAAATCTTGATATTGGATTGGAAATCTTGTGGTTGATTCTTCCTTATTTTTTCATAATTTTTAATATTTGGGTTCCAATTTGTACGAATTTGGACATTTTTGCAACACTAATTTCTCGCATGCCACCTATTTGATAGAATACCTAAATGAGAGTTTCTTTGTGATGATGCGTTTTCTTATGCTATGAGAGTTGAACTTTTATTCCTTTTATTTAGACACATATTTCACCAAGTGTTTTTGACCTATTACTTGAATTAGTTTGTTTTCTTGTGTTGGTTATTATTAGAAGTCAATTGTCATGTGGGGTAAGCAATACTTGATAAAATTAGCAAATTTGTTGGTGTTATTGGCTATGCAAGTGGCTTTGAGTTTTAGTCATACATTAATTAGGAATTTGGAATTGTTCTTGTTGTTTAGCTTGACAGAATGCTTGAGTTTGAGTCATTGCCAATTATTTATTTGAGATTGATATTAAAGCTGGTACATTTGTGTTTGAGGTCTTGTGAAGAACTTGATTTTATTTTGGTTATGTTTAAGTTAATATACACCCTCCAATTGAATGTGAACGTGTTGGATTTTAACGGTTACATGCATCACATACATGAGCGGAATTTTAAAATTTTTAACCATTAGATCTGATCTTGCCATGAATACACAATATAACTATATGAGAATAAGAAAAATCACCTTTGATTTTTGTTGAACAGTTGATTTTACTTCACACCGGGTTATCGCAAACCACAGTGTCCAAAATCGAACACCTCCAATGAGTAATCCACACTAGAAAGGGGTAATTAAAACAACAAATTGGTGTTTAACTAGGGCTGGCCGAAATTTCCAAGAGCTAGCTTAGGATTTGGCGCAAAAGGGAGAGAGAGATTAAGAGAAAAGACTTTCTTTTTTGTTTTAATCACTTAACCCTAATTCTCATTAGTTGGCCTTTTATAGTTAGGTTAAAATTCTAACTCCTTAATGAGATTGGGCTCTTTAAAATTGCTGGAGAATTATTAATTGGGCCTCTGGAATTAATTATAATCATTTGGTCTTAATTAAATCCAATTTAAACTTTTTCATAAAAGTCTATGCATAAAACCTACAAACTAGGCCCTTTGTGCAACTAATTGGATTTAAATATCCAAATGGATTCCAAATCCAACCAAATTAAATATGTGGATTCCATAACACTTATGTAATATATATAAATTAATTTGGACCATTAAATAGGCCATTAAGGTCTTCTGTTTTGAGGTAGGCGTGTGGACCTTACAGAAGGGCTTCCGCCAACTACATCATTCCTCTGGCCCTTAATAATTGCTCCAATGGACTTATTAATTATTATACTAGTCCTATAACACTTATAGTAGTCCTAAGACACTTATAAGACAATAATAATTAATTATGAAATACATTATTTCAATTAGGTCCAATTTTGCAGAACATTTCTCAAAAGTTCCGCGGACAATTTTATTTGATCATAATTAATTAAAATCTTTAATTAATTATTATCATATTCTCTTCTCTACCTTTATAATAATATCAAATATTATTATCCTTGTCATTTTACCATTTTACCCTTTTCTCTATATGTGTGTGACCTATTGGGTTCCTGTCCATGTTGGCAGTATAATAAGTAATTGTGAATTCTATTCAAAACTCACATGATTTAAACTCCTTTAAATCATCTTATCAATCCCTATTGATACTTTTGATACATCATTATACAAGTCATGATTGGCCTCTAGCTAGGCATCATGACTACCCAAATGTCAGGAAAGTCATGTGGTTAGATTGTACCCTTCCATAGAAATGGTTACTGTGCAATTACTCCTTTCACCACTCTTATCTCAATTAGATTCTGAGTATAAATTTCTATCAACTCATATAAATCTAATTATGTATGTTCTATTAATTTAACCATTGTTCCTAAAATGCCCTTCATGGATCTCCATCCATCTCGACATATTACTCTGGCCAGAGATTCTCTGAACAAGGCAATTATAGAATCATGCGAGATAACTTCCCTTGTTAAATCTGGGATGGTGAATCCTTTGTCAATCACTCAACTATCTTCAAGTAGGCCATGATATACCCAATCTCCTAACTATGTTCACTCCCCGTTGGAAGTAATCAGTTATGGAGTCAAAGTATACCACTTGCTACTTAAGATAACTTTGGTGATCTCAAGTCTAAGGATACTTGCACAACCGCTATGAAGAGATTCCTCACTGACATAGATTTAATATCCATGCGAGGATTCTCTTTACAAGTCTCCAATGAACTTGTTCTTCTAACAAGTATCCACATGTTAGCTTTGATTATCTTCCATAATCACAGTTATGAGAACCACTGCTTGAACCATTCAAGAAGCATAACATGTGCTAGTCTGTCCGAATTAACAATGTCCTAACTTGTTAATTCTATGACTAGGGATATTTAGATATTAACACATTTGCATGCAATAGACATCTCACATTATGAACACTTTCATGATTGCCTTTACACTGTGTTTATAATATCTAGGACTTCATTTATTAATTTAAGATTTACAAACTCATGTATTCAAACATAGCATTAATAAATGAATGATGCCTTTTATTAAGAATATAAATTTCATACATATGAAAAACATCCCTATTACATGGGCTTTAAGGCATACTCTCTAACAATCTCCCACTTGTACTAGAGCCAATCACTCATATGTCTCAGACCCGTGCTATTTATATGGTGATCATGCTTAATCTGGGAAAGTGCTTTAGTGAGGGGATCCGCCACATTGTCATCTATGGGAACCCTTTCTATTTTCACATCATTTCTAGATACTATTTCCCTTATGAGATGGTAGCGTCTGAGAACATGCTTGGATCGCTGATGAGATCGTGGTTCCTTTGCTTGCATAATGGCTCTATTGTTGTCACAATATAAAGTAATCAGATCAACAATGCTAGGCACCACTCCTAGTTCGATTATGAACTTTTTGATCCAAATTGCTTCTTTAGCTACTTCTGAAGCAGCAATGTACTCAGCTTCCGTCGTGGAATTAGCAGTTGTTTCTTGTTTGGAACTTTTCCAACTAACTGCTCCTCCTTCCATTATGAACACATAACTAGATTGTGATTTACAATCATCTTTGTCAGATTGGAAGCTGGCATCTATATACCCATTTACTTCTAAACTGCCCTCTCCATATACCAAGAATATATCCTTAGTCCTTCTCAATTACTTAAGAATATTCTTGACAGCTGCCTAGTGTTCCTCTCCAAAATTGGATTGGAATCTGCTTGTGACACTCAAAGCAAATGCTACATCTGGACGTGTACATAACATAGCATACATGATAGAACCAATTGCAGATGCATATGGTATTCTATTCATGCTCTCTCTATCCTCTAGTGTCTGTGGACACATAGACTTAGAAAGGTGTTTCCCATGCACCATGGGTATAAACCCTTTCTTAGAGAGATCCATATTAAACCTCTTCAATACTTTATCTATATATGTACTCTGAGAAAGACCTAGCAACCTATTGGATCTATCTCTATAGATCCTTATTCCCAGAATATAGGATGCTTATCCAAGGTCTTTTATGGAGAATTGCTTGGATAACCATATTTTAACAGATTGGAGAAGAGAAATGTCATTTCCCATGATTAATATGTCATCTACATATAGAACTAGGAAGACAATTACACTCCCACTGACCCTTTTGTACACACAAGGTTCATCTTCATTTTGTGAGAAACCAAACTCTTTGATTGTCTCATTGAATCATATGTTCCAGCTCCCAGAGGCTTGCTTCAATCCATAAATGGATCTTTGAAGCTTGCATACCTTTTCGCCATTTCCTGATGTGAATCCTTCTGGTTGTGTTGTATACACATCCTCGATTAGATTTCCATTAAGGAAAGCTGTCTTCACATCCATTTGCCAAATCTCATAATCATAATGAGCTGCAATGGCTAAAAGTATTCTTATAGACTTAAGCATCGCTACAGGAGAAAAAGTTTCGTCATAGTCAATACCTTCTTTTTGACAATAACCTTTTGCTACTAAGCGAGCTTTATAGGTAACTATATTACCTTCCATGTCAGTCTTCTTTTTGAAGACCCATTTGCACCCTATGGGTTTTATCCCTTTAGGTGGTTGAGTTAAAGTCCATACTTTGTTCTCATACATGGAGTCCATTTCAGACTGCATAGCCTTAAGCCATAAATCACCTTCTGAACTGTTCAAAACTTCTTGATAGCTTGTAGGCTCATTGTCATCTACTACAGTTATGCCTCTATCCGAATCAATGTGAAATCCATATCTCACAGGGATAGAACGCATCCTAGTAGATCTTCTAGGATTTTGTGTATAATCAGGTTCAACTGTAATCTCATCATTATGAAATTCAGTTTTGGGTTCAATCGGTTGATCATCTTTTATTTGTGGGTCTTGAACTTCACCAAGTTCAATTTTACTCCCACTGTCCTCTCGTAGGAGAAATTCTCTTTCCAAGAAGACAGCATGCCTTGAAACAAACACCTTTTGTTCTAAGGGACGATAGAAATAATATCCAAACGTTTCTTTTGGATATCCCACAAATAAACATTTGTCAGACTTAACATCCAGTTTGTCTGACATTGTCCTCTTCACATAAGCAGGACAACCCCATACTTTCATATGAGAAAGCGTGTATTTCTTGTTATTCCATATCTCATATGGAGTAACATCAACCGATTTACTAGGAACTCTGTTTAACACATAAACAGCAGTTTCTAGTGCATATCCCTAAAAGGACTTAGGCAAGTCTGCTCGGCTCATCATTGATCGAACCATATCTAATAGTGTTCGATTTCTCCTTTTAGATACACCATTGTGTTGTGGTGTATATGGAGGAGTCCATTGAGATAAAATCCCATTATCTCTAATATAATCCTGAAACTCTTGACTTAAGTATTCTCCACCTCGATCTGATCTAAGTGTTTTAATACTTTTACCAAGTTGTTTCTCAACTTCATTTCTGAACTCTTTGAACTTTTCAAATGCTTCAGACTTATATTTCATTATATAGATGTATCCAAACCTGGAATAATCATCAATGAAAGTAATGAAGTAGGAGTAACCTCATCTGGCATGTGTAGTCATTGGACCATATACATTTGAATGTATTAAGTCTAAAACCATTTTAGCTCGTTCTCCTTTACCAATAAAGGGAGTTTTTGTCATTTTTCCCAATAAACAAGATTCACATGTATCAAATGATCCCAAATCACCTAACTTGTGTAATTTGGTCATGCGTTTTTCATTTATATGGCCTAAACGACAATGCCATAAGTATGAGGTATTTAGATTATCATGTTTCATTCTCTTGGTATCCACATTATATACTTCTTTAATTAAATCAAGAACAAATATACCATTCTCAATGATAGCTTTTGCATAAAACATATTGTTCTTAAAAATGTAACAACATTTGTCCTTTAAAGAAATATCATAATCGTTCATCAAACGACTGAAAGAAATAATACTTTTGGATAAAGCCGGAACATAATAACAATTATTTAATTCCAGTACTAATCCACTAGGAAGAGGCAAATAGTAAGTCCCCACAATTGTTGTAGAGATGTTCTATCCAGTAGCTAACTGCAAACATATCTCTGCCTTTCCAACTCTTCTAAAGCTTCTAAGCCCCTGTAGATCATTACATAAATGAGATCCACATCCGGTATCTAATACCCAAGATTGTTTTGAAGCAATAGAATAAGTATTAATTTCAATCATATGAATACCTAAAGTAGAAGCATCAGCTTGCTTTTTCTCCTTGAGAGAATCTAGATAGGCCTTGCAATTACGCTTCCAATAACCATACTTTCCACAATGGAAGCAAGTTCCTTTGGGATTCTCTTTCTTGGCAACCTTCTTCTTAGAGATTCCACCATTCTTTGGCTGTGCCTTGGTTATCTTCTTCTTCTTCTTCTTCTTCTTCTTCTTCTGCTTCTTGCCTTTAGCAGAAGTGACAACCATGACACTTTTTGGATCCTTCTTAAATGATCCATCAGCTGTCTTGAGCATATTGATTAACTCAGGAATGGATACTTGGATCTTGTTCATGTTGAAGTTAAGCACGAAAGGTGCATAACTTGGAGCCAATGAGTACAAGATTAAATCTATGTATAGATCATTATCTATAACATAGCCAAGTCTACTCAAATGCTCAATATACCCATACATCTTCAATGCATGAGTAGCAGCTGAAGTGCCTTCCACCATTTTGAAGCTAAATAGATCTCGAGCAATCTCATATTGTTCAGTTCTAGCCTGAGAAGAATAAAGCTCCTCTAGATGCAAAATGATGGTTCTAGCATCCATCATTTCATGTTGCTTCTGAAGCTCCGAGGACATAGCACCCAGCATCAGACATGCTGCCGCTTCACTATCCTCCATGTATTTTCGATAAATGCCTTTGATCTCATCAATGGCATCATCTGATGGAAGTGGTGGTGGATCTTTATCCAAGACATAGTGGATCTTTTTAGCTCTGAGAACAATTTTCACTTGCCTGATCCAGGCAGAATAGTTGTTGCCAACCAGCTTGTTATCCAAGATTGATCGCATATTAATGTTTGATGTGCTCATGATGATGACCTAGATGTGAAAAAGAAAAGATATGAGAGTATGTTCATATATATGTATGCATTAATAAGGTCTTTAATTGATCCATTTACTCCCACTATTTTATTGCGAATTAATAGCCCTCACTATATAATCCGAGAAAACCCGATGGTTTTCTTAGTGGGCTAATATCCAATCCTTGATATATAATTTGACCTTAACTGTGGTCAACAAGCCAAATTCCATACCCTTGAAAGGTAGGTATCTCTATACCAATTGTGTCTCTACACAACTATTGGATCATTAGGTTATCAACTCTTGATGCATGCATATCATATATGCATTCCCTAATCTTGCCTCTAGAACCATTAGCCTTGACTGTGGTCAACAAACTAATAGGCTAGCTAAGATGACCCATTTAATTATATTTGAACATATTCGATATAATGTGAGCTTGATTGTGGTCAACAACCCACACTATAAAGAACTCTGGTTCTTCTCAAATTAATGGAAGGCTTATATACCTTAGTATTTGTTTAAGGGTTTTAGTTAATTAAGTCTCATCATACATGGTTGGCATACATTGGTATGCATCCTATATCTATCACATAAATATAAGCATACAAATATGGTATAGTTATGGACTTCACTACATTGATTTCTCCGAACTAAGAGGGAAATCAAAAGGTCACACCTAGGTAGTATGCATGATTCAAACAAGAAAATAATTACATTATCTTCAAGCTTGTTGGATCTCCATCCGGCCCATCTTGCTCCTTAATGTTGGTCTCCATCTCTATTTCTAATTCTAATCTAAGTAATCTAATTACATATTACAATTTGAAATGAAATACAAACCAAAAATAAGTGGCCGGGACATGAAAGTCCTCATTGGGTCAAAACATGCATTATGCTCAATCACATTGGGCTTTGTCCATCACTGACCATCATGCCAATCATACACCCTTATATGCCTCTCTAATGCATAAATAAATGGATTAATAACTTTGTTTCAACCTTTGAAACTATATTTTGAGTTATTTTAATGATGTGATCAAATTAGGAAACTTTTTCCATTTTGGAAACTTTCATTTTAGGAAACCTTTTTGCATGCATGGGTTCTTGTCTTAATAATCAATCCAATTGATTATTAATTAATTATAAATTGATTATTTAATTAATTAATCATATTAAATAATTAAAAGAATCAATTTTGGGCTTAAAACAAATGTAGGCCGAAACCCACAGAAGAAAAACCCTAACTGTGTTCACACACAAACTAGTTTTGTGTCTTTTGGACCATTTGGGCCTTTTGGAATAATCCAAGCCCACTCCAGCCCTTAAAACCCATTAATAAACTTAATTAATTTTTATAATGTTTAATTTAAATCAGCTCCTTGGGCCCACCAAGTCATTCACTAATTTAAACCAAGTCCGTAAACATAATTAAACTCATTAAGTGGTTTTAATAAATAAAATTAATCAAATTAATTTAAGGCCTATTTTAATTAATCCAATTAATTAAAAACACTTTAATATATCATATATATCAGATTTAGAAGATCAAAAGTCGTTCTAACCAAGAACACATTAAGAACACACGAAGAACACCAATTTATCGAACTTTTCGACTAAACTAGTTTTCATACAAAACTTGTTTGATTTTAATTCCGTTCGATCCTACGGCTTAATATTGATGGAATATGACATGGTATGAATGTGATGATAGCACAGCGGAAAAAAACAAAATTTTTATCATACATGCCATACAATTCCATGACAAGAATCGAAACATGCAATTTTAGAGTTTTAAACTTACAACTTTAGATGTCTTTAAAACTTGATTTTGATGATGACCAGCAACCAAGAAGGATATGTCCACCTTAGATCTTCACCACCAATGCCAAGGAACAGCCTTTACGCCACTCCCTCTATTCTCACACACACACTTGCAAAGATGGCTTAAAATCAAGAGTGCTAGCTCTATGATTGTGTATTCGGCAATGGGAATGATTTGAAGCCACAAGATCTGATCTTGTTCTTCCTTTAGGTTACTGTTTCAGCCCAAGAACACAAGAGAACAAGAAATATTTCTTTCCCCTTGAGTATTTCGGCCAAGAGAGAAAAATAGCAAAACGGCATACCTTTTTATTCATTTAATTCATTAATATATATCACTTGATTTAGGTCAAGTGTGAGTGCTGAAAATTAAGTGTTAATTTCAGCCTCCATCACTTCCTAATTAAGAGATATATCTTAATTTAAATTCTATTAGAATTTAAATTCAAATGGCATTTGTCATTTAATCAAAACAAACTTACTTATTTAGGGTGATAGTTGTCGAATTCTACTAGTATTTTAGTTTGAATTTTGGCTACTTTAATTCCCTCTCAAGTATTATATTTTGATTAAATACAAATTAGGATTTAATACTCAATTAACTTAATTATACATAGATAATTAATCAATTGAAATTAAACCTAGCACATGCCAAAAAATTTCTCTCGTGACCAATTGTTAAGCCACGATTTTGCCTAAAACAGCTAGCTGTTTTAGGCAAAAAACTTATTTCACAGATTTGCCTAAAACAGCTAGCTGTTTTAGGCAAAATCGTGGCTTAACAAATTTGACTAAAACAACAAGCTGTTTTAGGCAAAATCACACCTTGACAGTTTTGCCTAAAACAACTAGCTGTTTTAGGCAAAAAAAACTGTTTTTACAGATTTGCCTAAAACAGCTAGTTGTTTTAGGCAAAAATCTGTTTACCCATTTTATGCATTAATTTGACTTTAAATAAAAGTCCAAATTAATTCCCAATACACAATTTAAATATTTTAAGCCCAATGCTTTGTGTGTGATCCTATAGGTCCATTTAATGTTGGCAATGAATTAATAAATTAATTCAAAGGCTATATATATTCTGTAGCAAGATATTATAGCATTCCAAATTAAATGAAAATGCATATGGCATTTAGTGACCTAATGCAATTTTGCATAATCCCTTACCCATAAATATCAGAATTAATATAAGGCATGGAACTAGTCATCCTTATATATATTAATTCCTTTCTTGATATTCCAGTGACACTGAACTCTCAGATAAATAATGATTACTCATTATTTCATCTCGGTATGGCCATACACTTCTCAGTTCACTGATCAAGTGGCCGATGATATTTTCTCTCTTAATGAGAGGGGTAATCCCTTCACTTCTCTCATGCTCTCTAACATGAATCAATGCATACCCAATCATACCCGTACTTGTCACTCTGTTACGAGTACGTTAGGTGTATGTCAAAGTACACAGTAATTCATAAAGAGTTTCATAAAGATTTCAGGTCTAAGAACTCCGATACAAAACTTGCATATGAGAAACACTTATGACTTGTACCATGTAGTGTTCTCATGAGCGGATCGTATCCAGATACCATGTTCTTTAACATATATCTATGATCTCTGATTGACACTCTTGTCCTAATGATCCGTAAGACAGAACTTATAATATCAGAGAGAGCATACTAATCTTAATTCATTGTTATTCCCATAACAATGACTGACTAGGGATGTTTAGAATGAAGTCTCATTTGTTTCAAGGTCTTACAACCATATGCCTCACACATGATAACTTAAACCGAAACGACATTCTTGGATAGTTTTATCAATTGATATGCACAGAAATATAAAAGATAAAACAAATGCCTCATTTTATTAACTAAGTATTTTATTACAATGTATTGGGACTAGGGCTTACACTAACAATCTCCCACTAGCACTAGTCCCAATTGGGCATAGCCCTAAGACCGAACGCTCTCAAATGAGCTTCGTGCAGATTTGGACGCAATTATTTCGTCAAAGGATCTGCTACATTGTCTTCACTTGCTATCTTGCTAACCTTGACGTCCCCACGATCAATGATTTCTCTAATCAGGTGGTACCTCCTGAGTATGTGTTTGGATTTCTGGTGTGACCGGGGCTCCTTGGCCTGTGCTATGGCCCCGTTGTTGTCACAGAAAATTTCTAATGGATCTAGGATGCTTGGGACCACTCCTAATCCAGTAATGAAATTTTTAATCCAAACAGCCTCTCTTGCAGCCTCACTTGCTGCAATATACTCATATTCAGTAGTTGAGTCGGTAACGATTTCTTGCTTTGAGCTTCTCCAGCTGACAGCACCACCGTTCAAAACAAAAACAAACCCAGATTGTAATCTAGAATCCTGAGTGCTGGTCTGAAAAGCAGCGTCGGCATAACCTTGTATGACGAGCTCTTCTTGACCACCATACACTAAGAAGTGATCCTTAGTCCTTCGCAGGTACTTTAGAATCCCTTTTACAGCAGACCAATGCTTCTCACTAGGGTCTTGTTAAAACCTACTGGTTATACTCAGTGCATGAGCAACATCCAATCTAGTACATAACATAGCGTACATGATAGATCCAATAGCAGATGCATATGGGATTCTACTCATGTTGTCCCTTTCCTCTTTGGTTTTAGGGCACTGTTCTTTAGTCAAAGGAACTCCCAGAGCCAAAGGTATGTACCCTTTCTTTGAGTCTCCCATACTAAAATGCTTTAGTACTTTGTCTATGTACTTTTCTTGACTTAGTCCCAAGAGCCGATTCGATCTATCTCTATAGATTTGAATACCAAGTATTGTCTCGGCTTCACCTAAGTCTTTCATTGAGAAACATTTTCCCAACCATTGCTTAACCCTTTGCAATGTTGGAATGTCATTCCCAATGAGAAGGATGACGTCCACATATAGGACCAGAAATACTACTATGCTCCCACTAACCTTCTTGTACACACAAGGCTCATCCTCGTTCTTGATGAAGTCAAATTCTTTGACTGCCTCATCAAAATGAAGATTCCAACTTTGGGATGCTTGCTTTAATCCATAAATGGATTTTTGAAGCTTGCAAACCTTCTTAGGATGCTTGGGATTGACAAAACCTTCAGGCTGTGTCATATACACATCCTCAAGTAAATTTTCGTTGAGAAAAGCAGTTTTGATATCCATTTGCCATATCTCATAATCATGATATGCAGTTATGGCAAGCAAGATCCTAATGGATTTGAGCATGACTACAGGCGAAAAGGTTTCATCATAGTCTACACCATGAGTTTGTCGAAAACCTTTTGCTACTAGTCTACCTTTGTAGGTCTTATCAGCTTTGAGTTTGAATAGCCACTTGCATTCAATTACCTTAGCACCTTCCGGTGGATCAACCAAGGTCCAAACTTGGTTATCGTACATTGATTGCATCTCGGATTTCATGGCTTCAAGCCAATTTTCCGAGTCTGGGCTCTCAATAGCTTCTCGGTAGGTAGTAAGATCCTTACGATCTACTAACTCAATAGTGTCACTATCATTGATTAGAAATCCATATCTCTCAATCTCCTGACGTACCCTACCAGACCTTCTAGGTTCTTGTGTAATGGGTTCTTGTTCCACAATTGGTTGTGAACTTGATCCCATTTCTAAACCATCCTCTATAGGAGTTTGTGGTGCTTGAATTTCTCCAAGTTCTACTTTACTCCCACTGTCTTTCTTGAGAAGGAACCCCTTTTCCAAGAAAACAGCCTTGGGAGCAACAAATACTTTGTTCTCCGCTTGTGAGTAAAAGTAGTATCCCTTTGTTTCTTTAGGATACCCCACAAACAAACAGACACTGGATTTGGACTCTAATTTGTCAGATGTTAATTTCTTAACATGTGCTTCACAGCCCCAAATCCTGAGAAAAGACATATTGGGTTTTTTCCCAGTCCATACCTCGTATGGTGTCTTCTCAACTACTTTAGTTGGAGTACGGTTCAATAGAAACGCAGCAGTTTCTAATGCATAACCCCAAAAGAGATAGGAAGATTAGCTTGACTCATCATAGATCGAACCATGTCCAACAGAGTTCGATTTCTCCTTTCGGACACACCATTCCATTGAGGTGTTCCAAGAGGAGTGAGCTGTGAAATAATACCACACTCCTTTAGATGACTGTCAAACTATTGGCTTAAGTATTCGCCACCTCGATCTGATCGAATGGCTTTTATACTTTTGCCAAGTTGGTTTTCTACTTCGTTCATAAACTCTTTGAATTTCTCAAAAGTTTCAGACTTGTACTTCATTAGATAGACATAGCCATATCTACTGAAGTCATCTGTGAATGTCACGAAGTAGCTAAAACCACCTCTAGCCTGTGTACTTAAAGGTCCACATACATCGGTATGTATTAGTTCCAATAAGTTATTAGTCCTCTCACCTTTCTTGTTAAAAGGACCCTTTGTCATTTTTCCATGCAAACATGGCTCGCATGTGTCATAAGACTCTAAGTCAAATGACCCAAGCACTCCAGTTTTGTGGAGTCTTGAAATACGTTTTTCGTTTGCATGTCCTAAATGACAATGCCAGAAGTAAGTAGGGTTCAATTCATTTGATTTAACCCTCTTTGTATTAATGTTGTATATTGACTCTTTGTTTTGTAAATCAAGGATATAAAGGCCATTTTGCAACATGGCATTGCCATAAGAAATGCCTTGGCAACGAATATGAGCATTGCCATTTTTAATAACAAAATCAAATTCATCATTATCCAAACATGAAACTGAAATAATTTTTCTGCTCATAGCAGGCACATAATAACAATTATTCAAAACAATACAAAGTCCGGAAGGTAAAGTGAGGTGATAGTCGCCTATCTCCATGGCAGTAACTCGTGCTCCATTCCCCACATGGAGGTCCACTTCATTTTTCCCAAGTAACTGCCTATTTCTTAGCCCCTGCACATTTGAACAAATGTGAGAACCACAATCGGTATCCAATACCCAAGTGGTAGAAATAGAAAGGTTAATTTCAACAACAAAAATACCAGGAATGGACGCCTTGGGTCCATTCTTCTTTTGTTCTTCCTTGAAGAGAGCGTAATTTTTCCTCCAATGCCCTATCTTGTTGCAATGGAAGCAAGTGCTCTCACTCTCTTTGAGTTTTGGCGCCTTGGGCTTGGATTGGGCCTGAGGTGCACTCCCAACTGACTTGGATTTTCCCTTTCCCTTTCCCTTTCCCTTTCCCTTTTCCTTAGTGGGTCCCTTCTTAATTCCCTTTTGAACCATTAGTACGGGATTGGTCTTTCGAATGTTCTCTTCAGCATTCTTAAGCATCCCATGAAGCTCAGTGACTGACTTGTTCATTGCATGCATGTTATAATTCATCACAAATGGATCATAAGCAGCAGGCAATGATCCTAAGATCAAGTCAGTGGCCAATTCCTTTGGCACTAGTACCTCAAGCTTCTCAAGAGTATCAAGATACCCTTTCATCTTGAGTACATGGGTACTAACAGGAGTACCCTCAGCCATCTTGCAAGAAATTAAGGCCTTTGTTGTCACGAACCTCTCGTGACGAGCTTGCTCTTGGAACATCTCCTTGAGGTGCACCATGATCGCATAGGCCTCTTGGTCCATAAATTGCTTTTGCAATTCAGGCACCATAGTGGCTAGCATCAAATAGGTCACATGATTAGAGTCACTTTTCTTGGTCTCAAAAGTTTCCTTTTGAACCACAGAAGCGTTCCTAGCAGGTTCCTCAGGTAAGGGTGCATCTAAAACAAATGACTTCTTCTCTTGCTTAAGAACTATTCTTAAGTTTCAAGACCAGTCTATGAAATTGGTGCCATTTAATTTGTCCTTTTCAAGGACCGATCGTAATGAGAAATTGTTGTTTGAAGATGTCATTTTCAATCTATAATAAATTTAGCAAGATTAAATGAGGTCTTATTATAATCCCACAAACCGAATTAATGTCCCTTTAAATAATTCACGTTAGTGATTTAATATGGGCCAAGATCCACTTTTCACAACAACTTATTAGTCAAGCTGAGCTTGTACACCTAATAAGTTAAGTTACTTAGGTAGGAAATCTCCAATCATGTCTCGTACATAACTCTTGGATCAAATGGGCTAACATCTTCAGATGTTATAGCACAACCCATTTATTAGTTGCCTAGGTCCGGGCATCCCTTTCCATGATAAGTCCAACCTACATTCACAACCCATGCCTCACAAAGATAATCGGGCGCATCTAGGACTTCTAGTTTATGTGACCGATGATCGATGCCTTGACATGTTTCGAATTAGGAAGGCAACTTTGTGACTTACTATTTTAGAGATTAATTTTATTACGGCTTACATGGCATACGCTTTGTCATCCATACATAGCATGTATATATAAATAATTGCATAAAGTAAAGCATGACAAACATGGGCCCAAAAACCTACAACTAAGATTCTATACTATTACATAAGAATCTTCGAGTTGGGCTTCTCCACTCCGGCAGGCTTCGTCTTGATTTACAAAGTCTTCAAGTATATTCTATTCTAAGAAATAAATGAAAAACTTTTACAGCAAAATATAATGACTCGCAGGCCATATTTAATTACAAAACCCAGGGCCCATGAATGCACCATGCATATCCATTCATCACACAAAATTAGCAAATAAATATACATAGCATTCATGGATAAAACAAAGTCCAATTTTAATTAATTTAGCCAAGCCCATTAATGGAAATTGTGTACTTGAACCTTTAAGAGATGACCCTGTGATGGGCCTGGGCCGAAGCCCAATGGACTAAATCCTCTTATTGAATAAGTTCTCTTAAAAGCCCAAAACACAAACTAGTTAGATTTGTGCCATAAATCAACTCTAGTATAATTTCCAATTTTGCCATTTTTAATTTTATGTCATATAGCCCATAAACATTAAAAATACATATAATATGTGCTAACATGAATTAAAAATATAAAATCATGAAGAACACATATATAGTACACGGCATTCATGCAAAAACAAACAAACAACAAAAACAAGTTGCTTAATGCTTATGTAATACCATAAAATGCACAAATATTTAAATCAATTTTATGAGTCATTTAATAATCTAAATAAGTCCATAAATATTGATTTAATATTCTGTATCAATCTGATCTAAATGTGTTTTTACCATTTTAATCAAAACAAAACAAACAATCTTGATTAAACATGTAACAAACACAAACTAGTCATAGTTTTAAGTGATTTTAAAATTAATCAATTAAATTGTCATGGACCAGAATTAAAATCAAATTTAAAATATGTCCAGACCTGATATTTAATCTTTAAAAATCACTTACAAACATGCCAAAAATGTTTTTACATTTAATTTTGAAAACTAGTTGTTAAAATAGCAATTTACATGCCAACAAGCACCTAGTTTCATAATTAACATGTACCATCAGGTATAAATAATTAAATCCAACCATTACCAGCCCTAATAACATCTTAGGATAGTATATTAACATGTCATATTAATTATAATACCTATCTAATCAATTAAAATCGTTTTTTCATCAAAACAATGCAAAAAACTCAAAACAGAAAATTTCAGATTTGCATGTTTTCATAATGACAATTTTTAATTAATTTGTTTTATGCATCTAAAGCACTAAAATAAGCATGTTTAGGCTCTGATACCAATGATGGAATATGACATGGTATGAATGTGATGATAGTGATGGAATATGACATGGTATGATAATCATGATAGCTCAGCGGAAAAACAAAAATTTTATCATACATACCATACATATTCAAAGATAGAATTGAAACATGCAATTTTAGGGTTATCGAACTTACAACTTTTGATGCCTTTTAAAAATTTTATTTCGATGATGACCAGCAACTAAGATGGCTTTGTCCGCCTTAGATCTCGATCACCAATGCCAAGGAATAACCTTTTGCGCCACTCCCTCTATTCTCACACACACAATTACACCGTCGGCTTAAAAACGAGATTGCTAGATCTCTTTTTCGGTATTGTGTAATGGTTATAGTTTGAAGCTACAAAACTTGATTTTGTACTTCTTTAGATTGCTATTACTGCTCAATAACACAAGAGAATGAGGAACAATCATTTCTCCTTGTGAAAAATTGAAAAA
Source organism: Excoecaria agallocha (assembly GCA_037975025.1). Taxonomy (NCBI): domain Eukaryota; kingdom Viridiplantae; phylum Streptophyta; class Magnoliopsida; order Malpighiales; family Euphorbiaceae; genus Excoecaria; species Excoecaria agallocha. The sequence continues at coordinate 17,345,576 of CM075806.1, read as the reverse complement.
AAGAATTAAGAGAGAGAGAGTCACTATTCATGAGTTACTATTCACGAGTTACTATTCATGCCACAAAAAAATTAGGTTTAGGGTTTTATTTCTTTTAATATATATGCTTATCCTTTGGCAAGTCATTAATCTGAATTCAACTATCCTAAGATAATTAATTCAAACTCTATCACTTCCTAAAGATAAGTAATATATTTTGAATTAAACTCCTTTGAATTTAAATTCAAATTTGAAATAAAACATAAGACATTTAAATAAATGAAATCACTTAATTTAAATATATAGCATGTGCCGAAATTCCTTGATTTCCCTCTTGGAATTTCGGCCACATCATTAAATATATAAGTGATTTAATTTAATTTAAATTCCTTTAGGCTTTAATATTCAATTAACTTAATTAACACAAGATAATTAATTAATTGAAATTAAACCTTATGGGCTGAATTTCTCTCTCTCATGGACCAAAGCCCAATAGCAATATTATAACCCATTACATACATTAATTTGACTTTAATTAAAAGCCCAAATTAATGTCCAATACTTAATTTAAATATTTTAAGCCCAATGCTTTGTGTGCGATCCTATAGGTCCATTTAATGTTGGAAATGAATTAATAAATTAATTCAAAGGCTATATATATATTCTCTAGCAAGATATTATAGCATTCCAAATTAAATGAAAATGCATATGGCATTTGGTGACCTAATGCAATTTCGCATAGTCCCTTACCCTTAAATATCAGAATTAATATAAGGCATGGAACTAGTCATCCTTATATATATTAATTCCTTTCTTGATATTCCAGTGACACTGAACTCTCAGATAAATAATGATTACTCATTATTTCATCTCGGTATGGCCATACACTTCTCAGTTCACTGATCAAGTGGCCGGTGATATTTTCTCTCTTATCGAGAGGGGTAATCCCTTCACTTCTCTCATGGTCTCTAACATGAATCAGTGTATACCCAATCATACCCGTACTTGTCACTCTGTTACGAGCACGTTAGGTGTATGTCAAAGTACACAGTAATTCATAAAGAGTTTCATAGAGATTTCAGGTCTAAGAACTCCGATACAAAACTTGCATATGAGAAACACTTATGACTTGTACCATGTAGTGTTCTCATGAGCGGATCGAATCCAGATACCATGTTCTTTAACATGTATCTATGATCTATGATTGACACTCTTGTCCTAATGATCCATAAGACAGAACTCATAAGATCAGAGAGAGCATACTAGTCTTAATTCATTTGTTATTCCCATAACAATGACTGACTAGGGATATTTAGAATGATGTCTCATTTGTTTCAAGGTCTTACAATCCATGTGCCTCACACATGATAACTTAAATTGAAACAACACTCTTGGATAGTTTTATCAATTGATATGCACAAGAATACAAAGGATAAAACAAATGCCTCATTTTATTAATTTCAAGTGTTTCGTTACAATGTATTGGGGCTAGGGCTTACACTAACAATCTCCCACTAGCACTAGTCCCAATTGGGCATTGCCCTAAGACCGAACGCTCTCAAATGAGCATCGTGCAGATTTGGACGTAACTGTTTCGTCAAAGGATCTGCTACATTGTCTTCACTTGATATCTTGCTAACCTTGACGTCCCCACGATCAGTGATTTCTCTAATCAGGTGGTACCTTCTGAGTATGTGTTTGGATTTCTGGTGTGACCGGGGCTCCTTAGCCTGTGCGATGGCCCCGTTATTGTCACAGAAAATTTCTAATGGATCTAGGATGCTTGGGACCACTCCTAATCCATTAATGAAATTTTTAATCCAAACAGCCTCTTTTGCAGCCTCACTTGCTGCAATATACTCAGATTCTGTAGTTGAGTCGGCAACGGTTTCTTGCTTTGAGCTTCTCCAGCTGACAACACCACCGTTCAAAACAAAAACAAACCCAGATTGTGATCTAGAATCCTGAGTGCTGGTCTGAAAAGCAGCATCGGCATAACCTTGTATGACGAGCTCTTCTTGACCACCATACACCAAGAAGTGATCCTTAGTCCTTCGTAGGTACTTAAGGATCCCTTTTACAGCAGACCAGTGCTTCTCACCAGGGTCTTGCTGAAACCTACTGGTTATACTCAGTGCATGAGCAACATCCAATCTAGTACATAACATAGCGTACATGATAGATCCAATAGCAGATGCATATGGGATTCTACTCATGTTGTCCCTTTCCTCTTTGGTTTTAGGGCACTGTTCTTTGGTCAAAGGAACTCCCAAAGCCAAAGGTATGTACCCTTTCTTTGACTCTCCCATACTAAAATGCTTTAGTACTTTGTCTATGTACTTTTCTTGACTTAGTCCCAAAAGCCGATTCGATCTATCTCTATAGATTCGAATACCAAGTATTGTCTCGGCTTCACCTAAGTCTTTCATTGAGAAACATTTTCCCAACCATTGCTTAACCTTATGCAATGTTGGAATATCATTCCCAATGAGAAGGATGTCGTCCACATATAGGACCAGAAACACTACTATGCTCCCACTAACCTTCTTGTACACACAAGGCTCATCTTCGTTCTTTATGAAGTCAAATTCTTTGACTGCCTCATCAAAGCAAAGATTCCAACTTCGGGATGCTTGCTTTAATCCATAAATAGATTTTTGAAGCTTGCATACCTTCTTAGGATGCTTGGGATTGACAAAACCTTCAGGTTGTGTCATATACACATCCTCAAGTAAATTTCCATTGAGGAAAGCAGTTTTGACATCCATTTGCCATATCTCATAATCATGATATGCAGTTATGGCAAGCAAGATCCTAATGGACTTGAGCATGACTACAGGCGAAAAGGTCTCGTCATAGTCTATACCATGAGTTTGTCGAAAACCTTTTGCTACTAGTCTACCTTTGTAGGTCTTATCAGCTTTTAGTTTGAATAACCACTTGCATTCAATTACCTTAGCACCTTCTGGTGGATCAACCAAGGTCCAAACCTGGTTATTGTACATTGATTGCATCTCGGATTTCATGGCTTCAAGCCAATTATCTGAGTCTGGGCTTTCAATAGCTTCTCGGTAGGTAGTAGGATCCTCACGATCTACTAACTCAATAGTGTCACTGTCAGTGATTAGAAATCCATATCTCTCAATCTCCTGACGTACCCTACCAGACCTTCTAGGTACTTGTGTAATGGGTTCTTGTTCCACAACTGGTTGTGAACTTGATCCCATTTCCAAACCATCCTCTATAAGAGCTTGTGGCACTTGAATTTCTCCAAGTTCTACTTTACTCCCACTGTCTTTCTTGAGAAGGAACTCTTTTTCCAAGAAAACAGCCTTGCGAGCAACAAATACTTTGTTCTCGGCTTGTGAGTAAAAGTAGTATCCCTTTGTTTCTTTGGGATAGCCCACAAACAAACAGACAGTCGATTTGGACTCTAGTTTGTCAGATGTTAATTTCTTAACATGTGCTTCACAGCCCCAAATCTTGAGAAAAGACATATTAGGTTTTTTCCCAGTCCATACCTCGTATGGTGTCTTCTCAACTGCTTTAGTTGGAGCACGGTTCAATAGAAACGCAGCAGTTTCTAATGCATAACCCCAAAAAGAGATAGGAAGATTAGCTTGACTCATCATAGATCGAACCATGTCCAACAGAGTTCGATTTCTCCTTTCGGACACACCATTCCATTGCGGTGTTCCAGGAGGAGTGAGCTGTGAAATAATACCACACTCTTTTAGATGATCATCAAACTCTTGGCTTAAGTATTCGCCACCTCGATCTGATCGAATGGCTTTTATACTTTTGCCAAGTTGGTTTTCTACTTCGTTCTTAAACTCCTTGAATTTCTCAAAAGTTTCAGACATGTACTTCATTAGATAGACATAGCCATATCTACTGAAGTCATCTGTGAAAGTCACGAAGTAGCTAAAACCACTTCTAGTTTGTGTACTTAATGGTCAACATACATCGGTATGTATTAGTTCCAATAAGCCATTAGTCCTTTCACCTTTCTTGTTAAAAGGACTCTTTGTCATTTTTCCATTCAAACATGGCTCGCATGTGTCATAAGACTCTAAGTCAAATGACCCAAGCACTCCAGTTTTGTGGAGTCTTGAAATGCGTTTTTCGTTTGCATGTCCTAAACGACAATGCCAAAAGTAAGTAGGGTTCAATTCGTTTGATTTAACCCTCTTTGTATTAATGTTGTATATCGACTCTTTGTTTTGTAAATCAAGGATATAAAGGCCATTTTGCAACATGGCATTGCCATAAGAAATGCCTTGGCGACGAATATGAGCATTGCCATTTTTAATAACAAAATCAAATTCATCATTATCCAAACATGAAACTGAAATAATGTTTCTGCTCATAGCAGACACATAATAACAATTATTCAAAACAATACAAAGTTCGGAAGGTAAAGTGAGGTGATAGTCGCCTATCTCCATGGTAGCAACTCGTGCTCCATTCCCCACACGGAGGTCCACTTCATTCTTCCCAAGTAACCGCCTATTTCTTAGCCCCTGCACATTTGAACAAATGTGAGAACCACAACCGGTATCCAATACCCAAGTGGTAGAAATAGAAAGGTTAATTTCAACAACAAAAATACCAGAACTGGACGCCTTGGCTCCATTCTTTTTTTGTTCTTCCTTGAAGAGAGCGCAATTCTTCCTCCAATGCCCTATCTTGTTGCAATGGAAGCAAGTGCTTTCACTCTCTTTGAATTTTGGCGCCTTGGGCTTGGATTGGGCCTGAGGTGCACTCCCACTTGACTTGGGTTTTGCCTTTCCCTTTCCCTTTCCCTTAGCGGGTCCCTTCTTAATTCCCTTTTGAACCATTAGAACGGGATTGGTCTTTCGAATGTTCTCTTCAGCATTCTTAAGCATCCCATAAAGCTCAATGACTGACTTGTTCATTGCATGCATGTTATAATTCATCACAAATGGATCATAAGCAGCAGACAATGATCCTAAGATCAAGTCAGTGGCCAATTCCTTTGGCACTAGTACCTCAAGCTTCTCAAGAGTATCAAGAAACCCTTTCATCTTGAGTACATGGGTACTAACAGGTGTACCCTCAGCCATCTTGCAAGAAATTAATGCCTTTATTGTCACGAACCTCTCGTGACGAGCTTGCTCTTGGAACATCTCCTTGAGGTGCACCATGATCGCATAAGCCTCTTGGTCCATAAATTGCTTTTGCAATTCAGGCACCATAGTGGCCAGCATCAGACAGGTCACATCGTTGGAGTCGCTCTTCTTGGTCTCAAAAGTTTCCTTTTGAACCACAGAGGCGTTCCTTCCTGGTTCTTCAGGCAATGGTGCATCCAAAACATGCGACTTTTTCTCTTGCTTAAGAACTATTCTTAAGTTTCGAGACCAGTCTATGAAATTGGTGCCATTTAATTTGTCCTTTTCAAGGACCGATCGCAATGAGAAATTGTTATTTGAAGATGCCATTTTCAATCTACAATAAAATTTAGCAAGATTAAATGAGGTCTTATTTATGATCCCACAAACCGAATTAATATCCCTTTAAATAATTCGCGTTAGTGATTTAATGTGGGCCAAGATCCACTTTTCACAACAACTTATTAGTCAAGCTGAGCTTGTACACCTAACAAGTTAAGTTACTTAGGTAGGAAAACTCCAATCATGTCTCGTACATGACTCTTGGATCAAATGGGCTAACATTTTAAGATGTTATAGCACAACCCATTTATTAGTTTCCTAGGTCCGGGCATCCCTTTCCATGATAAGTCCAACCTACATTCATAACCCATGCCTCACAAAGATAATCGGGCGCATCTAGGACTCCTAGTCTACGTGACCGATGATCGATGCTTGACATGTTTTGAATTAGGAAGGCAACTTTGTGACTTACTATTTTTAGGGATTCATTTTATTACGACTTACATGGAATACGCTTTGTCATCCATACATAGCATGCATATATATATAATTGTATAAAGTAAAGCGTGACAAACATGGGCCCAAAAACCTACAACTAAGATTCTATACTATTACATAAGAATTTTCGAGTTGGGCTTCTCCACTCCGGTGGGCTTCGTCTTGATTTACAAAGTCTTCAAATAAATTCTATTCTAAGAAATAAATGAAACTTTTATAATAAAATATAATGGCACGCAGGCCATATTTAATTACAAAAATCCAGGGCCCATGAATGCACCATGCATATCCATTCATCACACCAAACAAGCAAATAAATATACATAGCATTCATGGATCAGACAAAGTCCAATTTTAATCAATTTAGCCAAGCCCATTAATGGAAATTGTGTACTTGAACCTTTAAGAGAAGACCTCGTGATGGGCCTGGGCCGAAGCCCAATGGACTAAATCCTCTTATTGAATAAGTTCTCTTAAAAGCCCAAAACACAAACTAGTTAGATTTGTGCCATAAATCAACTCTAGTATAATTTCCAATTTTGCCATTTTTAATTTTATGTCATACAGCCCATAAACATTAAAAATACATATAATATGTGCTAACATGAATTAAAAATAAAATCATGAAGAACACATATAATAGAACACGGCATTCATGCAAAAACAAACAAACAACAAAACTAGTTGTTTAATGCTTATGTAATGCCATGAAATGCACAAACATTTAAATCAATTTTATGAGTCATTTAATAATCTAAATAAGTCCATAAATATTGATTTAATATTCTGTACCATTTTAATCTAAATGTGTTTTTACCATTTTAATCAAAACAAAGCAAACAATGTTGATTAAACATGTAACAAACACAAACTAGTCATTGTTTTAAGTAATTTTAAAATTAATCAATTAAATTGTCATGGACCAGAATTAAAACCAAATTTAAAATATGTCCAGACCTAATAATTAATCTTTAAATATCACTTACAAACATGCCAAAAACGTTTTTACATTTAATTTTGAAAACTAGTTGTTAAACTAGCAATTTACATGCCAACTAGCACCTAGTTTCATAATTAACATGCACCATCAGGTATAAATAATTAAATCCGACCATTACCAGCCCTAATAACATCTTAGGACAGTATATTAACATGTCATATTAATTATAATACCTATCTAATCAATTAAAATCGTTTTTACACCAAAACAATGCAAAAAACTCAAAACAGAAAATTTCAGATTTGCATGTTTTCAAAATAATGATTTTTAATTAATTTTTTCATGCATCTAAAGCACTAAAATAAGCATGTCTAGGCTCTGATACCACTGATGGAATATGACATGGTATGATAATCATGATAGCACGGCAGAAAAACAAAAATTTTATCATACATACCATACATATTCAAAGATAGAATCGAAACATGCAATTTTAGGGTTATCGAACTTACAACTTTTGATGCCTTTTAAAAATTTTATTCCGATGATGACCAGCAACTAAGATGGCTTTGTCCGCCTTAGATCTCGATCACCAATGCCAAGGAATAGCCTTTTGCGCCACTCCCTCTATTCTCACACACACAATTACACCGTCAGCTTAAAAACGAGATTGCTATATCTCTTTTTCGGTATTGTGTAATGGTTATAGTTTGAAGCTACAAAACTTGATTTTTTACTTCTTTAGATTGCTATTACTGCTCAATAACACAAGAGAATGAGGAACAATCCTTTCTCCTTGTGAAAAATTGAACAAAAGAATTAAGAGAGAGAGAGTCACTATTCACGAGTTACTATTCATGCCACAAAAAAATTAGGTTTAAGGTTTTATTTCTTTTAATATATATGCTTATCCTTTGGCAAGTCATTAATCTGAATTCAACTATCCTAAGATAATTAATTCAAACTCTATCACTTCCTAAAGATAAGTAATATATTTTGAATTAAACTCCTTTGAATTTAAATTCAAATTTGAAATAAAACATAAGACATTTAAATAAATGAAATCACTTAATTTAAATATATAGCATGTGCCGAAATTCCTTGATTTCCCTCTTGGAATTTCGGCCACATCATTAAATATATAAGTGATTTAATTTAATTTAAATTCCTTTAGGCTTTAATATTCAATTAACTTAATTAACACAAGATAATTAATTAATTGAAATTAAACCTTATGGGCTGAATTTCTTTCTCTCATGGACCAAAGCCCAATAGCAATATTATAACCCATTACATACATTAATTTGACTTTAATTAAAAGCCCAAATTAATGTCCAATACTTAATTTAAATATTTTAAGCCCAATGCTTTGTGTGCGATCCTATAGGTCCATTTAATGTTGGCAATGAATTAATAAATTAATTCAAAGGCTATATATATATTCTCTAGCAAGATATTATAACATTCCAAATTAAATGAAAATGCATATGGCATTTGGTGACCTAATGCAATTTCGCATAGTCCCTTACCCTTAAATATCAGAATTAATATAAGGCATGGAACTAGTCATCCTTATATATATTAATTCCTTTCTTGATATCCCAGTGACACTGAACTCTCAGATAAATAATGATTACTCATTATTTCATCTCGGTATGGCCATACACTTCTCAGTTCACTGATCAAGTGGCCGGTGATATTTTCTCTCTTATCGAGAGGGGTAATCCCTTCACTTCTCTCATGCTCTCTAACATGAATCAGTGTATACCCAATCATACCCGTACTTGTCACTCTATTACGAGCACGTTAGGTGTATGTCAAAGTATACAGTAATTCATAAAGAGTTTCATAGAGATTTCAGGTCTAAGAACTCCATTACAAAACTTGCATATGAGAAACACTTATGACTTGTACCATGTAGTGTTCTCATGAGCGGATCGAATCCAGATACCATGTTCTTTAACATGTATCTATGATCTCTGATTGACACTCTTGTCCTAATGATACGTAAGACATAACTCATAAGATCAGAGAGAGCATACTAGTCTTAATTCATTTGTTATTCCCATAACAATGACTGACTAGGGATATTTAGAATGATGTCTCATTTGTTTCAAGGTCTTACAATCCATGTGCCTCACACATGATAACTTAAACCGGAACAACACTCTTGGATAGTTTTATCAATTGATATGCACAAGAATACAAAGGATAAAACAAATGCCTCATTTTATTAATTTCAAGTGTTTCGTTACAATGTATTGGGGCTAGGGCATACACTAACAGATAGCACAGCGGAAAAAAAACAAAATTTTTATCATACATGCCATACAATTCCATGACAAGAATCGAAACATACAATTTTAGAGTTTTAAACTTACAACTTTAGATGTCTTTAAAACTTGATTTTGATGATGACCAGCAACCAAGAAGGATATGTCCACCTTAGATCTTCACCACCAATGCCAAGGAACAACCTTTACGCCACTCCCTCTATTCTCACACACACACTTGCAAAGATGGCTTAAAATCAAGAGTGCTAGCTCTATGATTGTGTATTCAGCAATGGGAATGATTTGAAGCCACAAGATCTGATCTTGTTCTTCCTTTAGGTTACTGTTTCAGCCCAAGAACACAAGAGAACAAGAAAGATTTCTTTCCCTATGAGTATTTCGGCCGAGAGAGAAAAATAGCAAAACGACATACCTTTTTATTCGTTTAATTCATTAATATATATCACTTGATTTAGGTCAAGTGTGAGTACCGAAAATTAAGTGTTAATTTCAGCCTCCATCACTTCCTAATTAAGAGATATATCTTAATTTAAATTCTATTAGAATTTAAATTCAAATGGCATTTGTCATTTAATAAAACAAACTTACTTATTTAGGGTGATAGTTGCCGAATTCTACTAGTATTTTAGTTTGAATTTTGGTTACTTTAATTCCCTCTCAAGTATTATATTTTGATTAAATACAAATTAGGATTTAATACTCAATTAACTTAATTATACATAGATAATTAATCAATTGAAATTAAACCTAGCACATGCCAACAAATTTCTCTCGTGACCAATTGTTAACAGATTTGCCTAAAACAGCTAGGCAAAATCGTGGCTTAACAGATTTGCCTAAAACAACAAGCTGTTTTAGGCAAAATCACACCTTGACAGTTTTGCCTAAAACAACTAGCTGTTTTAGGCAAAAAAAATTATTTTTACAGATTTGCCTAAAACAGCTAGCTGTTTTAGGCAAAAATCTGTTTACCCATTTTATGCATTAATTTGACTTTAAATAAAAGTCCAAATTAATTCCCAATACACAATTTAAATATTTTAAGCCCAATGCTTTGTGTGCGATCCTATAGGTCCATTTAATGTTGGCAATGAATTAATAAATTAATTCAAAGGCTATATATATTCTCTAGCAAGATATTATAGCATTCTAAATTAAATGAAAATGCATATGGCATTTAGTGACCTAATGCAATTTTGCATAGTCCCTTACCCATAAATATCAGAATTAATATAAGGCATGGAACTAGTCATCCTTATATATATTAATTCCTTTATTGATATTCCAGTGACACTGAACTCTCAGATAAATAATGATTACTCATTATTTCATCTCGGTATGGCCATACACTTCTCAGTTCACTGATCAAGTGGCCGATGATATTTTCTCTCTCAATGAGAGGGGTAATCCCTTCACTTCTCTCATGCTCTCTAACATGAATCAATGCATACCCAATCATACCCGTATTTGTCACTCTGTTACGAGTACGTTAGGTGTATGTCAAAGTACACAGTAATTCATAAAGAGTTTCATAAAGATTTCAGGTCTAAGAACTCCGATACAAAACTTGCATATGAGAAACACTTATAACTTGTACCATGTAGTGTTCTCATGAGTGGATCGTATTCAGATACCATGTTCTTTAACATATATCTATGATCTCTGATTGACACTCTTGTCCTAATGATCCGTAAGACATAACTCATAATATCAGAGAGAGCATACTAGTCTTAATTCATTGTTATTCCCATAACAATGACTGACTAGGGATGTTTAGAATGAAGTCTCATTTGTTTCAAGGTCTTACAACCATATGCCTCACACATGATAACTTAAACCGAAACGACATTCTTGGATAGTTTTATCAATTGATATGCACAGGAATACAAAAGATAAAACAAATGCCTCATTTTATTAACTAAGTGTTTTATTACAATGTATTGGGGCTAGGGCTTACACTAACAAATATCACATATTAAACACATAAAATATCATCTAAATGATTTTTAAATGGATCCATAAGAAATTAAATTAGAACAGCCCCTACATCACCTAGGGTTTCATGCCAAACCCTAATCACAATCCTTCAAAAGTTTCGTTTTTGTTTCCACCAAATTTATTTGATCACACATACAACCAGAAATCACTATTTCTCATTCATGAACAATCAAATCTAATATTTTAAAGTTCATGAAATAAATAACTCAAAACAAAACAAAACTTATTCCGCAGAAAAATATAGAATTGCATATCCATGGCAAAACCGTGGCTCTGATACCATGTTGGATTTTAACGATTACATGTATCACATACATGAGCGGAATTTTAAAATTTTTAACCATTATATCTGATCTTGCCATGAATACACAATATAACTATATGAGAATAAGAAAAATCACCTTTAATTTTTGTTGAACATTTGATTTTACTTCACACTGGGTTGTCGCAAACCACAGTGTCCAAAATTGAACACCTCCAATGAGTAATCCACACTAGAGAAGGGTAATTGAACCAACAAATTGGTGTTTAACTAGGGCTGGCCGAAATTCCCAAGAGCTAGCTTAGGAGTTGGCGCAAAAGGGAGAGAGAGATTAAGAGAAAAGACTTTCTTTTTGTTTTAATCACTTAACCCTAATTCTCATTAGTTGGCCTTTTATAGTTAGGTTAAAATTTCAACTCCTTAATGAGATTGGGCTCTTTAAAATTGCTGGAGAATTATTAATTGGGCCTCTGAAATTAATTATAATCATTTGGGCTTAATTAAATCCAATTTAAACATTTTCATAAAAGTCTATGCACAAAACCCACAAACTAGGCCTTTTCTGCAACTAATTGGATTTAAATACCCAAATGAATTTCAAATCCAACCAAATTAAATATGTGGGTTCCATAACACTTATGTAACATATATAAATTAGTTTGGTCCATTAAATAGGCCATTAAGGCCTTCTGTTCTGAGGTAGGCGTGTGGTCCTTATAGAAGGGCTTTCGCCAACTGCTTCATTCCTCTGGCCCTTAATAATTGCTCCAATGGACTTATTAATTATTATACCAGTCCTATAACACTTATAGTAGTCCTAAAACACTTATAAACTAATAATAATTAATCATGAAATACATTATTTCAATTAGGTCCAATTTTGCAGAACATTTCTCAAAAGTTCCGCGGATAATTTTATTTGATCATAATTAATTAAACTCTTTAATTAATTATTATCATATTCTCTTTTCTACCTTTATAATAATATCAAATATTATTATCCTTGTCATTTTACCATTTTACCCTTTTCTCTATATGTGTGTAACCTATTGGGTTCCTGTCCATGTTGGCAATATAATAAGTAATTGTGAGTTCTATTCAAAACTCACATGATTTAAACTCCTTTAAATCATCTTATCAATCCCTATTGATACTTTTGATACATCATTATACAAGTCATGATTGGCCTCTAGCTAGGCATCATGACTACCCAAATATCAGGAAAGTCATGTGGTTTGATTGTACCCTTCCATAGAAACAGTTACCGTGCAATTACTCCTTTCACCACTCTTATCTCAATTAGATTCTGAGTATGGATTTCTGTCAACTCATATAAATCTAATTATGTATGTTCTATTAATTTAACCATTGTTCCTAAAATGCCCTTTATGGATCTCCATCCATCTCGGCATATTACTCTAGCCAGAGATTCTCTGAACAAGGCAATCATAGAATCATACGAGATAACTTCCCTTGTTAAATCTGGGATGGTGAATCCTTTGTCAATCACTCAACTATCTTCAAGTAGGTTATGATATACCCAATCTCCTAACTATGTTCACTCCCAATTGGAAGTAATCAGTTATGGAGTCAAAGTATACCACTTGCTACTTAAGATAACTTTGGTGATCTCTAGTCTAAGGATACTTGCACAACCGCTATGAAGAGATTCCTCACTGATATAGATTTAATATCCATGCGAGGATTCTCTTTGCAGGTCTCCAATGAACTTATTCTTCTAACAAGCATCCACATGTTAGCTTTGATTATCTTCCATAATCACAGTTATGAGAACCACTGCTTGAACCATTCAAGAAGCATAACATGTGCTAGTCTGTCCGAATTAACAATGTCCTAACTTGTTAATTCTATGACTAGGGATATTTAGATATTAACACATTTGCATGCAATAGACATCTCACATCATGAACACCTTCATGATTGCCTTTGCACTGTGTTTATAATATCTAGGACTTCATTTATTAATTTAAGATTTACAAACTCATGTATTCAAACATAGCATTAATAAATGAATGATGCCTTTTATTAAGAATATAAATTTCATACATATGAAAAACATCCCTATTACATGGGCTCTAGGACATACTCTCTAACAGAACGAATGTATATAAGTAAACAATATTGTAAGATTGAATGACTAAATTCCATTTCACTTGACTTAATGGTGCATATTAATACATTGTGCGTACTTCATGTATACATTGTTTGTACTTAATGTATTAAAAACCTAATAAAATTACATTGAGTTTAAATCTCAGGTAAAATGGTTGATACCCGATCAAGTACATCTCCTCAACCTAGAAGTGTCTCCCACATAATTAAGAACATCAAGAAAATAGATGGAAAGAAAAATATTAATAAAAACAAAAGTGGAGATGCTAGTTTTAGCTTAAAGGTCACAAGATAGACTATGTGAAATCGTAATGCAATTGAAATACCGAGTTTTGATTCTCAAGTCTCCAAAAAATAAAAGGTAATTATTTTTTTATTTTTCTTTACTGTATACATTTGCTAATTGTGAATTATGATTCTAATTGTGTGTACTTGCTGTATACAAAGTGTGTACTAATTGTATACATAGATGTACACACAGCGTGTACTAGCTGCATACAGCGTGTGTACTAGCTGTATATACCATATATATATGTTGCATATACCGTGTGTACATGTTGTATACACTATGTATACTTAATGTATACAATGTGTTTAATTTGTGTATACAGTGTGTATACTTCCTATTTATTTTGATTGTTTTCGTGTACTATTTGAACTATTATTATTGCTCTAAATTATATTTTTCTTCAGGTTGTCAAAAGAGATGATACCCACATTGTTTGATTTGCTTTTTCTCTCTCGTGATGTAACTTTATTTTTATTGAATGAAAGCTTATGACTTCATTGTTCATAAGGATTTTATTTTTTTTTTTGCTGAAAAATTCCATTTGGAGTTCCAATATCTGTCTTAATTCAGAAGGTTCTTTCTTTCCATGGTTGATTATTTTTTTTTTTATAATCTATTTTTGCATTGTTGTCTAGTTAATTCTATGTACATAAGTTGCTACAATGTAAAAATCAAAGGGAAAAATTGGATAATCATATTGGCCTGGGGCAAGGAAATCAAGCTTGCTAATATAGTTGCCAAACATTTATTGTTGAGAATTCATGTAATAATTTAAAAAAAAAAAAAAGAAAGATTAAATAAAATTATTAATTTTAACTTTTACAAATCATCTCGTTATGACATTCAGTAGATAGAAAACATGAAATTAAATTTTACATCCCATTTAAAACATAGTTCTAACTCTACAACTCAAGTTAAGCTTTAGGCAAGCGAAGCCTGAATTCTTTAGAGCTTCACTCAGCTTGGTTTCAATTTCCATAAACTATTGATGGCTGAATGAGGGCTCCTTGATCCAGAACTCTTTTAACATTAACCATCACTAACTAAAAAGCATTAAACCCAAGCAAACACTAACCATCACTAACTAAGAAGCATTAAACACAAGCAAGGGGACCACACTGCAGATTCAGAATTTGTTCATGATATTAGAAATTATAAGTAATGAAGTATATCCTAGAAAAAAATACATAATATAAAATACAGGCATGAAAACTAAACAAGGGACCGACAAAATGTCCCAAAAATACCGACTTGAAAATAAGTCTTTAGCTAGACATAAAAATTTGAAGTCATCAACTAATTCCAGTCAAAATAGACTCATGCGTTAAACCCCCTATATATTTCATGACAGCAAATCCACACCCACTCGAATCTTCTGCATTTTTCAAGCTCTCACATGTTAACATTCATTTCGGTGAGTCCTTGTCATCACGATGGCACTGCATATAAGATCAGAATAATCAATTTCTTAGAATTTCATGAAAGGCCAGCAAATTAGAGCATTTGAGAAAGCTATCATTGCATAGATAATGCTTTGATGGGAGTTTATAACTATTCTCTTCTACAATACAATAGAACAAGGCATCCAATATAGAACAAACCCTGATAACCTTTGGATTACAAATTAAAGAGGAAACAGAGGTTAATATATTTTGCATCATAAACTAATGAGAAAATTTGGAAGAGAAACCCTAACCCCTATGCCACCCAACCAACAAAGACCTGTTACTGCATTCATGACTCATTGCCTAAAACAAGTTACCAAACACCAACTCAACCACATAAAAGTCTAAAACCCTATAAAAATTCTGCAAAAATATTGACATCCCATCACTTCTAAGAAACATTAAACAAAATACTAATGAAAAGAAAGGGCAGAATGGAGACACTCCTACAGACTCAAAAGAATTCTTGTTTCCATGTTTCTTATTTTGAGGAGTTCAGAACTCGCTTGTTCAAGTGTAGAATCCTCAACGTTTCAGCCAAGTCAGACAGTAATTTGCATCAAAGTATATTGATCATTAATTCACAAGAAGCACAACATCCACCCACTATAACCTAATGTGATGATAACGACAGGATTATGCAAAGCAATTTACTGCTAACAACAATAAAGTGAGTATCAAGCTCTAAAGCCTTTATCAAAAACAAATCAAAGACACATTAGAACCCAACACACTCTAATTAAAGATCCTACATAAAATTTTCCTGATCAAAGATTACGTATTAGCTCAATTTGTACTCAAATAAGCACCTCAGAACCAAAACAAAATGGGAAAAGTATTTCCGATCGAGTGAAGTAGATAAGTTCAAACACAAAATGCAAATAGCAAATCAAATAAAATAACCTCAACAGCGAGGTACTCAAATATATATATATATATATATATATAAACACAAACACACTCATATATAAAGGTCCAGTAAATCGTGAATCAAACAAGTTAGCAACTTTCTCTGATTAACATCATACAATGTTCAATTATTTAACTTTAAAAATCCATTAATCTTCCATCAATCCAGAATCTATTTCTCTTCAAATGCTTGTTATTAAACGAGCCCAAAACACTTCCCAGTTCGTATCTTACAAACGCAACTACAAAAATTCTTGAAAAATCATATGAATTGAAATCAAATAAAGAGACAGACACAAGAGAGCTTACGTATGGCAAGTGGAGCGATCTTGAGAGAGGTTTCATGGATGCCCAAGCTGATCATGATGGCCCTTTTTTGTGGATTTCGGATTTTGACAAGATTTGTGGTTTATGTGATTTCAAAGTAGATGAATCATTTTCTCGGTCACTGATTTAACTCCTTTGATCTTTTTCAATGTTTCGGTTAGTGATCGGAACTCCACCATCCCATTTAGGTACGTTGAAACAACTGGACAAATAGCAGAAATTAAGAAACTTATTGAGACAATTCACTAACTGTTTTCATTTGGAGGGATCAAAGGGCTCTTAAAAGAGCATTTATAGAAAAAAAAAATTTGCATTTATGAAAACAAAAATTTAAAAAGTGAAATTTATGAAAAAAAGGAACGAGATTGTATTTTTTGAAAAAAGGAAAAAAATTGGCAACTGAAATAATTTCCTCTACATTTTTTCCCATAAAAAGTATTAAACTCCCACTTTCAAAAAAAATAGGAGTCCAAAAAGTTACATCACTTTCAAAAAATAAAAAAGGGCAAAGATGCATTTTTGCTCTCCATTTTTATTCAAAAGTACAACTTTACTCCTAATATTTCGATTGGAAATTTATGCTCCTTGTACAATGAAAATGGAAAAAATTTATCACTGTTATCCAACACAGTTAATTTTGATCAAAATTCCATTAGCGGACGGCAGTAGCAAATTTCTTCCATTTTTATTACATAAGGAATATAAAATTTTCAAACGAAATATTAGAGACAAAGTTGCATTTTTTAATAGATGAGAAGCAAAAATACACTTTGACTAATAAAAAATCCACTTTTAAGACAAGAAAAAAGATCAAAAAGGTCTTTTTCAACTTTCTCCATTTTTTTATTCATATCTTAAAAAATTCCACTTTTCCAAGCATTTTGAAAGCCAGGTTTAATTTCTAAAATGCTTGGAAATGGTATGTTCATGATCAAATAAGGAGAATAGATCCTTGGGACTTAGATGTTCCCTTCTCAGATGGATGATGCCAATTCTGTTCATGTAAGTTTGACATTTTCTTAAATATGAGATAGATATACTAAATGGAACCTATAAGATATTATTTTTTGATAATATGAAAAATGTCAATATGATTTTATAAAATTTTCTCATTAAAACTTGGCCCGTGATCCTCTTCACAGATTGTTTGACAAGGCGAAGCCTAAAAACCTTGAATTTATATTAGCAAGGCAACACAGTTATCCTTAACTTGTGTGCTAGTTACACCAATGGCACAAAGTTCCTGCAGCACTTAAGACGAGTCCATGAATGAGTAGTAACTAGTAACTAAGAGATCAAACCATACAAGTAACATCTTCACCTACCTCCTCCTCGCCTTTCCTCTCACCTTCAACAAAATTTCCCTGCAGTTTTCAATCATAGAATTAACCATTAACTGACTAATACATAGTAAGACAAAGAAAATAAACACTTCTCACAAACCTACTTGACAAAAATCATCTGGAGCTGCATGATTTCATCCTGTTCAGCATTCTTTTTCTCCTCAAGAACCTTGCATAGAGAAGCTATGAGCACTACTTGCAGGTTAGGTTATTTAACGACACCCCGTACATGTCCAAAATGAGCTCTTTACCCAACCATAACATTGAGAGTCAGCTCATGCTCAGTCCAGTTACGATATAGGGCTCGTGATGTGTAGTAGACTCCAATTTCTTCTAAATTGTAATTTAATGACCATGACCTGCCTGCTTTGGTTCCGTTCCCAATTTCAACGAAAAGGAATTCAAGTATTCAACTGATCAAGTTGTTCAACTGCCCAATTTCCCAACCTTGACCATCCATGCTCTTTACATGCATCAAAAATTCTTGTCAGCATAGGAACAGTGGGATCAAATGGCATCCCTTCAACAAAACCCTCAAGTTCATTCATGCACATATGACGACTAAAGAGTTCAATCATGCATTCATAGTGCTCCAACCTAGGAATTAAACAATGCTCTGTGCTCATTGAATTAAAATATTGCATTGCCAACTTAACACGACCCTCAGACGCACAAGCAAGCAAGACACCATGAAAAGTGACATGGTTTGGTTCAACTCCTTCTTCCGTCATCAACTGAAACAATTTAAGTACCTCTTTACCCCTTCTATGATGACAACAGCCCAAAATTATGGAGTTCCAAAGCACTACATCTCGTGGAGCCACATCTTTGAAGACTTTAAGTGCATATGCGAGACAATTGCATTTAGAATACATATCAAGTAGAGCTCCACTTAACACAATATCTACATCGTAGCCATTTCTGATCACGAACCCATGTATTTGTTTTCCTCGATCAAGTGCACAAATATTAGCACAAGCAGCCAAGAGAGTTGCAAATGTAAAGTTACTTGGTTTTGTTTCCCATTGCATTTCCCCAAACATCATCATAGCCTCTTCACTCTGGTGGTGACGTGCGTAGCTGGCCAACATAGCATTCCAAGAAATGCTGTCTCGTGATTGACTCATTTGATAAAACCAAACTCTAGCACTTTTCAGGCTCCCACATTTTCCGTACATGTCAAGAAGGGCATTGCCAACAAAATTGCTGGAACTGAAGCCATGTCGATAAATAAACCCATGAACCTGTTTTCCCATTTGAACATCTGAAAGTCCCGCACAAACATTCAACAGCAATCCTAGGGTGACATGGTCAATGTCTTCTGTTGTGTTGAGCATAAAACAAACAAATTCTAAGGCCTCTTCCCATTGGAGAGAACGAGTATAGCCTGCCAACATAGCATTCCACGAGATTACATTGCGCTCAGGCATCTCTTCAAAAAGTTCTCTTGCTTCCCTCATTCTCCCATTCATTGCATAAGCTGACACTATTGAAGTCCAAGATACCAGATCTCTTGAATCAGATTGATCAAAAACCATGCGAGCAAACCCTAATTCCCCACACTTTGCATACATATTACTGAGGGAATTTGAAACTGTTTTATCCTCGTCATAGTTTCTCTTAACTGCAACTCCATGAATCTGCATGCCCTCCTTCAGGGCTCGCATAGCTGAACAAGCATTGAGAGCACTAGAAAAGGTAAACTTTAACGGCCTGACATCTGTTTGAAACATCTTAAAGAACATAGTTACTGCCTCCCTTTCATTACCTACCTCTAGATAACGCCTAACAATTACATTCCAAGTAATATTATTAGAATTCTCAATCTCATCAAACATAGACCTGGCTTCCCTCATAGCATTACACTTCCCGTACACATCAACAAGAGCACTGCTCAAAATCACATTTTCGCAAAACCCATATTTCACAATGAGCCCATGAATTTGCCTTGAAAGAGGAAGGGCCAGCACATCACTACATGACCCCAAAACGCTGGCAAATGTAATCTCATTGGCCTGAACTCCTTCCCTATTCATATTCCTGAACAAATCCAAAGCTTTCTCCTGATTCCCGCTTTGTGAATAAACTTTAAGTATTGCATTCCAAGACCCACCATCTCTTTGGGGCATTTCATCGAACAGTTCCTTCGCATCTGCCAAACAACCACAATTCCCATAAGTTTCAATAGCGCGGTTCAGGAGAAAGATTGGTGGGGTGGGAGAGAAAGTTACCAAATGGGATTCAATCTTTCGAGCCTCGATAATAGCAAGAGCAGAAGAGCAAAGCTGGAAGAGACGGCCGTATAAGGAATAAGGGACGGCGAAAGGGGATGCGAAAAGAATAGAAACAGCTTTTTGGAGGCGATTGGCCTTGAGGTGAGCGAGGATTTTGTTGGTTAAGGCTTTGGCATTGGTGGGTTGAGATTGAGAATTGGAGGGTTTGTCGTTGCAGAGAAGACGATCGAGTATTGAAGCTGCACTCATACCTACGTGAAGGAAACAATGAGGAGAAATCGGACATACCGCATATGAACGTGGCAAAACCATCTCCAAAAAGCATACACGTGTGATTCACACAAGGCTCCCTTAACCAAGTCACGTGTCTCTCAATTTCCATCCCCTCATAACACGTGGATAATAATAATAAATAATGCTAGTTTAAAAAATAATTAATAATAAAACCGTCCTCAAACCATGTAACTTTAACTTATACAGTGAACATCTTCATCTCCAAAACCGCTCAAGATTAAATGGAGAAGGAAAAGTATTGTAAATTAGGCAATGCTTCGCCGTCGCCACCGTCATGGGAGGTTCTCGTTCTGATAGCTCACCATCTTGATCTAAATCCGTCGCAATTGCTTCATCTGTTTCAAAGTCATGGCGCGTTTCAATGTCGTCAGATCAAATCTGGAAGTCATTCTGCACAACTCATTACTCTTCTCTCTCCCATGATCTCAAATTCACTAATCCTTCAATTTCTTAACGACGCCTATATTCTCTGTTGTACACCGCTACAAAACGCCGCCTGAAAACCCCTACTAAGCCACAGCTTTCACTAGACAATCTCATATTCACCATCAATTTATGCATCAAGAATAATAACTTTGATTCTGGTATGATCAACATAGCGAAGTCCGGCGGGGAATTAGAGCAGATGGAGCAGAAAGGAGTGTTTAGGTTTGATTTTGAAATAAATTACCAAAGTTCATGGGTGGGTGAGGATTTGCAACATTTTCTTCAACCGTAAGTGTGCAACTCAATGTCATTTTATTAATTTTATAATTATATGTTTTTATTATATGAATTTTTTTTCCATGCATAATAATTAATATTTATTATTTTAAATGAAAAGGGGCTCTTAATTAAACCCATATTACGGAATGAAAAATGTTTCCTTGTTTGCTTACACAAAGTTCTAGTTTCCTTTCTTAATAATTCCATTTTGAGTATAACTGAATTCGCATAGCCTTACTTGGAGTGAAATAAGAGGGACACCCACGCACAACATACAGAGCCACATCTACTTGATCAATAAATGCATGCTACACAAAACAAATGACGATTTGTTATACTAAGGAGAAATGTTACGTCAAGCTTTGTTATACGATAACGCCATCTTAAGTACAGATTGAAGATTTAATGTACCTCAATTCCCATTAACAGCAAGAAAGATAGTTGGTTTCAGTAATTTAAAAAGAAATGAAAAAACTTTCAAAATACCTTAGCATTGGTGATGGGGGAAGAACTTGGGTACAAGTTAATTCTGGAAATACCCACCTTATAAGGAAAATGAAGCTTGAAGCACTATAAAAAGAATTTGCAGCCGTCTATCGTCGCTATATGCCTGCCACTGTAAATTAATTAGCGACGACTATAACTGTCATGCTGGTTAGGTCGCTAAATGTTTCACGACTAATCTGAAACCGTCGCTAGATTTAGCAACGACAACATAGTCGCGAAAAGTGAACCGTAAAGTGAACTGTTTTCTTTTTTAAATTATGTTTGTATTTATTTACAGTTTGTTTTATCAATAAATTAATTTTTTGTTTACAGAATATTTAACAATGAACATGGTTAAGTGCAAATTATAATTTAATTTATAAATTTCTATTCTAAAATAGAATTTCATCAAAGTATATATTAAAATTACTTGAAATCTTAAATAAGTTTACCATTGTATAAAATATTACTCAAAATAATATACCATCCTATTAATAATATTATCTAAAATAATATTAACGATAAACATATAAGGTAAGATCGCCATGAGCAGATGGAGAATCAACATGTAGATGAAAACCTTGTGCAGTTGAAGGGGCAACATCAATATCATGTGATGGTGCTTCAGCAGTAGTATTAGGTTGATGAGTTGGGTGCTGAGTCCTCAATTGAGGAAACAATGCATAAATGGTCCATGTGACAATCTCCTCGACGTCTTCCTTTCTTAAACATGTCCTACTTAGATGGGATGCACTATTAGACCCAGTAGCACATGATGGACTTGATGTGGATCCAATATGAGGCCTATATGAACCAAGTCCATATATTTTTCTCCTTTTATTGCATCGTGTAGCCTTATAGAACAACAAGGTTTCACCCACATATTCATTTTGTGCTCCCTCATTTCGGAGTCTTTCATACCTTGATTATAAACAATTTTTAATAAGCACAAATAGGAGAACAACTCATAATTTACAAACATTAACCATTTAAATAATTGTGAAATCTAAAACTATTAAATTCCATGTTACTTACATAGGTATCCTTGCTATGGTTAGCTGCATAAGTCTTCCTATTATGATTTTATAGTGCGTGTGTAGGAAGGCCTCGAGTAGTGTAGGAAGTCGACCAGTCTGTTTCTCTTGCATCATGTGCAACAAAAGCTAGTAATTGAATACAAACTAATAGTTAATAAAAACTACCATATATTTATCTAGTCCTTGTTAAAAACTTATATACATAGGTTAAACATCTTACAGCTCATCGCTAGTGTAACACCATAAATATCATAACCCGAAAATAATTTCAAAGGGACCCGGGATTTTCTTAAATTAAATTCGATATTTTGGGACACTCAAATAATACCATTATAAAATTTAATGAGAAAATAAAACAATAGAATGGGTCAAAATAATTAGATTGAGGACCCTAAATTTGCATGAAATGATAAAGAAGAATTAAAGGGGGAATTAAAAAGGGACCAAAAGAGGAATTTTTGCAAAAAAAAAAAAGATATGCTATCTTTTTCTTCTTCTCTCTTTCTCGTTCTAGTCCCTCCTATTCTTTTTCTTTCTTTCAATTTTTTTCAATCTTCCTCACCTACGACTCCTCCCACCACCATCACCTCGGGTTCCTCAACTAGCTACCATGCCAGCTTTTTCTTCTTTCTTCTTCCTCTTTGATGCTCGATGACAACACCAACAGCCCCATTTTCAATTTTTTCCTTGCATTTCTTGTCATGGATTTGCAGCTAGTTCGTCACCTTTCCTTGCACCTAGGGGTGTGCATCGGTTGGGTTCGGATTAACCCAACCCGATCCCGATTAACCTAAAATATGAAAGATTGAATTTGCCATCACCCGAACCAATCCTACTAAGATGTCGGGTCCCTACCCGATTATTTTCGGAGCCCGAACTGAACAACCCGAAAATTTGATTTTTAATTTCATTTTAATTGATTAAACTAAAATTTTAAGTAAAATACAATTAAATACCAGAAAAATATATTATAAAAATATAACAAACCAACAATTTTAAAATTACAACAAACCTATATTGCATAATAAATAAACACTAAAACAATAATAAAAATAAACATCCACAAATAACACTAACAACAACAATAAAAATAAACATCAAAAAATAAACATAAAAAATCAAATTAAACATTCAACAATAACAAACATATAACATCCAAAAATAACAAACATATATTAAGAACTTCATCATCTTCATGCTTGAATTTCTTCATGTCATCCTAATTTATAAAATATGAAAAATAATTAATTATAAAATTAAGAACCAAATAAAATAAAATTTAAAATATACTTAAATTTAATTAACCATACTCACTCAGCCATACTCATTAATCCACAATTATACTTTCCAAATTTGATGATTTCCCTTGATTTACACTTGATGATGTCTCTTGACCGGCTTGAACTTCACTTTGATTAAATTTCTCTAACTCTACAAATTAAATAAACAGTTATAAAATAAAAAAAATACAGTAATATAAAATATTAAACAAAAAATATAAAATACATACCATCCTCAAGTTTTTCAATGACATCTAAATCTTCTTCAATCTTTATGTGTTTATTACATCCTCGAAGCCAATCCTGTGTGCATATCAAAGTTTCCACAATTTTAAGAGTCGGTGAACTCCTAAATGGATCAAGAACTCTTTCACTAGTGCTAAATATCGACTCTGAAGCTACCGTAGAAATTGGGACTGCCAAGATATCTTTAGCCATATAAGAAATGATAAGAAATTGCTTTGAATTCAACTTCCACCATTTGAGCAAGTCAAAATCCCCCTTATCATCTTCAAATACGACCTTATTTAAGTACAAATCCAATTTAGTTTTCTTATCCCTTGCAATCTACTCTTGCATGCTTAATTCTTTGCTTTAAAATTCCCCTTTCCCCAACATCGGATCTAGATGAAATCAAGCTTGGTCGACTTTTAACTCCAACAGTTGAATCAGGCTGAAGCTTTTTTTTTATATTTATCAAATAACTCATATATGTCCATTTTCACACCTTCAAATAAATGCTTTTCCTTTTTGTCACCATAAATGGCAACAAAAACATCCTCCATATATTCAAAATTTTCCCTAGGATCGAGGATAGAAGCAATGTAAATAGGTTTATTCATCTTGTCATAATCTCCCCAATATTTGTCAAATTTAGATTGCATTCTCAATCCCATTACTTTCAACTCATTATCAATGCTTGATTTTCAATCACACAACTTAAAATACAAGTCACTAATTTCAGTCCAGTATGTGTTAGATGTGACATAAAGAGAACTAGAAACACTTATGGTAGTTACATAAATTTGTTTGAGCATGCTTGTAATTCTTTCTATGGACCGCCAATCAACCTAATTTGGTGCACCAAGTAAATCAGTGTTTTCAGGCATT
The DNA here is from genome assembly GCA_037975025.1 of Excoecaria agallocha. Classification (NCBI taxonomy): domain Eukaryota; kingdom Viridiplantae; phylum Streptophyta; class Magnoliopsida; order Malpighiales; family Euphorbiaceae; genus Excoecaria; species Excoecaria agallocha. Next base: position 17,320,599 of record CM075806.1, on the reverse strand, counting down.
AAAACATCCAATTCAATTTTGAAAGATGGATCAATACTTTCAAAAACATCAAACACCTTTTCATATTTTAGTGTTGTGCTTAACATAAAAAATGTAGAATTCTATCTCGTTATCACATCTAAACATAATTACGTTGACCACTCAACTCCCTCAGCAATGCTACATTCTTTAAATTTCTTTAATATAGCAGGGGATGATCTAACAAATTTACAAGCATTCCGAACCCTTTTAACAGACAAATAAACATCTTTTAAACCTTCTTTCACAATAAGATTAAATATGTGAGCGATACATCTGACATGCATGTATTTTTCTTCTGAAATAGCTATCCTTTTTTATAAACTTATTTTTTACAGTTGCAATCATCTTGTCATTTGATTTTGCATTATCAGCTGTAATGCAAAATATTTTGTCATAAATTCCCCACTTCTTGAAATATTTTTCTAAATCCAGAGCAAGCATCTCCCCCCTATGACTATCAACAGGATAAAAGTTTATAATTTTTTTTTGTAACTTCCAATCATTATCGATAAAATGGACAATCAAAGCCATGTAATTGATATTTTGTATGGAGGTCCATGTATCGGTAGTTACACAAATAGTTTTAACATGCTCTTTAATAAATGCTCTCAAATTTTTTTTCTCATCATTAAACAGCTGGTTAACATCACGTGTCACAATCCATCTAAAAGGGACTTTAAACCAAGGACATAAACTAGCAACAAACTTCTTAAATCCTTCTCCTTCAACAAAACTAAATGGAAGTTCATCAAGTATAATCATTAAGGCAATATACTTTGTACTATACTCTTGATCAAATTTCCAATTACTCAGTGTTCCAGTGGAGCTAGATGTACCATCAACATTAGATGCTGGTTGCAAAGGCAGTTGTGTTTGTCCTATTTCTACACTATGTGGATGTTTTTTACAATTATTCATGTGATTCTTAAGTGTAGTGGTACCATGCTTTTTTGGATCACAATAAAACTCTTTAGCACAATGAATATGATGGAATATGACATGGTATGAATGTGATGATAACGTAGCGAAAAAACAAAAATTTTTCATCATACATACAATACAAATCCAATGCAAGAATCGAAACATGCAATTTTAGGGTTTAAAACTTACAACTTTGGATGCCTTTTAAAACTTAAGTTTGGTGATGACCAGCAACCAAGATGACTTTATCCACCTTAGATCCTGATCACCAATGCCAAGGAACAGCCTTTTACGCCACTCCCTCTATTCTCACACACACAATTGCATCGTCGGCTTAAAATCGAGATTGCTAGCTCTCTTTTAAGGTATTGTGTAATGGCTATAGTTTGAAGCTACAAAACCTGATTTTGTACTTCTTTAGGTTGCTATTACTACCAAATAACACAAGAGAATGAGGAACAATCCTTTCTCCTTGTGAAAATTGGACCAAAAGAATTAAGAGAGAGAGAGATGAAGTTCACGCCAAGACCTAGAAAAAAAGGGTTTCACATTTTTTCTCTTAGGTCTTCTTAGGGTTTTATTTATTTTATATATATCCTTATCTTTTGGCAAGTGTTTGATTTGAACTTTACTATCTCAAGATAATTAATTCAATCTCAATCACTTCCTAAAATAAGTAATATATATTGATTTAAACTCCTTAAAATAATACATTTAATCCAAGATAATCCTTTTGATTTAATCTAAGATAAATGTAAGACATAATAATTAACTAAATCACTTAATAAAAGAATTAATCATGTGTCGAAATTCCATTGATATTATCTTGGAATTTCGGCCACACCATCCAATTATCAAGTGAATTAATTTAATTAAAATCCTTTAGGCTTTAATACTCAATTAATTAAATTAACACAAGACATTTAATTAATTGAAATTAAACCGTGTGGGCTGAATTTTTCTCTCTCGTGGGCCAAAGTCCAATAGCAATCTAATAACCCATTACACACATTAATTTGACTTTAATTAAAAGCCCAAATTAATGCCCAATACTTAATTTAAATATTTTAAGCCCAATGCTTTGTGTGCGATCCTATAGGTCCATTTAATGTTGGCAATGAATTAATAAATTAATTCAAAGGCTATATATATTCTCTAACAAGATATTATAGCATTCCAAATTAAATGAAAATGCATATGGCATTTAGTGACCTAATGCAATTTTGCATAGTCCCTTACCCATAAATATCAGAATTAATATAAGGCATGGAACTAGTCATCCTTATATATATTAATTCCTTTCTTGATATTCCAATGACACTGAACTCTCAGATAAATAATGATTGCTCATTATTTCATCTCGGTATGGTCATACACTTCTCAGTTCACTGATCAAATGGCCAATGATATTTTTTGTCATAATGAGAGGGGTAATCCCTTCACTTCTCTCATGCTCTCTAACATGAATCAATGCATACCCAATCATACCCGCACTTGTCACTCTGTTACGAGCACGTTAGGTGTATGTCAAAGTACACAGTAATTCAGAAAGAGTTTCATAGAGATTTCAGGTCTAAGAACTCCGATACAAAACTTGCATATGAGAAACACTTATGACTTGTACCATGTAGTGTTCTCATGAGCGGATTGTATCCAGATACCATGTTCTTTAACATGTATCTATGATCTCTGATTGACACTCTTGTACTAATGATCCGTAAGACAGAACTCATAATATCAGAGAGAGCATACTAGTCTTAATTCATTGTTATTCCCATAACAATGACTGACTAGGGATGTTTAGAATGAAGTCTCATTTGTTTCAAGGTTTTACAACCATGTGCCTCACACATGATAACTTAAACCGAAATGACATTCTTGGATAGTTTTATCAATTGATATGCACAGGTATACAATGGATAAAACAAATGCCTCATTTTATTAATTGAAGTGTTTTATTACAATGCATTGGGGCTAGGGCTTACACTAACAATCTCCCACTAGCACTAGTCCCAATTGGGCATAGCCCTAAGACTGAACGCTCTCAAATGAGCTTCGTGCAGATTTGGATGCAACTGTTTCGTCAAATGATTTGCTACATTGTTTTTCACTTGCTATCTTGCTAATATTGACGTCCCCACGATCAATGGTCTCTTTGATCAGGTGGTGCCTCCGAGTATGTGTTTGGATTTCTGGTGTGACCAGGGCTCCTTTGCCTGTGCGATGGCCCCGTTGTTGTCACAAAAAATTTCTAATGGATCTAGGATGTTTAGGATCACTCCTAATCCAGAAATGAAATTTCTAATCCAAACAGCTTCTTTTACAGCCTCACTCGTTGTAATATACTCAAATTATGTAGTTGAGTCAGCAACGATCTCTTGCTGTGAGCTTCTCCAGCTGACAGCACCACCATTTTAATCAAAAACAAAACCAGATTGCGATCTTGAATCCTGAGTGCTGGTTTGAAAAGCAGCATCGGCATAACCTTGTATGACGAGCTCTTCTTGACCACCATACACCAAGAAGTGATTCTTCGTCCTTCGTAGGTACTTCAGAATCCCCTTTACAGCAGACCAGTGCTTTTCACTAGGGTCTTGCTGAAACCTACTAGTTATACTCAGTGCATGAGCAACATCCAACCTAGTACATAACATAGCGTACATGATAGATCCAATAGCAGATGCATATGGGATTCTACTCATGTTATCCCTTTCCTCTTTGGTTTTAGGGCATTGTTCTTTAGTCAAAGGAACTCCCAAAGCCAAAGGTATGTACCCTTTCTTTGAGTCTCCCATACTAAAATGCTTTAGTACTTTGTCTATGTACTTTTCTTGACTTAGTCCCAAGAGCCGATTCGATCTATCTCTATAGATTCGAATACCAAGTATTGTCTCGGCTTCACCTAAGTCTTTCATTGAGAAACATGTTCCCAACCATTGCTTAACCTTTTGCAATGTTGGAATGTCATTCCCAATGAGAAGGATGTCTTCCACATATAGGACCAGAAATACTACTATGCTCCCATTAACCTTCTTGTACACACAAGATTTATCTTTTTGTGCAATGGGTTCTTGTTCCACAACTGGTTGTGAACTTGATCCCATTACCAACTCATCCTCTATAGGAGTTTGTGATGCTTGAATTTCTCCATGTTCTACTTTACTCCCACTGTCTTTCTTGAGAAGGAACTCCTTTTCCAAGAAAATAGCTTTGCGAGCAACAAATACTTTGTTCTCGGCTTGTGAGTAAAAGTAGTATCCCGTTGTTTCTTTAGGATAACCCACAAACAAGCAGACACTGGATTTGGACTCTAGTTTGTCAGCTGTTAATTTCTTAACATGTGCTTCACAGCTCCAAATCCTGAGAAAAGACATATTGGGTTCTTTTCCAGTCCATACCTCGTATTGTGTCTTCTCAACTGCTTTAGTTGGAGTATGGTTCAAAAGAAACGCGGCAGTTTCTAATGCATAACCCCAAAAAGAGATAGAAAGATTAGCTTGACTCATCATAGATCGAACCATGTCCAACGGAGTTCGATTTCTCCTTTCGGACACACCATTCCATTGAGGTGTTCCGGGAGGAGTGAGCTGTGAAATAATACCACACTCCTTTATATGACTGTCAAACTCTTGGCTTAAGTATTCGCCACCTCGATCTGATCGAATGGCTTTTATACTTTTACCAAGTTGGTTTTCTACTTCGTTCTTAAACTCTTTGAATTTCTCAAAAGTTTCAGACTTGTACTTCATTAGATAGATATAGCCATATCTACTGAAGTCATCTGTGAATGTCACGAAGTAGCTAAAACCACCTCTAGCATGTGTACTTAAAGGTCCACATACATCGGTATGTATTAGTTCTAATAAGCCATTAGTCCTCTCACCTTTTTTATTAAAAGGACTCTTTGTCATTTTTCCATGCAAACATGGCTCGCATGTGTCATAAGACTCTAAGTCGAATGACCCAAGCACTCCAGTTTTGTGGAGTCTTGAAATGCGTTTTTCGTTTGCATGTCCTAAACGACAATGCCAAAAGTAAGTAGGGTTCAATTCGTTTGATTTAACCTTCTTTGTATTAATGTTGTATATGGACTCTCTGTTTTGTAAATCAAGGATATAAAGGCCATTTTGCAACATGGCATTTCCATAAGAAATGCCTTGGCGACGAATATAAGCATTGCCATTTTTAATAACAAAATCAAATTCATCATTATCCAAACATGAAACTGAAATAATGTTTCTGCTCATAGCAGGCACATAATAACAATTATTCAAAACAATACAAAGTCCGAAAGGTAAAGTGAGGTGATAGTCGCCTATCTCCATGGCAGCAACTCGTGCTCCATTCCCCATACGGAGGTCCACTTAATTCTTCCCAAGCAACCATCTATTTTTTAGCCCCTGCACATTTGAACAAATGTGAGAACCACAACCGGTATCCAATACCCAAGTGGTAGAAATAGAAAGGTTAATTTCAATAACAAAAATACTAGAACTGGACGCCTTGGCTCCATTCTTCTTTTGTTCTTCCTTGAAGAGAGCGCAATTCTTCCTCCAATGCCCTATCTTGTTGCAATGGAAGCAAGTGCTCTCACTCTCTTTGAGTTTTGGCACCTTGGGCTTGGATTGGGCCTGAGGTGCACTCCCAACTAACTTGGGTTTTCCCTTTCCCTTTCCCTTAGCGGGTCCTTTCTTAATTCCCTTTTGAACCATTAGTACGGGATTGGTCTTTCGAATGTTCTCTTCAGCATTCTTAAGCATCCCATGAAGCTAGTGACTGACTTGTTCATTGCATGCATGTTATAATTCATCACAAATGGATCATAAGCAGCAGGCAATAATCCTAAGATCAAGTCAGTGGTTAATTCCTTTAGCACTAGTACCTCAAACTTCTCAAGAGTATCAAGATACCCTTTCATCTTGAGTACATGGGTACTAACAGGAGTACCCTCAGCCATCTTGCAAGAAATTAAGGTCTTTGTTGTCACGAACCTCTCGTGACGAGCTTGCTCTTGGACCATCTCCTTGAGGTGCACCATGATCGGATAGGCCTCTTGGTCCATAAATTGCTTTTGCAATTCAGGCACCATAGTGGCTAGCATCAAACAGGTCAAATCATTAGAGTCACTTTTCTTGGTCTCAAAAGTTTCCTTTTGAACCACAGAAGCATTCCTAGTAGGTTCCTCAGGTAAGGGTGCATCCAAAACATATGACTTCTTCTCTTGCTTAAGAACTATTCTTAAGTTTCAAGACCAGTCTATGAAATTGGTGCCATTCAATTTGTCCTTTTCAATGACCAATCGCAATGAGAAATTGTTGTTTGAAGATGCCATTTTCAATCTAATAAAATTTAGTAATATTAAATGAGGTCTTATTATAATCCTACAAACCGAATTAATATCCCTTTAAATAATTCGCGTTAGTGATTTGATGTGGGCCAAGATCCACTTTTCACAACAACTTATTAGTCAAGCTGAGCTTGTACACCTAACAAGTTAAGTTACTTAGGTAGGAAAACTCCAATCATGTCTCGTACATAACTCTTGGATCAAATGGGCTACTTAGGTAGGAAAACTCCAATCATGTCTCGTACATAACTCTTGGATCAAATGGGCTAACATCTTAAGATGTTATAGCACAAATCCATTTATTAGTTGCCTAGGTCCGGGCATCCCTTTCCATGTTAAGTCCAACCTACATTCACAACCCATGCCTCACAAAGATAATCGGGCGCATCTAGGACTCCTAGTCTACGTGACCGATGATCGATGCCTTAACATGTTTCGAATTAGGAAGGCAACTTTGTGACTTACTATTTTAGGGATTCATTTTATTACGACTTACATGGCATACGCTTTGTCATCCATACATAGCATGCATATAAAAATAATTGCATAAAGTAAAGCATGACAAACATGGGCCCAAAAACCTACAACTAAGATTCTATACTATTACATAAGAATCTTCGAGTTGGGCTTCTCCACTCCGGTGGGCTTTGTCTTGATTTACAAAGTCTTCAAGTATATTCTATTCTAAGAAATAAATGAAACTTTTACAATAAAATATAATGGCTCGCAGGCCATATTTAATTACAAAAACCCAAGGCCCATGAATGCACCATGCATATCCATTCATCACACCAAACTAGCAGATAAATATACATAACATTCATGGATAAAACAAAGTCCAATTTTATTTAATTTAGCCAAGTCCATTAATGGAAATTGTGTACTTGAACCTTTAAGAGATGACCCAGTGATGGGCCTGGACCGAAGCCCAATGGACTAAATCCTCTTATTGAATAAGTTCTCTTAAAAGCCCAAAACACAAACTAGTTAGATTTGTGCCATAAATCAACTCTAGTATAATTTCCAATTTTGCCATTTTTAATTTTATGTCATCAAGCCCATAAACATTAAAAATACATATAATATATACCAACATGAATTAAAACACAAAATCATGAAGAACATATATATATGGTACACGGCATGCATATAAAACAAACAAACAACAATACTAGTTGTTTAATGCTTATGTGATGCCACAAAAATGCACAACTACTTAAAACAATTTTATGAATCATTTAATAAATTAAATAAGGTCATAAATATTGATTTAATATTCTGTACCATTTTAATCTAAATGTGTTTTTACCTTTTTAATCAAAACAAAACAAACAATGTTGATTAAACAAGTAACAAACACAAACTAGACATAGTTTTAAGTGATTTTAAAATTAATCAATTAAATTGTCATGGACCAGAATTAAAACCAAATTTAAAACATGTCCAGACCTGATATTTAATCTTTAAAAATCACTTACAAACATTCCAAAAACGTTTTTACATTTAATATTTAAAAACTAGTTGTTAAACTTACAATTAACATGCCAAATGCACCTAGTTTTAATATTAACATGTACCATCAGGTATAAATAATTAAATCCGACCATTACCAGCCCTAATAACATCTTAGGATAGTATATTAACATGTCATATTAATTATAATGCCTATCTAATCAATTAAAATTGTTTTTACACCAAAACAATGCAAAAAACTCAAAACAGAAAATTTCAGATTTGCATGTTTTCATAATGACGATTTTAACTAATTTATTCATGCATCTAAAGCACTAAAATAAGCATGTTTAGGCTCTGATACCACTGATGGAATATGACATGGTATGAATGTGATGATAACGCAGCGGAAAAACACAAATTTTTCATCATACATACCATATAAATCCAACGCAAGAATCGAAACATGCAATTTTAGGGTTTAAAACTTACAACTTTGGATGCCTTTTAAAACTTGAGTTTGGTGATGACCAGCAACCGAGATGACTTTATCCACCTTAGATCTTGATCACCAATGCTAAGGAACAGCCTTTTACGCCACTCCCTCTATTCTCACACACACAATTGCACCGTCGGCTTAAAATCGAGATTGCTAGCTCTCTTTTAAGGTATTGTGTAATGGCTATAGTTTGAAGCTACAAAACTTGATTTTGTACTTCTTTAGGTTTCTATTACTACCCAATAACACAAAAGAATGAGGAACAATCCTTTCTCCTTGTGAAAATTTGACCAAAAGAATTAAGAGAGAGAGAGATGAAGTTCACGCCAAGACCTAGAAAAAAAGGGTTTCACGTTTTTTCTCTTAGGTCTTCTTAGGGTTTTATTTCTTTTATATATATCCTTATCTTTTGGCAAGTGTTTGATTTGAACTTTACTATCTCAAGATAATTAATTCAATCTCAATTACTTCCTAAAATAAGTAATATATATTGATTTAAACTCCTTAAAATAATACATTTAATCCAAGATAATCCTTTTGATTTAATCTAAGATAAATGTAAGACATAATAATTAACTAAATCACTTAATAAAAGAATTAATCATGTGCCGAAATTCCATTGATATTATCTTGGAATTTCGGCCACACCATCCAATTATCAAGTGAATTAATTTAATTAAAATCCTTTAGGCTTTAATACTCAATTAATTAAATTAACACAAGACATTTAATTAATTGAAATTAAACCTTATGGGCTGAATTTTTCTCTCTCATGGGCCAAGGTCTAATAGCAATCTAATAACCCATTACACATATTAATTTGACTTTAATTAAAAGCCCAAATTAATGCCCAATACTTAATTTAAATATTTTAAGCCCAATGCTTTGTGTACGATCCTATAGGTCCATTTAATATTGGCAATGAATTAATAAATTAATTCAAAGGCTATATATATTCTCTAGCAAGATATTATAGCATTCCAAATTAAGTGAAAATGCATATGGCATTTAGTGACCTAATACAATTTTGCATAGTCCCTTACCCATAAATATCAGAATTAATATAAGGCATAGAACTAGTCATCCTTATGTATATTAATTCCTTTCTTGATATTCCAGTGACACTGAACTCTCAGATAAATAATGATTACTCATTATTTCATCTCGGTATGGCCATACACTTCTCAGTTCACTGATCAAGTGGCCGATGATATTTTCTCTCTTAATGAGAAAGGTAATCCCTTCACTTCTCTCATGCTCTCTAACATGAATCAATGCATACCCAATCATACCCGCACTTGTCACTCTGTTACGAGCACGTTAGGTGTATGTCAAAGTACACAGTAATTCAGAAAGAGTTTCATAGAGATTCCAGGTCTAATAACTCTGATACAAAACTTGCATATGAGAAACACTTATGACTTGTACCATGTAGTGTTCTCATGAGCGGATCGTATCCAGATACCATGTTCTTTAACATGTATCTATGATCTCTGATTGACACTATTGTCCTAATGATCCGTAAGACAGAACTCATAATATCAGAGAGAGCATACTAGTCTTAATTCATTGTTATTCCCATAACAATGACTGACTAGGGATGTTTAGAATGAAGTCTCATTTGTTTCAAGGTATTACAACCATATGCCTCACACATGATAACTTAAATCGAAACGACATTCTTGGATAGTTTTATCAATTGATATGCACAGGTATACAATGGATAAAATAAATGCCTCATTTTATTAATTGAAGTGTTTTATTACAATGCATTGGGGCTAGGGCTTACACTAACAGAATACACTTACCTTTTTTGATGCCTTGTACATTATAAATTTGCATGGAATGCTCCCAAACAATAGATCTTTTTGCAGGTGCCTTTCTTTTCTTGGAGGCCATTGCAGGAGTCCTTGACTCCTCACGTGTATGGGTGGCATCTTTGGGTGTATTGGCCGTCTGCTCATGCATAGCAAGCAACTTAAATGGGTTTGCTAAGGCAATATCTTTGTCCAATTCAATTTCATTCGATTGAGACATCTACAAATTTAGTCAAATAAAAACTTAAATCAAAATTATGAATATAGACATCTACAAATTTAGTCAAACGTGTATGCTTATAGACTGCTGAGTATAGCATAAAAATAAATTTCCTAGCACCAGTTGATTTTTAACAGAATATGAAGTCCATTAAATCCACAACATAGATTGTCATCTTTAATCTATGTTCCATGTGGCTACCTTAATTATCATCACAAGAGACATTAGAAATTTTGCAATCCATAGAACACTTATTCAATTTATCAATAGAAACTTAAAAGAAGCCATCAAATCTAATATAGTGTAATGCTTGGGCTTATTTATTGAATTAAAAAGGCATAATTAGTCGATAGAAAAGGCAAGCGATAAGTTTCTATTAATATTTTTGTGCATTTCATTCTTTATAAAATCACTTTGATTTTTATCTTTTTGAATCATCATAGCTTGCATCATGGCCATAGACAAAATCGTCTTTGAGCAATCTAACCCAGGCACCTACCTACACTCAAAATTTTTTTGATAAGCTGAAGATAAGATTACAAAGTAGAATAAAAAGTCTCAAGGCCAGAGCAAGACTGTCAAACCAAAAACAGAGGGGAAGACAATCCAAAGACAAGTGAAAAAACAACAAACAAACAGCTAACAACATCAAACAGACCAGTAACAAAAGTAACCACATCTAGCTAATTAAAACAACCAATAGTACCAAGAAGCTAACAGAAATGCTTACAGTTCTATATGAAAACTACAACGCTTTGCAAAACTAGTTCGCTAATTTGATGAACAAGAAGAATTCTGCAGAGAAAGAATTGAATATTTCTGCATCAAAGAAGAGAAAATCTGATAGTGAAGATTAAAATAACAATAGTTCAACAGTAATAGAGTTACCGAGAACAGCTCTAGCGATGAGCTTTAGTCGAGTACTAAAAAGCCAAAAAAAACTTTCAAAACTAAGATTTCAAGAGTTTTTCATAGATAGATAACTGGATGAAGGAGGTGACAAGGCAGCGATGATCATCGATCGGCAACGAGATGATGGAGGCGGCCAAAAAATCTTAGGGCTACCGAGACGATCGTAAATCAGTGAATCACAAATTTTAGAAGAGGAAATGAAGAAGAAAAAATAGGTTTTTTCATTTATATACTTAGTAAATTGGTTTGATCGGTTAGGTCAGTTTTAGAGGGTTTTCATCCAACCTAACCCCAAAAATTTTACAAACCTCCTACCCGAACTGACCCTACCAACCTGATTAACCCCACCCGAATTTGTCGATTTGGGTTTGTCGGGTTGATCGGGCTGGGTCAATTTTTGCACACCCCTACTTGCACCGCCACCCATCGGTGCTCCACTGATCCCTTCCACCATAAATGACGACTAGTAGGTAAAGCAATAATTACTAAAAAAATCTTGATAAAAAAGAGAGAAGAAAATAAGAAAAAAATAGATTGAGGGTTAGGGATTTGAAGTTAAAGAATTAATTTTTGTAGGCTAAGGTTTGTGTAAGTTAAATTACTTGCTTAATGCCATTAATTGTCTATGTAAATTACATTATTTATGTGTTTTATGAGATTAATAGTTCAAATGGCTTTTGAAAATGTAAAAGAAGAAGAAAATTTGAAGAAGAATGAGAGGAGAAAAAAAGTGGTAGATTAAATTTGATTTTCGGAAAAGTATTTTGATGGATTTGAAGTTATTTTGCTACACATCGAGGTTTGCAACCACTAAATTTACCTTTTCTTAAATTTTTATCATTTATGCTTAGCATAAAAATTATAGTATGATAAAGTTTTGATAGAATCAATTTAAGACTTATAAAATTAGGGTATAATTGAAATTATTGAAGTGATTCAATGATGAAAAATTTAATGGTTGTGTGATTTCTTTTCTTTATGTGATTATAATTGAAGACATATGTTATTGAAATGGAAATAAACATGAGTTGCAAAAATATATGCACATATGGACCTTATTTGAAATGTAAATGTAATTAGTTGATAATTTTAAATTGCCTATCCTAGGTTAATTAGATATATAAGTATTAAAACTAATGGTTAAATGTACACAATTGTGAGGCCGTAGAAAAAAGAAAATTTTGAAGTGAGCCGAACTCCTTGTTATAGGGAGTTTTGATAATCAAACTTGATATGTGTGTGTGTGTGTGTGTGTGTGTGTGTGAAGTGGAAACATTAAATGCCATCATATGTGAATAAATAGAGATAGGCGACAAACAAAAAGAGTACCTAGTTATAAGTTTTATGCCTTATTGTATCAAAATGAAATTATAAATATGGCCTTATAAGTAATGGTTTTGATTTTAAACATGTTGATTATTATATATATTATGAGATGTCAATTAAAACTTGATAAAGAGGAATATCTTATGCCCTTGGTATACGGTATGATTCATTGATAGGATACAATTGGTCGGCCATAGAGATGAAAATTCAATTGAGAATCTAGTCAATGGAATTTTGTATTTTTGATTTAATAAGAACTTGTATAAAAAAGTGGTGAGTGTAGAGCTCGGTGTTGGCCACTTACTATCAGGTGTAAAAAAGAGTAGTGTCAGGTTTCGACCTCTTTTTACATCGAAAGTTGGAGTGTAGTGTCATGTTTCAACCACTTCAATCCTATTATGCCTATAAAGCCATAGTCTTATGTATCCTTTTGGTAAATTCCTTCAAGTTACTATAAGCAAAGGAATACTTGTATTCATTTAAAATGAATTTAATGTTAAATGATAATATATGTTGAATATATTCTATGGGAATAATAAGGATACATATATGTTTTTGATTGTATAATTAGTAAATTAGTATTATGTTAGGTGATAAGGGTAATTAATTTAGGATTTTGTATATTTTGTTTGTTTTAAAAATTTGGTTATTTTTGTGCTGAAGATTATTTTTATAAAAGTAAAATTAGTGGTTGCCACTAAGCGATACGCTTAGCGCATAAATTTTTTTTCTATGAATAGGTATACAAAAATTTTTAGATAGATAACAAACTGGGAATCTACTAAGAAGTGAGGAGAAATTCTTCTACTTTAAGATGGATACTTGGGCTCGAGAATTTTTATTTTTCTGTTTGGGAATTTAATTGCATGTAAAAATCATAGATGACCCTCTAATTGTCAACATTTGTATTGAAAAATTTTTGGATTCTCTTGTTGATATCCAATTATGAATATTAAATAATTTGTACGATTACATTTATGTAATGGCGGATAATGGTAACTCTTATTGAAGTAAAGTTTATATTATAAGGTGGTTAAATTTTATTATTATGGATGGAAATATTTCTATATGTTGATGTTATTAATGAAACACCCTATATTTAATTCTTTTATCATATACCATACCATACGTATCAATCATATACATTAAGATGTTAACCCAATAACCAACATTAGTCATTAAAATGATTCATTAATTTAGTCATCATGCATATCAATTAGATGCAACTCTATTTGTTTGTATTCTTATGAGCAATATAAGTGTCTCTTACACCTTCAATTACTTTACTTCATATATTCAATAGCCCATCGCATGCTATATATCATAATCATGCTAGGTACTAGTTTTCATATTTATACTTATACATAGCATCATGCATTTCAATTGACATATGATCAATCTACCTCCTAAGTGCATGCACATACAACTCATTTTCATAGTTAGTTTAGTATAACATTATCCTCGCATATGTAATATAGCTTACACACACACACACACACACATATATATACATTAAGCATATTAATAAACTTATACAAAATTAACCAAAAGTCCCTACATCAATTTCTATGAGATGTTGTTGGCCTATCCTGATGCAGAGAATGTTCATGTGCGAAAGCTTTGTCTGCAAAACCTACATGGATAAAATAACCTATTCTAAGCTATAAAGCTTAGTGGGGGTACTAAACAAACATGAAAAGTACTAATTACAGCGATCATCACAATTACTTAACATAAATTAATTGCAACATTAAAATTTAAACACTTAACAAAAAATGTATAATAAGATTTATAATTTCAAAACATACAATAAACCCTAACTTTTAATTTAGCATTCTTGTAAATCAAATAACTTAAAGTGCTCTTAGCATTTATACATGAAATCACTCAATACGACCATTGTTCACTATACTATTCCATACAGTACAATTAAACATTATATTGAAATTTTACTGCAACGCATTTAGACTTTAATTTAGCCTGCTTAAGTTCTAAAGGTAGATAACGGGAACAGTGGATACCTGAAGGTATCAAAATAATAGATATCCGAAGATATCACAATAGAGGACCTAAAACGGTCAATACAATGGTCCCTGAGGAAAAATAATGGAGCCAAACAGGTCAATACAATGGTCCTGAAGGACAAACAGTGGACCCAAACAGGGTCAATACAATGGTAGCTGCAATATCCCTATAGACGCCTATCTATCCACAGATGAACTCTAACAGCAAGCAAAACTTTGTTTATATAAATTCCATTTATCATGTTTTAACATTTCTTAATCAATTTCATAGTGAACGTTTGTATACAAATATACACTATCATTTGATTATATATTTTTATTTTCATAATCGTAATTTAATACAACATGTCATGTACATATGTTTGAACATATATATATATATAAATGACCTCTCAATCAATCACTATACATATTACTTGCAAATCAATATATTTCCATGTAATCGTATATTTAAACATAACAACCTTTAAACAATAAAAAAATAATAATTCATAATCATAATCTCAATGTAACTTCCTTGTAAACATATTATCATTTAAGCCTTAAATGTTCATATTAATAGGCCCAATATATATATATATATATATATATATATATATATATATATATATATATATATATATATATATATATATATATATATATATATGTTCCTTGTATTGCTAGTAAACATAACAACATTAAATTTCTGTCTTTGGAATTCTACACAGAGGCAAAATTCTAGATCAAACTCATATACCATTTTAAACCTAGAAAACGTCATTTTTAGCAAATTTATCCTTATAAAAACATATTCCCCTATGTTTCTAGTTTCTGAAAAATCAAAAATAATTTCAATATCATATCCAGAACTCAAGATATTTACATTTTACTAAGTACTGTTCCTAGTGACAGTGTTGTGTACA
This sequence comes from Excoecaria agallocha, assembly GCA_037975025.1. NCBI lineage: Eukaryota > Viridiplantae > Streptophyta > Magnoliopsida > Malpighiales > Euphorbiaceae > Excoecaria > Excoecaria agallocha. The sequence continues at coordinate 17,305,155 of CM075806.1, read as the reverse complement.
GGTCTGGATTCAAGCAAAAATTAGACAAATATAAGTACGGATTTAGGCTTTACATTCTTCATGAAAATCATAGGTTAAGAAGTATAATTTTCATAGAAGTTAACCTCATAGCATTTTGTTCACAGTAAAAGGAGATATGTCATATTTTCTATGAACTGTTCTAGAACCGAATTCAATAGCATAATTAAATTCCCAAGAATTATTAGGATGACTTAAAGGCATATTTAGCTCCATGTTCCTTCTAAACTTTTGTAGACAAATATCTTATGTAATTACAGAAATTAAAATGGTCTTAAAAAGAGTTATCTAACTCAATTTATGCTGAAATTACAGCCACTAGTTCATAAGACTTTCCTCACTTAACTATTTTGATTTTATTACCATTTATTATAGTTTATTTCTCCATTCATTTAATCAAACTAGTTTACAATTAAATCATGTCTCTACCAATAACCATCTCATGCATGCATGATAACCTAATCCCATACCTTGGCCAAATTCCTTTAGTCTTCAATTTATAGCAAGGCTTTTTCCCTTATTCTTCCTTTCTTCTCCTTCTCCTTCTACACATAATCTAATTTATTTAATTCTCCATTTCTAGTATTTTATCCAATCAATCTAAAAAAAATAAGAAGGAGAAGAAGATGATGATGATGATGTGAATTGAGTTTTTGAACCATTACCTTAATGATCAAGACCACCTAGTCCTTGATTAGTCAACATGCAAGAGATTTCTTCAAGATTTCTTAGTGAGTTTGAAGAATTAAATTAAGAATGAAGGAAAGCTAATCCACTCACTCACATTTCTATCCCCCCTCTCTCTCTCTTTCCATTCTTAATTCTTTCTCTTACTTTCAACTAAAATCAACTATATATATTAGTAGGAAAAATTCTCTACATAGTCCTTTAAGAAATTGCATGTCTCACAATTCCCTCTCTTACTTTTGCATGTGACTAATTGAACTCTCTACTTTTTATTTTTCTTAAAGCAACCCCTCCTTCCTTTAATCTATTTCATAGTTGACCCATTAATTAACATATTAACCAATTAACCCCTCAATTAATCTTTCATGCTACAATTACACCCTTGATTAATTTTATACCAAAATAATTTCATGTAATTAATATAATAAAATAAAATTATCACTAGTCCCATGCCTCTAATACAAAATTCACATATTTAATTAATTATTAATCACATACCATCATATAAAATCATGCATTAATGACTAGGGTCATGTTAGGGGCCTTACAATTCTCTCCCCCTTAAGGAATTTTGTCCTCGAAATTCTTACTTGATTTAAATAATTGAGGATATTGCTCTCTCATAGCTGCCTCCGATTTCCAAGTTACTTCTTGCATACCATGATGCTGCCAAAGTACTTTGACCAAAGGGATTTATTTGTTCCTTAGCTATCTGATTTCCCTAGCCAGAATTTCCTTCGGTTCCTCATTATACGTGAAATCCGATTGTACTTGAATATTTGGTACTTGTAACACATGTGATACATTCGAGCGATATCTTTTGAGCATGGTGTTAGTGTAAGCCCTAGCCCTAATGCATTGTTATAAAACACTTTAGTTAATAAATGAGGCATTTGTTTTATCTATTGTATTCTTGTGCATATCAATTGATAAAACTATCCAAGAATGTTATTTCAGTTTAAGTTATCATGTGTGAGGCACATGGTTGTAAGACCTTGAAACAAATGAGACTTCATTCTAAATATCCCTAGTCAGTCATTGTTATGGGAATAACAAATGAATTAAGACTAGTATGCTCTCTCTGATAAGATGAGTTCTGTCTTACGGATTATAAGGACAAGAGTGTTAATTAGAGATCATAGATACATGTTTAGAACATGGTATCTGGATTCGATCCATTCATGAGAATACTACATGGTATAAGTCATAAGTATTTCTTATGTGCAAGTTTTGTATCAGAGTTCTTAGACCTAAAATCTCTATGAAACTCTTTATAAATTACTGTGTACTTTGACATACACCTAACATGCTCGTAACAGGGTGACAAGTATGGGTATGCACTAATCCATGTTAGAGAGTATGAGAGAAGTGAAGGGATTACCCCTCTCGATAAAAGAGAAAATATCATCGACCATTTGATCAGTGAACTAAGAAGTGTATGGCCATACTGAGATGAAATAATGAGTAATCATTATTTATCTGAGAGTTTAATGGCACTGGAATATCAAGAAAGGAATTAGTTTATATAAGGATGACTAGTTACATGCCTTATATTAATTCTGATATTTAAGGATAAGGGACTGTGCAAAATTGCATTAGGTCACTAAATGCCATTTGTATTTTCATTTCATTTGGAATGCTATAATATCTTGCTAGAGAATATATATAGCCTTTGAATTAATTCATTAATTCATTGTCAATATTAAATTGACCTATAGGATTGCACACAAAGCATTTGGCTTAAAATATTTAGATTAAATATTGGGCATTAATTTGGGCTTTTAATTAAAGTCAAATTAATATATGTAATGGGTATTAAAATTACTAAATGGACTTTGGTCCATTAGAGAGAGAGATTCGGCCCACAAGGTTTAATTTCAATTAATTAATTATCTTGTATTAATTAAGTTAATTGAGTATTAAAGCCTAAAAGAATTTGAATCAAAGTAAAACACTTAAATAGGAAATGGAGTGGCCGAAAATAAAAGACAAATTCGTTGTGAATTTCGGCACATGCAAATATCCTTATTAAGTGATATTATTTGATTAAATGTCTTATAATTATTTCAAATTAATTTGAATTTAAAATTTGAAAGAGTTTGATTTAATATTTGTCACTTGATTTTAGGAAGTGATGGAGGATGAATTAACTATCTTTTAGGTAGTTAATTTCGGATTTAACTCTTAAAAAATAAATGATATATATATTTTTTGGTGAAAAAATAAAACCCTAGGCGTGAAACTCTCTCTCTCACATTCTTGGTCGATTTTCATAAGGAGAAAGGATTCTTCCTTATTCTCTTGTGTTCTTGGGCAGCAATAACAATTAAAAGGAAGTACAAGATCAAATCTTGTAGCTTCAATCCATTACCATTACACAATATTTAAATATAGAGCTAGCAATCTTGATTTTAAGCCTTGCTTGCAATTGTGTGTGTGAACAAAGAGAGGAGTGGCATAAAGGCTGTTCTTTTGACATTGGTGGTGAAGATCTAAGGTGAATAAGTCCTTCTTAGTTATTGGTCATCATCAAAATCAAATCTTGAAGTGCATCTAAAGTTGTAAGTTTTAAAACCCTAAAATTGCATGTTTTCGATTCTTATTTATGGATTGTGTGGTATGTATGATCGATTTTATTATTTTTTGCTGCGTGATTATCATGTACATACCATGTTATATTCCATCACATAGACATATGAAACACATCATGAAGTTTGACTAATTCCATAGGAAGGGCTAATCTATAAGCCATTGGTCTGACTCTTTAAAGGATTTTACATGGACCAATAAACCTCAGACTGAGCTTTCCCTATTTCCAAAATCTAAGTACCTTTCTCCATGGAGATACCTTCAAAAACACCTTGTCACCCACTTGATACTCGATATCTTTTCTTTTCAAGTCAGCATATGATTTCTACTTGTCACTAGCTTTTTTCAGCCTCTGCTTGATAACTTAAACTTTTTGCCCTGTATCTCTAACAAGGTTAGGATCAATTATTTTACATTCAGTCAACTTAGTCCAACAGACTGGAGTTCTACATTTCCTTCCATACAAAGCCTCATATGGTGCCATTTAAATACTCTTCTGATAACTATTATTGTAGGCGAATTCCATTAAGGCCACATATTTATCCCAACTTCCAGAAAACTCCAAAGCACATCCTCTCATCATATCTTCTAGAACCTGAATAACCCTTTCAGATTGTCCATCCGTTTGAGGATGAAAAGTTATACTGTACTTGAGTTGTGTTCCCAAAGCTTGCTATAGACTCTGCCAAAATCTCGATGTAAACCTTGGATCTTGATCCGAAATTATCGATACAAGTATACCATGTAATCGTACAATCTCATTCACATATAATTTTTAAAGCTTATCCATAGAATAATCTGTTCGAACCGGTATAAAGTGAGCTACTTTTGTTAACTTATCCACTATTACCCAAATAACATCATATTTTCTTTGAGAAAGAGGCAAACCAATAACAAAATCTATGGTAATGTCTTCCCACTTCCACTATAGAATCGGAATGGGATTCAAGAGACCTAGAGGAAACTGATGTTCTACTTTCACTTGCTGACATGTTAGACATTTAGAAACATATTCAATGATATCCTTCTTCATGCCAGGCCACCAGTAAAACTGTTTCAACTCTTGATACATCTTGTTCCCACCTGGATGCATAGTAAATGCAGTATTTTGTGCTTCATGCAACAATATTCTTTTCACTTCTTTGTCATCGGGAATACACAACCTGTTATGGTAGTATACACCACCATCTTCTTTCACTGAAAAATTTGATTGATCTCCTTCACAAACTACTTTGATAATCTGTTGTAATTTTTAATCATCCTTCTGAGCATCTATCACTGTCTGCCTAACCATAGGCTTAGCTTTAAGCTATGCTAGTAATGCACCATCCGAAGCAAATTTCCATCTGCACTGTTTTAACATCAATACTGCCATTGTCTTACGACTCAAGGCATCAGCTACCACATTTGCTTTTCCTGGGTGGTAGTTAACTATACAATCATAATCTTTGAATAATTCCAACCATCTTCTCTACCTCAAATTAAGTTCTTTCTGAGTAAGCAAGTACTTGAGGCTTTTATGATCAGTATAAAACTTGTATTTTTCCCCATACAAGTAGTGTCGCCAAATCTTTAAAGCAAATACTATAGCTACCAGTTCTAGATCATGAGTCGAGTAGTTCTGTTCATGTAGTTTCAACTGTCTAGATGCATAAGCTACAACTTTACCATCTTGCATTAATACATAACCCAAACCAACCTTAGAAGCATCACTGTACATTACATACTCTTTCCTTGACATAGGTTGAGTTAACACTGGAGCTCCAGTCAACATCTTCTTTAACCTTTCAAAGCTTGCTTGACAACGATCAGACCATTCAAACTTAATATTCTTCCCTAACAACTTAGTGAGGGGTGAAATAATGACCGAAAAACCCTTCACAAAACAACGATAGTAACCTGCCAACCCAAGAAAACTTTTAATTTCATATACATTCCTCGGTGGTCTCCAATTAACAATAGCTTTAATTTTATTTGGATCAACCCTAACACCCTCAGCAGATACAACATATCCAAAGAAAGAAACTTCTTTAAGCCAAAAGTCAGATTTACTTAACTTGGCATACAACTGATTTTGTTTTAATGTTTGTAACATAAGTCTCAAATGTTCAGCATGTTTAGCTTCATTTTTGGAGTAAACTAGTGACCGGCGTTTAGCAAGTGTACTAGATCAGCTAGTAATATAGGAAAATATAGATTAAGACCCCAAAATATCGTACCCAAGGGAACATGGATTGCTAAGGATAATATCTATGTATGAATTAAATTAACCCGAGATTGTTTCCCAAATGTTTTTGATTTAAAGGTAAAAATTAAATAAAAGAAACAATTAAGCAAAACATAAATTAAAAACAAAACAATAACTGGAATTCTCTTGCTAAGGAAACTATCCGCCTTAACTTTCATTGTAATGACTTAAATTCAAAGAATAACACCAGTGATTATGAAGAATTTAGAAAAATAAGACCAGATAACTTTATTCAAGATTATCATTCTAAGCATTAAACTCCCTTATTCAGAACAATTCAACACTTAGCATAAAAGTCTAAATTAATCCTCCTATATATCTATTAAAGCCTTTCTCAAGAGATTTATCTTTCACCCATTCTTAGTTCTTCCTCTCTTAGTATTAACCAATAAAATTAACACATAATCATTTCATATTTCGGATAATAATCATGCATAAACATTAAAGAGTTAATCCAAGAACATGCAAATCATTAATTATGTCAAAACCAATCTTTAGTTATTTATTCAATAAACCAATAATCAATCTCAACACAATCAAATATAAGAATATGCTTAAAACCAAGAAATAATCAACCGATATTGAAATTAAGCTCAAAACAAAGTCATAACAATGAAAATATAAGATTTCAAGATTTCATTAGCAAAAGAAGAAAAACTACTTCCTAAACATCATTAAAAACTAAAGACAAAATTTAAATATTAAAACAAAGTTGAAAATAAAAACAAAAACAGAAAAACTAGGAAAACGAATAAAACTAAAACTAAGACAATTAATCCCTAATTTACTAATTTAATCTTCATTCTCTCCTATTGATCTCCTTTCTTTGGTGTTTCAGCTTGCTATTTATAGGCAAAATCGTGGTAGATTTCTTCCTAAACTGCAGAAACCAAATAGGAAGTGAATTTTGCTCAAAATAGGAAGTTCGCCAATCCTTTCCGAAATTGGAGAATCAAGTCACATGGTCACGTATCAAATTCTTGTTGTTGAACACGTGGTCACGTGTCCATATAGTCTTCCTCACATGTGGCCACGTGTGAATTTGGCCTTGAACACACGTGGTCACGTGTACTATTTCTTTCCTTATTTGATTTTTCACGTGGTCACGCCCTTTAACTCAATTTTCTTCATTTCTTCTTCACATGGCCATGTTCATTCACAAATACTCCTTCACGTGGTCACGTGTAAAATTCTTCAAAGCTCGCACGTGACCACGGCTCCAAGCTCTGGACTGGAAGCTCATTTTCTTGATCAATTTCTTCAAATTTACGCTTTTGGCCTAAAACTTTGCACTTTTTACAATTAAGCCCTTTTTCTTGCAAAATAATCCTGAAAACACCAAATTTTACAATTAACTCCAAAAACACAAAACTAACAAATTAAACTTAAATTTAACCTAATTAACACAAAATTAACTTAATTAAATACCTAAAAACACACTAAAAACATCATATAAATGGCCATTATCAAATACCCCACACTTAGACTTTGCTCGCCCTCGAGCAAATTAGAACAAACCAAATTCTCAAAATAATCAAACTCAAATAAAGAATCATGCATTTCAAAACCAAGCTTAGCAATTAACATGAGCACTTAATAAAATTTTCAACTAGAATAAATTCAACCAAGATAATATAAATTAGTTTCATTGTGTGGGTGTAAGACCAAAATATTTTAAGTATTTTCAAAATCCAAAACACCAATGCAAATTCATAGTCAAGTTTAGAATGAATGTATACATAAGTATACACATGGTTTCACGCTTGAAACTCTAGAAACACCATAAGCCTCTCATTTAGCACCGGAACCCGAAGGTCATCTCCGCTAAACAACTCAACAACAAACTTAAAATCACATAGGTCTTTTGAAGGTTGTAATGGGGCTAAGGTATTGGTTATCAAAGAATGGATAAAAGATCAACAATAAGAATAGCCACTCTAAGATAAAATAGACTAATGATTCACAAATTTCATCCCATTAACTTAATCAATAAAGAACTTAGCCAAAATTTCCCAACCCTTCACATTCAAAGCTCTTTTATGAATAAGAAATAATAATTGAAACTCTTTTCATTCACAATTCATACCCTTTTTGAAGAAGTCAAAACCATTTTTCCTTGTAACTACCCCACACTTAAGATTTTGCCATACATGCTAGCTTTATTTGTAAATTTCTTTCTTTTTCTTTCACTTTTTCTCTTTTTCTTTCTTTTTTTTTTCTATTTTTTCACTTTTTCTCTTTTCTTTTCTAGCTTTGAAGTAGGCAATACAATTATAACATGGGTAATAACAAGGTAATAATTCACTATTTCTTTGACTTCAACAACAGCCCTTGATAATAAAATCAAAAACATCTTATCACACCCATCAATATACCCAATTTCTATTAATCCATCCTATCCTAGAGTGGCCAATTCTAGAAGAGAAGATAAAAGCTTTTTAGGCTATATGGTAAAATAAATGAGTGTAACAAGAAAAATAAATATGGCACGCATTAAGCATACCTCATTAGGCTCAAAATTGGCTAACAAAGGATAAATATGCATATAGGGTAGGAAAATAAGTTAAAATATGGCTCAACAAGAAGAACATTGCCTAGATCACTTTCCAAGTTGTTTTAAGTTATTTGTATGCTTTGAAGGGTGATGAGGAAGGTTCTAGTGTTCTAAAATTCATCACTTAACTATTTCAATGCATTGTTTTTCTTTAAAGTATAAAAACTGGTCTTAAGTGCTCAAAAATGTAGAAACTAACAAATATAAGTCAAATTGAATGTTAAACTAGCTAGAAATTCATTAAACAACATGCTTGTTCTAATGCTAAACAAGAATTTTAAACATTGCACATTCTAAATTCAAGTTCAAAATGTTCAATTTTTGAGAAAAAACTAGGGCGAACTAATCTAAATGTAAAATAAATGATAAATGAATAAACTAAACTAACATGCAAAACTAAAAAAAAACTAAACATGCAAACTAAAAACAAAACTAGACATGCAAACTAAAATCAAAACTAAACAAAAATAAAACAAAAACAACCTAATTCATGAGTAAGAAAATGAGTAAGGTAAGAAAAACTCCCTTAAATTGGTCTTCAATTTCAGCTCAGCTGAGCTCTATCTATCCCCCTATTTAAAATCTTGTTGTCTTCAGCAAAGTATGAAAATTTCAGCACACTTTATCACTTTTGAGAAACAAGTTAGTGACCAAAAATGTAAGCTCACCATACTTAGAACCATAATCAAGTCAAAAAGAAAGCAAGAAGTCAATGGAATTAAGTTAACAAGCAAACATGCCTCTAAACCAAATGCAGTGCAATGAACAAGACTTAATAAACATGGTAACTAAGTGAATAAATGTAACTAGGCCAAACTTGCTTAAGTGCTCAATGCATACTATCCATAGGTGACAAGGTGAACAATGCATAATTTTAAGTGAAATAAAATTTGGTGATGGTTAGGCTTAAATAAAAGGAAGAGAAATATTTCAATTAGTCATGGTAAGCATAAAAGAAAATTAGCCAATTCAAATATAAACTCAACCTATATGAAGCCACAATGAAGTTCAATGTCAAACAATAAGTAGCTAAGAGTAAATGTAATGCTACCTGAATTAATGAGGTTAGAAATAATGAAAAGATGAAGTTCAACTTTTAGGTGTGTGCGTAAGTGAGTGTGAATGAGTGAGGATGTCTGTGTTTTTGCTTGTGCATAATGTGTGCATGGCCATGTGAAGCTTAGGTTGGTGTGTGCATGTTGGTGGATTGATCAAGTGAGTGAGTATGTGAGTGTGTGAAGGTGTAGTGGGTGATGTATGAGTGAGGAGAGTGATAAGAGCACAGAAAATGCAAGTGTGAGGGAAGAAAGAAAACAAAACCATGGTCATTTGGACGTGGTCATGCATGGTTATAGGTGGATTCACACGTGGGCACGCAAGAAGCTATGGCCAGGCAGACATTCATTCACGTGGGCACGCATGTGCTAGTGAATAAAACCACGTGGGCACGCATTCCTCCTCATTTTTTTAGCTTCATTTTCTCTACATATTAAAGCACTAGATTAAATTGCGTTCACCATATGAATAAAACATTCCTCATACTCATTTAATCACTTAATTATGCCTTTTTTTTCCTTTAAACTCCAATTGACTTATGCCAACAATATGCACTTTAATTAATTAAATTTCAATTGTAGTCCACTTTTAACTCAACATATGCCAAATTCATGAAGCTTAACATCAAACTCACATCTAACCAACTCATAAATCTTTGACAAGTTCAATTTCACATACCTCAAAAATCATTTAAGCTCTTTAATTCCTTTAAAAGCACTTACTAGTCCAAATTTAATCATGAAGCATAAAAATTATTAGAAGTAGCTTTTTGTTCAAACCCATATCTTAAACTCATGAATTAAAAGACACAAACAAATAACAAACATGCATTAAACCTTAAACTTAAAAAACTAATAGCAAAACAAATAACATGCAAAACAAAAAAAAAGATGAAAATTTAAAGAGAAGAGTTAGAGAAGAAGTTCTGGTTTAATGAGTCCCAGCTCGACTCATGTTACTCTCGGGAGGTCGAGCTTGTGATCCAAATGTAGGTCTTTCCGGACTTTGCTCCTCATTTTCTCCCATTAGTAGAAGAAAATTGTCATAGTTTATCAAAGTTGGAAACTCCATATCTTCAATAAAATATGACTCCTCTTTTGGCTCATTTATCACGAACTCTACCGGTTCTTCTAGCCTAAATAAATCCTTCAAGTGGACTAAATTTAGTATCTCCACTTGAGAATCTTTCCTTTCTTGCTCCTTTGGTGATAAATTCTCCACTGGAGATCCAATATCCTCTAAATAAACACATGACTTATCCTCAAATATGAATTGTTTCTCTTGTTCCTTATCCTCCATGAATGAATGATTTGGTTCCTTTTCCTTACCACCATTAACTTGAGTGCTCAAAAGTTCTAGCTTAGATTCCAACTTTTCAATTCCATGCTCTTTATCCCTTAATAAATTTTCCTGACTTCTAATTGTCTCCTCTTGAGCCCTTATCTTTTCTTCTTGAATTCTAAACTTTTCCTTTTGAGCCCTTGATGTAGCCTCCCACGTCTCTTTTTCAGCCCAAAATTGCTCGTTCTTACATATAAGCTGGTTATGAAGACGTTGATTCTCGGAGATACAGGCTTCTTTTGAGTATCGAAGTTGTTGATTCTCTCTTCTCAATTCTTCCAATTGTAATCTCAAAGTCAAAAGAGAATAAGAATCTTCAGCAATGGATGGTGATGAATAAGGATTTTGTGATTGTGCACGCAACCGTTCTATCTCCTTACTTTGTCTTAGTAGATTATTCATTCGTTGTTTTAAAAGAAACACTTCATAATCTTGAACCTCATCTTGCATCATCTTGAAGGATTTTTAGAATTTTTCCTGCAAAGAACAATCACCAAATTAAAATAAAAAAAATCTCAGATTAACTCAATCAAAGATATTAAACAAACAACACCGCTGTTCCCCGGCAACGGCGCCAAAAACTTGACCGGCGTCTAGCAAGTGTACTAGATCGGCTAGTAATATAGGGAAATATAGATTAAGACCCCAAAATATCGTACCCAAGGGAACATGGATTGCTAAGGATAATATCTATGTATGAATTAAATTAACCCGAGATTGTTTCCCAAATGTTTTTGATTTAAAGGTAAAAATTAAATAAAAGAAACAATTAAACAAAACAAAAGCTAAAACATAAATTAAAAATAAAATAATAACTGGAATTTTCTTGCTAAGGAAACTATCCGCCTTAACTTTCATTGTAATGACTTAAATTCAAAGAATAACACCAGTGATTATGAAGAATTCAGAAAAATAAGACCAGATAACTTTATTCAAGATTATCATTCTAAGCATTAAACTCCCTTATTCAGAACAATTCAACACTTAGCATAAAAGTCTGAATTAATCCTCCTAGATGTCTATTAAAGCCTTTCTCAAGAGATTTATCTTTTACCCATTCTTAGTTCCTCCTCTCTTAGTATTAACCAATAAAATTAACACATAATCATTTCATATTTCGGATAATAATCATGCATAAATATTAAAGAGTTAACCCAAGAACATGCAAATCATTAATTATGTCAAAACCAATCTTTAGTTATTTATTCAATAAACCAACAATCAATCTCAACACAATCAAATATAAGAATATGCTTAAAACCAAGAAATAATCAACCGATATTGAAATTAAGCTCAAAACAAAGTCATAACAATGAAAATATAAGATTTCAAGATTCCATTAACAAAAGAAGAAAAACTACTTCCTAAACATCATTAAAAACTAAAGACAAAATTTAAATATTAAAACAAAGTTGAAAATAAAAACAAAAACAGAAAAACTAGGAAAACGAATAAAACTAAAACTAAGACAATTAATCCCTAATTTACTAATTTGATCTTCATTCTCTCCTATTGATCTCCTTTCTTTGGTGTTTCAGCTTGCTATTTATAGGCAAAATCGTGGTAGATTTCTTCCTAAACTGCAGAAACCAAATAGGAAGTGAATTTTGCTCAAAATAGGAAGTTCGCCAATCCTTTCCGAAATTGAAGAATCAAGTCACGTGGTCACGTATCAAATTCTTGTTGTTGAACACGTGGTCACGTGTCCATATAGTCTTCCTCACACGTGGCCACGTGTGAATTTGGCCTTGAACACACGTGGTCACGTGTACTATTTCTTTCCTTATTTGATTTTTCACGTGGTCACGCCCTTTAACTCAATTTTCTTCATTTCTTCTTCACATGGCCACGTTCATTCACAAATACTCCTTCACGTGGTCACGTGTAAAATTCTTCAAAGCTCGCACGTGGCCACGACTCCAAGCTCTAGACTGGAAGCTCATTTTCTTGATCAATTTCTTCAAATTTACGCTTTTGGCCCAAAACTTTGCACTTTTTACAATTAAGCCCTTTTTCTTGCAAAATAATCCTAAAAACACCAAATTTTACAATTAACTCCAAAAACACAAAACTAACAAATTAAACTTAAATTAAACCTAATTAACACAAAATTAACTTAATTAAATACCTAAAAACACACTAAAAACATCATATAAATGGCCATTATCAACTAGTATGTCATCGATAAACACTACATCAAACTAATCTAAGTAGGGTCTGAATACCCTATTCATAAGATCCATGAATGCAGTAGGTGCATTTGTTAACCCAAATGGCATAACTAAGAATTCATAATGCCCATAATGAGTTCTGAATGCAGTTTTGGAAACATCCCCATCTTTAACTCTGAGCTGATAATAACCTAATTGCAAATCTATTTTTGAGAACACACTAGCACCTCTCAACTGATCAAACAAATCCTCAATACGAGGTAAAGGATATTTGTTCTTCACTGTCATTTTGTTCAACTGCCTAAAATCAATACACATCCTCATCGATCCATTTTTTTTCTTAACAAATAAAACTGGTGCATCCCAAGGTGACACACTGGGTCTGATAAAGCCTCAGTCTAATAATTCCTGTAATTAAACTTTTAACCCTTTCAATTCAGATGGAGCCATTCTATATGGTGCCCAAGAGATTGGAACTGTACCAGGTAGAAGATCAATTGACAACTCTACATCTCTTTCTGGAGGAAGATTAGGCAACTCCTCAGGAAATATTTCTAGAAATTCATTCACAACAGGTATATTCTCAAACTTCACTGTATCTCTTTTTGAATCAAGGACTAAAGTTAGAAATGCTTCACATCCTTTTTTAAGACAACGTTTAACTTGCATTGCCGATATAACATTAGTCAATAGATTAGAACAACTGCCTTCAACTACCACTTCTTTTCCTTCCTCATTTCTAAGAGTTACTATTTTCATTTCATAATTCACCACTGCATGATGTTTAGATAACCAATCCATTCCCAGAATTACATCAAATTCATGAAAAGGCAACATAATTAAGTCTTCTGAAAACTCTTTCCCCTTAACTACTATAGGACAGTCTTTACATACTTTGTTGACAATTATACTATGTCCTAATGGACTAGTCACACAAACATCAAAATCTAACTATTGTATTTTTAATATATTTCTACCTAAATCCCCAATGCAAATATAAGAATGAGTGGAGCCAGGATCAATAAGTGCATGTATGTCATAATCATGAAGAGAAAAGGTACCAATTATAACATCTGGGGCATTCTGTTCTTCACAAGCTTTCATTGCACAAGCCTTACTAGAAACCATTTGAGCAGAAGGTCGATTAATTGATTTTGACACCATCTTTGACTGAGATCCATGATGATTTGATCCACTCCTTCCTCTGCCTCTACCTCTGCCAGATGGGGGTGCATTAGAAGCTCCTCAGCTACCTTGTTGTCCAAAACCTTGATCCCATTTCAAAGGACAGTTAGATATAAAATGATCTACACCACCACATCTATAACATTCTCTAGCCAATTTCCTGCAATTACCCTAGTGATGCTTAAAACAATGAAGACATTCTGGTGTTTGACCCCTACTCTATCTTTCTGTAGCTTCTTTCCCAGACTTAGGCATTTTAGTTGATTCTTGCCTTTTTTTCCTTGTTAACAGAGCTAAAAACAGACTCTACGGGCTAACCCCTTGAGTTCCTCTAAATCTCTTCTCAGTGAAAGATCCACCTCTAGCACCACTTTTTTTCTGTTCTCTCTCTCTTTTAGCTAACTTATGTTTCTCAACCTTGATAGTTGCAAAAACAAGTTGAGTAAAATCCACCAAATACAGAGATGTAGTCCCTGTTAACTTTTCTTTGATATGAGCATCTAATCCATCTTCAAACTGTCTACATTTAAAAGCTTTTGTCAACATCTCCTTAGGAACATACTTGCACAAACGGCTAAATTCTTTTTCATATTCAGCCACAGATGAAGCTTGTTGTCTTAAATTCAAAAACTACCTCAATTTTCTCCTCTTTGTATGCCTCAGTAACATATCTCTTTCTGAACTCTGCCTCAAAAAAATCCTAGGTAAGTGCGTTAGGTAGCGAAGGTTGTCTTAGTACCAGTTTTCACCAATCATATACGATGTCTTGAAGTAAGGACACAGCACAAGATACTTTATGATCAGCAACACAATTAATTTCATCAAATATCCTCTCCAGCTTTTCTAACCAGAACTCAGCTGCATCGAACTTTTGTAAATTAGTGCCCAAAAATTCCTGTGCTCCATGCTTCCTGATCTCAGATATTGAAGGTTTAGGCATTGTCATTCTTTGCAAAATTTGGGCCATATCCTGAGAAATTTTTAACAGAGCTTCTCCAAGAATAGCCGTAGGAATTTCATTCGGATTAGATGATAAAGACACTAGGTTGGAAGGATTAGATCTAACTGGCAAATTGCTTTCAGCCAATTCATCGGTAGCATCTCTAGAAGTATTCTCCATCTTTATTCTATAAGAAAAACAAGAACTTCTGCATTAAGCCAACACGACACAATATCATATTTTAGAATCATACACTCATATTGCCTAGAAAAGACTAAACCTAGGCTCTGATACCAAATTTGAAACACCCTATATTTAATTCTTTTATCATATACCATACCATACGTATCAATCATATACATTAAGATGTTAACCCAATAACCAAGATTAGTCATTAAAATGATTCCTTAATTTAGTCATCGTGCATATCAATTAGATGTAACTCTAATTGTTTGTATTCTTACGAGCAATATAAGTGTCTCTTACACCTTCAATTACCTTAGTTCATATATTCAATAGCCCATCACATACTATATATCATAATCATGCTAGGTACTAGTTTTCATATTTATACTTATACATAGCATCATGCATTTCAATTGACATATGATCAATCTACCTCCTAAGTGCATGCACATACAACTCATTTTCATAGTTAGTTTAGTATAACATTATCCTCGCATATGTAATATAGCTTACACACACACACATATATATACATTAAGCATATTAATAAACTTATGTAAAATTAACCAAAAGACCCTACATCAATTTTTATGAGATGGTGTTGGCCTGTCCTGATGCAAAGAATGTTCCTATGCGAAAGCTTTGTCTACAAAACCTACACGGATAAAATAACCCGTGCTAAGCTATAAAGCTTAGTGGGGATACTAAACAAACATGAAAACTACTAATTACAGCGATCATCACAATTACTTAACATAAATTAATTGCAACATTAAAATTTAAACACTTAACAGAAAATGTATAATAAGATTTATAATTTTAAAACATACAATAAACCCTAACTTTTAATTTAGCATTCTTATAAATCAAATAACTTAAAGTGCTATTAGCATTTATACATGAAATCACTCAATACGACCATTGTTCACTATATTATTCCATACAGTACAATTAAACATTATATTGAAAGTTTACTGCAATGCATTTAGACTTTAATTTAGTTTGCTTAAGTTCTAAGGGTAGATAACGGAAACAATGGATACCTGAAAGTATCAAAACAATAGATATCCGAAGATATCACAATAAAAGACCTAAAATGGTCAATATAATGGTCCCTAAGGAAAAACAATGGACTCAAACAGGTCAATATAATGGTCCCGAAGGACAAACAGTGGACCCAAATGGGGTCAATACAGTGGCAGCTGGAATATCCCTATAGGCACCTACCTATCCACAGATGAACTCTAACAGCAAACAAAACTTTGTTTATCGGGTAGTTTCAGAGGGATTATGGCACCATCAATTTCCAACAATAACTTTGAAATCAAGCCAAGTATTATTGAAATAGTGTAAAATAACCAATTTAGAAGTTTATGAGGAGATGATCCATATGCTCACATATTGGCCTTTCTCAATGTGTATGCAACCTTTAAGATTAATGGTGCAATGGATGATGCAATAAGGCTTAGTCTATTTCCATTTTTTGTCAAGGTCAAAACCCAAATTTGGCTTACTAGTTTTCCTATTGAGTTGATAACAACATGGAACCAATTGAAGCAAGCATTTCTTCACAAATACTTTCCATCCCACAAAACTGCCAAGTTTTATAATGAAATCACAACTTTTAAGCAAAATGTAAGTGAGACCATATATGAGGCTTGAGAAAGGTTTAAGGAACTTTAAAGGCAATGCCCTCATCTTGGTTTGCTAGATTAGATGATTCCTCAAATATTTTACAATGGATTGACGAACGAGAATAGGAACATTATCAATGTAGCCTCTAGTGGGAAGTGGATGGACAATACAACCAAAGAGGCAGTCACATTGCTTGAGGAACTAGCATCTTAAGGATATATGGGTGATGAACCAATAATGGCAAAACCAAGGGGAGTTTTGGAACTCGACACAATCAATCTATTGACTGTAGAGGTAGATACTCTCGCCAAAATGGTAAGTAAATCTTAAATCAATTCTATAGAAAGTTCTAATGTTGTTTGTGAATTATGCGGAGGATCTCATTCTTATGCATAATGGAATGTCAAATCTAATGAGGATGTTAACTATATTCAATAAGGTTTTAACCAAAGGGTAAGGTTTAATTCAAATTCTTATAACTCTCAATGGAAGAATCACCTTGGATTTTCATGGTCTAATACATATTCTCAACTCAACTCCTTAGATAACCCAATACCTAAACCATAAAACCCACTAGAATTTCCTATGAAGCAATCCTTCAACCCTCCATAACCCCAATCAAATCTTAAAACTCTTATGGAGTAATTTATCAACCAACAAATAACCACCAATAAACACAAGAAAGAGAAATTTAAGCAAATCAATTTTAAGTTTAAGCAACTTGCTACTTATAATCGAATCCTTAAAACTCAAATTGTCCAACAAGCTTTTTCATCTAGTTCTCAACCTTTGGGAAAGCTTTCTAGCCAACCTTAATTTGCACATAAAAAGACTTGTCAAGCAATTACTTTGAGGAGTGGTAAAGAGGGTAAAAATAAAGTCAGTAAGAGTAAGAAAGAGGTTAATAATGATCCGGAGATATGCAATAAGTCTAGTAAAAACCCCCTAAATAACCCAATACCTAGAGCATAAGACCTACCAGGATTTCCTGTGAAGCAACCTTTTAACCCTCCAAAACCTAAATCAAATCTTGAAACTCTTATAGAGGATTTCTTTACCCAATAAATAAGCATAATAAATGAGGAGAAATTCAAGCAAATCAATTCGAAGCTTGAGTAATGTGCTACTCATAATCGAATCCTTGAAACTTAAATTGCCCAACAAGCTTTTTCATCTAGTTTTTAACCTTTGACAAAGCTTCCTAGCCAAACCGAATTTGCACATAAAGAGACTTGTCAAGAAATTACTTTAAGGAGTGGTAAGGAGGTTGAAAATAAAGCCATTAAGAGTAAGGAAGTGGTTAATAATGATAAGGAAATAGGGGATAAGTCTAGTAAAAATGATGAAAATATGCTTGATACTAGTGGCAATGATGTTGTAAAGGTTAATAAAGATAAAAAGGAGAATGCTAAACCAAATAGAAATGATGAACCTAATGTAGATCTTAAAATCTTACCTTGTCCACAAAGGTTTGTAAGATGCAGTATAAACAAATAATTTGGTAAATTCCTTAATTATCTTAAAGAGATAACCATTACCATACCCTTAATGGATGCTATTAGAGATATTTTTGCTTGGGATAAGTTTTTAAAGGATATCATTACCTATAAAAGCAAGCTAGAGGATTATGGCTTAGTTTCTTTAGTTAAAGAGTCTAAATCTATGTACTTTAAGTCTCCACCAAAGCTTAAAGACCTTAGTTGTTTTATGGTTCCTTGTGTCATTGGTGGTATTCAATTTGATAAAGTTCTATGTGATGTTGGTGCTAGTGTTAGCCTTATGCGTTATTCCATTTATAAGCATCTTAATTTAGGTGAACTTAAGCCTACTAATATATGTCTTTCTATGGCCAATAAATTTATTACCCATCCTCTTGGCATTCTTGAAAATATGCCAACTAAGTTTAATGAATTTGTTATCCTTACTGATTTTTTTTTGTCTTGGATATAGAGGAAGACCTTGAGATCCTAATTTTGTTTGAGAGACCCTTTTTGGTTACAACTGGTGCCATAATTGATATGAAAAGAGGTAAGATTACATTGGAGGTAAATAATCAAAGTATTAAATTTGATGTTTTTAAGATGATGAAATCTTAACCAATTAAAAGTGTAAGTAGAGTTGATTCCTTTGATGTTATTGATGCATATATTGATGAGGTTATATACGATTGGATAAAGTAAGAACCTATTGAGCTGTATGTTAATGAAGAAGCTCATGTGCATCAATTTGAGGATGATGATCACGGATGAGCAAGTTTAACATATCCAATACTTTCGATAACTTAGCATTATCTTAATAAGTCCTTATTTAACCACATTTTTAGTTTTTATAGTATATTTATGTTTTTCATATTCTATTTGTGTTATTTTTATGATTTTCTTTCCTTATCCACATTATTTTATCTTATACTAATGTTTGTGTGCGAGTTTTTCTTTACATGTGTTTTAAGTTTTGGAAATAGGACTAGTGTTGACTTGTTATATGCATGCTAACTCGATATAGGAGAGGAAGGTACCAACTCACGATGAGTGTACCGACTCATAATAGAAATGAGCCTTGCCGAGTTGGAAGAGTCGTGTCGACTTGTGATAGATTGCTTTGGTTTTGACTCATTAGAGTGAGCCTATTCGTTATAGAGATGAGCCATGTTGAGTCATGCCACTCATGTCGACTTGTAACCATCAACATTGACTTTCCATTTTCCCTCTTTTTCCCACATTTATGTCCCTTTTTTAGATTTTCCATTTTTAACATTTATTTTTGTTGTTTTTGAGATTTCATTTGAAAAAAATATTATGAATAAATGTGTTCAAACCCTAAAAGTCATAACCTTTTCACACCAAAGGTCATAACTTTTCCTACTTTCTCTCATACCTTTTCAAAATTTTCTTCCCTATATATATTGGTCTTTCGCCTAATAAATTTTTGCAGCCTTTTTATTTTCCTTATGAGTTTTTCTTCCCTTCCCAACCTCTATTTATATTAATTAATTCTTTTTTTTCTTCTTTTATTCTTTGTTTTCACTTTCTATTTTCTGCATTCTTATTCTCTCTTGCTCTCATGCTCCATTTCGATCCTCTTATCTCAATTTTCTTTTTTTCATATGACCTTCAAGCCTTTATTTCTTTTTCATTTATTTTCCTTGTCTACCATGCCAATAACAAAAGGTTCATAATTTCTAAGGCCTTAAAAAGGAAATTTGGCTTTCATCTATAAGATTACATTTCCCATTCTCAATGAAGAGGGAGGTATAAAGTCCACCAATCTTAAATTTAGAGACCTTGTGTTTTGTAAATATCTCTCAACTTCTCTCTTTAGGGATTTTGGAATGTTAGATTCTTTTACTCAACCTTTAAATTCTTGTAGCCTTGGTAAATCTATGTCTATGTATGAACCTGCTTATTTTAATTTGCTTATGGAGTTTATACATCTCTTGAGGTTAATTCCAATGATTTTAGAATATTAAAGTTTAGAATGCAAGGTAATAAGCATACACTCACTTACTCTTTCATGCATAGGGTATTTGGGTTTAAGAAAAATGGCATGTGTGACCCATCAAAGTCCTTTAGGGTGAATAAATTTTGGACTTTTTTTGACTGATTTACAAATACCATTTCAACCTAAGTAGGGCAAAGCCATGTTTATTAAGGATTTGAAGTTTTGGTTGTTACACAAAGTGCTTACATGTGTTATTTTCCACAAATATGAGTTTAATAAAGTTTCCTATCGAGAATTATTTTTAATATGGTGCATTCACACAAAGAAACTAGTTTTTTTTATCTATTGGATTTTTAATCAATTGTTATTGTGTGCATTGCAAAATGATGGCCCTCTGACTCATGGATATGTTGTTTCAATTATTACTAAAGCATTGGATGTTAACCTTGATAATTTAATACATGTTATTGAGTGTTCTTAATTTACTAAGCAAACCTTGATATGTAGAGAGGTGGCGGATGCCTTAGTGAGATTGATTCTAGCTTGTTCTCAGTTTTGTTAGAGAGGATTAGTGCCTCCATCACCACAAAAGGAAGATGAGAGTGTAGAAGAGGAAATTGATGATGATGACGAGGAGTTTAGTGTACCTCATAAGAAGAAGTATCACCATGCCTTAGCCTTTACACCAATCCCACATCAAGAGGGTGTAAGTGGCTTTTCTCGTGGCACTTATAGTAGGCATTCACGTATTTGGGAGCAAGTTTTAGAGAATCAACAGGCAATGTAGTGCCAATTGAATTCCATGAAGAACATTGCCAGCTTAATCATAAGCAACAACGAATGAAGTATAAAATCAATACTTTTATCGCTTAATCCGGTTATGTGGTTGATTCACCTCTACCATCTCTATCGAATGAATGAGGGAAGTTTTTCTTTTTCCTGCTATTTTATATTTTCGGTTCACATTGGGGACAATGTGAATTTTTAAGTATAGGGGAGGGGTTGTTTATTTTGTTTATGCCTTTTTAGTTTGTTCATGTTTTTGTTGTCATGTTCATATTTTTATTGTATGTGTGCTATATTATATTTTTGCATACTTTTATCTTTTCTATACTCATGCTTAGTTTTTCCTAAGTTTATCTTGTTTATGATTGAAGTATATGTTAATACCATGTCAATAGCTTACTTTTTATGCTTAATTGGTAGAATCCTAAGCTTCACCTAGTATATGCTTTAAGTTTTTTTTATTGTGTCTTGTTGTTATTTTCAAAGTCTATAGGATGTTTAGTCACTTTTTTAACTATGCTTAAGGCTAGGATGGCAAGATTCAAGTTTAGTTTTTAAGGACTTAGGTATCCCTAGGGAAACTATAGCCATAATACTCATAACTCACTTTTCGATAATGGATGAGCACACAATTTAAAAAAAAAAGAAAAAAAGAGCAAAAGCAAAAAGAAAATGATGATAAGATCAAGCAAGAAAATGTCTATTGGGATGGAGCATCAAATGCACCCACTAAACTAGATCAAGTGAAAAAGTGTGGGATGGAGCATAAAATGCACCAATCAAAGTGAAAAAAAAAACCAACAAAATTGCAAAGTGTCTAAAGAATCCATGAGAATTGTGAGTTAATATGTGAGCTTAAACCTTGTCCCAATGGCTATATTTGTTCTTAAAATTCTCAACCTTGAAGAATGTTCATCTAAGTTGAATAGCTTTGTTAGGATCTTGACTTTATGTTTTTGATTTTGATTTTAATAACTTGAGATAGTACACTAAATTTATTGTATATGCTATGAAAATTGTCTACTTTATCATTATTGAGCATTAAAAGTTAGTTGTTGACTACTTTTTCTTAAGTACTCTTTCATACTTAAGATGATCTTAGGGGAAAGCTATATTTATTTTGAAAAGATAAATATTTTTGGTAATTCTTTCACTTAGACTTTTGCATTCTTGCTTGAGGGAAAACAAGGTTTAAGTGTGGGGGAATTTGATGTCATGCAATATAGCATAGTGATTTAGGCTAGTTATGTTTCATTTTTTTTGTTTTATGGACATGTTTGGTTAATTTTGTTATGTTATAGTTTACCTTTTTGTTTCTTTTATATTTGTAGGTTCTTTCTATTGAATTGTGTGTTTTGAAGTGAAAATAGGAGTTTTGGCTCAAAGAATTAAAGGTTAAAGAACAAAAGGAAGGATTTGTGGCTGTGCTGACTCATCATACTGTGGTGACTCGTAACAGTGGTTGCTTGTATCGATTTAGCCTCACTCAGCACTAGTATGCCGAATTGTCACCATAGCCAACCAACATAACCCTTTATGCACCTTTTCATATTTACACCCCTTTTCAAAAAGGCGCCAATTAGGACACTTTGAGGCCTATAAAGACATGTAGTTGACCTTATTTTAGGCATGAGAAAACTACCAAATAACTAACAAAACAATTCAAAAAATGATTACGAGGAAAAAGCAAACTCTAAGGAAGAAAAAAGATTGAAAGAGGTTATTTAATCACCAAGTGCTTTTTTGAAGAAGCATTGAGGAGTCATCAATCATTTTCCTTCTCTTTCTCTTTAGTTATTTTCTTGATGATTGTCTTTCTTCTTTGTATTTTCCTTGCTTTAAAGAAAATGTACTTAAGCTAAGTTTTTGTTAATAGGATTGTAAGAATGAATTAATCTTTTATAACTGTTGCAAGAATGAATTGATCTTTTATAACTATATCTTTATTAATGCATGAATAATTTAAATTCAATTAGGTGTTTAAATGTGTTATATATGCTTGACCACCATATGTAACTTGTTAATCAATTTGTTCACAATGAGAATTGGGGCATTTTGGTGGAAAAGCAATTGAGTTTGCTTAAATAATAGTAATCACTTAGAGATAAGGGTTTCACTTTAAGGGATAAAAGAATAGGTATAGGTCTTCATGGTTTCCATTTATCTCTACAAAGTCATGAGAGTGCTTGTGGACTCTAGATGGGAATACCCGTAATTAACAATGAGATTTGCTCTTAGAAAGAGTAAGCCATATTCTCCAATCATTTGCATGTATTTGTGTTAAGTTGATGAATATATTACTTGAACAATTCACTCTTGTAATTCTAATAACATAATTGAATTGTATTTGTCTATTTAGAATTAAACAAATACTTGACCAATTCACTTTTGTAACTCAGCCTGTAGCACCTGTTTGTGAGACAACAAAACCAACACACGTTGGGAATGCTGCCACAGCTGATACTACTATGCTTTGAGACCCACTTAAGAGGGAAAGGAGACATAACCCTAAGGATGACTTTATAGAAGAGGAAGATGAAGACTATGTCCCTCCAGTGATGAACATAAGGATTAGAGGTCTTAGTACTGAGGATCTAGCATTTAAAAAAATGGAAGAAAAGATTGAAGCCATGTCTAGGTTATTGTTTACTAATAAGGCAATAAACCCTGAAGATAGAGATTTGGATGGAGATGAGTTGTTGCCCTAAAGGTTCAAGATGCCTGATCTACCAAAGTTTGATGGCACTTTAAATCCTTCAACACATGTCAAACAATATACACTAATCATGAAAGGAACCACTTTGTTAAAGAATCAGAAGGTGGAATACTCTTGCTTGAGTTTGAATGGACTTGTAATAGATTGGTACCATGGGCTGGATAGGTATACTAAAGAGGAATGAGATTTGTTAATCGAGGAATTCCTTAAGCAATATGATTGCAACACGAGGATGAAGGTCAATTTAAAGGACTTTGAGTTACTCTAGTAGAAACATGATGAATCCTTCCATGAGTACCTCACCAGGTGGAGGAATAGGGTGATGGAAATGAAAAATAAGCCAGACATAGCTGATTAGATTAGGCTATTCATCAGGAATGCAAGCCTATATCTAAGGAATGGTTTGAAGATAAAGGTTCTAAAGGAATAAGAGTCATTAAAGGACATAACTATAGAAGCTGAAGGAGAGTATCTAGCAAGAAGGGTAAGTAGTGGGAATGCTAGGAGGAATTTCGACAATAACAAGATAATGGGTAATCATAGTGGGTCGAACAAAACTGGGAAGACTGTAAAAGTGTCCACTATAGAGGCTAGTTAGAGGCATTATTCCAGCTTGGGAAAGTATCTATCTTGGGTATTGGATAGACTAACAAAGAAAGGAAGCTTCAACCATTGCTCTTAAGGTTGGTAAAAAGTTAAAAATTGCCCCATCATAGGGAGAATCAATATTGTGCATATCATCAACACACCGGACACCTGACCAATTATTATCATAGGTTGAGGAATAAGATTTAGGATTTGATAGATATCAAATAGATTTAATATCTTGAGAAGAGAGATAAGAATAGGAATGAAGGTTACAATGTTGTACCACCTTCGGTGTTCATGATTGGATCTAGTCTACCTGAGTGGTATGTCATATGAGACCTATATGGGAATGAGTATATGACCATTACTCATTCCACCCCTAAACTAATAGAACCAATTAAAGAAAATCGGCTAGTTTCTATGATTAATTATTGGGATACTCTACAGAGAGTGAAGATGAAGGGGCTTTGGTGCCTATTGATATTTGTAGTTTAGCCAGTGAAGCTAGTGAGAGTGAAGAGGAAGTAGGAGAAAAAAAAGGTTATGGCAGTTATAAAGAGTGAAAGAGTGGCTTCGGAGGTTGAAAGGCAGTCGGCTCCTACTGCAGTGCCAACAGAAAAAGAAGTTAAGGAAGATCAAATCATTAAGCAGCTGAAGAAGATAAATGCATAGATATCCATCTGGGACTTGCTGAGATAATCTTTCTAACATAGGTAGAAGCTAGTTAAAGCCTTGAGTGAGTCATTATTGCTACTACCATTTCACCATCTGAGCTGTTAGATTTGGTTAAGGGAGAAATGAAAAATAATGTTGTGTATTCTAATGTCGACTTACCTTCTAAAGGAAGGAACCACAACTGAACCTTGTACATTAGGGCCCAAGTGAATGGAAAACACATGGCTTATATGAAGATAGACGACGGTTTTTCCATCAATGCATACCCCTTAGTAGCAATCATGGCTTTTGGGTTGAATGAGAGCATGTTGAGTATATTAGACATAACCATTTCTACCTATGACAATTCCAAAAGGCAAGTTGCTCGAACCTTCAAGGCTCTAGTGAAGACAAGACCGATTGAGATAGAAGCTGAGTTTATAGTACTGAGTATTTTGGCTAATTTCTCTATGCTATTAGGAAGACCATGATTTCACAAGCTAGGTGGAGTGCTTTCCATGCTACATCAGATGATTAAAATTTCCCATAATGGACAAGTAGTCACTATTAAAGCTGTAAGGGAGAATCAGGTGTCTGTACTTGAGATAGCTAAATAACTTTTCAGTGGGTTCCATGTGTCTACCATCAGTGATGAAGAAGGTAAGAATAATTTTGTGGATTATCCTCAAGTGGTTAACATGAAGAAGAAGATAAATTTCCTACCTACTGCTGGTTTAGGCAAGAACTCTCAAAGGCCTTAAACTGCCATGGCTTCTAAAGGTTAAAAAGATAAAAAAGGATTAGGCTTTACTAGTTCCAGTCAGAAGAACAAGGGAAAAGAAGTAGAGAAAGGGATTCCACACATTTTTCAGAGTTTTATGCTAGCTTCAGGTATTTGTCTTTACTGTAGAGAGAATGAACCTCAACTGATAGGAGATATGCTAGTGCCAGGATTTGAGCTGTTTAATGATGTATTTGATTGGGAAAAAGGGATAATAAAGCCAGTTGAAGGACTCTAGGATAAAGAGATTCTGCTGCACCATTCAGCTTGGGATAAGGATGTGCTCGAAGAAGTTCTGACAAAAAAGCTGCTCACTGTTTAGTTGAAAGGCAAAGAGAAGGTTGAGGTTAAGGATCGACTAGAGGCCAAAATTGGAGAGAAATTTGATATTGCCAAGACCAAAGATGATGCTTTTATTGATATTGTTTATGTTCCTGAACTTTTTGATGAGAACATTGATTGCTCTTTTGATTACATTAATAAGATGAAAAAATTTGCTTACTTGTGTAATGTTTCTTTTGATTTTAATATGCATAATCATGATTATGAACCATTAATATTTGACATTAACTCAACAAACACATATTTATTTAATCTCAAAACTAAAGAAAATTCAAAAGAAATTTTATTGGCATCAGACATAACTCCTGAAGAGAGAAAAATATGAGAGAATATTGAAAAAATATGATAAAGTCTTTGCTTGGACCTATAAAGACATGCCGAGAATAAATTGAGAAATCACTGAACATGCCATTCTAACATACCTAAAGTATAAGCCAATTAAATAGAAGCTCAGGAGACTTAGACTAAAATGGGATGAAAATGTTAAAGACAAAGTAAGAAAATAGATAGAGGCTAAGTTTTTAGTGAAAGTTCAATATCCCACTTGGCTAGCAAATGTAATTCCTGAAGCAAAGAAGGATGGAAGAGTCAAGGTCTATGTCGATTATAGGGACTTGAAAAAATCCTATCTTAAGGATGATTTCCCTTTGCCACACATAGATGTCTTGGTTGATAGTATAGCTACTTGTGCTATGTACAACTTCGTGGATGGATATTCAGGGTATAATCAGATTTTAAATAAAATAGTGGATCAGATCAAGACAACCTTTATAACTGAATGGGGTATGTATGCCTATCAGGTTATGTCTTTTGGACTTATGATCAAATTGGTTACCCGGAAAGGTCATTTTAAGGCATTAGAGAAGTTTTTCTAGAGGATTAGCAAGTACAATCTTCATCTCAACCTAAAGAAGTGCATCTTAGTGTCACCTTGGGTAAGTTTTTAGGGCATGTAGTGAGCCAGAGAGGAGTAAAAGTAGATCTTCACAAGGTAAGAGCTATCAAGGAAATGTTGTTACCTTAGAGAGAAAAGGAAGTTAGAGGGTTCCTAAGGAGAATTTAGTAGATAAGTAGGTTTATAGCCAAGCTGACTTCGATTTGTGAACTAATATTCAAGATGCTTAGGAAAGATCAGCCAGTGGTTTGGAATGAGGATTGTCAAAAGGCATTTAGTACCATTAAGGAATAATTACCACATCTGCTAGTATTGAGGCTGCCTCAGGTAGGTAAGCCTCTAGTTTTGTATTTAGCCATAGAGGACAGTTTGGTAGGGGTAATGATGGCTCAAGAAGATGACTTTGGGATTGAGTATGCGATATACTACCTTAGCAAGAAATTTCTCCCTTATGAAGCAAAGTACATAAAAGTGGAAAATATTAGTTTGACAGTCATATAGGCCTCAAAAAAGCTGAGACATTACTTTCATTTATATAGGATCCAAGCAGTGGCCAAAGAGAACCCTTTTAGTTATTTATAGGAAGCTCATTTAGTTCTAGGAAAAATGGAAAGATGGTTGATCCTTCTATAGGAGTTTGACATAAAATACATCACTAGGAAAACCATTAAAGGAAGAGCCATAGCAAAACTCCTAGCTGATCAACCTTTAGAAGGAGAGGAGGTAACCTATGAGTTTCTGATGAGCACGTTATAGCCATAACAGTGCAAGATTAGCAAAAGTACTTTAACAGGGCTGTGAACAATAAGGGAGCTAGAATAAGTGTAATCTTGGTCACCCTAGAAAGAGAGAAAATACTGCTGGCTAAGAAGTTAAGGTATAAGGTCATGAACAATGAAGCTAAATATGAAGCATGTATCTTCAGATTATAAGCGTTGTTAGCTACAGGGGCAAAGTCTGTAGAAGTGTTCAGAGATTTATCTTTAGTATTTTATCAAGTAAAAGGTGAATGGTTGATTAAGGAAGAGTGATTGATGCCTTATCTCAGGTGTTTAAAAGCTCTAAGCAGACAGTTTGAGCTTTTTACTTTTGGGTATGTGTTAAGAGAAAAGAACCAGCTAGTAGATGCTTTGGCTACCTTGGTATCTATTTGGGATAATCCAAAAGGGGTAAGTATGAAGCCCATCTTGATTTTGAGTTCTGACAAGCCATGCTTTGAGGATGAATGGATTATGGACATCGAAGTAAATAATGAAAAACTTTTGTACTATGACATTCAAAATTATTTAAAAAGGTTAGTGTTTCCTAAAAAAGCAACTGAAAAGGACCAAAGATTGATTCATAAATTGTCTACCCAATATATCACCATGAGAGGAGTCCTCTACAAGAGATAGCCTGATAGGACTCAATTAAGATGTCTGGATGAAAAAGAGCTAGGAAGGTAATGGAAGAAGTACAAGTAGAAATATGTAGAGCCCATAAAAATGGCTTAGTCTTGGCTAAGAAAATTATGTACCAAGGTTTCTTTTGGCTCACAATAGAGACTGATTGTTCTAAGTATGTTAAAGAGTGCTAGCTATGCCAATAATATGCAAATTTGAGGCATTTACCTATTTCTGAGTCATGCAATCTTACATTACCATGGCCATTTGTTGCATAGAGTATTGACATCATGGGAATGATTCATTTGCCCATTTTGAATGGACACAAATTCATTATAGTAGCCATTGGTTACTTCACCAAATGGGTAGAAGTAGAATCCTTCAAAAAGATAAATTCAAGGGACATAGACAAGTTCATTAAAAAGAGTCTAATACGTAGATATGGATTGCCTCATCACATAGTGTCTAATAATGGGTTAAAATTGTCCGATGAAAGTAGAAAAATGCTCATTAGGTATACAATCCGGCATCATAAGTCTTCCCCTTATAGATCTTAAGCAAATGGAGCGGTTGAGGCAGCTAATAAGAATGTGAAAAGGATTCTGGCCAAGATAGTTTGAACTTATAAAGATTGAGCTGATAAGTTACCTTTCTCCTTGTGGGGTTATAGGACTACAGCCAAAACTTCAATTAGAGCTACATCATTTTCTTTGGTTTATGGGACAAAAGTAGTGTTACCTGTAAAAATTGAGCATCAATCTTTAAGGGTCATTTTGGAGGCTGAAATACCAAAAATAGAATGGGCTAGGTAGAGACTATCACAACTTAACCTACTTGATGAGAATAGAATGAGGACATATCATTATAATCAGGTTTATCAAAAGAAGCTGGCTCACTCATTTAGGAAGAAAGTTAGGAAACATCATTTGAAAGAAGGAGATCTGGTATTCAAATAGATAAGGCCTAGAATTATAGACATTTGAGGCAAGTTTAGGTCCTTATGGGAATGACCTTTTGTGCTCAAAAAGTTATTATCCAAGGGAGTTGCTATTTTGTTAGACAGTGATGGCAATGAGTTCAGAGAACCGGTGAATATAAACAAATTAAAAAGGTTCCATTACTAAGACTAAAAAGAGAAAAAGAAGAAAATAAATGCCTCGCTAGTCGAAAATAAAAAAAATGGTAGGCTTGCTAAAATTGGGTGCCTTGCCAGGGTGAAAACCAAAAAAAGGCATCCTACACAAAAATTAAAGGCTAAAAGAAAATAATCAATCAAGAAAACCCGAGAGAGTTGATTGATGATAGGAGTTATGAGAAAATAATCTATTAGAATCACATCTCTCTCTCCATCCAAGTGCTTAAGATGAGAAAGTCTATTGTCGACGATTGGATTGGTGACCCATTGCTTGTATGAGATAGAGGTGTTGAAATTGCAGACACTGATCTTAGGAATAGAGGTCTTCATAGGAAGCCAGGTCCAAATCATCTGATAATACTCTATCAAGAAATGAGCAGTGAGAATGCCAGCTCGAAAGCCTAATGAACACCTGACAATATCTTATCGATCCCTAAACTGACGAGAGCAATGGGCAACAACATAAAAGGTGGCCTGATATAGTCCATACAGAGGGAGACATCCTAAAGCTCCATCTCAAACCACAAAAGTGATAGGTAAGCAGGTGCACCTAAACATGATATCAACATCTATCAAATGGCCTAGCCAATCAACTACATCATTGACTGATCAAAACTCGCACTGTAGATGTCGAATTGTTACATATCTCATAGGATAAACACCCATGGCTCTGACAACAGCTGTAGCTTCTCGCGAAGCCATACTAAAAAAAGGAAAAAAAAAAGAAAAAAAAGGAAAAAAAGAAGCTGCTACGGTGAGTTAGATTCATTTTAAGCAAAAATAAGGCAGAGAAATATGTGAAAATCCAAAAGAACATGTATTTTAACAAAAAAGGCTAGTATGAAAACCCACAATGGGAGTACTATCCTAAAAAAATAATAAAGACATACCTGAAGAAGTATGGGGCTGTCTGTGAGGAAGGAAAGAGAGCCATAATGAACGGGATAGCTATGGTGAAAGGCATCCAAGCCAATGATGGTCTCTACCAGGATCAAGGAAAATGGGTTGTATCCCTAAAGTATGCCATCCATAACACTAAACAGTCCATAATCCCCAGTTATGGGATCACTAGCATGCACTAATAAACACTGAGCAAGATGACAAATTAGTACCACACTGAAGTGGAAGGTGGGTATGATGTCGAAGTCAGTTAATACAATAATCAAGACCCTAGTCTCGAAAAGAAGGACACCTAGAGCATGAGCCACCTCTCTGAGATAGCTGACAATAGGAGAGGGTAGGCATGGCCGGGTACCGAGCTCGGACCTAACATCAACCATTGCACCAAATGCCTCCGATAAAGGACACAACTCCTGATGAGTAAACCTAAACACATGAAGTCTTAGGTCCCAATATCGAATAGCTGCAAGCAATAGATTCCTATTTGGGGATGTTCTTCTTAGAAACCTCAAACTTGAGTATGGAGCCAAAAGAGGATCCTCCCAAGTTTTTGGGTCATCCAATAGTTGGTGTAATTTTGCAAGTCCAGTAGTCATGGTAACAAAATTTTCTTAAACGGTATAGGTGCCAAAATAATGGGACAAAATAAATAGCTAGAAGAAAAATGAATAGAGAAGAAAGAAAAGAAAAAGGAAGAGAGAAAAAAATGCATAAGAAAAGCTTCCTTGGAAAGTGAAAGGTCAAAGGCATAAAAACTAAGAAAATGAAAGCACTATATATAAAAAGCAATGATGTATGGTCGTCCCTCACAAGTAATGAGCCATGGGTAGCCCGTCTATCACCCTTGGAAGGCCAAACATCACTTTTTTGCATGTCCTATGCATTGCACGTACATACTGTTGTATTTTTCCTTTGTTTTCATTTTGTAAGGAATCCAAAAGATTGACGGCTCAAGCAATTAGCTTTGGAAGGTTTTAAACACAAAAAATCATTTATTTTAAGAGGCACGATGGATTTCAAGACGTATTTAAGACTTTTAGACACCCTATGTTGCAAAGAGCAACTAATACTTGTAAATATTGTAAATAATGTTGTTAATTAATTTTCGATGGATAGAGATCAAAAAATCGATGAAAAATGTAAAAAAAAATGAGGAAGAAAAAGGAGTTAAAACGGGCAAATAAAGCTTAATTTAAGCTTGAGAGCCAAAATGGTTATTTTACCCTGAGGGACAAGATGTCTCTCAGTCTCATTTGTCGCCCATTCCCTTGCTTAAAATTTTGAATAAATTGGTTTTCTTCTTCATTTTTTAGCAAACCTCCATACTTTCTGATTTCAAAGCTTTCTCTTCGATTTTTTAAGCTTTTCTCTTTTGTCTTTTATCCGTCTTTTAAGTTATTTGTGCTTGTGGCCTCCTGAGAGCGAGGTATACTTTAGGAAGCATCATTTTTTGTTGTCTCTTTATTTTCTTCTTTCTTTTCATCTTATAGGAGTAAGTATTATTTAGTTCTTATTTATCTTTATCTTTTTTATTTATTCCTTTAGTTAAAACATAATTTAGGTTATAAAACTTTAGCTTTAGGCATGATGGAATCAAACATCTTTTATCTTAATTTTATTTATTTTTCTTAGTTAGAAATAAATATTGCCTTGTAGTTTAAGTTATGCTGAATAATTTCCAAACCCTTTTTGCATGACACCGAAGATCGTGAAGAACTTGGTATATGAGCATGTAAGCCTATAGTTTTCCTTTTAAGTAAGTAATATATGTAACATTTATGTGTTTTGTGCCCATAGAAGCATGTTGTAGCATAAGTTGTAATTACACCAAATAGTTACAAGTAGGTTTAATCCCTTGTATTAATATTTTGACTGTGTTGTTTGGTGGCCTTAACGGCTTGTGTTTTTGCTTTACTTGAAATGCTCTTCTTGTGCAGGAGGCAATCTCATTCCTAATTGGAATGCTGCCAAAATTTTATTTACTTTCTTGTAAAGTATGAAGTGTAAATTATATAATATTACGATTGTGTTGTTTAGCGGCCATAATGGCCTATGTTTTTACTTTAGATGCTCTTTTTAGGTAGGAGGCAGCCTCATTCCTAGTGGAAATGCCACCGAAATTTTATCTCATAAAGTGAAAAACCTATGATATTAGGATAATTGTATTGTTTGATGGGCTTAATGGCTTGTGTTTTGTTTGAATTCTATTTTCATGTAAGGGACAATCACATTCCTAGCCGAAATGCTACCAAAATTTTGTTAAATTCTCTTAAAACATGAATGCATTATGTCTCATTTTTCATGGATGATTGTTAGAACAACCAAATGTGTGTGTTATTTTCTATATCGATTAATGCACAATCCTAGCGTAGGTTAACTATAGGTATTTAACCCAATATGCTTATAAATTCTAATATATTAGTTTGTTTGTGACTCAAGTCAACCATGAGCTAAAATGAAATATTTTCTTACAAGATGCCTCGTAGGGCTGCATGCCCATAACCATCTCAGCCAGTGCCAGCTTATATGACATCTGATCAGGCTCACAGATTTTGGGCTCTACAGTAGGTTTAGTTCAGATCAAGTCAGTTTATGTTTAGGCAATTTTTATAGGAGTTTGGACTGCTTCAAGAGGCACACCAACTTTTGGCTAGGGTAGGATGGATAGAGTTCTTTGCCCTAGCCTACAAGAATTATCCAGATATCACAAGAGAGATCCTCACCACCTTAGAGTATGGCAGCTACTCCAGATCAGATATAGAGGAGGGAGTCAACCAATTTTGGGCCTTGCGTATATGTTATAGTATCACGAGGCACAGGTTCCCTCAGGCGATGGGCCTTCCAAGTGGATTAGGTATAGTCACATTGCCTAGGATGGTAGATCGGGATAGATGAAGAACGGTGATGTTACCAAGGGCCATTTACTACTCAGATACGGTTCTGTGAACTCATATAAATCTAATTATGTATGTTATATTAATTTAATCATTGTTCCCAAAATGCCCATCGTAGATACCTATCCATCTAGGCATATTACTCTGGCCAGAGATTCTCTGAACAAGGTAATTATAGAATCATGCGAGATAACTTCCCTTAATAAATTTGGGATGGTGAATTCTTTATTAATCACTCAACTATCTTCAATTAGGTCATGATATACCCAACCATCTAACTATTTTCACCCCCAGTTGGAAGTAATCAGTTATGGAGTCAAAGTATACCACTTGCTACTTAAGATAACTTTGGTGATCTCAAGTCTAAGGATACTTGCACAACCACTATGAAGAGATTCCTCACTGACATAGATTTAATATCCATGTGAGGATTCTCTTTGTAGGTCTCCAATGAACTTGTTCTTATAACAAGCATCCATATGTTAGCTTTGATTATCTTTCATAATCACAGTTATGAGAACCACTGCTTGAACCATTTAAGAAGCATAACCTATGCTAGCCTGTCCGAATTAACAATATCCTATCTTGTTAATTCTATGATTAGGAATATTTAGATATTAACACATTTGCATGCAATAAACATCTCATATCACGAACACTTTCATGATTGCCTTTGCACTATGTTTATAATATCAAGGACTTCATTTATTAATTTAAGATTTACAAACTCATGCATTTAAACATAGCATTAATAAATGAATGATGCCTTTTATTAAGAATATGAATTCATACATAGAAAATACATCCCTTTGCCATGGGCTCTAGGGCATACTCTCTAACAATTGGTATAGAAATTCCTAACTTTCAAGGCGATGGAGTTTGATTTGTTAACCGCAATCAAGATCAAATTTCATTTCAAGGATTGTATATAAGCCCACTAAGAATACCATCAGGTTTTCTCGGATTAAATAGTGAGGGCTATTGATTTGCAATAAAATAGTGGGAGTAAATTGATTAATTAAAGACCTAATTAATGCATACATATATATGAACATACTCTCATATGTTTTCTTTTTCACATCAAAGGTCATCATTATGAGCACATCAAACATTAATATATGATCAATCTTGGATAACAAGCTGGTTAGCAGTAACTATTCTGATTAGATCAAGCAAGTGAGAATTGTTCTCAGAGCTGAAAAGATCCATTATGTATTGGATAAAGATCCACCACCACTTCCATCAGATGATGCCTTTGATGAGATCAAGGGCACTTATCAAAAATACATGGAGGATAGTGAAACAGCAGCATGTCTAATACTGGGTGCTATGTCCTCAGAGCTTCAAAAGCAACATGAGATGATGGATGTTAGAACTATCATTTTGCATCTAGAGGAGTTTTATTCTTCTCAATCTAGAACTGAGCAATATGAGATTACTCAAGGTCTATTTAACTGTAAAATGGTGGAAGGCACTTTGGCTGCTACTCACGCATTGAAAATGTATGGGTATATTGAGCATTTGAGTAGACTTGGCTATGTAATGGATAATGATCTAAGCATAGATTTAATTTTGTACTCATTGGCTCCAAGTTATGCACCTTTCGTGCTTAATTTCAACATGAACAAAATCCAATTAACCATTCCTGAGTTAATCAATATGCTCAAAACAGCTGATGGATCGTTCAAGAAGGATTTAAAAAGTGTCATGGTTGTCACTTTTGCTAAAGGCAAGAAGCATAAGAAGAATAAGATAACTAAGGCGCAGCCAAAGCACAGTGAGATTTCCAAGAAAAAGGTTTCCAAGAAAGAGAATCCTAAAGGAACTTGCTTTCATTATGGAAAAGATGGCCATTGGAAGCATAATTGTAAGGACTATCTAGATTCTCTCAAGGAGAAGAAGCAAGCTGATGCTTCTACTTCAGGTATTCATATAATTGAAATTAATACTTATTCTATTGCTTTAAAACAATCTTGGATATTAGATACTGGATTTGGATCTTATTTATGTAATAATCTACAGGGGCTTAAAAGCATTAGAAGAGTTGGAAAGGCAGAAATATGTCTACAGTCAGCTGCTGGACAAAACATCTCTACAACAGTTGTGGGGACTTACCATTTGCCTCTTCCAAGTGGATTAATACTGGAGTTAAATAACTATTATTATGTTCTAGCATTATCCAAGAGTATTATTTCTTTCAGTTGTTTATTGAACGATTATGACATTTCTTTAAAAGACAAATATTGTTACATTTTTAAGAACAATATGTTTTATGCTAAAGCTATCATTAAGAATGGTATATTTGTTCTTAATTTAATTAAAAAAGTGCATAATATGGATACCAAGAGCATGAAATAAGATGATATAAATACCTCATATTTATGGCATTGTCATTTAGGCCATATAAATGAGAAACATATGACCAAATTACACAAGTCAGGTGATTTGGAATTATTTGATTATGAATCATTTGATATATGTGAGTCTTGTTTATTGGGAAAAATGACAAAAGCTCCCTTTATTGGTAAATGAGAACGAGCTAAAATGGTGTTGGACTTAATACATTCAGATGTATGTGGTCCAATGACTACACATGCCAGAGGAGGTTATTCCTACTTCATTGCTTTCATAGATGATTACTCAAGATTTGGATATATCTATCTAATGAAATATAAATCAGAAGCATTTGAAAAGTTTAAAGATTTCAGAAATGAAGTAGAGAAGCAACTTGGCAAGAGTATTAAAACACTTATATCAGATCGAGGTAGAGAATACTTAAGCCCAGAATTTCAAAATTATCTTAGAGATAATGGAATTTTATCTCAATGGACTCCATCATATACACCACAACACAATGGTGTATCTGATAGGAGAAATTGAATACTATTAGATATGGTTCGATCCATGATGAGCCGAGCAAACTTATCTAAGTCCTTTTGGAGATATGCACTAGAAACTGCTATTTATGTGTTAAACAGAGTTCATAATAAATTGGTTGATGTTACTCCATATGAGATGTGGAATAACAAAAAACCCACACTTTCTCATATGAAAGTATGGGGTTGTCCTGCTCATGTGAAGAGGACAGTGTCAGATAAACTAGATGTTAAGTTTGACAAATGTTTATTTATGGGATATCTAAAAGAAATATTTGGATATTATTTCTACCATTCCTTAGAACAAAAGGTGTTTGTTTCAAGGCATGCTATCTTCTTGGAAAGAGAATTTCTCCTACGAGAGCACAGTGGGAGTAAAATTGAACTTGGTGAAGTCCAAAACCCACAAATAAAAGTAGAACAACCGATTGAACCCAAGACTGAATTTCATAATGATGAATTACAATTAAACCTAATTATACACAAAATCCTAGAAGATCTACTAGAATGCGTTCTATCCCTGTGAGATATGGATTTCACATTGATTCAGATAGAGGCATAACTGTAGTAGAGGACAATGAGCCTACAAGCTATCAAGAAGTTTTGAACAGTTTTGAATGTATTTATGACTTAAGGCCATGCAGTCTAAAATGGACTCCATGTATGAGAATAAAGTATGGACTTTAACTCAACCACCTGAAGGGATAAAACCCATAGGGTGCAAAATGGGTCTTCAAAAAGAAGATCGACATGAAAGGTAATATAGTTACCTATAAATCTCGCTTAGTAGCAAAAAGCTATCATTAAAAAGAAGGTATTGACTATGATGAAACATTTTCTCCTGTAGCGATGCTTAAGTCTATAAGAATACTTTTAGCCATTGCAAGTCATTATGATTATGAGATTTGGCAAATGGATGTGAGGACAGCTTTCTTAAATAGAAATCTGACTGAGGATGTGTATATGACACAAACAGAAGGGTTCACATTAGGAAATGGCAAAAAGGTATGTAAGCTTCAAAGATCCATTTATGGATTGAAGCAAGCCTCTAGGAGCTGGAACATACGATTCAATAAGACAATCAAAGAGTTTGGTTTCTCACAGATTGAAGATGAACCTTATGTGTATAAAAGGGTCAGTGGGAGCGTAATTGTCTTCCTAGTTCTATATGTGGATGACATATTGATAAAGAGAAATGACATTTCTCTTCTCCAATCTGTTAAAATATAGTTATCCAAGCAATTCTCCATGAAAAACCTTGGAGAAGCATCCTATATTTCGGGAATAAAGATCTATAGAGATATATCCAATAGGTTGCTAGGTCTTTCTCAGAGTATATATATAGATAAAGTATTGAAGAGGTTCAATATGGATCTCTCTAAGAAAGGGTTTATACCCATGGTGCATGGGAAACACCTTTCTAAATCTGTGTCTGCAGACACTAGAGGATAGAGAAAGCATGAATAGAATACCATATGCATTTGTAATTGGTTCTATCATGTATGCTATGTTATGTACATGTCCAGATGTAGAATTTGCTTTAAGTGTCACAAGTAGATTCCAATCCAATTTTAAAGAGGAACACTGGGCAGGTGTCAAGAATATCCTTAAGTACTTGAGAAGGACTAAGGATATATTCTTGGTATATGGAGAGGGTAGTTTGGAAGTAAATGGGTATACAGATGCTAGCTTTCAATCTGATAAAGATGATTGTAAATCATAGTCTGGTTTTGTGTTCATAATGGAAGGAGGGACAGTTAGTTAGAAGAGTTCCAAACAAGAAATAACTGTAAATTCCACGATAGAAGCTGAGTACATTGCTACTTCAAAAGCAGCCAAAGAAGCTGTCTGGATCAAAAAGTTCATATCTGAACTAGGAGTGGTGCCTAGCATTGTTGATCCGATTCCTTTATATTGTGATAACAATGGAGCCATTGCACAAGCAAATGAACCACAGTCTCATCAGCGATCCAAGCATGTTCTCAAATGCTACCATCTCATAAGGAAAATAGTAGCTAGAAATGATGTAAAAATAGAAAAGGTCCCCATAGATGATAATGTGGCAGATCCCCTCACTAAAGCACTTTCCCAAATTAAGCACGATCATCATATAAATAACATAGGTCTAAGACATAGGAGTGATTGGCTCTAGTGTAAGTGGGAGATTATTAAAGAGTATGCCCTAGAGCCCATGTAATAGGGATGTATTTCATATGTATGAATTCATATTCTTAATAAAAGGCATCATTCATTTATTAATGCTATGTTTAAATGCATGAGTTTGTAAATCTTAAATTAATAGATGAAATCCTTGATATTATAAACATAGTGCAAAGGAAACTATGAAAGTGTTCATGATATGAGATGTCTATTGCATGAAAATGTGTTAATATCTAAATATCTCTAGTCATAGAATTAACAAGATAGAACATTGTTAATTCGAACAGACTAGCACATATTATGCTTCTTAAATGATTCAAACTG
The DNA here is from genome assembly GCA_037975025.1 of Excoecaria agallocha. Taxonomy (NCBI): domain Eukaryota; kingdom Viridiplantae; phylum Streptophyta; class Magnoliopsida; order Malpighiales; family Euphorbiaceae; genus Excoecaria; species Excoecaria agallocha. Next base: position 17,266,674 of record CM075806.1, on the reverse strand, counting down.
TGGTTCTTATAACTGTGATTATGAAAGATAATCAAAGCTAACATATGGATGCTTGTTAGAAGAACAAGTTCATTGGAGGCCTACAAAGAGAATCCTCACATGGATATTAAATTTATGTCAGTGAGGAATCTCTTCATAGTGGTTGTGCAAGTATCCTTAGACTTGAGATCACCAAAGTTATCTTAAGTAGCAAGTGGTACACTTTGACTCCATAATTGATTACTTCCAACTGGGGGTGAACATAGTTAGGAGGTTGGGTATATCATGACCTACTTGAACATAGTTGAGTGATTAGCAAAGGATTCACCATCCCAGATTTATTAAAGGAAGTTATCTCGCATGATTATATAATTGCCTTATTCAAAGAATCTCTAGACAGAGTAATATGCCAAGATGGATAGGGATCTATGAAGGGCATTTTGGGAACAATGGTTAAATTAATAGAACATACATAATTAGATTTATATGAGTTGATAGAAATCTATACTCAGAATCTAATTGAGATAAGAGTAGTGAAAAGGAGTAATTACATAGTAACTGTTTCTATGGAAGGGTATAGTCAAACTACTTGACTTTCCTGACATTTGGGTAGTCATGATGCCTAGCTAGAGGCTAATCATGACTTGTATAATATTGTATCATAAATATCAATAGGGATTGATAAGATGATTTAAAAAAGTTTAAATCATGTGAGTTTTAAATAGAACTCACAATTACATATTATACTGCCAATATGGGTAGGAACCCAATAGGTCACACACATATAGAGAAAAGGGTAAAATGGTAAAATAACAAGGATAATAATATTTGATATTATTATGGCAATAGAGAAGTGAATAAGAGAATAATTAATTAAAGAGTTTAATTAATTATGATCAAGTAAAATTATTCGTATAACTTTTTAGAAATATTTTGTAAAATAGACCTAATTGAAATATTGTATTTCATAATTAATTATTATTGGACTATAAGTATTATAGGACTGATATAATAATTAATAGATCTATTGGAGAAATTAAAAGAGACCCAAAGAATGATTCTGGCGCAGAAACCCTCCAAAGGAAGGGTTTCATGCCACCTTCAGATAGAAGGCCTTGGAAGCCATATTCTTGGATCAAAATAAATTAAATATATTTCATAAGTGTTATAGAGCCTACATATTTAATTTGGATGTATTTGAAATTCATTTGGATGATTAAATCCAAGTGTATGCATGATAGGCCTAGTTTGTGGGTTTTGTGCATAGTCTTTTATGAAAGGATTTAAATTGGATTTAATTGAGCCTAAATAAATTATTAATAATTCCGTAATCCCATTAATATTTCTCCAGCAATTTTAAAGAGCCCAATCTCATTATAAAGTTGGATTTTTTAACCTAACTATAAAAATTCAAGTGATAGGGATTTTAGGGGAAAGTGAACAATTAAGAGAAAAGAAATTCTCTCACTCTCTCAACCCTAGCCACCACCCCCCTTGCTAGCATCAAGGGATTTCAGCCAGCCCTTGTGTTCCTCCATTGTTGGTTCATTCAATCATTCTCTAGTGTGGATTACTAATTGGAGGTATTCAATTTTGGACACTGTGGTTTGCGACAATCCGGTGAGAAGGAAAATCAACTTTTCAACAAAAATCAAAGGTGATTTTTATTATTCTCATTAATATGTATATTGTAAATTCATGGCAAGATCAGATCTATTGGTTAAAAATTTTAAATTTCGCTTATGTGTGAGATGCATGTAACTGATAATTTCCAACAATCTATCTGTTGTTTATAGTAAAAATTTTGAGCCACCCTCTATACAAAAAGGACACTTTATTGAATGACAATAATTCCAATGGGAAAGACAAATAACTTCCATTGAGGAAGACAATAGCCTCCAAATCGAGAACAAACTTATATAACAAAAAACTTAAATTGCATTTAGATTTATTTAAAACCAATGAACCAGATTTACAAGAATACAAAAGATCTGGATAAACAAAAAAAACTAAATCTGAGATTAAAAGTTACAAATCTCAATTTATTAAAACAAAAATACAAATAAACTAAGAAAAAAAAACACAAAATTAAAAATAATGAAAAAATTTACATCTATACTGATATAAAAATTATTATATAAAAAATTGCAAAAAATAAAAATAAGAAATAAAAAACAATAAACACATAAAAATTGAAAAAACAAATCAAAACTAAAAGCAAAGAAATAAAAATGGGATTAATGTTTGTAGATGTTATTTTAGGGTTTTGAGAGAAAAAGAGTTTAAAGGTTTTGAGAGTGATAGAATTATATTAGATGTTATTTTAAGGTTTGTAGGTTTGTACATTTATATCAAGATAACAAAGCAAAATTTCCACCTAAAATATTAAAAAAAGGTGTACATTTACCTTTTAAATATATTTTAAAGCAAATTTGCCATTAAAATATTTAAAATAACATATATTATATATTGGCCTCTTAAATATATTTTTAGGCCAAAATTTTCCTTACTATTACATATCTAGCTCAAATTTGCCATTAAAAATAATGAAATTTCAAGCAAGCAAAAAGAAATGTATATAGCAAGTAGATTGAAATCACATAAACTTACTATATATGCACTATAGATTGATACCTTTATTTAACTATTGTAAAAAGTTAAAATTTATGATGTTATGCTTATCAAAATAATCGGATTTTAGGTAAAAAAACTAGAAATTTTAATATTTTTTAAGAGTTAAAATGAGGAATTAATTTACAATGCATATGTGTTAAGTTTAGATTACTTCATTCAGTCTAACACGTGTGTTTTTATTTGCTTAATTGCAGTTCCTTAAAATTTAGTAGCAAATTTTAGCCACAAACGTAATAGCGAGGACAATTTTTCCAAAAATATGATTAAGGGGATAAATACATACCATCCTCAATATATCATGGGCAAATTTGGTCAAAATATATTTAAAGAGCAAATATGCATAATTTGAAATATTTTAAGGGCAAATTTGCCTCTTTATATCTTTTTATTCTGAAATAATGATGAGATGAAAATGGTTAGCCGGTTATAAACTAATCAATCTTATCGAGAATTATTATTGTCAAAAAATTTTTAGTAAAAAGTTAAATTTGTTAAAAAAAACTTATGTTTTTTATTTTTCCTTTAATAGGTTACTCCATAACTTTTGTGTCTAGTTAAGATAGTAAAATGAGAACAATTGCTTCTCAGCTATTCGTAAGGCTTTTGTGGAGGCATTTTTCATAATTTTATAGGTAAATGGATTAGAGGCTTCTCAGCTTATATGAGTTGTGATAATTCATTTTTTGCTAAAATTTGGAGAGTCATGTTGAGTCTTCAGGAAGCTTGGCAATGGAGTTAGAGGAAAATAGTGCTTTAAATCGATAATAAGAGTGTAGTAGTAGCCATTACGAGTAACTTGGCTATTCATTTGTCCCCCAATGCAGTTATTCTTCTTATCCATGAGCTTTTGGATCGCAATTGGTAGGTTATGGTTTAACACATCTATAGAAAAGCGAATATAGCTGCAGATTACTTTACGTCACTACAAAAAAAAAATTGATTTTATCGATGGATTTTACTGATGGACTCAGATTCCGTAGGTAAAATTAAGATATTACCGATGGCTTACCAACCAAATTGATAATACATAGAAAAAAGAATTTGATAGACGACCACATTTTTACCGATAAAATTAATAATTCGTCGGTATATTTCGTGAGAAATATTGGCCCCAATTGGTAGCGACTGCTTTACTGATGGTTACGTCCATCGGTAACTAATTTTATCATTTTATTGATGTAGCGAAAGAATTTTCATCGGTAATATAAGTATCTTGGGAGATTTACCGACAGATGTAGCAATGGATTATATTCCTTTGGTAAATAAATGCGGAAAATTTTTAAGGCTAAGGAGTTATAGTTTTGTCCACGATTTCTTTTCATCGATAAGCTGTCAGTAATGTTTTAATAAAATGTTTTATATTTAATATTAATAAAATATTTTAGGGCTAAAAATCTCCCAATGTCTGCGATCCCTTATTCAAACGAGCCTTAGTCTCGATATTTTTCTCTCAACCACTCTAACATCCCTCCTCGCCATCTCAACGGCAAGGTTACCTGTAAGGTCCTAATTTTGACCCTAGTAGAAATGCATGATTAAATGATAATATTCATATTTAATGTTTAATTAATTAAGAGAAATTCATTTTGGGTAAAAAAAGAAAAGTGGTAATTTTATTTACATTATGCATATAAGTTTAAGCATGATTAATTTTATAAGAATGCAATTGAAATTAAGAAAAATATATTTGTGGGTCAATTATAAAAAGGATGAAATGAGGGGTTAAATTTATGAAAGAAAGAAAAGAGAGGGGATATCTTTTTACATGCAAATTTTTAGAGGATCAAAAGGGAACTTTTCCTCCCCTTTATAAAGTCTAAAATCATGCAAGTAGGATAGAGAAATACAAAAATTGGGTGGTGTTCTTGGATGGAGCAGAATTTTGAAGAAAGAGAATTCTTCTTCTATCTTTCATCTCTCATCTCTCTCTAAAATTCTTCCTTTCATCTCTAAGATTTTCAAGGGAGATTCTATTGCATGTTAAGTGATTTAGAAGTTTTGTAAAGGGATTTATAAGGTAATGGATTCATATCTCATCTCCTTCCTTCATCTTCTTTCTTAAAGTGTAAATGCATTTTAATAAGAATAAGTTTTGAGTTTAATACATGGATGCATGGCCATATGTAGTAGAAGAAGGAGAAAGAAAGAAGAACAAGGGAAAGAAAGTTGCTAAGGATTAAAGAGAAGGATAGAGCATTCGGCCAAGGAATGGGACTTGGCATATATATGATTTGCATGTATGTTTAGATGATGATTTTGATGAAATTAAAACTAAATTTTAGTACAAAGATAAGGAATCTTGATTATGTCCATGGTAAAGGGTTGAATATGGTTAAGAAATGTTAAACCCTAGATTAACATTTTAAAAGTTGAATGCAAAGATAAAATGAGAGGGAAATGTGCATAAAATTAATCCCTGATTATGCAAATTTTAAATTTAATTTATGTACATCAAAATGCTTGAAAATTCCTTTATTATCAAAAATTCGTGTTGGAGCTCATCTAACCTAGTGAGCTTGTTTTGCTAATATATGGAGTTATAGAAATGTAACATAGGTAATTCAAATTGGGTTGGAAACTACACTTCTATATCTACCTTTTCTATGAAAAAGACCAGTCCTAAATCTATCTCTAAAGCTATCTAAATTTAAGTTAAAAACCGGAATACACTGCTACCATGTCACTAGAACAACCTTTTGTAATTTCCAAATATCTTAAGTTGTAGATATGACAATGAGATTATTTTTAATGTTCTGAAAACTAGACATATAGGAGTATAATTTTTGAGAACGAATGTTTTTTTAATTTTATTCCCATTTTCCTCTACGAATTTTCCAAGTTGAAACCAAAACTAATTTTAGTATGGTGAACTGTTGTTTAGTGTCAATGAATAGGTTATAGTATTTTGGATGTAACTCATGCTAAAAAGGTCAAAATGCTATGGGACAAATTAATGGACAAACTAGACTTGTAGGAGTACAACTCTCATGAATTTTTATTAATCTAATTCTGTACCTATTTTAATTTATGAATTTTTCAAAGTGGTCACACAAACTATTTTTGATAAAAATGTACTTTTATATAGTCTATGATGATTGGATTATAACTCCTAATTTGATTATCCAAATTGAGTGGTATTTGAAGCATGAGAAACTAGAGACATAAATCTTTGTTTGTTCAGAAAGTTAATTTGGTTAATTTAGCCATCTAGTATAGCAAAATTGAGATGCAAAATAGACTCGAAAATCTACCTATCCTATGTTTTATAAGCTAATTCTTAATGTATAAATGTACTACAAGTATTTATATTATTTTTACAGTAATTGGATCATAAGATTAGGATGTTGCTTATTGTATATTATAGGTAAAAATAATAGTATTATAAATTTATACATGACTATAGGTGCATAACATGTGTATATGACTATGAGATATGATAATATCATAAAGTGGAGCTATATGTATATGTGATTTTAGGAAATATACTATGCAACAAGCCCATGAACAAGTATATTGAGTATTATTTATTTGAATGGACACGAATATGCTTATATGTTTTTATTACATTTAATACTTATATGTTAACATGTCAAAGTAAATGACTACGAGAATACATGTTCATATATTAGAGATGGCATATCTATTTATATGATATTATATATGCCACATGTACAGTAAAAGCTCAAGCATGAAAATAACTTGAATATGAATACAATAATGCCTGCAATTAGAGTTTAACTGTTGATAGATAGGCATGTCTATAAGGATAAAGTTGCAGCTGCTAGAGTTTGGCCCTATTTGGGTCTACAGTTGGCCCATTTGGGTCTACCGTTGTCCCCATTTGGGACTACCGTGTCTCCGTTTAAGACTACCATTTGATCCCATTTGGATCCACTGAGCTTGATACCTACGGGTATCCACCATTCCCGTTATCCACTTTTAGAACTTAGGCAAGCTACACTCTAATTATAAATGTGATTAAAAAATCTGAAATTAAGTATGATTGCTCATATGTTATTGTTGAACTATATGTTTTGTTTTAATTTTCGAAATTGTATCTCAAGTTCAAATGCTTATAGTATATCCATCAATCACGTGAAATAAGTATGCTAAGATATATGTTTATTTCTTTTGTCTTATTGATTATGTTTTGAAATGTTGCAAGAGTTAATTATTTATTTATTATTGATATCTTATGTTACGTTTAATGCATGTTGAGTGTGTTTATTGATGACCGCAATAAGTGGTCGTATATCATGAATTGTTCCGCACTAAAATTTATAGCTCAGCATGGGTTATTTGATCCGTATAGATTCATTAGGCAAGATTTTTGTTCAGGGACGTTCTCTGTATCAGGAAAGGCCAACACAAAACTGTCAAGAAGTTGATGTTGGGATTATATATATATATATATATATATATATATATATATATATAAAATTTTGGCATAAATGGTTATATGTATGTTATGTAAAGAAGGTTTCTAGTTTGTGCATGTTGAGTTGCATATGCTCATTTTTGTAAAGAGAACAGTAAATGTATGCCTATTTGATCTATAGTCACTATATGATATGCATACTATAGTACAAGCAAGTAGAACATGAAAATAGTGAACGAAATATCTGAATGCGTAAGAACTAAAATATGTGAATGACTATAGTAAAATCTTAGTCGATATTCTAGTTTGTGCATGTTGAGTTGCATATGCTCATTTTTGTAAAGAGAACAATAAATGTATGCCTATTTGATCTATAGTCACTAACATACTATATGATATGCATACTATAGTACAAGCAAGTAGAACATGAAAATAGTGAACGAAATATCTGAATGCGTAAGAACTAAAATATGTGAATGATTATAGTAAAATCTTAGTCGACATGTATGATGATTATAATGATGATAGTATAATCAAAGAATGCATGATGATATAAAATAGTGTTATTTGTTTAAAGGTGTATGATTCAGTAATACAGTTAGATTATAGACTTAGGGTGGTACGTTACCCTTACCGATGTTTCACTACCACCACATCTCATCGGAGTTATCTCACAATCTCCCTCCCTCGCTCTTTTTCTGTTTCTATCCCTCTCTCTCCCTTAATCTCTCGCAATCTCCCTCCCTCTCTCTCCCTTGAATCTATTTCTCCTTCTTCGCATAGTCTGTGTCCCTCGCTAAGTTTGAAAAAGTTATAATTAACCACCACAGAATTTTGAATATGTGGAAGGAAAATGTGCTAATGGGTGTCAAATTGGAGAAAATACTGCTCAAAACTATTTGCAGGATATCCGGGTTAATGTATCTCCATGCCCATGTATGATCTCAATCTATGTGCTAATGTTTTTGTGTTTGATTGAGTGTTCTGCATCTTATTTTTTACATAAGCAATCTTATTTTGGATATATATATATATATATATATATATATTGCTTGATAATGGGTTACTGTCTATCTGAAACTATTTTCTCGTCTTTTTTGTCCATTAACAGAATGTAGTACATGGTGATATTAAACCTGATAATCTTTTGGTTACTAGTTCGGGTACTGTGAAGATAAGAGATTTCAGTGTTAGCCAAGTATTTGAGGTAATGAAATCGCTTCCCTTTTGTTCAAAATTATTACTTAAGATAGACATGAAATGAGATTGCTTTTTACTATTTTCTATTTGAAATATTGCTTTAGATTCTTATCTGCTCCTTTTCTTGCTATGGTTTTATTGTATTATATATCATACAGGTCTTATTCTTATGGGCGACCTCAATGTGGATTATGAAAGATGGTCTCGTGTCGATGGTATTTTGTTCACCTCTATTAAGATCTTTGATATCCTTCGTTAAATTAGGTTTTAGATTCCCAATTGTGGTATAGAATTTTTTACTTTAAGGAAAGTAAAAACCCTTAAAATGACTGAGATGTAAAATGAGATCTGGATTTCCCGTTAGCATCATATTTTACAAATTAACTTCATTGCTGTTGCAAGTTCTGTTCATGGAATGCATTATAATTGATGGTTCTTGTCATGCTATGCTGGCACCAGAAAGTTAAAATTGTGATACAGAGGCGTTATGTACACATAAATGGAGCAAGGTCTTTGGCCTAGGTATGGGATGTTTCATGTTCTTGTTTCATATGTATAGTTTTAGTACCTAGATTGGCTGCTGTTGGCTGACCTCAGAGTGTGAAAGCTGCAATCTTTAGCTTCTATAAAGTGAATATCTGTTTGGTCACTGTTACCTTAGGTCTGTTGAGTAATTTTCATCAAGGATGCATTTATATCAGCTGGCATAACACTTTATATTAGTTTTGCAAATAGTTCCATTTATGTGCTCTATAATTTTTACATTATGTGGTTTTTGCAAGATGATAATGATGAGCTTCGCCGATCTTCTGGTGCCTCTGTTTCTGCTGCTCCAGAGTTAAGAAGACATTGCCAGAGAAATATCAGATAGCTCAGTCATCACTACTTACAGCTGTGTCATCTGCTGCTGTTGTGACTCTCACGTCCTATCCTTTGGATACAATTAGAAGACAAATGCAAATGAAGGGAACACCTTATAAGTTAGTTTTGGATGCATTTTAAGGTAATTGACAAAAACATATGCTTCATTTCTGAACTCTTATTTATTTATTTATTTATTTATTTTTGTTATCTAGTGTCAGTTGTATGTGTTTGCTTACTGTTACAACTGTTTTATTTAATCCTAATCTTATACCTTAGTGTCTTTCTTTTTATGTTACTGTTACTTCATTTCCTAAACTTATTTTTGTTGTTGTTGTTATTGAAGAGCTGCAGTTATGTGTTACTGGATCTAGATTTCGATTAATTACTTTATTTTTTTAGAAAAAAATTTGGTGTATTTAGGCCTGAATATATTAATTTGCTTGATTAATCTGTAACAGTTTTTCAATCCAGTTGGTCCTGATGAGTTTAACTTTATTGCTTTGCTTGAATTACAGTAGTATAGTGCTTTTAGAGAAGTTAAGCTAACTAACACCTGATGCCTGAATGATTATAGTTTTTTCACTAGATTACGAAGTTTTTATTAAATGAGTTGTTTAACTTTAGCTTTCCTAACTTTTTTTTTCACTTACATTGGGCTATTTCTTATTGGACTTACATTGCATCCGCACAGAATCAGAAATATTTTCTGGACAAGTTATTTATTTTCTCAGTCAAAAAATTTGTTGAAATAAGAATTTTACACAGTGGTGGATAGTGTTTGAATTGGGGATTCGCATCCAACAATTTTAATTTGCTTTAGTCTAAGTCATAGGATAATCAAGTGTTGGGCTTGTAGACGAGGAAGCCGAGAAGAATAGATAGAATAGTGAAGTGCTATGAAATTACATCATCTTTATAGGTATATAAAGTATGTCCTTTACAAATTTTCACTATTCATGTTCAAAAATTTATTCTCTAGCTGTAAATCTCATCACCATTATAGAAAAACTCTTTTAGACTGAAACTAAAATATAAATTTAAGTCTTTCTATTTCAAATTCAACTAAACATGCTAACATCTTAAACTATTTAAGGAATATATTTTGTTATGAATTATGCATTTCTTTTCAAAGAAAAAAGAAGATTGATGGTATTATACAAAAGATGCAATGTCCCGCCACGTGCTTTACTTGCCCAATTCCCTTGTCAGATTCCGTAAAATCAAATTTGAGTGGGCTTTCTATTTATTTATCAACAGAGTATTATTGGTGGCGATCCATTGTTGGAAATTGAGTTATTTTCATCATTTAAAAATTTTTTAGATGGTGAGTTAAAAATTGTGATCAAGTTGTATTAGATGTTGTATGGGTATTTAGCTGTATAAATTTCCGATATTTTGAGTGAAATTGTTTTAGTAGAGGATGAACAATTTTTGCCCTTGTTTTATAAGATCATTAGAATTATATATGAAGCTTTTGTTTATCATTTAGAGATCCTTTTAAATTGTAGTGAACATTTTCTCTAACTTTATCATTACATACGTGTAAGGATAGAAATTTAAGAACTTTGGTATGTACTTACTTCATTGGCACCTTTTAATTTATCAATTTATATGCTGTGGAATATTACATGAAAGTTTGTTTTCATGATTAGCTTCAATTTAAAGTTTCTTTGCAATTTTTTTACACTAGATATGAATAAACAGTTTGCATTGTATGTGGTCAAACTACAGAACAAACTTAGTCCCACAAAATAAAAAATAAAATAAAAAAGCAACAATCAGTAGTCATGATGTTTTTGGGTCACTCTTGGTTTGGTTTTCTGTGCAGGACAATGATGTTATTGTTGATGATGCTTTTTTAGTACTTTTTTTTTGCAATTATCTCTCATTTCTCTTCTATTTCAGTGGGGATTGCAGGCTTCTTATTTAGAGAATGCCACCTGACCTCCCATCTAATGTGTTTGTTGATTAATAGATCTTTGAATTTTGTTGATATGTGATATCAGTTTTCAATTCAATGTATCTCTGTGATTCTGCTTTTTCAAGTAGTTAACATTTGTTAAAATGACCTTGATTTTCAGCTCTGTTGTTAAAGTAGACAACTTTAAATAGAAACAACTTATTTTGAAGAAAATATAGTTTATCCAGATTTCACATTATCTTAGCTTAAATCTGATGATGCTTGTTGTTTTTCTTTTTGGCTACTAATTGCTTTTTGCAAGCTTAAAGTTGTTGATTTTGCTGGAATATTTGGATTTATAAACACTCAACTACTGGATGCCATATGATCATTTAATTGCTATTTAAATTGTATGTGGTTATTTAAATGGTTTAGGTTACTTACTATGTCAAAGAGGCTACTCTTGTTACTCAGATTTTCCCTTACAGCAAGACATATTGCTTACTATGTCAAAGAGGCTACTCTTGAAATTACTTTTGAGATATTTGTGTTTTACAAATTTTGTGCAAAACATGCTAAACCAACTTAAATAAATAAAAATTTCAAGAGTTTATGTCTCAATTGCAAGTCCAGAAATAGTGACAAATGAAGTTTAGTTATTCTATTAAAATGGTGAAGAAATTGGCAATAATTTGTACTCTGAACTTTTGCTTTTCCTATGATTTCCATCTTGACAGTAATGGCAAGAGAATCAGAAGCAGAAGCTCTTTAGCCAATTAGCAATAAACGAGCTGGATGGAAAGGTACCAGATATTTTTCTCCTACCATTCGTGTTATGCTTGTGAATTAAATGGGTTATCTGTCAAGTTTTAAGCATTAGTTAAGGAACTAATACAAGAAATTAGAAAGATAAAATGAACTCTAAGGCATGAGACTGCGTGAGATCTTGTTTTTTTTCTTTTAATTAAAAGTTTTGAATTTGAGTTTTGAATATGAAATATGTTAAAAGGGAATACACACACACACTCTTTATATGTATGTTAATTCAAATACACTCACCCATATAACCAACTTATCCACTACAATCAAACCTCACTCCATATTTCACAAGTCTTTTAAGTCTATATCTCATAATGACATGTGCTGTCCATTTCTGACCTTAGCTGCCTAAACTGCTCACTTTCTTTCTCTTTCGGTCTTCAAATATAAGACTTCTAAACTAGCTCATTAATTTTTGCTAAAAAATTTTTCTCTATATTTTAAGATTATATATATATATAAAAAAAAACCTCTAAACCTTGTAAGCAATTATGGTATTGAAGTCCAAGATTTGGTTGGAGCATGTAATATTGGGCCAGTGACAGTTGAGAAAGGCCGAAATAGAAGGTAGCTTAATTAGTGAATAATGGGTGAATTAAGAAGATTATGAAATGATGATTTTGAACTGAGTAGTCCAATGCAATTATTAAGGAGATTATAAGTGAAGTTTTAATAAACTCCCTAATTTTATTAATTAAAACATCGTGTCTTTGTTGTTGAATGTTGAGTTTTGTTTGTTGCCTAAATATAAACATCAAATATATTGCTAATCAAGGTAGGTTGGTTATGAAGCTGAAGTTGAAGCAGAAGCAGAACCAAAGTTTACTTCACATTGAAACTGCTCTACTTTCTATTTGGATTTGTTGAACTAACACCTCCCATTTTCATTTCTTCAAGAAACTCCATAAAAATACTCAAATATTCAAATGCCTTAAAGCTTTGACTTTTTTTTCTTTTTTTTTTAGTTATTATTATTATTAGCAGCAGCTACTTCTCAACTAAAAGTTTATTATTTTTTCTTGTTGGGGAAGTTGGCTTGCTAAACTCATGCGTGCAACTGTTTGTTGGGTTGGGACCAGACCCTTGCCTTTTTCCTAGCATTTTTTTCCTTTCACTTACCTGTGATTATAGTTTTAGCAGAAAAGACTTGTACAATTTCCAACAGGCTCCTTTTTATATTCAATTTATTTTATTTCCCAATTATTCTAAATTGCAGCAACTAAAAGCAAATCGTTTTTTGACAACTTAACATTGATGACAGTTTTGTACTTATCTAATTTTTTATTATTTTATCTTGCTATTTTCTATTAGTTCATTTGAGTCCTCTCTATTGAAAAATATCTTATTATTTCCATGATTGGCATTGGTTTTGCAGTTTGTTGTACATGAGAGCTCATCAGTTGACGATGAACTTGCGAACCTCAAGAAGGAACTTTCTGGCAGCTCAAAGGTATACATTCAGCTGACATGAAGCATATGAGGAGATTAATGCCTCTTATTAATGGCTAATTTGTCACTTTCTTCTTCCTTAAACTTGTTATATATTTTAATTATTTTTGTTCATCTTTGAATTAGAATTAAATAATTTTGTACAATATTACAAAATATTGTGCAAAATACTGATATTATTTACACACTAGTTATGATGTATACTAATTTTTTTGATAACAAAATTGTTAATTAATATATATTTTGTATTTAAATTTTAGATTCTTTGTATTGAATGTATTGTATTTATTTTTGCTTTTACAAACAGGAATATGTAATTTTTGCAAAGAATATGAAGAAAATTAATAAATAATTTATTTTACCAACAAAATATCGACGGATATATCCATCACTGTTTTTTCTAAAAATAAATAAATTAATATTTTCTATTAATCAAATTTACCGATGGATTACTGACGGAACATCCATAGGTAAAAAATCAAACTGACGAAATATCCGATGGATTTTTTAACAAAATTATCGACGACAGTTTTTTATATTACCATCAGTAAAATCCATTAGTAACTTTTGCTGATGGATTTTTCCGCTGGTAAATTTCTACCCACATGCGTTGCTTCCGATGGTAATCCATTAAAAAACAGTCGATAAGGGCCTTTTCTGTCGGTAAAACTTCATCGGTAAAAATCCGTCGGTAAAATCAATTTTTTTTTTGTAGTTAACTAGGATGTTTGGTTTGTTTGGCACAATTTTTATCCTTCTGGTTTGCATAGCATCCTTTTTATGGATGCAATGGGAACTATGCTCCCTAAACTAGTTTTGTTGTAATCTTGTTTTGTGTTTTTTTTCCTCTTTCAAAAAAAAAAAAAAGAACAATTGCAGAATTTTTAAAAATGTTGGAGCATGTTTTAAAAGAAGAGTTAAGAAATCAATCCACATTTGGTTCACTGGATTGCACATGAGATAGTATAATATAGTACAAGCTAATTCAAATACGGTATTTGAAAAATTTTTTGAAAAATTAATGTGAGGATAATATAATACACCATAGGTTTCATTATTTCATATACACTGCATGAAATAATACACCACACAAACTCTTAGATTTGTGTAATACAGTAAATATCGTGTTAATATTAAATACCACCCCACCACCACCACCACCACACCCCCGCTGCTACTACCGACGCCATCACCACCGCCCCCACCACCACCGCCCCCTCCACCACCACCGCTGTCACTACCGCCGTCACCACCACTACCAACACCTCTATCGCCATTACCATCATCGCCGCTAACACCACTGTCACCACTACCACTACAGCCACCACACCGCTGCCCCTACCACCCACTACAAGGAAAAAGGCCTATAAGGAGGGTAAATTCGATCACTAAAAGTAGCAATCCGGTCCCTAAAAGTAAATTCGGTCACTATAGGCTCCGCTGCTAATAACCAAAAAGGATTGATTTCCAACCGGTCGTTAAAAGTTTTAGCGACCGACAAGAATCCGGTCCCTAATAATATTTAGCAACCAAACAGTAACTGTCCCTAAAAAGATTTAGCGACCGACAAGTAATGGCCTCTAAAAAGAATTAAAGACCGGACTTCCCTTCCTTAATAATATATGCTAGGCAGCCAATCAACTTATTGATGACCAAAAACATGGTCCTTAAAATGTGTACTACGGTCGTTAAAAATTATAAAGATCGACCAAAAATTGGTCCCTAAAAAATAATAGGGACCGATTTTTTTGTCCTTAATGAAGTATGCCAACTGGCTAACCACGTTATTAGGATCAAAAATTTAGTCCTTAAAGAGTTTATTAATCGATCTTTAAAACTTTTGATGACAAAAAGACTGTTCCTGAAAAGTATTAAGGACCGAAATTCTCATCAATTGCTGAGAGCATAATAAAGATCACAAATTAATATGGTCACTAAGAATAATTAGACCATATTTTTACCTTGTATTCTAAAACATACAATAAATGAATACATAATAAATAATACCATATTTTTATAGATAATTTGTAATTCATTACAAATACAGAATTAACATTCAAAAAAGATATGTATTGTTTATACAACCCCTTCCAAAAAAACAAAAATATTTCTAGATCTCTATCTAGCAAACATTTCAATGTTTCTTTAAGTCTTCACAGTCAAATTTTGTACTTCACTATTTTGTTCATACTAAAAACTGCAAAAAATATAAATAAATAAAAATTATTATATTAGAAAATATATAGATATGCTATAAATAATTGATTGAAACTACAAGTGATTTAAGAATAGACCTCAAAAAAATTCTAATTCCATCAAGTGTACATATATACACTTCAAAAAGTCAGCATATCAACCTCAAAAAAATTGTAATTCCACCAAGTGTAATTATATGCACTTCAAAAAGTCAGCATATATGATAGGGGCTGCAAGATACAAGAACATAAATTAGTTCTAAGGAATTATATACATAAAAAAATAATTACCTTCTGAACAATCTAATTGTTACGTTTAGCCATGTGATTTTTGAAAATTATCACTGCAAGTATATAATCAATAAATCACTGGCAATTAGCATCAAATTATATAAATCTTAGAGAAGTTGGATACTATTATTCAGAACTAAATTAGATAGAGTACAACAGTACAAAACCAAAACAGAGCAAAGGGGTCTATACAAGAGACAATAAAGAAACTGCTCCAACCCAAGCCAAACCAAAATCTACCAGCCAAAAACCAAAAAAATCAGAATTAAAACAAGCAGAAAACTTCATAGATTAGCTAGTAACAATAACAATAGATGAGATCTAGCAGAACAACTGAAACCACTGTATCAAGATAAAAACATAGCCCCATTTTAACCCAACAAAGCGTAAAAGCCAACCAACCAAGACTAAGCATATGCTATAATTTTGCCCATCTGCTGCTCGCACGTTCTACATTTTTGATAAGCAACAGATGTTATATGAGGGTTTAAGAGCTAAAAGTAATCTGACCTAGCAACATAGCTAAAGATACGAGGGAAGCAACAAAACAAAACCAGCAGGAATGAAGAGCAAATCAAGACCCTAACACCCGCGTAAGACAATATCCCTAGAACTAAATAAAACTATTCCCCATCAAAAATAGCAGAAGCCATTGCTAGGCTGCATGAATCACACCATGCATAAAATAACACACAATACTACATAGAAAAATGTGCCACCAGCAGTAGCAACCCACAGCTGCCTTTCTATTTGCTAAAATTATACAGAAAATTGGTGATTTAGATGCTCTGTTTAAATATATTTTAGGTTAAAAATCGTGTGGATACTCGGATAACTGTGTATCACATTGGAATTTTTGGTCTTCTAAAATTCCTTATCAACATGCAAAATCCCACACAACAAATGAAAAATAATAAAATTCGAGTTTTATTATTCTATATAACTAAAAATGCAAGAGTCGAGAAATTCCTAACCTGTAAATATACTAGTCACTCCCTTGAAAAGGTGTTAATAGAGGCTGGACATTCGATTGTTGAGCTACCAAAAATTCTCTTAATTGTCTAAGTTCATTCACTTGAGATTCCACTACAGATAAGCGATCCTTCAATGTCTGATTTTCTTGTCGGGTTTCTTGTAGTGCAGATAACAATTCACCTTTAGACGAGCTGCTGCCTTTTAAGTCCTTTGCCTTAACCCCACCGCCAAGGACAACCACTTTACTGTGAGTTTAAGGTCCGAAACATCTTTTTACTATCTCTATGTTAGAAAGAGATGGCTCTGACTGCACCAATTCTAGGATTTGAGCCTACAAAAATATGTAGTAAAACAATCAATTAATCGTTTGTCAAAAAAATAAAAATTAAAAAACCCTAACACAAGCACATCTTTATATGTACATGTTTTTCAATTACTTCAGGTTCAACAAGTGTGTTATTCTTCTTCTTTCGAGACTCAAAGAAAATGGTTACTAAGTTTGGTGGGTTGCCATCTTTCCCTCCTTTCACATTGAAGTCAAAAAAGTCAATCCCCTCAATAGTGAGCAAAAAAGATTCAGAATATGAAAAGGTAAGAGAATAGTTTATAACATATAAATATTTTCTTAAGACCTGTTGATAAATAAATTCTCTAATAGGCTTGCTACCAATGTGGTGAGGCATGGTAAGCTTAGCCCTATTTGCTACATTTCTTTCACTTGTTGCCTATATTAATGTAAAAACATAAAATATGAATACCATAAATATTCCCAATTGTAAAGATAATAAATAAAAAACAAAATTTTACAACCATTTTCTATGTCAAACCTTAAATTTTTTGGAAGAAAAATGTTCCTTAACAAGCCACACCCATTGCTTTTTGTCTATCATCTTAGGTGCATTTATAAGAGCCTCATGCATTGGCTTACCACGAACATATTTAGCATACAGATTTCCCTTTCATTTGTTCCACAACTCATTCATCCATTCCAAAATATGTTCACGATGAAAATTCATATCATCGTTCTCAAATTTATCCTACAATAAAATTAAGAAATCAATTTAGTTTTTCAATTCTCAAGTATGTCATTAAAATACCAACACCACCAAACAATCAACCTAAAAATAGAAATTAAAACAAGAAATCAAATCCATTTTAGACTTGACAAACCAAACAAGTACGAAGCAAAATCACATATATTGTTTTCATTTTAAGTAATAACTTTATTGCAAAAAATAATTGATATATTTGCCACAACAGAAGCCCACATGTGTTCAATCTTTTCTTTCGAAATCTTTTTCCATGATGATACCCCAAGCGGACATATATTACGATCACGGATAATTTTTCCCAAATGTCTTACAAATAGTGCATGATTGTTCCCAACAGTTTGATTATTGAAAAAAGTCACTTTCAACTTTTGCCCTACTTCAAGTGCTGCAACTTCTTTGCACTTATTTTTTCCTAACACCTTTTTTACCTTTTGCATAGAAACTGAACCTACATATGCCCAAATAAGCAATTTATAAGGAGTGGTAAAGCAGCAGCAGGAACCCAAAAAATAGAAGTAAAACTACACAGAAGAACCCAACAAAGTAGCAGCAGGCACCCAAAAATAGAACAAAAATAGAGCCAAAATCAATGATAAGCAAATATGATTCAGATGCACTGTGATAATAGAGACTTGCATATATCAGAGTTAGTCAAGTCCACTCATCCAGCACCAGCTAACTCTTGAAAATGAAACAGATAGCATTAGCTTTGAAAAGTGAGCTCCCAGCACAAACAACCCAACTAAACACATCATCCAGCCTATGTATTACAATAAATGTTCATCTAACCTGTTTCTACTCTTTGGCTGTCTTACATCACTTGATCAGTTTCTGCTCCTAGGTTGTTTTCTGTCTCTTGATGGTTGTCTTGAGACACTTGATCAACTTGTACTCCTAGATTGCCCTGCACCTCTAGATGGCTATCTTGCATCAATTGATTATCTTGTATTCCTTCCTTGTCTTGCATCCCAAGATCAGCTTGATGCATATGAATTTTGTCTTCAATATTGTCTTGCACACGTTCCTGATTAAGTACAAAAGGGTTGTTCTTGGATGGTGGAATTCCATAATCAACAAATGGAACATGGCTTAATTTAGAACCAATAGGATTGTTTTTTTTTTTAAATGCCCCTTTTGAGCATAAAGATCTCAACCCTTGTCCTCGTCCCCGTCCCTATCCTAAAGCACCAGGTGGAAGAAATGCATGTTTGGTAGCCTTTAAATTTGATGCCATCCCATTTCCAATCAGCTTATGATAATTTCATTATAAAAATAGATAAAAATAATAACATCAGCTCATGATATTTTCATAATAACAATAAACGAAAACAATAACATCAGCTCATTATCATTTCAGGACATGGAAATTTCATTGTTTTATGAACAACACAAAAAACACAGATATCAAAAAGTGTCCATCGAAATTATAGCTAAATTACACCAACATAACGATTTTCCAAAACTAAAATTTAGGCTTATTCAGTTTGTAAAATTGAAACAAATAAGTTATAATCACTTTCAAGATAAACAAAAGATAGATCAATTAACAATAACAGGAACCAAAAAGCAATAACATAACCTGCAAAATCTCCTACCCAGCCAATGCACAAACAAGCCAAACAAAGCAAACAGCTCAAAGCTCAAATCCCCTGACATGAACCAGAAAAGAAAGATAAATTTAGAAATACAAAAAGTGTAAAAAGCAGAATAATATAACATGATAGAAGAAAACACAGAGTCCATAAATGTCAAATGTACACAGCAGGGGTGAAGCATTCATCTTTTTACATTTTTGCAAAGTTTGTCCATTTCTTCATAGTTTACACATAAAGATAATGTTAATATTCTATCTCCTGATTGGCTTTTCTAGCACAGCAGAGAAGAAAAGCTAATCCTCAAGTTTATTTGTCTTGGGCACCACTCTCCACCACAAGTCAAAATTGCATATTCAAGCTCTTAGTAGACAGTAGTCATTAAACTTGTTATAATTACTTTTATATGGTGTTTAATTAAGGATTCAAGACTATTTCTACCCTATATTCTTACAAACGTGGACTTTTTTTTTCATAAGCCAAGAAAATTTTATTAAAGATAGCTGACAGAGGAGCCAAGACAAGACAAATACAACCGAGATCTACCCAACCACCTAAAAAACTGCAGCTAAAGACAAAAGAAGCTGCACAAAAACCAGCATCCTCATATCAAAGAACAAAAGGCCTATAATCAAGGAAAAGAACACGACACCCCCTATAAAAAAATAGGACAGGACCAAAATGTGGAAGCACGACAATCAAATAGATAAATATAAAACCAAAGAGTTTTGAGTGAGAACTGGGAACTGACCTTACTATGAATTAGAATCCAACCTCTGTCCTTCTACTTTATAAAATCTTCAAAATCAAAGATTTGGGGGTTTGAAGCCATCTCTCACTTCTGTAATTGAATCAAATGTCAACAAGAATATAAGAAATGGCTTCAAAATAGAGCATTTAAAACGGAAACTATTTGGAACAAAAGTTAGCAGCCGGCAACTAATTGAAAAAATTTACCAAATACTTTTATACTCTGTGGAAAAAATTCAATTCGGATTCCAGCAAAAATGTCAAGAACATAAGAAAAATATTGCAATTTCTATATATAGATGGCTATTACGTTGGAAATAGAGATGGAGAGAGAGGAGCAAAAAATAAGGAAGCTGACTTAAGCTATGAGCTAAGCCTCTGTTTCTCGGGTACCACTCTCCATAACAAAGAGTTAAAAAAAATTAAAAAGAAGCCAAATTTGTTTCTTACTGCAGTATAGAACAGTGTTCAAGAGGCGGAGGATACTCGAAATAAATCGCATTTCAAGTTCATAAAGATTGAAATCCTAAGAAATTACATAAAAGAAATGGAAATTAAAACAACAAGTAAGATCAGTGATTTATACCTTGTTTAAGCATTGAAGTAAATTTCTTCAACTTTGTAGTAAAGCTAGAAGAGAATCAAAAGGTTTGAGGATTATTTAATGGTGAAGTAAAGAAAAAGGTAGGATAATTCAAGGGAAAAGATAATGAGATTTAGGGTTTCATCAGAGATTGGTAGACAACCTGGTGGAGAGAGACTTAGGGCTTCTTTTAGGGTTTTTACGATATGGGTCTAAAGGGCAAAATATTTTCGGTCTAAAGGGCAAAATAAAAAGCGGGATATATTCCCGCGTGTAGCTTGGCAAATAGGGACTAAATTTGTTCACTTACTATGAAAAATGTGTATTAGTTATATTAAGTGTTTCCATTTAATTAAATGTCTTATGATTTATTTCAAAATTTGAATTTAAATTCAAAGGAGTTTAATTCAAAATATATTACTTATCTTTAGGAAGTGATAGAGTTTGAATTAATTATCTTAGGATAGTTAAATTTAGATTAAAGACTTGCCAAAGGATAAGCATAGATATTAAAAAGAAATAAAACCCTAAATCAAGAAGAAAAGTTGGCGTGAAACCCTAGTTTTATTCTTGCTTTGGCGTGAACTCTCTCTCTCTCTCTCTCAATTCTTTTAGTCAATTTTTCACAAGGAGAAAAGGATAGTTCCTCATTCTCTTGTGATATTGGGTAGTAATAGCAACCTAAGAGAAGTACAAAATCAAATTTTGTAGCTTCAAACTATAACCATTACACAATACCGAAAAAGAGAGCTAGCAATCTCGTTTTTAAGCCGACGGTGCAATTGTGTGTGTGAGAATAGATGAAGTGGCGTAAAAGGCTATTCCTTGGCATTGGTGATCGAGATCTAAGGCGGACAAAGTCATCTTAGTTGCTGGCCATCACCGAAATCAATATCTAAAAGGCATCTTAACTTGTAAGTTCTACAACCTAAAATTGCATGTTTTCGTTTCTAGGTTTTGGATATGTATGGTATGTATGATAAAAAATTTTATTTTTCCGCTATGTTATCATGATTATCATACCATTTCATATTCCATTAGTGGTATCAGAGCCTAGACATGCTTATTTTAGTGCTTTAGATGCATGAAAAAATTAATTAAAAATCATTATTTTGAAAACATGCAAATCTGAAATTTTCTGTTTTGAGTTTTTTGCATTGTTTTGGTGTAAAACGATTTTAATTAATTAGATAGGTATTATAATTAATATGACATGTTAATATACTGTCCTAAGATGTTATTAGGGCTGGTAATGGTCGGATTTAATTATTTATACCTGATGGTACATGTTAATTATGAAACTAGGTGCTTGTTGGCATGAAAATTGCTATTTTAACAACTAGTTTTCAAAATTAAATGTAAAAACATTTTTGGCATGTTTGTAAGTGATTTTTAAAGATTAAATATCAGGTCTGGACATATTTTAAATTTGGTTTTAATTCTGGTCCATGACAATTTAATTGATTAATTTTAAAATCACTTAAAACTATGACTAGTTTGTGTTTGTTACATGTTTAATCAACATTGTTTGTTTTATTTTGATTAAAATGGTAAAAACACATTTAGATTAAAATGGTACAGAATATTAAATCAATATTTATGGACTTATTTAGATTATTAAATGACTCATAAAATTGATTTAAATGTTTGTGCATTTCATGGCATTACATAAGCATTAAACAACTAGTTTTGTTGTTTGTTTGTTTTTGCATGAATGCCGTGTGTTATTATATGTGTTCTTCATGATTTTATTTTTAATTCATGTTATCACATATTATATGTATTTTTAATGTTTATGGGCTGTATGACATAAAATTAAAAATGGCAAAATTGGAAATTATACTAGAGTTGATTTATGGCACAAATCTAACTAGTTTGTGTTTTGGGCTTTTAAGAGAACTTATTCAATAAGAGGATTTAGTCCATTGGGCTTCGGCCCAGGCCCATCACGGGGTCTTCTCTTAAAGGTTCAAGTACATAATTTCCATTAATGGGCTTGGCTAAATTAATTAAAATTGGACTTTGTTTTATCCATGAATGCTATGTATATTTATTTGCTAATTTGGTGTGATGAATGGATATGCATGGTGCATTCATGGGCCCTGGGTTTTTGTAATTAAATATGGTCTGCGTGCCATTATATTTTATTGTAAAAGTTTCATTTATTTCTTAGAATAGAATTTATTTGAAGACTTTGTAAATCAAGACGAAGCCCACCGGAGTGGAGAAGCCCAACTCGAAGATTCTTATGTAATAGTATAGAATCTTAGTTGTAGGTTTTTGGGCCCATGTTTGTCACGCTTTACTTTATGCAATTATATATATATGCATGCTATGTATGGATGACAAAGCGTATGCCATGTAAGCCGTAATAAAATGAATCCCTAAAAATAGTAAGTCACAAAGTTGCCTTTCTAATTCGAAACATGTCAAGGCATCGATCATCGGTCACGTAGACTAGGAGTCCTAGATGCGCCCGATTATCTTTGTGAGGCATGGGTTGTGAATGTAGGTTGGACTTAACATGGAATGGGATGCTCGGACCTAGGCAACTAATAAATGGGTTTGTGCTATAACATTTTAAGATGTTAGCCCATTTGATCCATGAGTCATGTACGAGACATGATTGGAGTTTTCCTACCTAAGTAACTTAACTTATTAGGTGTACAGGCTCAGCTTGACTAATAAGTTGTTGTGAAAAGTGGATCTTGGCCCACATTAAATCACTAACGCGAATTATTTAAGGGGATATTAATTCGGTTTGTGGGATCATTAATAAGACCTCATTTAATCTTGCTAAATTTTATTGTAGATTGAAAATGGCATCTTCAAACAACAATTTCTCATTGCGATCGGTCCTTGAAAAGGACAAATTGAATGGCACCAATTTCATAGACTGGTCTCGAAACTTAAGAATAGTTCTTAAGCAAGAGAAAAAGTCGTATATTTTGGATGCACCCTTACCTGAAGAACCATGAAGGAACGCCTCTGCGGTTCAAAAGGAAACTTTTGAGACCAAGAAGAGCGACTCCAACGATGTGACCTGTCTGATGCTGGCCACTATGGTGCCTGACTTGCAAAAGTAATTTATGGACCAAGAGGCTTATGCGATCATGGTGCACCTCAAGGAGCTGTTCTAAGAGCAAGCTCGTCACGAGAGGTTCGTGACAACAAAGGCATTAATTTCTTGCAAGATGGCTGAGGGTACACCTGTTAGTACCCATGTACTCAAGATGAAAGGGTATCTTGATACTCTTGAGAAGCTTGAGGTACTAGTGCCAAAGGAATTGGCCACCGACTTGATCTTAGGATCATTGCCTGGTGCTTATGATCCATTTGTGATGAATTATAACATGCATGCAATGAACAAGTCAGTCACTGAGCTTCATGGGATGCTTAAGAATGCTGAAGAGAACATTCGAAAGACCAATCCCGTTCTAATGGTTCAAAAGGGAATTAAGAAGGGACCCGCTAAGGGAAAGGGAAAGGTAAAGGAAAAACCCAAGACAGTTGGGAGTGCACCTCAGGCCCAATCCAAGCCCAAGGTGCCAAAACTCAAGGAGAGTGAGAGCACATGCTTCCATTGCAACAAGTTGGGGCATTAGAGGAAGAATTGCGCTCTCTTCAAGGAAGAGCAAAAGAAGAATGGAGCCAAGGTGTCCAGTTCTTGTATTTTTGTTGTTGAAATTAACCTTTCTATTTCTACCACTTGGGTATTGGATACCGGTTGTGGTTCTCACATTTGTTCAAATGTGCAGGGGCTAAGAAATAGGCGGTTACTTGGAAGAATGAAGTGGACCTCCGTGTGGGGAATGGAGCACGAGTTACTGCCATGGAGATAGGCGACTATCACCTATCTTTACCTTCCAGACTTTGTATTGTTTCGAATAATTGTTATTATGTGCCTGCTATGAGCAGAAACAATATTTCAGTTTCATGTTTGGATAATGATGAATTTGATTTTGTTATTAAAAATGGCAATGCTCATATTCGTCGCCAAGGCATTTCTTATGGCAATGCCATGTTGCAAAATGGCCTTTATATCCTTGATTTACAAAACAAAGAGTTCATATACAACATTAATACAAAGAGGGTTAAATCAAACGAATTGAACCCTACTTACTTTTGGCATTGTTGTTTAGGACATGCAAATGAAAAAAGCATTTCAAGACTCCACAAAACTGGAGTGCTTGGGTCATTCGACTTAGAGTCTTATGACACATACGAGCCATGTTTGCATGGAAAAATGACAAAGAGTCCTTTTAATAAAAAAAGGTGAAAGGACTAATGGCTTATTGGAACTAATACATACCGATGTATGTGGACCTTTAAGTACACATGCTAGAGGTGGTTTTAGCTACTTCGTGACATTCACAAATGACTTCAGTAGATATGGCTATGTCTATCTAATGAAGTACAAGTCTGAAACTTTTGAGAAATTCAAAGAGTTTAAGAATGAAGTAGAAAACCAACTTGGCAAAAGTATAAAAACCATTCGATCAAATCGAGGTGGCGAATACTTAAGCCAAGAGTTTGATAGTCATCTAAAGGAGTGCGGTATTATTTCACAGCTCACTCCTCCTGGAACACCTCAATGGAATGGTGTGTCTGAAAGGAAAAATCGAACTCTGTTGGACATGGTTCGATCTATGATGAGTCAAGCTAATCTTCCTATCTCTTTTTAGGGTTATGCATTAGAAACTGCTGCGTTTCTATTGAACCGTACTCCAACTAAAGCAGTTGAAAAGACACCGTACGAGGTATGGACTGGGAAAGAACCCAATATGTCTTTTCTCAGGATTTGGGGCTGTGAAGCACATGTTAAGAAATTAACATCCGACAAACTAGAGTCCAAACCCACTGTCTGCTTGTTTGTGGGTTATCCTAAAGAAACAAAGGGATACTACTTTTACTCACAAGCCGAGAACAAAGTATTTGTTGCTCGCAAGGCTGTTTTCTTGGAAAAGGAGTTCCTTCTCAAGAAAGACAGTGGGAGTAAAGTAGAACTTGGAGAAATTCAAGCACCACAAACTCCTATAGAGGATGGTTTGGAAATGGGATCAAGTTCACAACCAGTTTTGGAACAAGAACCCATTACACAAGTACCTAGAAGGTCTGGTAGGGCACGTCAGGAGATTGAGAGATATGGATTTCTAATCACTGACAGTGACACTATTGAGTTAGTAGATCGTGAGGATCCTACTACCTACCAAGAAGTTATTGAAAGCCCAGACTCGAAAAATTGGCTTGAAGCCATGAAATTCGAGATGCAATCAATGTACGATAACCAGGTTTGGACCTTGGTTGATCCACCAGAAGGTGCTAAGGTAATTGAATGCAAGTGGTTATTCAAACTAAAAGCTGATAAGACCTACAAAGGTAGACTAGTAGCAAAAGGTTTTCGACAAACTCATGGTATAGACTATGACGAGACCTTTTCGCCTGTAGTCATGCTCAAGTCCATTAGGATCTTGCTTGCCATAACTGCATATCATGATTATGAGATATGGCAAATGGATGTCAAAATTGCTTTCCTCAACGGAAATTTACTTGAGGATGTGTATATGACACAGCCTGAAGGTTTTGTCAATTCTAAGCATCCTAAGAAGGTTTGCAAGCTTCAAAAATTCATTTATGGATTAAAGCAAGCATCCCGAAGTTGGAATCTTTGTTTTGATGAGGCAGTCAAAGAATTTGACTTCATCAAGAACGAAGATGAGCCTTGTGTGTACAAGAAGGTTAGTGGGAGCATAGTAGTGTTTCTGGTCCTATATGTGGACGACATCCTTCTCATTGGGAATGACATTCTAATATTACAAAAGGTTAAGCAATGGTTGGGAAATTGTTTCTCAATGAAAGACTTAGGTGAAGCCGAGACAATACTTGGTATTCGAATCTATAGAGATAGATCGAATCGGCTTTTGGGACTAAGTCAAGAAAAGTACATAGACAAAGTACTAAAGCATTTTAGTATGGGAGACTCAAAGAAAGGGTACATACCTTTGGCTTTGGGAGTTCCTTTGACTAAAGAACAGTGCCCTAAAACCAAAGAGGAAAGGGACAACATGAGTAGAATCCCATATGCATCTGCTATTGGATCTATCATGTACGCTATGTTATGTACTAGGTTGGATGTTGCTCATGCACTAAGTATAATCAGTAGGTTTCAGCAAGACCCTGGTGATAAGCACTAGTCTGCTGTAAAAGAGATCCTTAAGTACCTGCGAAGGACTAAGGATCACTTCTTGGTGTATGGTGGTCAAGAAGAGCTCGTCATACAAGGTTATGCCGATGCTGCTTTTCAGACCAGCACTCAGGATTCTAGATCGCAATCTGGATTTGTTTTTGTTTTAAACGGTGGTGCTGTCAACTGGAGAAGCTCAAAGCAAGAGACAGTTGCCAACTCAACTACAGAATCTGAGTATATTGCAGCAAGTGAGGCTGCAAAAGAGGCTGTTTGGATTAAAAATTTCATTAATGGATTAGGAGTGGTCCCAAGCATCCTAGATCCATTAGAAATTTTCTATGACAATAACGGGGCCATCGCACAGGCCAAGGAGCCCCGGTCACACCAGAAATCCAAACACATACTCAGGAGGTACCACCTGATCAGAGAAATCATTGATCGTGGGGACGTCGAGGTTAGCAAGATAGCAAGTGAAGATAATGTAGCAGATCCTTTGACGAAACAGTTACGTCCAAATCTGCACGAGGCTCATTTGAGAGCGTTCGGTCTTAGGGCTATGCCCAATTGGGACTAGTGCTAGTGGGAGATTGTTAGTGTAAGGCCTAGCCCCAATACATTGTAATAAAACACTTAGTTAATAAAATGAGGCATTTGTTTTATCTTTTGTATTCCTGTGCATGTCAATTGATAAAACTATCCAAGAATGTCGTTTCGGTTTAAGTTATCATGTGTGAGGCACATGGATTGTAAGACCTTGAAACAAATGGGACTTCATTCTAAATATTCCTAGTCAGTCATTGTTATGGGAATAACAAATGAATGAAGACTAGTATGCTCTCTCTGATATTATGAGTTCTGTCTTACGGATCATTAGGACAAGAGTGTCAATCAGAGATCATAGATACATGTTAAAGAATATGGTATCTGGATTCGATCCGCTCATGAGAACACTACATGGTACAAGTCATAAGTGTTTCTCATATGCAAGTTTTGTATCGGAGTTCTTAGACATGAAATCTCTATGAAACTCTTTATGAATTACTGTGTACTTTGACATACACCTAACGTGCTCGTAACAGAGTGACAAGTACGGGTATGATTGGGTATGCATTGATTCATGTTAGAGAGCATGAGAGAAGTGAAGGGATTACCCCTCTCGATAAGAGAGAAAATATCACCGGCCACTTGATCAGTGAACTGAGAAGTGTATGGCCATACCGAGATGAAATAATGAGTAATCATTATTTATCTGAGAGTTCAGTGTCACTGGAATATCAAGAAAGGAATTAATATATATAAGGATGACTAGTTCTATGCCTTATATTAATTCTGATATTTAAGGGTAAGGGAGTATGCAAAATTGCATTAGGTCACTAAATGCCATATGTATTTTCATTTAATTTGGATTGCTATAATATCTTGCTAGAGAATATATATATAGCCTTTGAATTAATTTATTAATTCATTGCCAACATTAAATGGACCTATAGGATCGCACACAAAGCATTGGGCTTAAAATACTTAAATTAAGTATTGGGCATTAATTTGGGCTTTTAATTAAAGTCAAATTAATGTATGTAATGGGTTATAAAATTGCTATTGGGCTTTGGTCCATGAGAGAGAGAAATTCAACCCACAAGTTTTAATTTCAATTAATTAATTATGTTACATTAATTAAGTTAATTGAGTATTAAAGCCTAAAGGAATTTAAATTAAATTAAATCACTTATATAATTGATGAAGTGGCCGAAATTCCAAGAGGAAAATCAAGGAATTTCGGCACATGTGTATTAGTTATATTAAGTGTTTCCATTTAATTAAATGTCTTATGATTTATTTCAAAATTTGAATTTAAATTCAAAGGATTTTAATTCAAAATATATTACTTATCTTTAGGAAGTGATAGAGTTTGAATTAATTATCTTAGGATAGTTAAATTCAGATTAAAGACTTGCCAAAGGATAAGCATAGATAGTAAAAAGAAATAAAACCCTAAATCAAGAAGAAAAGTTGGCGTGAAATCCTAGTTTTATTCTTGCTTTGGCGTGAACTCTCTCTCTCTCTCTCTCTCAATTCTTTTAGCCAATTTTTCACAAGGAGAAAGGATAGTTCCTCATTCTCTTGTGATATTGGGTAGCAATAGCAACCTAAGAGAAGTACAAAATCAAATTTTGTAGCTTCAAACTATAATCATTACACAATACCGAAAAAGAGAGCTAGCAATCTCGTTTTTAAGCCGATGGTGCAATTGTGTGTGTGAGAATAGAGGGAGTGGCGTAAAAGGCTATTCCTTGGCATTGGTGATCGAGATCTAAGGCGGACAAAGTCATCTTAGTTGCTGGCCATCACCGAAATCAATATCTAGAAGGCATCTTAACTTGTAAGTTCTACAACCTAAAATTGCATGATTTCATTTCTAGGTTTTGGATATGTATGGTATGTATGATAAAAAATTTTTGTTTTTCCGTTGTGCTATCATGATTATCATACCATGTCATATTCCATCAGGTATCAGTAGCGGTGTGGCAGTGGTGATGGCGATGATATGGTGGTGGCAATTATGGTGATGATGGCAGTGGTAATAGTGTTGATGGCAGTGGCGGTGTGGTGGTGACAGTGATAGTGGTGGTGTTGGCGACAGGTGTGCATCCCAAATATACTCTAAAGGAGGGATGAATAGAGTATTTTAATAAAATTAAGTGCTGGTGAAACAAATAAATAATCTTGATAATATATATAGAAAATATCTTATTTAATAACAAGTATGCATCCTAATATATGATGATTATTCTAAACCAAAAATTATATGTCATATATAAGTTTCAATGAGCAACATATATCATTTTATCATATGTAAATCATTTTATGATGGATAGTCGAAATTAATTTTGCAATGAACAATTTATGCATATGAACAATAAAATAAAAAGAGAGAGAAGGATAGAGATATTGACACGGTGATTTATAGAGGTTTGGCCTATGCCTACATTCTCTCCTTAAAACAATTCATCTTAAGAGTTTCTCTCTTTTTAGGGTGACTATATTTGGTGGGTAAGAGTCAAAAGCCGATTACAAGAAGCTTCCCCAAGTTTTTCTCCCAAGTAAAAAACTCTAAAACACTTAAACCTTTTTTCCAAGTAAAAGGATCAAACACTTAGTTATTTTTTCCCAAGTAAAATAACCTAAGCACTTGCTAGCTTCTTTTCCTAGGCCCTAGCAACCTAACCTCACTTTTATCTCACATGGTAGATAAACCTCACTATAGAATGATTATAATTATAAACTATGATCATCTTGAGGATATGTAAATGATGCCCATGATGAAGTGAAACTTACAGCAAAATAAGGTTCAAAAACGAAAGTGTTTCATTCATGTTTTACACTTTGAAAAACAATAATATATAAGAGAAAATTTCATAGCTGTTAGGTGTAAACACAATTTGAAATTCATTTCCTTATTTAAAAACTGATTTTAAGCTTTCCATAAATCAAGTAAATCACCTAAAAATATTTTTTCCAGAAAGGATGTTTCTTTAAAAAATTATGTTGATAGTTGAAAATATTTTTCTTCCCTTATTAAGCATAAATCAATTTTTGTTTTAAGAAAGAGATAATTTAAATGAAATGAGAATGTAAGTAAATAATGAATGTGTGTGTGTGAATCCTCAAAAATGATTATACATAATTTTCCTAAATAGAATTCGATCTTTAAAACAATTTTAAACAATCGGGTTCGATTATGTTATGATAAGAGTAGAGTACGATCCTGTCCTGTTCTAATGTTGATGAACACAAAGCAACCAGTTTCTTTTATGGACCTGCACATGTAACTTTTAAAAAGCCTAAAGATGTTAGATTATTTTGCTTATCATCAAAATATAATATGGGCCTTGAGCCAACATTCTCTCCCTTTTTTATGATGACAAAACATACTACATAGCTCCCCCCTGAATGTGTGCTTTCAAAAAAAAAAACTTGCAATAACAATAATTTATACAAGAAAAATTTACACACAGTACAATATCCATATATACGCACACACAGAAATAGTCATATACCAGCATATTCATCTACTCATTTACTCATCCATCCATCTATATACCATATCCATGTATATCTCCCCCTTTTTGTCATCAATAAAAAGTGAGAAATAGAAGTTGTTACACAACAGGGTATAAGAAAAATTCTAATCAACATAAACATCCAACGAAGTATTCAAACAAACTAAAATCTAGCAATGTAGTTTAAGCAAAATTAAAAGCAATGTTTGAGAGCATGCTAAAATAGTTATGCAAAATATCACTCAATATCTTCATGATGTGAGTTGCTTCCGATCTCTCCTGGTTTAGGTGTGGGTTTGAATTTGTAGTTGGCAATCAAACTCATAGATCAACAAATAGTAATGGAAGTAGGTTTAGGACTTGGAGTTGGTGTTGTTGAAGGTGAAGGATCAGGAATAGGCTTTTCATAAGGAGTCCCATACTCTATTTTGGCAAACATATTTTCAGTCCACTTTGTAAGCTCCCCTAGTGTTGAGTATAAATCCTCCAAAATGCTCCATAATTTCAGCCAAGGTAAGAATTTATGTTTGCGATCAACATTTGGATTGGATGGTGCTGGAGTTGTTATCTCTTATGGAACCTCTTCTGGTTCTATCCTAATTTCCTCAGTCCTTGTCCTAACCTCCTCCGTAAGTTTCTTTTATTCAACATCCATTCCTACATCATCACTCTCAGTTACTTCCCCTTTTTTTTATTTTCTTCCTCTATTTTTTCTGAATTTTTGGTGTTAGATTCACTGCTAGATATTTCTTCATCCTCACTAGACTCCTTATCAACAAGTTTCAACTTTTCTTTCAAAGCAGATGGATTGTTAACACTTTTCCTAAGACTAAGAATCAACTTCTTTGTTGTAGTATCTAACTTGATTTTCTAACTAAAAATTTGCCTATCCATTCCAGCAAATAAAGTTATTTTTCCTTATCTTTGCAACCTTAATTCAGACATTTTATAGAAATATTTTCCAATTCTCAGCTTTTTGTTAAAAGCATTCACAATCAGCATCATCAAGTGATAGGTTCCAATACTTAAAATTGGCGAAAAGTATCATAGCAAAAGGCCGTCTCTGATTTTCTTTAGCATTCACAATTTGATGAAATATAAAATAAGGAAGATTTATCTGATAACCTTTAAAGATATGCCACATGATGATTAAATTAGTGTCAGACACATGATCTGCACTACCAGCCCTAGGAACCAATATTTCAACAATAAATGTATGTAAGATTTAAAACTCAAGCTTCATATTAGTTGAGAGTGGTGATTTATCTTTTCTCTTGTATTCTTCCATATATGCCATTTTACTCAAGAATTCTATTTTATTCAATCCACATATTTCTCCAATTTTAGTTCCCTTAGTCATCCGAAAGCCCTCATTTTTCAAATTAAAGACTATGGCTATGGTTCCTGGTGTAAGGATTTTGTAACTATCTCCTATTTTCACCATAAAAGACTCATCATCAAGGATTTTCCTAGATCATCAAGGATTTTCCTAGACCCATAAAATTCTTGAACAATAGAAGGATAAATATTTGGCTCATAAGTTAAAATACCTTTCCAATTGAGTCACTCCAACCAAATGGCTACTTGTGTGTCCGTTGCCTTGAGTTCTTGCTAATCCACCTACTTGGGTATGAGGAAATCTCAAATTTCTTTAACTTTCAGCACTAGTGTTAATTTTTTTTCTGCAAAGAAGGGGTTTATTTCTTCTTCGATTAGGGAATGTCTTTTTGTGACCAAGGGTTTTGGTTCTCACCATTGTTGCGATTTTAAGGTTTGAGAGAGAAGGAGAGTGTTTTCAAAAGACAAAGAGTGAAAAGATAACACTTTATTATGCACTTTATATAGAAAATCCAAAAAAAAAAGAATATGCATTAAATGATTTAGTGAAAATGTGCCTTTTTAAAATCAAACAAGAAAAACTTTTCCTTGTTAGGAATAAAAAACGGAAACTTTTCATTTCCCAAAAATGAAAGTTACCTTATAAAATGACAAAATTCCTTTTTTAAACCCAAATACATGTGCTAATATTTACAAGTAAAATAAGGAAAATTAAAAACATGCAATAAAACTTCCAATTTTAAAATAACTGGCAAAAGAAAACAAACTAACTATTTAGAACAAAGTATATTTAAGCTTTCGAACCCAGAAAATATAAGATACATCCAATTAGCTGTTTTAACCAATAAAACAAATTAAATCTAAAAGATAATATAATTACCTTTTAAGATGATTTTCTAGAATGCCCATACCTAACTCTCTTCTGATTTTGCAAAATTGTTCTTCTTTCAAAGGTTTTGCGCAAATGTCTGCAAGTTATTTTTCAGTAGGGACGAAGCTTAAAGTAATATCTCCTATTTGCACATGATCCCTTATGAAATTATGTTTGATTTCAATGTGTTTAGTTATTGAATGCAATATAACAAACTTATAGTTTTTGAATTTCTTTGAATATTTAAGATATTTGAATCATTATACTCATTTTCATTCTTAGGAACTTCCTTCCCATCTTCCATTTTAGTTGGAGGTGTGTAGCCATTGACTACCATCTTTCAGCTTTCCATGTCTTGCATTTGAATGAAGTTCCTCATCCTTGCTTTCCAAAATGAGAAATTTTGACCACAAAACATTGGAGGATGAGTTGAGGATTGTCCTTCAACAAAAGTTGTGTTTGTTCCAGCCATCTTTTGGATCTCTCTAGGTTGTTAAGCTTGAAATATAAAAAGAAATTTGGTCTGATACCAATTGTGAGTCCTAAATATACTCTAGAAAGGGAGTGAATAGAGTATTTTAATAAAATTAAGTGTTGGTGGAACAAATTAATAATCTTGATAATATATATAGAGATTATCCGATTTAATAACAAGTATGCATCCTAATATATGATGATTGTTCTAAGCCAAAAATGATATGTCATATATAAGTTTCAATGAGCAACATATATCATTTTATCATATGTAAATCATTTTATGATGGATAGCCGAAATTAATTTTGCAATGAACAATTTATGCATATGAACAATAAAATAAAAAGAGAGGGGGAGGGATAGAGATATTGAATTGCGATTTATAGAGGTTCGGCCTATGCCTACATCATCTCCTTAAAACAATCCGTCTAAGAGTTCCTCTCTTTCTAGGGTGACTCTATTTAGCGGGTGAGAGTCAAAAGCCAATTACAATAAGCTTTTCCAAGTTTTTCTCCCAAGTAAAAAACTCTAAAACACTTAACCCTTTTTTCCAAGTAAAAGGATCAAACACTTAGTTATTTTTCCCAAGTAAAACAACCTAAACACTTGCTAGCTTCTTTTCCTAGGCTCTAGCAACCTAACCTCACTATACAATGATTATAATTATAAACTATAATAATCTTGAGGATATGTGAATGATACCCATGATGAAGTGAAACTTACAGCAAAATAAGGTTAAAAAATGAAAGTGTTTTATTCATGTTTTACACTTTGAAAAACAACAATATATAAGAAATAATTTCATAGTTGTTAGGTGTAAACACAATTTGAAATTCATTTCCTTGTTTGAAGATTAATTTTAAGCTTTTCATAAATCAAGTAAATCGCCTAAAAATATTTTTTTCAGAAAGGATGTTTCTTTAAAAAGATATGTTGATAGTTAAAAATAATTTTCTTCCCTTATTAAGCATAAATCAATTATTGTTTTAGGAAAGAGATAATGTAAATGAAATAAGAATGTAAGTAAATAATAAATGTGTGTGTGACTTCTCAGAAATAATTGTACATAATTTTCCTAAAGAGAATTTGATCTTCAAAACAATTTTAAACAATCAGATCCGATTCTGTTCTGATAAGAGTAGAGCACGATCCTGTTATGTTCTAATGCTGATAGAACATGAAGCAACCAGTTTCTTTTATGGAACTGCACATGTAACTTTTAAAAAGTCTAAATATGTTAGATTATTTTGCTTATCATTAAAATATAATATGGGCCTTGAGCCAACAGCAGGGTGTAGAGTTGGTGGTGACAGCAGCAACAATGGTGATGGAGTGGTATTTAATATTAATACGATATTTGCCGTATTATACAAATTTAAAGCTTTATGATATATTATTTTATATAGTGTATGTAAAATAATAAGACTTGTACTGTATTATATTATCCACACATTAATTTTTTAAAAATTCTTCCAAACACTGTGCTTGTATTAGCTTATACTATTTTATAATATTTCATGTGTAATACAGTGAATCAAACGTGACCTACACGTTAATACTATACAATCTAAAATAATTCAGTGAATGAAATGTGCCCTCAATGTAAATTTCTTAATTCTTAAAAGGTTATAACAGTAATTTGAAGTATAGCTTAGGCAACAAAGCGATGCATTACTTCTGTCTTCGCGCTTCTTTTGTTTTCACATAAATAGGCGTTTTTGTTTTTCCTCTTTTTCACTTCCAAAAACCAAACCAATGGCGCCAAAGCGAATCTCATTGTCTCCTTCTCCGATTCTAATTGGTAAACTTTCTAGCAATCCTATTTGTCATATCCTCCATTTCTTTTAATTCTTTTATTATTTGTTTTACAGGTAATTGCGAGGTTATTGTAGAAGCCAACAATTTCACTTGCAAATCCGACCCAAACTATCTCCAAATTTCTACAACTAGAACCGCAAAGATCAAAATTTCAGGTACCTCTTTTTCTGTTTGGAAGCCAAGAAATGAAAGAAAAGAAAATGAAATGTTAAATTTGATTAGTTTTATAAACCTTGAGATAACTGAACTCATGATTTTACGACTTTACTTTAATCCAACCAAGCCAAACAACTAATGACATTGATTTACATTTCTAGACCAAGCATATTCCAAATTGATAGTGACAAAATGAAAGCATCTGAAATTTCATTCTTTTCCGAGACTATATCATTCAAAATCATATGCACATTTTCCCGTAAATATTTGTGTAAGATGTACAAGTATCTTACTATGCTTACATCATTAGCACTTAGCATCCACAATTTTTAATTGATGGCGGTGTGTGCGCCTAGAAGCATGGATATAGGTGAAAATGTGTAATGCATTATGTAACTTGGCCAGTTAATAATGGATTTCTCAATGTAAATAGGTGAATTTGGATCTGGATGCTAGACCAGGGAATGATCTTTATATTTCAACACAAGTAACGATATTTAAGCAAGTACTCAAAATTTTATTCCTTTCCTTGGGACAGTGAAGGAAGAGATTGATAAGAGATGCATAGATGATATCCAGCAATCTAAAGCTGAAGAAGAAGGTACTATGTTTATTAATTTTCATGAGAATTTATTTAGTACTTGAATTCTGCTTCACCTTTAGTTATTTTATTTTTGAAATAATTGAAGGAGGGAGAACTTCCACTTTTAAGGATGATTATACATTTGTCCTTGTAAATTCAAAATATTCTAATGATTGCAGCAAATACTATCTCCAGGTACGCTATCTCATTATGCATATCTTCGTTTTGCAAATTATGTCTTATGATACATACAATGTTAATAATCTCCATATCTTTGTCAAGTTTTCTGTCATACTTTAGTTTTGTATTTGATTGTTGTTTATCTATTTTCTTTAGACTGCAATATTTTTGCTAAATTTGCATGTTGCATGGATCTACAGGAGGTTTTAAAGGTATACACAAGAGAACTACCCGCAATGAATTATGCTGCAAATACTGGAAAACAATCAACATTCCTAGAAAAATGTGTCTCAAATGGGTAAGCGTTTACTTTCAAAAATTTAACTGCATACCCATGCTTGATCCAAAATAGTTTTCTGTTCTTCTTATTGCTAAATGGAGTGACCATTTCTTATTTGCCTACTTTGATAAGATCCTAGCCATCACTTATGAGCCATAAATTTTTTGGTTTTGTTACCTTGTCTGAGTTGCTGTCAGTGTACCATAATCAATCTGCTGAATGTTCTATGGCATGTTGAAACAGCTATAAGGCTCCTTATTACTTATTGGTGGCTGTCAAATTTTGATATAAAAATTTTTTTGACATGATGCACTTATTAATTTTTCAGGAAATACTGTTCACTGCTTTTGAAATTCAAGTCTGCAGAAGGTTTTGGGGAGGTAGGCTTTTTTTTTTTCACCTGGTTTTAAATTTTGGTGTATTTTTTTTCCCAGCATTAGTCCAGTTTACTCGTGTTTTTCTTCATTTATTCTTTTTTTGTACAAAAAAGTTGATTTGATGATGTATGCTTGATTGAGATGGACACAAAAGTTTTTTAACTGTCATTATTCCTATAAACTTAATAATCGTTCTCATAATGCTGGAAGGGACAAAAAGGAGAACTTCATTCACTTTTCAAGGATGAATTTTACCATATAATACTGATGGCACATAGTATTCTTGCTTTTATGCCCCCTTTGCCTTAACCCTAAACAGTTATAAACTTGCATGCAAGCACGTGATGAAGCTTTTGCTGAAATGATTTGATTCACAATTTGCTTTCATGGAGACTTTGTAAGTTATTATATCAAACCCTTGGTAAGTTTACTTCTTACCTTGATTATGCAGGTTATAGCTGCAATTTCCTATCAAATAGTCCCTGCTGATACTCAATATGCTGAGATTCCCCTTGCTGCAGTTAGCCCAATATACCAACACAAGGTATACTATTTTCATTCCTTTTCTATTGGATCCCATTTCATTTCAGGTCTTGGCTTATAGCATTCTCAAATATACAATGAAGGGAATTGTTTAAGTTCACTCTTTTACATGGCCTAGTAGTGTTTTTTGCTTGTTACTTTCTGATGCACTGTAAAATGGCTCATTATATCACATGAAAGATAATTCTGAATCATTTTTACATTCATCATTTCAATCCTTTAGAGCATTATGAGCATATTTGGTTTGTGATCTTCCAGTTTCTTTAAGTCCAATGAATAAAATATTAATTACTTGTGCACATAGTGTGCAATATAAAGTTAGAATTCAACAGTTATATTCTGTTTCTACTCTTGTTTTTCAGGCATATGCATGTAGAGAGCTTTCTGTAGTTGGATAATCTGCATATGTACTTTTTTGCTAGAAATTATCCACACGAACGCCAACCATATCTTATTCCTCGCAGGGGTTTGGTCACTTATTGTACATGGAGTTGAGGAAGCGGCTTTGGAGTGTTGGTGTTCGTGTTATATACTGCTGGGGAGATAAGGAATCTGAAGGGTTTTGGCTTAAACAGGTAATGCTGGCATTCAGAAATTTCTGACGGAGTAAGATTGGTTTGTATGAAAAGTGAAATGGAATGTCCTGGAAAAGAAGTTACTTTCTTGTAGGTCTTTCATATTTTAATAAGTTTAAATGAGGTAAATCATCATTGCATCCAATTATCTAAAAAATGACCTTATGGAGAAATATACTGGATAGGATGTCTAGATAGGATACATTTCCATTTCCGAAGTTGAACCAAATGAGAAATCAGACTTCCTTTGATCTCTTAGTTGGTTTTTTTCTTTAAACATTTGATAAGGAAATACCTGTAATTCTTTCCTTTCAGCTCAGAAACTTTTGTAGTAAATAAAAATCCCATTATTTTTCCACTTTCACGGAAATAACTTAAAAAAAAAATTGTTTAAAAATGCAGGGCTTTGAATCAGTAGCAGAGGTGGACAAAAAGGGTAGAGCTCGCAGGCTGCCCATTAAAGCTGATATCCGAAGAGCATTATGCTTCCCTGGAGGTTCAATCCTCATGGTTTCCCATCTCAATGGGGACACTTCAGCTAACCATGAACAACTAAAGCTCAATTTTCCACCAAAGCCTCATATGAAATCTTCACTGGCTGTTGATATATCTCATCAGCCAGGAGATAGTTGCAATACTTTGTTCAAAGAGAATACAATAATTTCAAAAGAAAGTGGTTCTCCTGAAGGACTGACCAGAGATGGATTCCAAGGAGAAGTTAACAAATTAGACGGTAAAAGTATTTTCTTAGCCTTTGTAGTTTCACTAAAAGAGTTTAACACAAGATTTAATTGCATTGATGCTCATTATTTGGATAAAATCACCATTGTAAGGGATTTTCTTCTGGTCCTTAAAAAAGGGATAAATGTTCAAATCTCAAAGCCATCTTACTATACTGGTATAGTGTCACTTAACTGATATTAAAATTGATAGATGCGGTCTAATTTTGTATACTGTGTCTAATGTTTTAGAACTCTATTCATCCTTGTGAGCAAGTATGCTTAATCATTATGGGGCAACTCTTTGATCTTCTTATTTGTTGTCAACAGGTTTTTGTAGCAATCAAAACTGCAAGGAGCCAGATACTTTTGATGGTCAGGATTGCAGCAAGAAGACAACAAATGCAGAATTGGAAAGGATTGGAGCTGATATTGATGTCAGATGCTGTTCTTGTTATGAACAAGGTAAAAAGAGGGCTTGGGAAGCCTCATTATCATCGCTGAAGTCAAAAAAAGTGAAGGGAAGCAATAGAATTGATTGTGAAACAGAATCTATCTGGGTCTTAGATTCAGGAAGTGACAGAATAGATTGCAAGTGCTCTTTGGGCATTTCAAAAACTAGCTCTTTCCTCAAGGCTACTCCTGGAAATCCTTTAACTAATAATTATGTGGAAAACAGTGCCAAAGAAGGTAGGTCAATTACTATGGAATCAGAAGCTCCAGTCAGCAATAAACTCAAGCCTGAGGGTGACAGCATCAGAATCTTGCTGATGAATATTGCCGATGATACCAAGAAAAGTCATCTTACAAAGGTATATCTCGTTCGTCTTCTCCCTTTAAGACAATTTGCATACTACCATATTGATACTTTGGAACATAATAAAATGATGTTGGGTTCTTTTATGTCTTTATAATGTCTGCAATTTCTAATGTAAGAAAATGCAGTAGGGTTTTGTAATTATTCTGTTTCTGCCTTCTAAAACTATGAATTCTAAAAATTGATACTACTCACAAGCATCTGAATTTAAAGAGTCATAGTCCACTAGAAATGGATGTGTTGTTGTCCCCATTTTTCTAAGGATCATATTGGGCAGCTTGATATTGCACTTCCTGATTTTCTTTGTATATCTACAAGTTGTTGAAAGCATATATTTTGTATGGACTCTGATGTACCTCTTACAAACAAGAGTAGAAGAAAGCATATTATTAAATCTTAAGGCAAATGAAAATTCCATATATTGTTATTAAAACAAGCAACCACCAATATGCTAGTAATCTAGTGTTTAAGTGTACTTTATAGTTGTTACAGAATGTGTATAGTTAGTGTAATCCTAGGAATAGAATTCAGCTTTCCTTCCCCAACTAGGTTACCTTATATATACTTGTATAAATTGATGTACCTTTGAATACAAAAATAGTGAATACAATTCTCCCATCTTGTGTTTTGTTTCTTGGTATCAGAGCCTTAGTCTCTTTTGGAAATTTTCTGGGTGTTCTGGTCTATTCTTCGGTTGAAGAATCTGTTCTTATTGGGTCATCGGCTCCGGTGATTGGTTTGCTTCATCGCCCATGTCGGAAGGTGCACAAGTGTTGTTTCGGCCTCCCCACAAAATCCGGTGTCCATCCTGCCGGCGAATGAGCCTCACACGCCACCACAAGCTCTTGTCCCTTTTCTCACGCGCTGGCAAGTGGAGGTGCGTGTCTTGTTCGCTGGCCCTCCGACTCTTTTTCCGGCATCGTATGGTCATTTTCGGTCAAATCCCGGTGTCTTCTTGAAATGGTTCCCTCTCTTGGTGGTACTCTGTCTCCAACTAGGTTTTGCTTCCTTTTTTGTTCCCTATTTTTGTTTAGTTCCTTATTGGTTGTTCTGTTGAGAAGTTTGGGTATTTATTTTTGCTGGGTATATTGGGATTACATTGCTGCTTTGACTGAGTGCTTGTGTTTTTTTGTGGGCATTATGGCCAACAGTAAGGAAATTGTTAAGGGAACTATCAGTGAAATTATTCATTTGTCTAAAATTATAGAAGAAAAATTGAATGGATCTAATTATCTTGATTGGAATAAAACTATTAGAATTTATTTTCGTAGTATGGATAAAGATGATCATTTAACTGATGACCCTCCAAATGATAAGACTGAAAAGCAAATTTGGGTGCGAAATGACTTGCGATTACTCTTATAGATTAGAAATTCTATTGAGAGAAATGTGCTGGGTTTAATCTCTCTTTGTGAATGTGTGAAAGAATTAATGGATTGTTTGGCATTTTTGTATTTTGAAAAAAGGAATGAGTCTCGCATTTATGATGTATGTAAAGTTTTGTATCGTGCTAAAAAGGAGGCAAAATCTCTTACTACTTATTTCATGGAGTTTAAGAAAATTTATGAGAAATTGAACATGTTCTTACTTTTTAATTATTAAGCTGTTTTTCATATTACTTTCAATCCAGTGTATTATGAACGGACTAAGAATATTAAAGTTGATTGTCACTTTATTCATGAAAAAATTCAAAATAATATCATCTCAACGGGATATTTGAAGATAGAAAAATAGTTGGATGATTTGTTCACAAAGGCTTTAAATGGGCTTCGGATTGAATATTTGTGTAACAAGCTGTACATAATTAATATCTATACTCCAGTTTGAGGAGTGTTATAGAATGTATATAGTTAGCGTAATTCTAGGAATAGAATGCAGCTTTCATTATCCAATTGGGTTAGCTTATATAACTCTAACTCTTTTATACTTGTATAAATTGATGTACCTTTGAATACAAAAATAGCAAATACAATTCTCCCATCTTGTGTTTTGTTTCAATAGTTATAGGACCCTTAAGTTCACCTTCCTAGTTCTTTGAAGTAGATATAGAGAGAAGTCTTTTACCTCAGAACAAGCAATTAATTTGGAGGCTATATGTGTTTCAACAATTGGTGGATCCACGGCATATGCCTGGTCCTAACTTTCTTTTTTAAGAATAAAGTATTAACTAATCTATATACT
Source organism: Excoecaria agallocha (assembly GCA_037975025.1). Classification (NCBI taxonomy): domain Eukaryota; kingdom Viridiplantae; phylum Streptophyta; class Magnoliopsida; order Malpighiales; family Euphorbiaceae; genus Excoecaria; species Excoecaria agallocha. The sequence continues at coordinate 17,224,852 of CM075806.1, read as the reverse complement.
GAAATTGTTGATGTTGGTTCTTTAAACTAAAATGCTAGATATCTTTTGGATGCTTTCAGTTTGAAATACACAGACAATTGCTGATGTTTGTTTTTCATACCAGACGCTTTCGAAATCATTTGATTTCTTCTAAGGTTGATCATGCATGCAGTTGGACAGTTGGGACTCTGACAACTCTCTAGATCCACTTTTTTTTTTCTTTTTTTTCCCCTTGTTATAACATTTAGGTAGTATATGAGTTTCTGAAGAAATATTTGAGAAATAATTGTATGCAGTATGTAGCTAGTTGAAAATTTCTGTTTACACAGGTAATTGAAATCCTTGGTGGCATAGTTACCCCTGATGGAGGAGAATGCACACATGTAGTCACAGGACAAGTCAGAAAAACTCTGAATTTCTGCACTGCTCTCTGTTCAGGGTTAGTGCTTTCTTTGCTTTACTATTCAACATTATACTTTCTATCTGTTTTGAGCTAGTCATTCTATCTTTATGCTATTCTTAGTGCATATATTTTCTTTTATACTATCCCCTACATTGGTGATATGAAGTAGCTCAATTTCTTAATTCTGACTTATTGTTTGAAATGTGAACTAAAGTTCATATTATTGTTGGAAATTTTTTTGTTACTCCAAGCTTATTGTATAAACTTTCTTGATGAAAGGGGAGGAAAGGTCCCTACGCACTAGACAGTATCAACTGCACTCATAGTTCTTGGACTGGTTACTCATAAATATTAGCTATTGAAGAAATTTAGAGTAATGTATTTCTTATTTTTGTATTAACAACTAACAAGTATTTATACAAGAGTTAGCTTAGTAAAGTCAACAATCAACAACTCCTAAATTATCTCCTAAATATGCTCCTACTCATCTTCAACATACTCATTTTCAACATAACAGCCAATAGCCATTATTCTCTAACACTCCCCTTCAAGTTGTAGCATAGATATTAATCAAGCCCAGCTTGTTACAAATATAATTAACCCGACTTCTAGGTAATGCTTTGATGAACACATCAGCTAATTGACTCTCTGTTTTGATATGTGGAGTTGAGATTGATCTATCTTCTAGCTTTTCTCGAGTAAAATGACAGTCGACTTCTATATGTTTGGTCCTCTCATGAAATACAGGGTTATTTGCAATATGAATAGCTGTTTTATTGTCACACCGTAAATTCATTGGTTTACACTGAACAAACCCAATTTTACCAAGTAAATGACGTAACCATATAAGTTCACAGATAGTCTACGCCATAGCCCCATATTCAGATTCTGCACTTGATCGGGATATAACACTCTATTTTTTACTTTTTCAAGAGACAAGATTACCCCTAACAAAAATACAATAACCGGTGGTTGAACGTCTATTTGAAAGATCTCCTGCATAGTCTGCATCTGTGAAATCTTCTATAGTGTGGTGACCCTGATTTCAATATAAGATGCCACGTCCTAACGCACCTTTTAGATATTTCAAAATATGAACAACAGCATCCCAATGTGGGGTTCTAGGAGACGACATGAACTGACTGATAACACTTACTATAAAGGCAATGTCAGGACGAGTGATAGTAAGATAGTTCAATTTTCCCACAATTTTTCTATACTTTTCAGGATTCTCAAGCAAGTCTCCATCTTCAGCTTTCAACTTTACATTTGGTATCATAGGTGCATAACATGCTTTTATCTCAATAAAACCAGCATCATATAATAAATTCAAACAATATTTTCTTTGAGACAGATAGATTGCCTTATTACTTCGAGAAACTTCAATCCCTAAGAAATATTTTAGTGGTCCTAAATCTTTTATTTGAAAGCAAGTCCCAAGGAATGCTTTCAACGTCGTGATCCCAGTTTCATCACTTCCAGTAACTACTATATGATCCACATACACAACTAGCAAAATGCACCCAAAACTAGATGATGCAAAGAACAAGGAGTGATCATATGCAATTCTCCGTAGGCCAAACTCAACCACAGCTGCACTAAATCTCCCAAACCAGGCACGAGGAGATTGCTTTAAACCGTACAAAGACTTTTTTAATTTGTACACTTTCCCTGACTCCCCCTGAGCAACAAAACCGGGTGGTTGCTCGATGTAAACCTTTTCACTTAAATTCTCATGTAAGAATGCATTCTTCACATTAAGTTGATGAAATTGCTAACTATAAGTAGCAACTAAGGAGACAAACAGTCGAACAGAAGAAAGTTTCGCAACTAGAGAAAAGGTCTCCAAATAATCCATTTCATATGTTTGAGCATATCCTTTAGCTTTCAATCGAACAACAGAACCATCAGGATCCATTTTAATAGTGAACGCCTATTTACGACCAATAGTCTTTTTCTGGGAAGGCAAAGACACAAGATCCCAAGTGTGATTTTGCTCTAAGGCCATCATCTCTTCTTTCATTGTAGCTTGCCAATCATCATGAGCTAATGCTTGAGCAAGAGACGTTGGAACAGCAATAGAGTCTAAGGAAGCTACAAAAGACTTGGAGGAAGGAGATAAAGCATGATAAGATACAAAGGAAGAAACACGGCAAGTATATGTGCGTTCTCCTTTGCGAAGAGCAATAGGAAGGTCAAGGCTAGTAGCTGGTGGCGATGAAGGATCTGGAGACGAAGCAAGAGGTGTGGTGCCTGTGTCCTGGCTAATAGGAGGTGCCTTAATAGAATGGTGTACACGTCAAGAATACACTTGACGAATAACAGGTCGATAGGGAGGAGATACCACCTGTTCACTAACAGTATAAACAAGAAAATTGTCTCCTGAATTGCTAGGGTGCGAAGGAGAGGACATAGGGGAACCAAAGAAAGATGTATTCTCAAAAAATGTAATATCAGCAGATATCAAGTAACGATCCAAAAAAGAAGAGTAACAACGATAACCTTTTTGTTCACGAGAATATCCCATAAAGATACATTTAAGGGATTTAGGATCTAGTTTCGAAACTTGAGGTCTCATATCTTGAATAAAACAAGTACACCCAAAAATGTGAGGAGCGAGACGGAATAGCGTAGATGAGGGAAAAAGAAGAGAATATGGAATTTGACAGTTAAGAACAGAAGATGGCATTCTGTTGATTAGAAAACATGCAGTGGAAACAACATCTATCCAGAAAACTTTGGGAACCTGCATATGAAACATTAGGGCTCGAGCAACTTCTAATAAATGACGGTTTTTTCGCTCAGCTACTCCATTTTGCTGAGGGGTGACAATACATGAGGATTGATGAATAATACCATGCTAAGAGAGATAAGATTTAAAAGAATGTGAAACATATTCTTTAGCATTATCATTTCTTAAAATACAAATAGATTTGTGGAATTGAGTTTTAATTTCAGCATGAAACGCACAAATATAGTAAACAATTCAGATTGAGATTTCATAGGATAAAGTCAAGTAACTCGAGAATAATCATCGATAAATGTCACAAAATAACGAAAACTAAATTTGGATGACACAGGACATGGTCCCCATACATCAGTATGAACCAAGTAAAAATAAGACTCATGAAGTTTATTTAATCTAGGAGAATAAGATACTCTATGGTGTTTAGCAAATTGACAAACTTCACACTCTAAAATAGATTTTCGTTTAAGATTAGGTCATAACTTTTGTAAAACTGGAAAAGTTGCAAAAGAGAAGATGAGCTTGTGCAAGCAATCAATTGAGGCACCGGTTCAGGAGTTGATTCAAGAGCATACAAGCCATTCACCAGATACCCTTTACTAAGAATCTGCTTAGTTCCAAGATCCTGAAAAAGATAATAATTGGGATAGAAAATAACACAACAGTTAAGTCTTTGGGTAATTTTGCTAACAGATAACAAGTTAAAAGGGAATGATGATAAACATAAAACAGATGATAATGGAAGAGATTTTGTGGGGTTTGCTGTCCCACGTCCAATTACAGAAGCAGTAGATCCATTGGCTAAAGTAACACAAGATAGATTAGCAGTAGACTTAAAAGATGAAAGAATACATGTGTTTCCAGTCATATGATCAATAGCACCTGAGTCAATAACCCAGCTACCAGATGAGGTGGAAAGACCTGCAGTAGGATTACCTGTATTAGCCAAAGCTGATGTCTCAGAAGATAACTGTTGAGAATCATTAGTGGCCAATATTTGCTGATGGGCATTAGTTAAACGAGCATACTCATCCGCTGAAATGGTGACGGAAGGTGAGGATGATTGTGGAAACGGTAGGATACCCTCCTGAGTAGCTACTACTCGACGCATTACTAAGCAATGCCATTGTGTCATTGGGCACTATACTAGAAGATGGATCGCCATCTTTACAAACACAAAGCAAACATGCATAAATTTCAATAAAAGAAGGAAGTGACTCACCGGTTAGCAATTGTGTGCGTGCCACATCATATTTAGAACTCAACCTTGCCAAAAAACATTGTACCACAATCTGCTCTTGTTCTTGCATTTGTTTAATATCAGCAACAATAGGAAACATAGGAAGCGATCTTTTTGTTCCGCTCGATAAGTCTTTAGCAATAAATCATGAATACGAGACATATCTTGTTTGTAAGCATAAAAAAATTCATAATATTTTCATAGTTCTTTTACATTATCACAATGATTTACAACATCATCAACCCTGAGTTTAAAGTATTTTAGATTTGATTAAACAACTTATAATCCTCCATTAATCATTTTTTTCGATTAGCATCATCCTTAGACGGTGGTTTACTAGTTAAATGGTCTTCCAAATCTATACTACTCACAAATCTACGAATGATTCATAATTGCTACCTAATATAATTTCAGTAACCGTCTTCTTATCACTACTTTCAGCCATTTAAATCAATTCCAAATAACTAGAGTACAAAGACACAGACAATGGAAGTTCAGGAAGACACTGGAATCGCAACACAAATGAATACCCAACCTTCTCGACAAATCACCCGACCAAAAAAATAAAATGTGGACAAAGAACAGAACCTGTTGAAGCAGATTTCCAGGAGAAAACTGTTGGAGCGGAATTCCAAGAGAGAGGCAGAAACCAATGTGAGAGAGAGAGACCTTTAGAAGAGACCAGATGAGGAAATTAACACTATGATCTGGTCGGAGACACTCAGGTGACGTCTGAGCTGAAATTGGAGGACCGGTGGACAGGCCACGCGCCTCCACTCGCCGGCGCGTGAGGGAATGGCGAAATCTTTGACCGGAGCGTGAGATCCACTCACGGCTCCGATGGATACCGAAAAACGTGAGCAGGCCGAAATCCCGCCTGTGCAGCTCCTGAAGTGGGTGATGAGACACACCGGTCACCGGAACTTGTGACCCAAGGAGAAACCTGTTACTGATGAGGGAACCACAACCCTCAGAAAAACCCAGAAATTCAGACAAACCCAGAAACACAACTGGACTTTGATACCATGAAGAAATTCAGAGTAATGTATTTCTTATTTTTGTATTAACAACTAACAAGTATTTATGCAAGAGTTAGCTTAGTAAAGTCAACAATCAACAACTCCTAAATTATCTCCTAAATCTGCTCCTACTCATCTTCAACATACTCATTTTCAACATAACAGCTAATAGCCATTATTCTCTAACAGCTACTAATAACTGGTATAGCCCATAACATAGAAATCCATCTATGTAGTGACGCTGAATTGGCAAGGCAGCCAGCTGGTGCCTTTTCCTTTCGTGTAGTGACGTTGAATGTTACCTTTCCAATTGTGACTGATAGTCCTTTAACTGCTTGTAGAATTGAGGAATGGGTGCATACTTTATTGTCCTCGTTAAACATAAAGGTTGCCTTTGGGATTATTTTTCTTCTGATCTTGATATTATATTATATCAAGTAGAAATATGAATGAACTGTTCAAGTGTTTCTTTATGTTCATCTGCTCATATAAATGCTTGGAAACACACTTTGCATTGTTATATGATGTCACGGTTGCCTTATTATTAAAATAACATGGATGTCTCCTCGTTTAACAGTGCTTGGATAGTTTCCTCAAGTTGGTTGAAAGAAAGCTTCAGGAAAGGCAGATTTGTGGGTGAGTAAAAATCGCTACTTAATTTCAATTACTATAGCCATATTAGGAAAATCTTTATATATTTTTGAATTATCTACTGTGCAGATGAATTTCCATATATATTGCACGATGAAGATTATGTGCTCAAGTACAGAATGGAGCTGAAAGATGCAGTTTTCATAGCCAGAGGCAGTCCTAGAGCACTGTTTAAAGGGTATAGTGTTTGCATAGCGACTCACATCCATCCTCCAGCCAAAACACTATCTGCAATTATCTTGTCTGCTGGTGGAAATGTGAGTTCTTTGATTCTTGTTGCCTATACTCATAGGCTTAAGGTGAAAATTTGCTTCTAATATCTGATAAAAAGGGCAATTTTATCTCTAAATGTTCCATTTGGTGCAATGGTACACTCCATGTTTTAAAATTGTAAGAAATTTGCCTCCGGTGGTACACATGTTTGCTTGTTTGAGTGCTATGTGTCAAAAGGTTATTAAAAGAGGGATAACATTATCTTAATTTAGAACATAGAAGGTAATATTGCACCAATTAAAACATTAGAGGTAAAATTGCACCTTATGTCTGCCCTTTTGCACCTTTGGCCTTCCTGTAAATTCAATCACCCAAAGGTACATAACAAATTAGAGGCATGGCATGCAATAGAATACCTGAAAACTAATAGAATTTGAAAATTTGATGGGATAATGTTCAGGAAAAGCCAGTTCAAAATTCAAAACTGAAAAACAACAGAAGTTGTCTGTCAACCTGTTCAACTTTCATCGAAGTTTATGATATATGGTACCAGGGTGGACATTGTTTTTTGTAATTGTTTTAATAACTGACAAAAAAAAACAGATTATTCGGAGATTGGATGAAGTGAATGATTCATCAAAAACAATCTTTGTTGCTTGTGAAGAAGACATGGAAGAAGCATTATCAGCTGCAAAGAAAGGAATACGTATTTTCAGCAGTGACTGGTTGATGAACTGCATCATGAGACAAGAGCTGGACTTGCAGGCGCTTCAGTTTGCTGAGTCCTTATAACACATATCTGTGCGGTTAATATCAGTAGGAGACTGTAAATCTTTTTTTGTTTTCATTTCTTGCTTTTGTTAGTAAGGGCAGAAAAAAATGTCTGTAGGCAATAGTAAATATTAGCGTTATATCTATGGCAGTCCAATTTCAATGCAAAATGATATGTAGGATTAAGTTTGGTGAAAAATGGCTTGTAATTATCTGAGTTTGGAAGAATAGTGAAATTGTGAGGCAAGAAATAACCTCATCCAACACACCAGGCAACAATTCTGATGCACTTTCATGCTAATAATATTAGATAACTATACTTTGTATGAATTGTAGTAGAAATTCTATCACTATTATTTCAGAAGGAAACAATGAAAACATACAAGCAAACTCTTCAATGGAAAATATTAATAGAGAATACAAGTTCAACATAAATGTTAAATATATTCTGTTAGGTTGTTAAATGTAAAGATAAAAATAAGTTAGAGAGTAGTTAGTTGTATTTCAAGTTATATAAGGATCTCTTTATCTTGCTATGCAAGTAGATAGTAGAGATTAGAACAAACTCTTGTAAACTCTTGTACTCTTGTATATATTCTGGTTGAATCAAATGAATGATAAAAGGACGAAAATTGGATCAATTCAGGTGTGTTCTGTTTTACATGGTATCAGAGCAGTCTATTCGTCATGTGTGAGAGTCTGATTTTTCTTATTCGCATAATTCTATTCGTCAAGGGGAGAATGATAGGAAGATAGATGTTTTAAGTCCTGTAGAGTTTGAGTGTTGTGATAGGGCTGAAACGGAAGGAGTTACGGCACCTGGTGGAGAAGTAGAACAGGAGAATTTGAGGTCACCTTCTTTAACACCATTACTAGAGGAGCCCGAGATCCAGGTAAGTCCACCTACTACCTCTGAAACTATAGACACTTCTTCTTTACAGGATGGAGATCCTAACACACGGTACCCACAAAGATCAAATAAGGGCATTGCTTGTAAACAGTATGAACCAAGTCTTAAGTCTAATGTCAAATATCCCATCTGTCATTATGTTTCACCTCACCATGTGTCAGATCATCATACACTTAGTATGAGTGAATTATCCAGTATTACAATCCCTAACAGTGTACATGAGGCATTGCAAGACTTGAAGTGAAAAGAGGCGATGGAGGAAGAAGTGAAGGCCCTAGAGAAGAACGCAACTTGGGAGTTTATGAAGTTGCCAGAGGGGAAGAAGACAATCGGTTGTAAATGGATTTATATAGTGAAGCTTAAGGCAGATGGAAGTTTAGATAGGCGAAAGGCAAGACTGGTGGCAAAGGGGACTCAGAAGTGTGGAGTAGACTACCAATAAACATTTGCGCCAATGGCTAAACTAAGAACTGATAAGTGTGAAATATATATAGCTTTTAATATGTTTTTAGTTAAATTATTTAGTTGTTTTGGTTTTATTTAGGTTAATTTAGAGTTAATTTGTATTATTTATGATTTTAAGGTTAATTCTGTGTTTTGGTTGATTTTCAGGGTTAATTTGATATAAAAGGACTTAAAATGTAAAAAGGGCAAAGTTTTGGGCTAAAAGTACAATTATGCAGAATTGATGCAAGAAAAGTTGACGTCCAGTCCAGAGCCCTGAAACGTGACCACGTGAATTCTTGAAGAGCTTCATACGTGGCCACGTGAAGAGCAAAGCTAGTAGAAACGTGGCCATGTGAGGAAAAGAGAAGGAACAAATAGAGAGAACCCGTGGCCATGTAAAAGGGAAGTTGAAGAAAGTAAGTGGAACACGTGACCACGTGGATTCCCAGTGAAGGACCACACGTGGCCACGTGTGGAAGAAGTCTTATATGGGACGTGCCCACGTGTAAAGAAGAAGGCAAAGAGGCGTGGCCACGTGATCAATTCTCCCATGTTGCAAAGGATTTACGAACTTCCTATTTTGAGGAGAAATTATTTGATGTTCAGAGTTTAAGAAGGAATCCATATCTTCTTTTGCCTATAAATAGTAGTTCAAAATACAGAAGAAGGGAAGAGAATCATCATTCATCATCATCAAGCCTTAGAATTAGTTTTTAGAATTAAGCTTTCTTTGTTTTAGTTTTTTACATTCGTTGTTTTTACAATTTTTCCAAAACATTGTTTTTAGTTTTTAATTATGTCTTGTGAGTAGTTTTCTTTACTTTTGCTAAAGGATACTTAAATCCTTGACTTGTATTGACATGACTTGAGTTTGTTCTTAAATTTCAATACAAGTTGATTATTTCTTGGTTCTTAAAATAATCTTGTCTTTTCTCAATATTAAATTGATTATTAACTTGATTAAGAATTGGTTAATTAATTGGTTTGAGTTGATTAATGATTTGCATGCTCTTAGGTTGATTTAGTTGGATTAATACATGGTTATAATCTGAATAACCTATAATTGTGTGTTAATTTGAATGAGTTAAGATTAAGAAAAGTGTGACCAAGAATAGGTGGAGGTTAATTCTCTTGAAAAACGTTTTAATAGACATCTAGGAAACTTGATTCAGTTCTTTATGCTAAGTTTTAAATTGTTCTGAATAAGGAAATTTAATACTTGGAATAATAATCTTGAATAAAGTTATTTGGGTTTAATAAACTGAATTTTCCATGATCACTTGTATGTTTTTGTTTAATTAAGTCATAGCAATACTTGTTAAGGTGGATAGTCTTTTAGTGAAAGTTGTTTTTATCATTGATTTTTAACTCATTCAATTTACTTGTTTTCAAATAGATCTCTTATTTACTTTAGTCTTTGCAATCATTTTAACTTAGTTTTCAAATCATTACAACTTTGGGATTTTTTTTCTCTTTACACACAAAATTGGTTTTGAAATTGAAATAGCACATGCAAGCACAAGTTTCCCTTGGGTTCGATATTTTGGGTCATAATCTTATTTCCCTATATTACTAGCCGATCTAGTACACTTGCTAGACACCGGTCAAGAACCATTCAAATATTGATTTCTATTGCAGCAATTAAAGGATGGATTTTGAGGCAATTCGATATAAAAAATGCATGTTTGCATGGGAACTTGGAGGAAGAAGTGTACATGGAAGTGCCACCTGGTGTTGATTTCCAAGGTTCAAAGGAAGGAAAGGTGTATCGGTTGAGAAAATCCTAGTACGGCTTGAAACAGTCCCCTAGAGCATGGTTTGGGAAGTTAACTGTTGCCATGAAGAAGTTTGGTTACAAACAGAGTGAATCAGATCACACTTTGTTTGTTAGAAGAGAGGGAGAAAAGGTTACTGCCCTGATAGTATATGTGGATGATATGGTAGTAACAGGAAATGATAATGATGAGATAGAGCATCTCAAAGAAAGCCGAGCTTCTGAATTCGAAATGAAAGACTGGGGAGAGCTCAGGTATTTTTTGGGCATTGAAGTGATGAGGTTGAGTGATGGAATTTCTTTATCACAGCGAAAGTATGTACTTGATCTACTGGAAGAGACAGGTATGATGGCTTGTAAACCTTATGATACTCCCATTGAAATGAATCACAGGTTGGAAATTTTTCCTGATCAAATACCTACAGATATAGGGAAATATCAAAGGTTAGTAGGCAAGTTAATCTACCTATCACATACAAGGCCTGATATTGCTTATGCGACGAGTGTGCTTAGTAGATTTATGCATAATCCAAGTAATAAACATATGAATGCTGCATTTCAAGTGGTAAGGTACTTGAAAAGATCACCTGGGAAGGGACTATTTTTCTCAGGAAACAATGATTTGAAGGTTGTCGGGTACACTAATACAGATTGGGCTGGAGATATAACAACCAGGAGATCAACTTCTGGTTATTTCATCTTCGTAGGTGGAAGCTTGGTCACATACAGGAGTAAAAAACAGAAGGTGGTGGCAAGATCAAGTGCGAAAGCTGAATTTAGAGGAATGGCTCATGGTGTGAGTGAGTTATTATGGGTTATGCGTGTGTTAAATGAACTGGGAATGGAGTTCGACAAACCAATAAATTTGTTCTGTGACAATAGAGCAGCAATAGAGATTGCCCAAAATCCGATTCAGTATAATAGGACGAAGCATATCGAAGTGGACAGACATTTTATCAAGGAGAAACTTGACGAGAAAGTAATTTCTTTCCCGTTTGTGAAATCTGAGCAACAGCTTGCTGATGTTCTTACAAAAGTTGTGTCTAAGAAAGAGTTTTATGATGCTATTGTCAAGTTGGGCATGTCTGATTGTTACCTGCCAACTTGAGGGGGAGTGTTGAATATATTATGTTAGGTTGTTAAATGTAAAGATAAAGATAAGTTAGAGAGTAGTTAGTTGTATTTCAAGTTATATAAGGATCTCGTTATCTTGCTATGCAAGTAAATAGTAGAGATTGGAACAAACTCTTGTACTCTTGTATATATTCTGGTTGAATCAAATGAATGATAAAAGGACGAAAATTGGATCAATTCAGGTGTGTTCTGTTTTACAATAAACAATACTTAAAATAGAAACATATGCATAATAGACAATCAAGTACTACAATAGTTGCTTAAGGACTAGTAGTGGATTGAGTTGGCTTGGCATCCTTAGGAAAAGTCGGAATAGCAGGCATTTCAGGCTTTGGTAGCTTAGGCAAGTGAGGAAAAGATGGCAACTCAGGCTTTGGAAGCTCCGAAAATTTAGGTATTTCGGGCTTTGGTAGTTCTGGAAATTTTGGAAGTTTGGGCTTTGGAAGCTCTGGCAATTTTGGTAATGCTGGAAATTTTGGAAGTTGAGGCTTTGGCAACGCAGGTAATTCTAGCTTAGGAAGTTCTGGTAGCTCCAAAAGATCTCGTCCATCTACCTGGATTGTGTTACTAATCAAAGACAAAGTGATCACGAACTGCTGAAACACAATAGATGTGCAAAGAGAAGCCATAATTATGAAGCAAATACAACTTCTCAATAAGCAAATTTTGTTTTATCAGAATTTGAATAGAGGTGGGCTTTTATAGATATGGGAAGCTGATTGTGATTTATTTACAAGAAATGTTGTGTTTGTTGTTAGTTCATCTATCTCACCTAAGTAGTTATCAATCAAAGTAGGAGCCATGAAATGGTATTTTCAGTTTTCCTGCGTGTTGCAACCAAATCTAGCATTGCATGTATTCATTAGTTTAATAAGACTTGACTAATGAAGAAAATTATTTCACTAGCTTCTTATTTGTCTCAAGCACAAGTCGATTGTAATCATTTGCAGCTTATTTGAATTCTATTCTAAATTTTTACTTAAATTTAGGCTAATAACTTCCATAACCAATTTTCAGTATCTCACATAGTTCTCTTTTCTTGCTTCTATATATGCCAATGTTTTAAAATCTAACCGGGAGCTTTATTTTATTTATTTATTTAAAAAAAAGAAAAGTTGTTTGACTGGTAGTCCAGTCTAACAAGTTTGGCCCAATAAAGATAATTTCTAACTGTTTCTAAAACCATGTTATACTGACTGTTAATAAAAATATAATTTGTATTTAGTCTAGCATTAAAATGAGAGTAATGTTCATAAACTTTTTAAAAATAGAGCATATGCTCTAGAGGAGTAAGCTGGGTGGGAATCACAAATGGCAGACGCTGAAATTCTACTACTTCTGACATTATTTTACTTGTTTTGTGAATTCAAGGTGGGGCTATACCCCTCTTTTCAGACCCAGCATCGCATTGGTAGTCAATTTTTGTAGAAGACATTATCAATTGTAGAGTATTAACAAAATTACCTAAGAGATAAGTATTCATAGTGACCTTTTTTTTTGTTCTTCAATGTCGATTCTTCCCATCATTAAAAAGTTCCCAAATATTTGACAGAGTTTTTTTTAAATTTCATGGGTGGTGATGCATAACGATTTTAGTTGGTGAATTGATTTGTTTGGTTAATTTTGTTAATAAATGAGAAATGTTAATTAGCTATGCGAAGGTACTCTTCAGCTGCCAGAAAGACTATGGTCTTCTAGGCAGGGAGCTTGGACAATAATAGACAAGGTTGTCTTTGTTACTCAATATTTTGGTTTTGAAAACTTACTAATAATATTGTATCATCCTTTAAGCCCAAGCAAAGTCTCGGTCCAAATTTTAGAGACCGTGTCTTCAAAGATGCCTAGTGCGTGACAGACAAGCACTGGAATGCAAGTTGGCTCAGTCCGATCAAATTGATGGGATTTTTAGTCTCGTCAATCCACTGATACACAGCAGAACCCACGTCTCCAATCTACTCCTTGTCACGTCTCCACTCGCCTGCTCTGACATTTTAGTAGCCCTAATTAGCCACTTAAGTGCACTCTCACACCATCTATAAATAGCCCAATGTACAGTGGCTTCAGGTATACAAAATTCGAGACTCTCTCTCTAGATTTATCTCTCTTCAAGCCTCTGACTTAAGCTTCAGAGTGTTTTTGTCCGATCTGACCAAGCAAAGCTTCTTGTAGGTCCTCACCCAACGATCGGATCACACAGCCATTGACTCGTCCTAGGACCTTGACAAATCAGATATTATCATTTGGTGCTTTCATTGAGAGTTATGGCAAGATCAAGATCATCTGGACGCACGATGCCCAAAGGAAGCGACCAAGCTAACGATGGTCAGGAGAGTTCCAGGCCCACTGGGAGACGAAACGAGATTCGCAAGTCCCCTAGGCAAGCTGACCTCCTACCTAAATTCAATAGTATGATATTGCAGCAAGCTAAAAGTATCCCCATTACTATGAGGGATATAAGGGTGCTCCTTAGCAATTTCACAAGGATCATCATCCAGACCAACCGCAAAGGCAAAATGCCTTAAACCTCTGCACCGAGCTCTAAGGATGGCTTTGTGGATGAAGAGTTGAGAAGATAAAGGAATAGAGGGCTCTTCATCAATGAGCCACGAGCACAAGAGAGTAGAAGAACGAGCATGCACTTAGAGTGCGAACCTCAGGAAGAAGTGACAGAGGCAAAGGAACAATGTCCTCGAGTAGAGATCCCATCTACTAGCCAAGTCGTTCATCTCCCGCGTCCATAGGAGACGACTTGTCATTCATGTGTACTCTTGTTAGGGGTTGCCTAAAGAGAACTAAAGGCGAAGATGATTCATGGTCGAAAAGCAAATAAGACAGATGGTTCAAGTGAATGCTTAAATATTTTGGCCTAGGAAACCTCAAAAGAGGCATATTTGAAAATAATAGTTGTGGAAATATGGCCTCTCCCTTTTGCTGAGAGATAACGGATTGCGAACTGCCTCTCAAGTGGAGAGATATAATCATAGATAGGTACACACACAAAACTGATCCAACCACCCATATGGCAGAATATCTTAGCAAGGTGCAAGTTTACACCTACGATGAGAGAATCGCCTGCAGGATCTTTCCCACCACACTAAGAGGAGATGCGTTAAATTGGTTCCACGAGCTACCTCAGGAGTTGATCACCTCCTTCAGATAGTTGAAAGACCTATTTACGATAAGGTTTATTACACAGACGTGAGTGTTGAAGTCGGTCAGTGACCTATACAACCTTTATCAAGGACCCAATGAAAGTCTTAGAGATTATATCGATAGGTTCCAAGCAGTGATAGCCAAGTCGATCATCTCCCGCGTCCATAGGAGACGACTTGTCATTCATGTGTACTCTTGTTAGGGGTTGCCTAAAGAGAACTAAAGGCGAAGATGATTCATGGTCGAAAAGCAAATAAGACAGATGGTTCAAGTGAATGCTTAAATAGTTTGGCCTAGGAAACCTCAAAAGAGGAATATTTGAAAATAATAATTGTGGAAATATGGCCTCTCCCTTTTGCTGAGAGATAACGGATTGCGAACTGCCTCTCAAGTGGAGAGATATAATCATAGATAGGTACACACATAAAACTGATCCAACCACCCATATGGCAGAATATCTTACCAAAGTGCAAGTTTACACCTACAATGAGAGAATCGCCTGCAGGATCTTTCCCACCACACTAAGAGGAGATGCGTTAAATTGGTTCCACGAGCTGCCTCAGGAGTTGATCACCTCCTTCAGATAGTTGAAAGACCTATTTACGATAAGGTTTATTACACAGACGCGAGTGTTGAAGTCGGTCAGTGACCTATACAACCTTTATCAAGGACCCAATGAAAGTCTTAGAGATTATATCGATAGGTTCCAAGCAGTGATAGCCAAGTCGTTCATCTCCCGCGTCCATAGGAGACGACTTGTCATTCATGTGTACTCCTGTTAGGGGTTGCCTAAAGAGAACTAAAGGCGAAGATGATTCATGGTCGAAAAGCAAATAAGACAGATGGTTCAAGTGAATGCTTAAATAGTTTGGCCTAGGAAACCTCAAAAGAGGCATATTTGAAAATAATAGTTGTGGAAATATGGCCTCTCCCTTTTGCTGAGAGATAACGGATTGCGAACTGCCTCTCAAGTGGAGAGATATAATCATAGATAGGTACACACACAAAACTGATCCAACCACCCATATGGCAGAATATCTTACCGAGGTGCAAGTTTACACCTACGATGAGAGAATCGACTGCAGGATCTTTCCCACCACACTAAGAGGAGATGCGTTAAATTGGTTCCACGAGCTGCCTCAGGAGTTGATCACCTCCTTCAGATAGTTGAAAGATCTATTTATGATAAGGTTTATTACACAAACGCGAGTGTTGAAGTCGATCAGTGACCTATACAACCTTTATCAAGGACCCAATGAAAGTCTTAGAGATTATATTGATAGGTTCCAAGTAGTGATGTCTGAAGTCAAGAATGTAAGTGTTGAAACCGCAACCAATGCTCCGATCGGAGGAATTCATGATCGGCCTTTATTTGAATTGCTCACCATGAGACCGCCTACGGACTTCTTTGATCTGATGGAAAGAGCTAGGCAGCACATCCAATTGGATGATGCACTGCGATCTAATAAGAGGCGAAGGATGAATGTGATGGACAAGTTTCAATACCCAAAAGGACGATCGGGCCAGAGGACTCTGGTATCCAAAAGAATTGCAAAAAGCCCAGATAGGGCATCCACGTCTAGGAATTTAGGCAAGTAGAAAGAAACTGAGGAAGGTAAGCCCGAACGGTCCGCTAATCACCTAGCTCAGACCTTCACTTTGCTTAACTCCAACCCTGCACAAGTCCTGATGTGGATCAAGTAAAAGCATAGAAAAGCGAACTGGACCAAAAAACTTTCTAAACGATTGCGGAGCAAAAGAGATAAGAGCAAATATTGCAAATTCCACCAAGATATCGGTCATATGACTGATGAATGCCACTCATTGAAAAAAGAAATAGAACGGCTCATAGAAAGGGGGTTATTGAAGAAATTTATAGGCCCTGTGAGGGGAGAGAGTCCTTGTAGGCCACTCCCAGAAAAGGGGGACGACTTGAGCTCCGATGATGATGATGAACACATAAATCCTAAGAGCGCGAGTCACCACAGAACATACACCGGGGTGATCAACATGATTGTCGGAGGATCGTCCTATAGAGAAGATCTCTCTAGAAAGAAAAGGAGGAAAGGCGTCTACTTTTCCTATCGATCTGAAATACTCCGCCCGATTTCCATATCTTATGAAGATACGGAAGACCGAAAGTTTCCTTATAAAGACACTTTGGTCATTAGAACGTTCTAACCCTCGAGGCTTACAAAATGATAGGAATGTCGATAAGAAAACTTTCGCTGAATGTTACCCCATTAATTGGGCTAGGCAATGCCACTATGCCAGTGGTAGGATCGATCGAACTATTCGTCGAATCAGGCCAGGAGGCAGTCATTCACGCATGTAAGGTAACATTTATGGTTATAAACATGAATTTCACTTGGAATGCGATATTCGATAGGCTCTTACTTTTCCAAACTGGGGTTGTTACCAGTATACGATATATGGTCATGAAGATACCCACCGAGTGAGGTGTCGCCATCCTAAGAAGAGATCAGAAAGCATCCAGAGAGGCATAAATCTCCATGATCAAGCAAATCAAAGAGGCCTCTGTGGTGGAGCCGGACTTGGAAAGAATCGAGAGTGTCGAATGCCCAATAATACATCCTGTTGGAGAGGTAGTGATGAGAGAGCTCTCGAAGGGAAAAAGTGTTTAGATCGAAATGGGCATAGGTAAAGAGGTCATAGAATCAGTGATGCAGGTGCTGATGATAAACCATGCCTCTTTCACATGGAAATCGGAGGATATCCCCAGAATTAACCTTCAAGTCATTACACATAAGTTGAATACCGACCTGAACCATCACTCGGTCAAGTAGAAGCTGAGAAGACATGCCCCTAATCGAAAGAAATTCATCTCAGAAGAAGTTGATAGACTCTTGAAGATAGGAACGATTTGAGAGGTAAATTACCCAAAATAGCTGGCGAACGTGGTCTTGGTGAAAAAGAAGCCTGGAAAGCTCAGAATGTGCATTGATTTCACTTATCTTAATAAAGCTTGCCCAAAAGATATCTATCCACTGCCGAACATAAACCAACTGGTAGATGCAATGGCATGCCATGCCATTTATTCACTACTTGATGCTTATGCTAGGTATTACCAAATCTTGATGTGGCTTTTGGATCAGAAAAAGACAAGTTTCATTATAGGCAACGGAACCTTCTACTAAAAGTGATGCCATTCGATCTAAAGAATGCTAGTGCCATATACCAACACCTGATGAATAAAATCTTCAAAGATCAGATTGGGAAAAATGTGAAAGTCTACATTGACAACATGATCATCGAAAGCAAAAGATCTTAGGAACACTTCGCTGATTTGGCAAAAGTCTTTCACATCCTGAATCAATTTCGAATGAAGCTAAACTCGAAGAAGTGTATCTTCGACGTCCCATCAGATAAATTTTGGGTTTCATGGTCTCACAGAGAGGGATAGAGGCCAACCCAGAGAAAATAAAAGTAATCCTATAAATGCAGCTCCCGAGAAATGTAAAAGACATCTAAAAGCTAAATGGAAGATTCACATCCTTGGAAAGATTCATTTCCTTTTAAGCCAAATGTTGCACACCTTTCTTCAAGAAACTAAGAAAGAATGATGCATTTGATTGAGGAACAGATTGCCAACAAGCATTTGACAAACTAAAGAGATTTCTTATGAGCCCTTTTGTTGAGTCGAATGATCCCAGGAGAGAACCTTTTCTTACACTTATCGACATCTGGCGAAGCTTTTGTAGGTGTCTTGATCAGAGAAGAAGGAACCCAATAGTTGCCTATCTACTATGTCAGCTAAGTGCTTAGAGGCTCAGAGCTGAGAAAAGTTCCAATTAAGTAGCTGATCATTGCCCTGATGATGTGCACCCACAAATTGAGGCAATATTTTAAAGCCCATACCTTATTGTTTAATCGAATCAGCCACTCAGAAAGATCTTATAAATGCTAAACCTAGAGGGAAAAATGGCAGAGTAGGCCATAAAGATACAATCCTGGGATGTTAGGTATGAACTAAGATGTATAATAAAGGCCCAAGCCCTTACTAATTCTATTGTTGAGTTTACCACTGATGGCAAAATAATCGAGCAACACCCAAAAATGGCCTGGGAGATGATAGTTGATGGGGGCTTAAATAGTGCCAAAGGAGGGGCCAGAATAGTAATAACGGGTCCCTTTGGAATTACAATAAGGTATGCCATTAGACTTAGCTTTAAGGCATCTAATAATGTTGCAGAATATGAGGCACTGTTGCAGGGCCTGAGGCTAGTCAAGGCAGTCAGACCAAAAACCCTTAAAATCAAAAGTGATTCTCAACTGGTGACTAGCCAAGTGATAGGTACCATTGAAGCTAAAGAAAATACTATAAAAGAGTACTTAGCAAAAGTTAAGACAACTCTAAGGGAGTTAGAAGAGACTAGATCGACCTAGACTCTAAAGAAAGTACCTGGGAAATAAACAGCAATGGTCGATCAAAAGATGTTTGAAGTAGATAAGTAGGAAATCAAAGAAAATGTAACCATTGTTGAATGGCTCTCCTCTTCCCTTGAGGGGTTGGAGCTCATGGAAATCAAATGACAAGGCAACACCTGGATGGCCCCAATCGAGCAATTCCTCTAAACGGGGAAAATTGCTAGAGGACAAGGTTGAAGCCCGAAAGGTATCTCGAAAATCTCTTAGTTATTCCATAATTAATGATGAATTATACAGGAAGGCATTCAGTCACCCCTGGCTCAAATGTGTGACGGAAGAGGAAGATGATTACATACTCGGGGAAATTCACAAAGGCATCTGCAGCACATATAAAGCCAACAGGGCTATCTCGAGGAAGGTACTTCAAATTGGCTATTACTAGCCGAGTATTTTCAAAGATGCCCAAAACAAGGTAAAAAGGTGCCCACAATTTCAAATTCATAAAAGAATTATCAGACAACCTACAATAGACCAGCAGCCAATCGAGGTATCCTGGCCATTCGATTAGAATGGGGACAGGACATCCTAGGTCCTTTCCCTCAAGGCAAACGACAAATGAAGTTTCTTATTGTCGTTGTTAACCATTTCTCTAAATGGATTGAGGCAAAGTTTTTAACGACAATAATAGCTGAAAAAATCAAAAACTTCACCTAGAAAGAGATCATCTGAAAATATGGCCTCCCCTGATTTTTTGTGATCGATAATGGTAAGCAATTTGACAGTTCAATCTTTGAAAACTTCTACTCCAGTTGTTGCGACCCTAGCAAGTGCACTAGATCGACAAGTAATAATAAAGTGAGGTATAGTTAGGACCCGCAAATATCGAACCCAAGGGATAAGGGCTATTTTAAGCTAGATATCTAGAGTTGAGCGAGTTAATATGAGATAAATTTTCAAGTTTTTGATTGAGAGAGCGTCCTAAATCTAATTAACAAAATAAATAAATAAATAAAGAAGATAAGTTAACTAAACTAGAGATTAAAACATTAGTTAAAACATTGCTCGGGTTCACTCATCCACCACATACCCAATTTGAATTAATTTTACCTAAAAGCATACATGAATGAATTCGGAATAACCTTTTTAATCCAAGCGTCCCATTTCGGAGCCAGCTATTCTAGTTGCTAAACTTTCCATTCGTGAGCTAGCCCAACAACTAGCCTATGCACGGGTCTAGCATCTTAAGTTTGGTTTGCTTTCCCATTCCAGAGCCAAACAATCCAAATCTCATCTATTTCACTCCACACTCTAGTTCTAAAATTACAATTATTGCACATATAGAATCTCATTCCGGAGCCGTCTAAAATAATACAGCATTCAGGATAGAAAAACTGAGCAAAATCATTCATAAAATCCAATCCACTATGCTCAATGCCAATCCAAGACATATGATAAAAACCATTCATCCATGCATGAAAAATAATTTAATAGATTGAAAAACCATGAGATACAAATAAGTAACTGTGAAATAGACCATTCATTCATGTAAAAATCAAATTAAGTTCAAGATCCATATTGTGGGTAGGGGATTCAAATATCCCCAAGCAACAAAACTACAAATTAAACATAAATAAAGTAAAAAGAGAAAGGAAAGAGGAAACCCATGAAGCCATTTGTAGCTTGTGAAGCTCCAATCCAAATCCAAGCCTCCTCCCTCAAAGCACCAAGCAAAATGAAGAACACAACTTAAAGTAAGTGCAGAAAATTAAATCTAACCCTAACTTACATTGGAAAATAAATCTAATCTAAGGTTTACATTGAATTAAATCTAACCCACAACATAAAATGAAGGAAAAACATAATAAAATCGGAGGAAAAAGCCCTAGATCTAAGTGTGGCGGCTCTCCTCAACTCTCCCTCTCTTTTCTCTGCCAAAAAAATACAGTTTTTATAGATCTGCAGATGGCCACTGCTGAGACAAAAGTGTCCCAGCCGTGCCCAGTCAGGTTAGGCACGGTTGGGAAAAAAATGTCTCAGCCGTGCGCACCTTCTGGACTAAAAAAACTCAAATTCTGCATTGGCCACGGCCGGGACAAATGGTCTCAGCCGCGGCCACTAAGAGAAGAAAAACTAGTCCCATTAATTTATTAGGTTCTAAATATTTCACCGTTGGATCGAGGTAAAATTTTAACCATAGCTTTTTAACATCTTGATCTACATTTGCAATGGTGGAGATTGGATTTTGATGTCTGCAGATCATTCCAAAAAATGAAATGGTGCGGATTGAGGATTCTTCAATGGACACAGCTAGGACCATTTTGTCCCAGCCGTGCTCTTGCCTATTTTTCTGCACATGAGTCAAAATAACCCCATTAAACATACCAAAACATTTTAAATATCAATATAATTTCATTTGGCATAAAAAGAGAAAGGTATTACACAAAACTATGAAAATCATGCAAAATAAAACATAGACACAAAAAAAAATAAACTGAAATTAAACAATAAAATTAGAGTTATCAAATACCCCACACTTAGCTTTTGCTCGCCCTCGAGCAAAAGAACAAACCACATTCCTATATACTCAAATTCAAAGAAAGAAAACACAAATTTAGAAAAAGTATAATAACACTTTAGCAGAAGTCACTAAATGAAGTCTTAAATCGAAAAGACTCAATTAGACCATACTAGCAAATCTCTTTGTATGTGTGTGTTAGGCCAAAATAAAAAAAAATTAAAACAATTTTTAAAACCAAAAATTTCCAGTGTAATCCAACAATTGAGAAAAGAATTTGTGTACAAAAGATTGCACACACGGTTTTGTTCTCGAAACTCAAGAGACACCATAAGCCTCTCCTTTAGCACCGAAACCCAAAGGTCATCTCCACACATAACTCTCAATAAGAAATGATCCTTAGGACTTAAAACGTTATAATGTGGCTAAGGTATGGCTATCAACAAAAAAGATTAAGATACATAAGTTTGAACTGCCATTTCTACCTCAACTCACCCTTTTTCTTCTAAAAATAAGACTTTAACTCTACCTTTACTCACTCATCATTATTACCAAGCTTTAGGTATTAAAAAATGTAGAAAATTTCTCAAGGAAATAACATAAGGAAGAAGAAGAAACCTCTCTAAATATTTTTCCAAGATCTTAGCTCAATCGACGTTTAAAGAGCTTAAAATCCTTCTCATCTATACATAAAGTACCCCACACTTAGATGAAACCAAGATTTCTAGCTTTATTTTTCTTTTTTTTTTTCCTTTTTTTTCTTTTTCTCCCTTTTTTTAAAAGCTAAAACAATCAATTTTACAATTGATAAGTAGGGACTCACAAAAATTCTTTTTAAAGAGGAACTACATTTTGAAATTTTTCAATCTCACTTGATATTGGCAATGTATCCCCAATACTAGAATCTAACAATTGAAGAACAACCCTTTACTCACTAGCGCTTCCCAAGAAAAACTTATCTCACCTACTTCTAGAATGACCCGTTCAAAAAGGATAAGACAAAGGCTTTTTAGGCTTAAGGGATCAAAATGCAGGTATAAGAAACAAATATAAAATAAACACACATTTAGCATGCTCAAATAGGCTCAACGAGGCTTGCAAGGGATATTATAAAACAATGGTTGGTCAAAGGTCTTTTCAAAATTCGATTTAAAAAAAATATTGTCTAAGTCATTTCTAATCCCATTTTTGAGTCATTTTATTGCTTTGAAGGGTGATGAGGAAGGTTCTAGCGCTCTAAAATTCCAACTCAATCAACTTCATGCACTGGTTTTTATTTTTTATTTTTATTTTTTTAAAAGAAAAAAAGGCCAAAGTGTACATTTATTTAGAGACTTACTGGTATTGATCTAATTAAAACATTCCGAATAAGAAAAAATTTGTTCAACAATCAACCACTCTCTTGCTATTCCAACTAATATAAATAAGGCTTTCTAATTCTAAGTTCATGATTGTTCACAACAGGAACAACTACGAGGGTAAGCTAACTAAGGTGCAAAAACATGCAATAACAACAACAAACAAAAACAAATATCACAACTAGACTAAAATCAAAATACAAGTGAAAGTTAAATTAGAAATAACAAAATAATAACATAAATCTTAAAATTAAAATTAAAACAATAGCAAAATAAATAAAATACAAAAATTAACACAAAACATAGAATAACTAAAAAATAAAACTAAAAAATAGCTAAATGAGGTGAATTCATGCTCATCTTGCCAAAATAGATACAAATGCATACTCATTTCTAATCTTATTCATGCAAAAATCACTATTGCTGAAATGAATCACCAAACATTTAACAAAAACACACACAAAAACTAGAAACTTAAAATAAAAGCAAGCAAAATAAACAAACTAATTAAAAAGTAGAGAGAGAGAAATAGTTCTGATTTAATGAGTCCCAGCTTGACTCGTGTTACTATCAGGCGGCCGAGTTTGTAACCCAAATGTTGGTCTCTCCGGACTCTACTCCTCATTTTCCCCCATCAGTAGGAGAAATCTATTGAAATTCACCAAGGTAAGCAACACCATATCTTCGATGAAGTACCCCTCCACCTCGGGTTGTTCATACACATACTCTTCCGGCTCTTCTAGCCTTAATAAACTCTTTAAGTGGATTGAATTTAGTGCTTCCACTTGAGAGTTAAACAATTCTTGCTCTTTTGGTGAAACACCCTTCACAAGAGATTGGAATTAGCTCTTGTCTTCAACAATGATTGGTTCCTTCTCCAATGCATGCACTCCACACATGATTTTTTCACTAACTACTGGCTGTGCATGACTCAATTTCTCTTTATCACCATCACCCCGATTCTCCATAAAATTGCTCAAGAATTCCAACTTAGATTCCAGGTTTTAAGTCCTAATTCTTGATCTCTCAGTAAATGCTCTTAAGTATTCAACAAATTCTCTTGATTTTGCAATAAAGACTCTTGATTTTTTATCTTTTTCTCTTGAGAATTAATTGTGGCCATCCATTCTTCTCTTTCAGCTTTTAATTGCCTATCCTTACTTTCAAGCAATTCAACAAGGACTTGAACTTTGGAGGCACATGACTCTTGCAATATCCATTGTGAATCAGGATCTTCAAAAGATGGAAATGAGTAGAATGTTGAAGATTGATGTGAGTACTGCATTTCCCACATTTCTCTCCTCAACTCTCCCATTTGTGCTCTCAACAGAACCATTTCATCATCTTGTAGAGAACTATGCATCATTTGAAAGTTCATCATAATCTTCCTACAAAGAATAACACCAAATCAAAAACAAAGAAAAATAAAATAAAATAAAATCTCAAACTAAGCTCAAATAAAGATATAAAACAAACAACATCATTATCCCCGGCAACGACGTCAAAAACTTGTTGCGACCCTAGCAAGTGCATTAGATCGACAAGTAATAAAGTGGGGTATAGTTAAGACCCGCAAATATCGAACCCAAGGGATAAGGGTTGTTTTAAGCTAGATATCTAGAGTTAAGCGAGTTAATATGAGATAAACTTCCAAATTTTTGATTGAGAGAGCGTCCTAAATCTAATTAATCAAATAAATAAATAAAGAAGATAAGTTAATTAAACTAGAGATTAAAACATTAGTTAAAACATTGCTCGGGTTCACTCATCTACCCCATACCCAATGTGAATTAATTTTACCTAAAAGCATACATGAACGAATTCGGGATAACCCTCTTAACCCAAACGTCCCATTCCGGTGCCAACTATTCTAGTTGCTAAACTTTCCATTTCGAAGCCAGTCCAATAACTAGCCTATGCACGGGTCTAACATCCTAAGTTTGGTTTGCTTTCCCATTCTGGAGCCAAACAACCCAAATCTCATCTATTTCACTCCACACTCTAGTCCTAAAATCACAATTACTGCATATTTAGAATCTTATTCCGGAGCCATCTAAAATAATAAAGCATTCATGATAGAAAAACTGAGCATAATCATTCATAAAATCCAATCCACTATGCTCAATACCCATCCAAGACATATGATAAAAATCATTCATCCATGCATGGAAAATAACCATGAGATACAAATAAGTAATTGTAAAATAGACCATTCATTCATGAAAAAATCAAATTAAGTTCAAGATCCACATTATGGGTAGGGGATTCAAAGATCCCCAAGCAACAAAACTATAAATTAAACATAAATAAAGTAAAAAAAGAAAGGAAAGAGGAAACCCATAAAGCCATTTGTAGCTTATGAAGCTCCAATCCAAATCCAAGCCTCCTCCCTCAAAGCTCCAAGCAAAATGAAGAACACGACTTAAAGTAAGTGCAGAAAATTGAATCTAACCCTAACTTACATTGGAAAATAAATCTAATGTAAGATTTACATTGAATTAAATCTAACCAACAACATAAAATGAAGGAAAAACATAAGAAAATTGAAGGAAAAAGCCCTAGATCTAAGTGTGGCGGCTCTCCTTAACTCTCACTCTCTTTTCTCTGCCAAAAAAATGCAATTTTTATAGATCTGCAGATGGCCACGACTGAGAAAAAAGTATCCCAGCCGTGCCCAGTCAGGTTAGGCACAGCTGGGAAAAAAGTGTCTCAGCTGTGCGCACCTTTTGGACTAAAAAAACTCAAATTTTGCATTGGCCACGGCCGGGACAAATGGTCTCGGCCACAGCCCCTGAGAGAAGAAAAACCAGTCCCATTAATTTATCATTTTCTGAATATTTCACCATTGGATCGAGCTGAAATTTTAACCATAGCTTTGTAACATCTTAATCTACATTTTCAACAGTAAAGATTTGATTCTGATGTCTACAGATCATTCCGAAAAATGAAATGGTGCGGATTGGGGATTCTTTAATAGGCACAGTTAAGACCATTTTGTCCCAGCCGTGCTCTTGCCTATTTTTCTGCACATGAGTCAAAATAACCCCATTAAACATACCAAAACATTGTAAATATTAATATAATTTTATTTGGCATAAAAAGAGAAAGTTATTACATAAAACTCTGAAAATCATGCAAAATAAAATATAGACACAAACAAAAATATACTGAAATTAAACAATAAAATTGGAGTTATCACTAGTCTAAACATCAGCCTAAGATTCACTTTAGTCACCCACCCATAAAGCAATAGAATGACGGAGGTCTCCAATCGAACCATCCTGATGGGGTTGAAAAAACAACTGGGTGATGTAAAGGCCAGTTGGATAAAAGAGTTACAAAGCGTATTATGGTCTTACTGAACTTCGCCCAAGGCTAGTACACACCTAACACCTTTCTCTATGGTATATAGATCGGAGGTAGTGATACTGCTAGAGATTGGGATTCCCTCCTATCGATTGAATTTCTACTCCGATCGGGGTAATGTTCAAGAAAGATGCCAAGATCTAGATCTGATGGAAGAAATGAGAGAGGATGCTTACACAAAAATTGTTGCCTATAAATAGAGAATTGCTAAGTATCATAGTAGAAGGATAAGGCCCAGAGCTTTTAATGTTGGCGTTTTGGTTTTGAGGAAGATCAAGATCGAAACAGGCAACACCAAAGTGGGAAAGCTGATGCTCAACTGGGAATAACCCTACAAAATCTCTAAGGTCCTCAATGCAAGCACTTACAAATTGAGAACTCTAAACGGGTTAGATATCTATAGAAGTTGGAACGTCAAAGTACTTAAGAAGTACCTGATGTAGTGTTGTAACTTAAATTATCACAAATAAAGAATTTTCTCTATACACAAGTTGGCTTGCAAAAATCCATACGCTACGCTCAACACAAATCCCAAGCCATAATCAAAAGGATCAAAAGACTCTCGCCCGCAAACATTATACTTCTCCCGAGTTAAAACTAGTGCAACGACATCGATCGGAATGCTCACCTATTTAACTTGATGTACGAAGTACAATTTGCATTTTGAGTTAGAAAATGAGATCTAAAAGATCATTTGTTTTACTCAATGACTCAACCATGATTGAATAGCCGACTGATCGTGCCCATCGATCAGATCATGTGCTTACAAACAATGAAAAGAGTAAGATTGTTTAACTTGAACCAATCGAAATGATATTAGGAAATAAGTGATTTAGAGACTTAGCAACCTCTCTAAGTATTCAGAGAGTATTTATGCCCACTCACTCATTAGTCCAACCATGTTATTATGATGCAATAGAACAAATAAAACCATGAAAATGAAATAAAAGGCTTCATTCAGAATCTCATAAAAACTACACATTGACACTTGCAAAAGAAAAGTTCATAAACACAAGCGCTAATTACAAATTATTTATATATAGATTAAGAGGCTATCTTGGACACTTCGGTAGGCTTAATGGTCAACATAGCACCAGGGTCCATACTCAGCACAGCGGGAAGATCCACTATCGGTGAAGGGAAAGGCCCCATAGTCGACATAGCTGGAGGCTTAGTGAGCAGATTAGGAGTCAGCACATCAGGTGAAGGAGGAATGGACTTGAATCCCCCAAGAGGTTCAAGAACCACTCCAAGATCTGCTACGCCACCATCATTGGGCTTGGCTGCAGAAATTTCATCAACGCGCCCTACATCCTCCCCCGTCTCCTCCTCTTTAGGTAGATCCTCCTCATCATCGCCAAATGGCAGATCGAGCAACACCTTGGGATCCTCCATGCAGTCAAGAATGACATTGGGAAAATACCTTTCAACTTTATAAACAAGTGGGGAGAGAATTTTGGCTTGAGCCTCGGCCAGTTGCTTAATGAGGTCGTCTCTATGAGAGGCCAGCTCCTCCAAATGCTTGCCAACAAAAGCTCACACTTTCTCTTCGAAGGAAAGCTTCAAGGCATCTCGCTCCGCGATGACCCTATCTCTGTCCTCAATAGCCCTATCACACTCGAAGGAGATATGGTAACAACCAGTAGATAGTTTGGTGTTGTCCTCTTCAAGCCTTTTTAGCTGAACACCATCTCCCTTCAGCCTCTCATCTTCCGCCTCCAGCTCAATGATCTTCGTTTGTAGCATGCCTATGTTGGCATTCATTTTAGAGAAATACTCAATCCAAAAGAGGTTATCTGCCTTCAAGCTTAAGTTTTCCTTTGTTACAACCTCAAGCTTTCGCTTGAGATCTCCCTTAGATTGGATGTTGTCATCCCATCTTGCTTTGAAATAAGCACTCTAACCTTGAAGCCATATGCCCCGCTTAATTAACTAACCACAGACAAAAGCCATAATAAGTATTAAAGAAACAAAGGTAAAAATTGATTCACTAACTATCAAGAGAATGGATAGCGAAACAGATATCCAAACCTGCCACTTGGAATGCCCCCCTCTTATCTTAGTGAATTTCAGTTACCCATCTCTAAGAATTCCTTCTCATCAAGGAGTCCTTTACAGATGAAGGATGCCACTTAAAAATCTTCGATAGAGAACCCCTCCCTAAAATGCTTCTTCAATACGTCCTTTATTGAGGTAGATCTTCAACCAAGCCTCACACTTGACTCCTTCCCAGCTGCACTGCCTGAAATTGCCTCCTTACCTTTGGCCTTCTCAGCCACCTCAACGGATGCTCCCTCGGTAGGTCCTTACATCATAAGAATAGTAGAAGGGTCAAACATTGGAAATATATCCTCGGATGACGATTCATCTCTAAGTTTCATTATCTACAGAGAGAGACGAATGGAGGACTAGACTCAGTGGGGGCAGCAGGTGCCATGGAAACACTAGTAGGCCTTGCAGAGGGCTTCACAGAAGGGGGATATAGGATCTTTGGAGGAAACTCAGCCCTGAAAAGATTCACTCTGACCATGCCTTAGCCTTTTGCGCTGCTTGACCTTAGAAGATGATAATATCATCCTCTTTCTATCGTGTTTCTTTTCCTTTGCAGCCCACTTCACTGCAAGCTATTGTTTAGTGGCCCCAACCATTTCTTTCATCATATCTCTTGCACCAGCCATCATAGCTTTAAAAAAAAAAGAAGAAAGAAGAAAGGAGGGAAGAAGACATAAAAAGATAAGTACTTTGCATAAAACTCATTATAAATACATATGCAATGCATGGTAGATAGATAACAAGATAGGTTTTCTCTAATATTTCCCAGTGCTCACATTCTACATCTCCTCTCTTTGAAGAGCTCGAAGATCCATCCAGGAGATGTAGCAGTCGATAGAATCATATGGACTTTTATTCCTATCCACGGCCTTCATCAACTTGTCAATGTCGGGTGCATATAGGGACACACCATCAACCCTATCCTCTAGTGAGGCTGCCCTATCCGACCGACCAAGTGACATGCCAAATCCCCCTGACTTCTCGATCAGGCAAAACTTCTCCTTAAAGCCCTTCATCGATGTAGGGAGAATGAAAAGCTTCTTCTTTGACCTATTAGTGAAGTAATACTCTATCACATTAGTCTAACTAGATAGATAAAAAAAATGAGTGAAGCGATCAAAAGTCGAGGCGACTGTTCCAATTTTATAGAGTATCCTAAAGCATGCTATCGCTCTCTACCCATTAGGATTCAATTGATTCGGCACAACTCCATAACCCTCGAGCATGCTGATCTCAAAAGCGCCAAGCAAAAATCTTAGCCCCATATCTAAACTTTATAGATGACAAATAAACCATTCATTATTATTCGCACCAAGTGGCCCTTCTGACATCACCATGGATTCAGGGCACTTCATCACGTGTACATCATCCGAAAAACCATACCTAGCTTTTATTTTTGACACCTCCTTCGACATCGATTTGAGCATTTCTTCACAGCTAGACTATTCCTATACTCCTCAATAAAGCCCATATCTATGGATTAACCACTGCTAGAGGCCATTTTCAGAAGAGATGGAGAAGTGAACTAGTTCCTAATTTCAACTAAATATTAGGGATCCAAACTAGAAAATTCCTCAGAGGATTTAGAGACAAGGTAAATACAAGTGTATGAAGAGTCAGACGAAAGGGAAACACAGGACATGCAAGTAAAAATTACTTACTTGGGAAAATAATTTTTTAGAGTTGAAAAAAATCTTGAAGTCTAAAAATCGATAAAGAAATTTCAGCAGAGCTTCGCTAAAGAAATCGATAAAGAGCAAAAAATGATCCCTAGAAGTCACCTATTTTTACAGAGAGACTCTTCGGGTATGCCAACCAGTCAACCAACCAGACTCTACCACGTGTTGAAAAGAAATGTCATACCAGTCTGGACATTGAAGCATCACTCTCGATGCATGCACCTATCTTTTAACTAGTGACAGCTATCAGATTAAATGCTTATTCGATCGAGGGGATGTTTTTATAATCTTCGCTAATCCAACTTGCGAACGATCAGACTCTTTTAAGGGGAGACAATAATATCATATCATCTTTTAGGCCCAAGCAAAGCCTCGACCTGAAGTCTAAAGACTTTGTCTTCAAAGATGTTTGGTGGGTGACAAACAAGCACTGGAATGCAAGCTGACTCAGTCCAATCGGATTGATGGGATCTTAGTCTCATCAATCTACTAACACACAGCAAAGCCTACATCTCTAATATACTCCTTATCACATCGCTGCTCACCTTCTTTGACATTTCAGTAGCCCTACTTAGGCACTCGAATGCACTCTTACACCATTTATAAATAGCCCAATGTACAGTGGCTTTAGGTATGCAAAACTTAAGACTCTCTCTTTAGATTTATTTCTCTTTAATTTTCTAAATTAAGTGTCGGAGTGCTTTCGTTTAGTCTGATCGGGCAAAGCTTCTTACAGGTCCTCACCCAACGATCAGATCATACAACCATTGACTTGTCCCAAAGCCTTGATAAATCAGACCTTATCAATAAGTATAACCCAATTAGTTAAGGTTAAGAGCACATTTCCAATGGAAAGGATGAATTTTTTTTTTAGGCAAATAGCAGCACATGCCTCTTTTTCTTTTCTCTTTTAAAAGTATCCCTTTTTAAAAAAAATCAACTTTTGTAAATAACATTTAACATTTAAGACTTTGTAAAATTACAAATCTAATTCAAAACAATAAAAAAGTTTAACAAAAATGAAAAAATCTATACTAGATAATTTAAGTAAAGAAGATATAAAATTAATTATACAACTAGAAAATATAGAAAATACAAATATGACTAGTAGAAAGTTAATACAAGAGATTATAATACAATTCAGCTCAAATGCGAAAGAAATAAAAAAATTATTAAATCAAATATAAAATGTAGAAAAATTAGAATTAGTAAGATACCAAATATTAAGTGAACTAAATATAGAAAATAGACTATTAAATAAATTAAATAGAATAGAAAAATTAATAGAGTATATGGCTAATAAAATAGAATATAATGGATGAATTCAATGGAAGAAATAAAAAATATAGATGGATATTGATAATGATCTCGAAAAAATCCTGATTCGAGCTTGATACCTGCAAAAAAGAATAAAAGACATGTGAAGGTTTAAAAATACTCTGACAGTCAAGTCAGTTCCTTTAAATAGAAAAAATCACAGAAAAATCAAGAAAAATAGAGAGAATTGCTTAAAAAAAAGAAAAAATCGTACATGAATATATAACTAATTTAAATATTTATAAGGTAAGAATTTGCATACACTTAGGACTCTAAATGCCATAAAATTTTATATCAAACTAAATTAGCTTTTTTATCAAATATACCTATGATAAACAAATAAATCAAATAAATAATAATTTAAAAATAGTAAATCAAAATATTAAAATTATGAATAACAAAACATATAGTTTTACAAGTATTTTATATGGGAAAGATAATTATAATAATGGAAGTTTAAGCCTACCAACTAATGTATTTAAGAAATCTAAAATTGAAAATACAAATGATAAATTAAACACAATATTTTATATGTTAAAAGAAATTAAAGAAGAAATAGGAGAATTAAAAACAAGAATAGAAAAAATAGAAAAAGATAAAGAAAAAATACAAGAAGGAGTAACTATAAAAACACATATGTTAACTTTAGAAGAAAGATTAAAATTATACGAAGAAAATAAAATAGATGAAAAAGAAATTTTAAATTTAACCCATGACATGAAAAATTTGTAAATGAATGTTAATCTATCATCTACTTAAGTAAACATGAAAATAGAACAATATTACAGAATAATAAATGAAGCGAAACAAGACATGATAAAAGAAAATATAAATATAAGGGAATATGATAAGTATAAAAAAAAAGACACCTAGACAAAGACCGGCCGGTGTCTAGTTTGTGTACTAAATCGGCTAGTAATACAGAAAAATATAGATTAAGACCCCAAAATATCGTACCCAAGGGAATATGGATTGCTAAGAAGAATATCTATGTATGAATTAAATCAATCCGAGTTTGTTTTCCAAATATTTTTGATTTAAAAGCAAAAATTAACCTAAATAAATAATTAAACAAAACAAAAACTAAAATTAAACTAACATGAATTAAAAACAAAATAATAACTGAAATTCTCTTGTTAAAGGAACTATCCACCTTAACTTTCATTTTAATGACTTAAATTCAATATAAATACCAGTGATTATGGAAAAACTAGTAATAAAGCAAGATATCTTTATTCAAGTATATCATTCGTAGTATTAAACTCATAGACAAATCTAATACTTAGCATGAAAATCTAGTTTTAACTTCCTAAATATTCATTGAAGCCTTTCTCGAGTAATTCAACTCCAATTTATTCTTAGTTCTTCCTCTCTTAGTATTAATCAATAAAATTCACACATAATTATCTCATATTTCGGCTAATAATCATGCATAAATATTAAAGAGTTAACCCAAGAACAAGCAAATCATTAACTATGTCAAAATCAATTTTTAGTTATTTATTCAATTAACCAACAATTAATCTCAATACAATCAAAGATAAGAATATGCTTAAAACCAAGAAATAATCAACCGATATTGAAATTAAGCTCAAAATAAAGTCACAACAATGAAAATATAAATTTTCAAGAATCCATTAACAAAAGAAGAAAAACTACTTCCTAAACATATTTAAAAACTAAAATAAAGTTGAAAAGAAAAAATAAAAATAGAAAAACTGAAAAAACAAAGTAAAACTAAAACTAAAGAACTCTACTAGTTCTTCTACTTGATTCCTCTAATTCCTTAATTGATTCCTCTCTTTGGTGTTAGAGTTTTCTATTTATAGGTCAAATCAATGATAGAATCCTTCTCAAACTCCAGAAATAAAATCGAAAGCAAATCCTCCTTGAATTGGAAAAATTAGAAAATCCTTCGTCAACTGGGAATTGCCTGCACGTGGCCACGCCCAATCCAGTGTTAATCCACATGTGGGCACGGGTTCAATAACAAAAAGTCACACATGGTCACGTGTAATTCTTCCTTTTCTTGCACGTGGCCATGCATAGATTTCTTCATCATTTCACGTGGCCATGGGTTTTCTTAGTACTATCTTCACGTGGCCACGGGTGTTTCTCTTCATCTATTTCACGTGATTACGTGAATACCTTCTGGACTCCACGCTTAGTTTCTCGCATTAATTTCTTATTTTTATAGTTTTGGCCCCTAATCTTTTGTCTTTTTGGTGTTAAGCCCTTTTTCATCAAATTAACCCTGAAAAACACCAAAATTTACAATTAACTCCAAAAACATAAAATTAACCAATTAAACTCAAATCTAACCTAATTGACACAAAATTAACCTAATTAAATACCTAAAAATATATTAAAAATATCATATAAATCACCATTATCAAAGACCAATAAACAATAATTCAAAATTTACAAAGAAATCAAATACATAGCCAATATATCCAAATGGAATTTGGTTAAACCTCAATTGTGTAGATGACATACCAAAACAATAGATGATTGGATAAAAATGAATAATATAGCAATAATATTACAAGGATATGATTTATAAAAATCATATAAATTTTTAATAAATACATTTAAAGGAAATGTAAAATCCTAGTGAAATGCAATATCATCTGAAGATAGACAAAGGACAAAATATAGATATACCAATAAAGGAATATTAAATGCATTTTCAGCTAATGACACAATAAAAGATCTCTTACAAAGATTTGAAATATCTATAAAAATATAATTTTTAGGAAATAATTGGTTTGATCATGCAAATGCTACAAGAAAATTAGGACAAGAATATTTATGAAAAATACAAAATCTTACAATATGTAATATGTGATATCTATTAGAATATACTTGTGAGCTATTATTATTATAATGTAGCTAGAACAGAAAGATTATCTAGGACTGAGACAAACTTACTTAAACATACTTATGTAACTAAACTACCAAAACTGTAGGGATTAATATTATATAAGGAAATACAAGATAATCTTGAAATATCAAAAGGAACTTTAGGAACCTATCAAACATATGTAAAGAAAAGAGTTAATGAAATGTGTAATTAAGCCTATGAAAGTAGAAAAGTAAGAAAAGCAATCAAAGGAGGATTATGTTGTCAAATAAAATCTGAACCAACTAAATAGGGATGTTATAATAAAAACAAAAGATACAAGGAATATAAAAGGTCCAATAAAAAAATATTATAAACCAAAATTTAAAAAATTCTATAAAAGAAAATTTAAACCATTTAAGAAAAATAAGTTTAATAAATGAAGGTATTATAGAAAAAAAAAGAGATTTAGTAAGAAAATCCTAAGGAATGTACTTGTTAGATATGTAAAGAGCAAGAACATTACGCTAATGAATGTCCAAAGAAAATAAATAAAAAAAATTATAAATCATATAGAATCTATGAAGAATTATTAGAAGAAAACTATGATCCTATAGAATATAGTGATATATCTAAGAATGAAAGTATATATAAAATTAATTTTCAATATAATTCTGAAGATCAAAATTTAGAATCAGAAATAGAATATAATTCTAAGTCTGAAAAAGAAACTGAATCAAAAATAGAAAGTAAAGAAGAAGAATGAATTCAAACAATTAAGATCAAGATATAATAGACAATAATAATATATTTAGTTATAATAAATCATTTGATGAAAAAAATTTAATCAATTAAATAATCATAGATTAACTATAAAAATAAAAGATATATTTAAAAGACAATGGTTTAATAAATTTTATTAAGCTACATATATAACTAAACATTGTGAATATGCAATAGATATATACCATACAGGAGAATCATCTAGTGAAACTCCTATACCTCAATTTAGAAATGAACCAATAATAATGAATTCACAAGGAAGAATTTATTTTCAATCTAGAAGAAGTATAGATATAAGATCATTATTAAGAGCAAAATAATATTATATAGAAACAAAACTAGATATAGTAAGAGAATTGGAAATGTTAAAAATATTAATAGATACTGGAGCAGCTAAAAGCCATATTAATGAAAGTTTGGTATCTACCTTTACAAAATACAATTTAAATGAAAATTATGAATTTTTAGACTATTCAACATATAAACATACGATTAATCATTATGTAAAGATGAATTTAGCATTAACAGATATTAGTGAAAAAATAGGAATTATATCAATGAAAATAAATATGGACACAATATCATCTATCCAAATACCAATTTTATTAGGATTAGATTTCTTAGAAAATATAACTCTATATAATATAACTGATGAAAATATAACTTTTACACATAATGGAGATCAATACAAAATTATAAGGATTAGAAACTAGTCATTTTAGTATCTATATAAATTTGGAAATAATCTATAAAGATTATCATACAGTCCCACATAATGCATTTTTAGATACAAGATCAGTTATTACTTTAACACAACCTTATATATTCCCAAATGAACTATGGAAAAAGACTACTGAATATAAATTAGAAGTAGATATAATAAAAAAAAATGAAACAAAATATGATTTAGTAGCAAAAAATATAAAAATACAAATACAAGCATATATACTTCAAATACCTAAAATATATCAATCTAGAAGTCACGGATGTAATATTTTATTATAAAATAATTGATTAACAAATTATTATCCCGTCAGTATAGGAATTCAAAACATACAATTGACAACTCCATGTAAACATAAAATTATTTTTTCTAGTATGGAACAGGCATATAAATGGAAATCCTCTCTATTAATTCCTCGTGCAACGAACCATGGTGAGAATAATATACAAAAAAGAACCAGTAAAAGCATGCACAATAGAAAATAACAAAGAAAATATAGAAATTCTAAAAGAAGTTGAATATCTATTAAAACAATATATAGGAAAAACTCCTATAGAAAAGTGGGAGAAAAAAAATTTATACAAAATTAAAATTAAAACATAATATACCTATTAGAAACAAACGGATGTGGTATAGTAAAAAAGATGATGAAGAATTTGAAATCCAAATAAAATAACTTTTAAAAAAGAAATTAATCAGAGAAATTAATAGTTCATATAATAGTCCTGCTTTTATGGTTAGAAATCGTACAAAAATCAAAAGAAATAAGTCTTGAATGGTAATAAATTATAACAAATTAAACAAAGCTACACAATTTGATGGATATTAATACCCCATAAAGAAATTATTATAAATAGTATTAAAGGAAAAACTTGGTATTCAAAATTTGATTGTAAATATAAATTTTGGCAAATAAAAATACATCTAGATTGTATTAAATATACAACATTTAGTACACCTAGAGGACATTATGAATGGTTAGTTACGTCTTTTGGTTTATATAATACTCCTCAAGTATTTCAAAGAAAAATGGATAATATATTTAAAAATTTTAGATGTTTCTGTTTAGTATATATTGATGATGCTATAATATTTTGCGAAAATCTAGAAAAACATTTTAGTCATGTTAAATTATTTTTATTAAGATGTATTAGGTATGAAATTATGTTATCTAAAGAAAAGGCAGATATAACAAAAAGCAAGATAGAATTTTTAAGATTTATAATATCTAAATGAGAGATAGAATTACAACGACATATAGCTGAAGCATTATTAAAGTTTTCTGATCAATTAGAAAGTAGGAAGATGGTCCAATAATTTTTAGGACATGTTACATATGCGAGCGACTTTATTTGTGAATGCGCAAAAAAAGAGAAAGGTATTACAAGATAAACCAAAAGGAAATAGTCCTTGAAAATGGACAAATAATGACACTAAAGTAGCAAAAGAAATAAAGGAATATTTTAAGAACTTACCAAAGTTACCCCTATGAGAAGAAAATAAAAAATTAAGATTAGAAACAGATGTATCAGATGAGTATTGGGGAGTCATTTTAAAAAGTAAAGATGGAAAAAGGATTTATAGATATGCATCAAGAACATTTACTAATACTGAAAAAAATTATCACAGTAATGAGAAAGAATTATTGGCAGTAAAATATGCAATAGAAAAATTTTAATTGGTTTTATTACCAAAAAAATTAGAATAAAAACAGATAACACTCAAGTAAAATATTTATTACAAAAAATTATAATGGAATGCTAGCTCAAAGGATAAAAATTGGATGGCAAGTGTAATGGCCTCAACGTCGGTCTAACCGTGAATAACTT
The DNA here is from genome assembly GCA_037975025.1 of Excoecaria agallocha. Classification (NCBI taxonomy): domain Eukaryota; kingdom Viridiplantae; phylum Streptophyta; class Magnoliopsida; order Malpighiales; family Euphorbiaceae; genus Excoecaria; species Excoecaria agallocha. The sequence goes on along the minus strand of CM075806.1, from coordinate 17,187,558 downwards.
TCTGACAGTAAATAGTATTTTCAGGCTGAAAATTACACCCGAAAGTGAAAAATATTTTATTGGATTATTGAAAAGTACTAGTCACGGGTAGTCCAAGGTTAAAATTTGAAGTGAATTTGAGGTCAAATAGGCCTCCGAAAGCTACAAGAACGAAAACCAAGATAATTAGGGTTTAGGGTTTTTAATTGATTTTTTATCGTTTTGGCTATTAAAAATAGCAAATAAAGTCTAAAAATTATTAAAAATTACATATGTGCCTAAAATAATATGGAGATTATTTTGGTAGCAAAAAGTGAATTTTTTGGTAACACCTGTAATTCTGAATCGGACTGATAAAATTAAATCGGACCCGAAACGAACTCCGATTGGGATGAAATTTTAATTATAGCCTATTTTTAATATGATATGAATAATAGAATCAAATTTGAAGAGAATTGAAGTTGTGAAGTGGGATAAATTAATTAGGACTCTTTATCGGATAATTATCGAGCTTAAACAATTAAATTGTTCAAGCCCAATTAAGGCCCAAACCATATCCCATTTACAAGCTATATATAAGCTCTCCTTCTCTAGAAAACTCCAGCAGCAACTCACTCCTTCTTCATCTTCTTTGGGTGGCCGAAACATACTCTCATCATTTCCTTCTCTTTTTCTTTCAATCTTTCACCAAATCTCACCAAATCAAAGCCTAAAAAAGTAATTTCAGCCTCTCTAGAGTACCCTAGACAGCTCTAATCTTTGATTCAAGGAAAACCAAGGGTTAAAGTTTAGGTGTCAAAGTTAGGTAAGTGAAATACTTGATTTTAATTTGGTTTTTAGGTGCCTGCTACTAGTTTTGGGTGTCTAGAGTTCATTTTTACTGTTAATTTTAGCATTTAAGGCCAAAATATTTGAGTTTACATTGATGAGAAATTTGGCCTTTGAAGGAAATCAAGAGGAGGAGCAAATCTCACAAGTTAATGGCAAAGGAAAAGGAAGCCTAGGCAAGGATAATCATTAGAAAAAGGTTTGTGACTAATTAATCCTTTTATTTCCCTATGAATTAAGTGAATTTCCTTTATGTTTCTTAAGGAAAATTTCATATATTGAAGTAAAATTGAAAGTAATGTTATATTCATGTATTTGGGACTTAATTATGTTTATTAGAACCTTTGAATGAATTTAAAATAATTTATATGGTGGAGTTTAAAAAGGACTAAAATGAAAAGAGTTAAAAAGTTTAGGGATAAAATGATAATTTTCCTAAAAGATGAAGTTAATACGTAAAAGTGAGAACAAAATAAGTAATAAGGGTAAAATGATAATTTGGTCAACTAAATGTGTAAAAAGTCAACCTTATAAAGTTAAAGGACTAAAATATAATTTTACATGGTAAAAGTTAAAACAAGGATTAATCGATAATTTATAAGCCAATTAATAAATTAAAATGAGAAAATAAGAAAATAAAAGGCATTTTGGTAATTAAAGTATAAAAGGGTATTTTTGGAATAAATAAAAAGTTTAAGGGCTAAACTGAAAAGTTAAGTAAAGTTTTAAGTTAAATCGGAAAATTAGTTGTTAATAATATAATATGCTTTTAAACGAGAAAAACTATTAATAATTAACTTAATTGCACTTAAATAGGAAAATAGGCTTTTAGGGAAATATTATGATTCTTAGTCACCACTGGGTATGTTTAATGCTCAGCACGTAGGATTTACTGCGTGCAGATACAAATATTCCAGAGCATGAGTATACAGAAGACAATGAGGTTGAAGGAATAGGAGGAATATTTTTGTGGCATGTATATATATATACCTATTATGTTTTGTATTATGAGAACAATGTTGTAGCGATAAATATATTTTATTTTATATATAGTAGTATGTGGATGAGGAATTGCAGAGAATGGATAGTATGCATGTGCTGTTTGATGGTGTATGCGGATTTGTCATGTGATTGGATATAAACTGTTGTGCCTCGGAGAGGTTGTGGTATTGTCTGCTTTTCAGGGGGGCTAGCTAAAAATATAGCCATTATATTGCCAAATTTTTGTAAAATGTATAGTATAAACTGGACAGTTATAAATCAACGGTTATTAGAAGTTAGGTGGAAGAAGGATATTAAGTTTTATTGGAAAAGCTATTAGTTGGTTTTAAAAAAAATTCCGACCATTCGCATTGTCCGATAAGACTATTACAATAAGGGTGTTACATTTTATGGTATCAGAGCATTGGTTTAGTCAGTTCTAAGATCGGAGTGGGAATAAGTATAATTTATTTGTTTATATATGCATGCCAATTGTAAGTAATAAAGTGTGATGAAAATCTAATGTGTACTTGCTCCTTTCTGTTTTATAGTGTAAAGATGTCATCTGATCGAGATAGACAGGTGGGGGATGGTGAAAGTGAAGCTTCCATAGGTACTAGACAGCAGGAGGCCCTACAGTGGTAGGCTTCCTCTCTAGCAGTGCCACCTCCACCCCCACACCTAGACTTCTTTAATCTTATGGCTGACTACATTCAGCAACGACTACAAGCAGGTCAGGCTCAGTCCTCTCATACAGTTGTTCAAGTCCAGCCAGCTCCACCTAAAAGAAGACCTATTTTGGAACAATTAAAAAGGTTGGGAACTGAAGAATTTTCTAGAATGGATCCTTTGACACCACTAAAAATTGGTTATTTAAAATAAATAGGCTTTTTGAAATCACAAATAGTTCAGTAGAAGAAAAGCTGGAAGGTATAGTTGCTTTGTTGCAAGGATCAGCTTTTGTTTGGTGGGATTCAGTTAGGAGGCACACCCCAGTGGATCAGTTGACTTGGAATTTCTTTGTGTCTCAGTTTGAGCTTAAATATATTAGGTCTAATTATAAGTTATCCATGCAGGATGCCTTTTGGAGGCTTAGGCAAGGTAATAGATCAGTGGCTGAGTATGAGCGTGAGTTTGAGCGCCTTAGTGCATCCCTTGATAAGAGTCAGTTTACAAATGCAAAGCTGCGATAGTGATTTGAGAGAGGACTGCATACTAAGCTTAGACAGATTATAGGGACCTAGCAGTACCCTACCTTGAGAGATATGGTAGAGGCATCCATTAAATTGGAGACTATCCAGACTGAGCAGGCTGAGAGACAGTCTCGATTTTAGCAAAAGAGAAAGCAAGGACAGTCTAGTGGAAAGGGTGATCAGAGTAAGAAGTCAAAGGGATCTTTTGCACCTCAGAGTCGTCCTCCAGTTTTAGCAGGCCGGGGTCGGGGTAGTGTTATATATACGTGACAGAGGTCCAGCTACATTAGCTGCCAGTACCCTTTGGGATAGAGATAGTGGAACAGCTGCAACTTGTGATTATTGTGGTAAATTTCATTATGGGGTGTGCAGATTTCAGACTGAAGCATGCTTCAGATGTGGGTCCAGAGAGCATCAGATTAAAGTTATCCAGCATTACCGACTGCTTTAGTGGCATCTCCAGCATCAAGCACTGGGTCTTCTGCACCAAGAGAACGTGGTAAGGAAGCTGCCCCCATCATATCAGCCTCTAGACTAGTTAGGCAGTCATCTCAGGGTCATAGGAGATCTACAGGCCAGGCTTATGCCGTGAGAGCTAGAGAGGAGGAGAATGCTCCAAATGTGATAGTAGGTACATTTCTCCTATTATCTGATTCAGTTCATGCTTTAATTGATCCTGGTTTGACTCATTCCTATATTAATACTACATTAGCTCAGGATAAAGGGATGAAAGAGGCATGCTTGGACCAGGATATCTTGGTAAGTAATCCTATGGGGCATAGTATAATGGTAAATAAGGTATACAGACAGTGTCCTATTAGTGCCCAGGGATATTTATTCCTGGCAAACCTTATTGAGCTACCCTTCCATGATTTTGATGTGATACTGGGGTTGGATTAGCTATCCGCCCATCAAGCAACTGTTGATTGTAAAAGAAAAAGAGTCACCTTAAAGCTTGAACATGATCGAGAAATTACAATGGTTGGTGTGAGATATGATTTTCTGTCTGATGTGATATCTGCTACTACAGCTAAGAGATTGATCAGAAAAGGGTGTGTGGCCTACATGTGTTATGCAGTGGAGGCAAAGAAAGATAGCCTAAAGATGTCAGAAGTGCCCACTATCAGAGAATTTCCATATGTGTTCCCTAATGAATTACCAGGTTTACCACCTGACAGGGAAGTAGAATTTTTTATTGGTGTTGCTCCAGGCACTGCACCCATATCCATTGCTCCTTATAGAATGGCACCTGCAGAGTTAAAGAAATTGAAGATTCAGCTACAATAACTGCTTGATAAGGGATTTATCAGACCTAGCATTTGTCCCTGGGGAGCGCCAGTCCTATTTGTTAAAAAGAAAGATGGGACACTTAGGCTATGCATTGATTACAGACAGCTGAATAAAGTGACCATAAAGAACAAATACACCATTCCTTATATTGAAGATTTATTTTATCAGCTGAAGGAAGCGAGTTTATTTTCAAAGATTGACTTGAGATCAGGTTATTACCAGATGAGAGTAAAAGCTACAGATGTGTCTAAAACTGCTTTTTGTACTCGATATGGCCATTATGAGTTTTTAGTCATGCCATTTGGGCTTACAAATTTCCCAGCTACCTTCATGGATCTAATGAACAGATTTTTTCATCCTTATCTGAATCAGTTTGTGGTGGTCTTCATTGACGATATTCTGGTATATTCTAAGACACCAGAGGAACATGATAAGCAGCTACAAATTATTTTGTAGACTCTGAGAGAGAAGCAACTGTATGCTAAATTCAGCAAATGGGACTTCTGGTTGAATGAATTATCTTTCTTAAGTCACATGATTTCTGCATAAGGTATTAAAGTGGATCCATCAAAGATTGAAGCAATTCTTCAATGGAAGCCACCTAAGAATGTGATTGAAGTGAGAAATTTTTTGGGGTTAGCCGGGTATTACAGGAGGTTTATAAAGGGTTTCTCCACTATTGCAGTTCCATTGACTTGACCGTTACAAAAGAACATCAAGTTTGTGTGGACTGATAGATGTCAAGAATGCTTTGAGAAACTTAAAAGTATGTTGACTGAAGCTCCTATCCTCACTCAACCCGAATCGGGTAAGGATTTTATGATCTACAGTGATGCCTCCAGGAATGGGCTAGGCTGCATTTTGATGCAGGAAGGCAAGGTGATTGCTTATGCTTCTCGATAGCTTAAGACTCATGAGAAGAATTATCCTACTCATGATCTGGAGCTAGCAGCTATTGTTTTCGCACTGAAGATATGGAGGCACTATCTGTATGGAGAGAAATGTTATATTTATACTAATCACAAGAGTCTGAAGTATTTACTCACTCAGAGAGAGCTTAATCTCAGACAGAGGTGCTGGCTGGAGTTGATTAAAGATTATAATTGCTTTATTGAATACCATCCAGGAAAGCCTATCGTGGTGGCTAATGCACTTAGCAGAAAATTCATTACAAGTAATGTAAATGTTTTCAAATGAATCGATATAAGTGATTTATACGTGTAAGTGCTTAATAGTATTGTTTGTAACTCTTTGAGCTTTGAATATTAGTTTGAGTCTGGCATCAGATGGAGCTTTACTGGCTGAAATACAGTTGAAACCAGACTTCATGTATCAAGTGAAAATGGCTCGAAAAGAGGATGATCAACTGAAGATCATTATGAATAGGTTAAAGGATGGAAATGAAGGAGACTATTCTTTGAATGGAGATGGAAGCCTTTGCTACAAGAAAAGACTATGTGTTCCAGACCAGGAAAAACTGAAGAAGAATATACTTATAGAGGCACACCATAGTAGTTTTGCTATGCATCCTGAAGGTAACAAGATGTACCAGGATTTGAAATCTTATTACTGGTGGCCAGGAATGAAGCGAGATGTGACAGAGTTTGTGAGTAAATGCTTGATATGTCAGTAAGTAAAGGCTATGCACCAGGTTCCTTCTGGATTACTTCATCCTATTTTGATACCGGAGTGGAAACGAGACAGAGTCACTATGGATTTTGTCACAGGATTACCTGTCACTCGGAAGAAACATGATGCTATATGGGTGATTATTGATCGACTCACCAAATTTGCTCATTTCTTGCCAGTCTGGATATATTTTCCTTTGACCAGATTGGCAGAAATCTATATTAATGAGATAGTGAGACTTCATAGAGTACCATCATCCATCATTTCAGATAGGGATCCCAGGTTTACTTCCCATTTTTGGAAAAGTCTACAAGAAGCTCTGGGTATAAGGCTCTATTTCAGCACAGCATTTCACCCCCAGTCTGATGGTTAGTGAAAACGGGTGATCCAGATTCTGGAAGACATGCTACGATGCTGTGTACTAGAGTTTGGTAGCAGTTGGAAAAAATATTTGTCTCTTACAGAATTTGCCTACAACAACAACTATCAATCCAGTATAAAGATGGCTCCTTTTGAGACTTTATATGGGAGAAAATGCAGGACTCCTCTGTGTTGGACGAAGTTAAATGAAAAGAAATTGATAGGATCTGATTTAATTAGCGAGTCAGAAGAAAAAGTGTGAATTATCAAAGGCAGATTGAAAGAAGCCATGGATAGACAAAAGTCCTATGTAGATCTGAAGAGGAAAGATATAGAGTTTCATATTAGAGATAAAGTTTTCCTGAAAGTATCTCCATGGAAGAAGATCTTGAGATTTGGCAAAAAAGGGAAGTTAAGTTCGAGGTTTATTAGCCCCTAAGAGGAACTTCAGGGAGTAGATCCAGTAGCTTATCGATTGAAGCTACCTTCAGAGTTGAAAAAGATCCACGATGTATTCCATGTGTCAATGCTCAAAAGGTACAGATTTGACCCTAGCCATGTCATTACACCAGCGGATATTCAGGTGCAGCTTGATATGACTTATGAGGAAAGACCGGTAAAAATTATGGCTAGGGAGATTAAATAGCTGAGAAATAAATAGATTTCACTAATGAAGGTCTTATGACACCATCAAAATGTGGAGAAAGCTACTTAGGAACCAGAAGCAACCATGAGATAACAATATCCTCTACTTTTTGAATCAGGTAAATTTTGAGGATGAAATTTATTTTAAGTAGGGGAGAATTGTAATGGCCTCAACATCGATCTAATCGTAAATAGTGGAATCAAATTTTAAGAGAATTGAAGTTAGAAAGTGGGAGAAATTAATTAGGGCTATTCATCGGGTAATTATCGGGCATAAACAATTAAATTGTTCAAGCCCATTTACAAGCCATATATAAGCTCTCATTCTCCAGAAAACTCCAGCAGCAACTCACTCTTTATTAATCTTATTTGGGTGGTCGAAACATACTCTAATCATTTTCTTCTTTTTTTCTTTCAATCTTTTAGCAAATCTCACCAAATCAAAGCCTAAAAAAGTGATTTCAGTCTCTCTAGAGTACCCTAGCCAGCTATAATCTTTGATTCAAGGAAGAGAATCAAGGAAAACCAAGGGTTAAAGTTTAGGTGTCAAAGTTAGGTAAGTGAAATACTTGATTTTAATTTAGTTTTTAGGTGTCTACTACTAGTCTTAGGTACCTAGAGTTCATTTTTACTATCAATTTTAGCATTTGAGGCCAAAATATTTGAGTTTACATTGATGAGAAATTCGGCCTTTGAAGGAAATCAAGAGGAGCAAATCTCACAAGCTAAAGGAAAAGAAAAGGAAGCCTAGGCAAGGATAATCACTAGAAAAAGATTTGTAACTAATTATTCCTTTTATTTTCCTATGAATTAAGTGAATTTCTTTTAGGTTTCTTAAGGAAAATTTCATATATTGAAGTAGAATTGAAAGTAATGTTATATTCATGTATTTGGGACTTAATTATGTTTATTAAAACCTTTGAATGAATTTAAAATAATTTTTATGGTGGAGTTTTAGTGTAGTCCGAATGGTAATACAATAGAAAATAATGAAATTTTAAGTTATTTTAGTGATTTTAAGCTTTCTAATGTTAATATTAATAAAATTTAATATCTATGAATTTTTATAGAATTTATGAGAATTAAATGAATATTTTTGAAATAAGTTTTAGTTAGGTATTAGTTGAAAATGTGAAATTATGTTGAATTGTTGCATAATTATAGATAAAATAGTGAATTATTATGACATAATCTACATACTGTGTAAAAGAGACTGACTGTAAGTGTACTGCACTGAAACAATATTGATAAGTAATGAAAGTAATGAGAAATTGGATAATAAAATAAAAAATTAAGGAAATATGTGTCCTTAGAAAGAGTCAGGCAGTAAAACCTAGTTCAGGATATAATTGGCTGGCCATAGGGATACCTATACTGCGGTGCAAGTCATAGCGACTTACTTTACTATGGTTGGATCGTTGATCTCCATAGTATATATCATATGTACTGTCATATGTTCATATGTTATTGAGGAATGATTCTTGGAGGTCATTTCTTATTTTGTTGTGGCTCTGTGGGGTCTACATCTCGTATATCCGATCTAAGAGTTTTCTGCCGGGTCTGTACTAGGGGCATAATGATAAGAAAATATTAAAATTATGAAAATAAAGTTAAAATTGAAGTTTAAGATGAAAAAGGACTAAAATGAAAAGAGTTAAAAAGTTTAAGGGTAAAACGATAATTTTCCTAAAAGATGAAGTTAATAAGTAAAAGTGAGAACAAAATAAGTAATAAGGGTAAAATGGTAATTTGGTCAACTAACTGTGTAAAAAGTCAACCTTATAAAGTTAAAGGACTAAAATGTAATTTTACATGATAAAATTTAAAACAATTATTAATCGGTAATTTATAAGCCAATTAATAAATTAAAATGAGAAAATAAGAAAATAAAAGGCATTTTGGTAATTAAAGTATAAAAGGGTATTTTTGGAATAAATAAAAAGTTTAAGGACTAAACTGAAAATTTAAGTAAAGTTTTAAGTTAAATTGGAAAATTAGTTGTTAATAGTATAATATGCTTTTAAACGAGAAAAATTGTTAATAATTAACTTAATTGCACTTAAATAGGAAAATAGGCTTTTAGAGAAATATTATGATTCTTAGTCACTACTGGGCATGTTTAATGCTCAACACGTAGGATTTACTGCATGCAGGTATAAATATTTTAGAGTACGAGTACACAGAAGACAACTGAGGTTGAAGGAATAGGAGGAATATTTTTGTGGCATGTGTATATATATATATACCTATTATATTTTGTATTATGAGAACAATGTTGTAGCAATAAATATATTTTGTTTTGTATATAGTAGTATGTGGATGAGGAATTGCAGAGAATGGATAGTATGCATGTGCTGTTTGATGGTGTATGCGAATTTGTCATGTGATTGGATATAAACCGTTGTGCCTCCGAGAGGTTGTGGTATTGTTTGCTTTTCAAGGGGGCTAGCTAAGAATATAGTCGTTATATTGCCAAAATTTTGTAAAATGCATGCTATAAACTGGATAGTTATAGATCAGCGGTTATTAGAAGTTAGGTGGAAGAAGGATATTAAGTTTTATTGGAAAAGCTATTAGTTGGTTTAAAAAAAATCGACCATTCGCATAGTCTGGTAAGACTGTTACAGCAAGAATACTTTGCTAACTTTAATTTTGATATTGAATATATCCCAAGAAAAGATAATAGATTGGCAGATCTATTAAGTAGACCCAAACCTTAAATTATTTATGCACTAACATTTGAATTGCAGGAATATAATGGAAAAAAGTGCAAAGAAAATCTCCAAGCTCATTATGGAGAAAAATAAAGTAACGAAATCTATCAGGAAATCAATATCTTGTATCCAAATTCTTGAGAATGAGATAAAACAACAATTTGAAAATTTACAGAAAAATATATCTCATTCTCTACAATTAGATAATGAGATAAATTAGTTATCTATGAATTATATTTAGGCAGTCACACACCAAAAGGAATCTAGCTCAGGACGTTCTAGCCACTAGAAAATGATAATTTCTGTTATTACTATCAAAAGGGAGCTAAAAGATAATATATCCAGGAATTTATTGATGAGAAGATCTGTTCAATTTTTGCACAGTTCTGATCCATCATTGGCATCTATTTAAAAATCTATGGCATCTACTTTAATGGAGAGTTCTCATTCTCAATTAATAACTGCAAATGATCTATCTCAATCTGTGCCATTATGGAATGATGATGAGAGATCCAAAATCAATTTCCCAAAACAAAAAAAGCAATAAAAAGTAGACTTTCTTAAAACTCTGAAATACTTATCTAAATTTACCAATGCTATTGGAATTAGTACGATTCCAATAAATGGAATATATAACAAGGTAATAATTTGGAAAAGAGCTGATCCTAGAACTGTACAGAAATTGTATCGTTTTAAATTAGTTCAGACCATTTATCTTAGAGAAACATTAGAAGAAATTAAATACCTATCAGAAGTAATCAAATCCCATATTAAAATCTTCAATGGGATTACCAAATGAGCAAAGATATATGTAAAAACTTAAGCATCATTCCTAAATGGGATGATGAAAGGAATATAGAAATTATGGAAGAAAGAGTTATCAAAATGGAAATTACGAGATATGAAAATTTTCCTGATGAATAGAAAACATTTAATATTCATCCATTAATAATAAAAAAATCTCCCAGAAATTAGGAAAAAATATTGAAACAGTTATTCAGAGATTAAAAGAAATTTTAAGTGATAGTAAAAAATATTACACCAGCTATCAAGGAGACATTTTGATCACCAATCTTTTTGCTGATTGCCATCAAAATATCTACTTGAAGGTTATCTATATGGAATCTTGGAACAAAGACTATCGATGACAAATGCTACTAGACAGATTTTTGAATAATGGAAAAAAAAAGAAGGGAACAGAACTTAGTGGAACTGAATCCCCTCTAAAAAGAAGATGAATAATTGAAGATATAAGCCAAAAACCATGATGTAAATAATGATGTAAGGAAGAAATAATTTTAGCAATAATGTAGTAACAATAATGTAATAAAGGCAAGGTTTAACCTCTATAACAATCTATTATCTATCTATAAAAGGCATGACTAAAAGTTCACAACTTATCTTTTTCCTACTTGCCTTCATTTTTTGAAATATTGTAATCTCTTTTAAAAGAAATAATATCAATGGAATTCTAGGTACCTCATCTATTCTTTCCAAATAACTTTAGTAGTTAGCTCTTGTATCCTCTAAAGAAATATAGAAAATAAGTATGATAAACTTAGAGTGTTAGATTACTCTTATACCGAAATTTTATATCAAAAATCTACCATAAAGAAATTATTATAGCCCGCTGAAATATTTTCAGTAGCTACTCCTAAAGATACCAAGCCCGTATTAGAGTAAAGGAAGGGTAGGAGGTATAGATTTGGAGAAGCTCAGATCAAGCCAGAATGTTGTCAGTCTAAGGGTGAACAATTATCAGGAATTGTGGATAACTAGATTCAGGCAACAATGAAGGAAGCATAGTGGATTGAGAAATATAATTCATTATATAGAGATAGATAATATAAATCTACAAAAAGACATAGAAACTAGGAAAAGAAATATAAAATGGTTTGAAAACCAAGGATTAACTCCAACTCTAGGAAGCTATGAAAAAATAGAAACTTTAGAATATATCACACAGAAAAATAAAAGAAAAATAAATCGTTTGAAAAAAAAAAAGAAATACCTATAAGATAAATGAGTGTAAATAATATAAATTAAATTGGTTTAATTCAAAAGATTTAAGTAAAAAAATAAATATGATGGAAATAATAAGAGATATAAATAGAGTAAAAGAAAATACAAATTTGACTTCTCATCAGAATATGGAAATAATTGTAAATTCAACTTTAAGTGAAGAATTAAAAGATCAAATAATAGTAAATTTATATGATAATAATTATTAGGGGTGAGCATGGACTAGTTAATCGATCCATTAACAATTTTATTAAATCAATTTATTAATTTTGGTTAACCGCTATTTCGGTTTGAATTTTTAACTCAATTTTTTGGATCGATTTATTGATTAATCACTAAAACATTTTAATATACAAATTTAATAAATTATAAATTTTGTAATATTATTTTTAATATTTAAAAATACTTTAGAAATGAAAAAAATAAAAATTAAATATAATATCCATTAAAAGAATCAAAATAAATATAAAAATAAAATTTTCATAGTTAATTATAAAAATTAAATATATTCAATATGAAACTAACAACAAAATGCTAATTATGTACAAATAATAATAATAATAATAATAATAATAATAATAATAATAATAAGATAATTTTAATGTTTATTTACTAAAAATATGTATTTTAATAATATTTTACAAAATTATATATCATAATATTTATAAATTACATAAATATTGGAAAAATATAAGTGTAAAATTTAAAATATAATTTATAATATATATATATATATATATATATATATATATATATAATCAATTCGGTTTCGGATTGATTAACCATCGATTTTTAAAAGTAAAAAACGTAAATCTAAAATTTCAGTTCGGTTAACCTAAAAATTAATTAAATTTCGAATCGATTTTTTGGTTAACCAAAATTTCGATTCTTTTTGCTCATCCCTAATAATTATGCTAACAATAGGATAACCTCAACAATTTTAGATACATGTAGGGAAATCAACCAAATAAGAAGAAATTGAAATTCATAAAATTAAAATTCCAAAATTTTGGCAATTATATTGATAATAAAAATAATGAGTAATCAAATATAGTTAATTGGTTAGGAAGAATAAATTTAAATGAGTATCGAGATAATATAGAACTGTTAAATGAAATAGTAAATATAGAAACATGTATTAGAACAGAATTTGAAGAAAATAGAACTTCAATTTTATTAACTAATTTAGATATTGCTACAAAAGAAAGAATGATCTTAGAAATGCATAGTGATAATTCAATAAAATTAACATTAATAACATTCATGGAAGAAACTCTTAGAAGAATAATTAGAAATAAATTCAACCGAGATCCTTAAATTTGGTTTCCATAATTTACTGGTATCAGAGCCTATAAACATTTACTGCTTGTTAAAAATAGATTAATGAGTGAAAATCAAATGATAAACGATTTAGAAATTAATTGGAATTTTAATTTTAATAGTGATATTATTGAAAATCTTATATGAAATATATTTAGAAGAAACAAAAATATTGTCAGATTTAGAAGATTTAGAATATGAAATTTATTTTATGAATATTTAAGATAAATATAAATAATGTTAAGCATAATAATAAGAGAAATATCTGATATAATAATAAAAATATGTTATGAAATAATAGGAAAAATAGAATATTATAAAGATAAAATGAGGGATGTGAAAAATGAATACATGTTTATGGAATTGAATAATATAGTAAAAGAATATAAAATACCTAGATTACAAGCAATAAGAGTAGAATTAATAATTATAAAAGAAGATCGAGAGACAGATTTAGAAAGTCACAGAAGAAATAAATAAAGCCAATCAAAAATTAAACGAATATTAAATGAAGCAAGAACAAGAAAGAATAGATAGAGAAATAAAAAAAGAAAAAGGAATATATTAAACACGTAAAAGATAGAATTAAATATTTAAAAGTATAAATGTAAATAAAAATACTATAAAAATACTAGAAGATGATTTTAAATATAGCCAAAAAGAATTACAAGAATTAATAAACATTAAAAACAACAATTTAAAAAGATAAAATGACTAGTATAATAAAAAATTTTGAAGAATATTTAAGTTTATTAAGCTTATATAATATAGAAGATATTAACAATACAATAGAAAAAATGAATTATCAATTAAGAATATTATATGAAAATAAATTATTTGATGGAACTCCAGACATTCTAAGAGAAATGTTGAGAAAAGAAAAACTAATGAATAATATTAGATCTGCTTTAATAGAAATAAAAGAAAATTTTAATGATTAGTAGGGTTGAGCAATGGTGAATCAAACCAAATTGAAATAACCAAAAATTAAAGTACTGAAATATTAACAAACCGAACCAAATTGAAATTATATGATAACCGAATTGAAATCGAACCAAAATTTTCAGTTAGTTCGATTTGATTATTTGGTTAACCGAAATTTAATTAACTAATTCTTATAGCTGAACAATATTTTCCTTTTGTAGTTTCCAATTATTGGTGAATTCTCAGCAACCAAGTAGAATTAAGAAAAGTGAAATCCACAGAGCAAGATGCAATAAAATTAAGCTAATACCAATTATTTGCAATCACAATTAGTTGATTTCCCTTGGACATCAATGCTTACATAATTAATAAAGCAAGATGCAACAAAATTAAGCCAAAAGAAGTCCATAATAAAGATAGTTTGATTAAAAAAAAAAACCGATTTCTCATAATATTAAACATTGAAAAACTTAAGGGTATTATCTTTGACTTCCACCGAAAACTATTCCTTCAAAGAAATCCAAAAGCTGCCTTTTAATAGCACAAAATACAACAAATCTTCATAATTCCACTGAGCCACTAACGTCCAAAGATCTTCTTCCATAAATCCTGATGCAAGGTCAAAACCTTTAGGATAAGGTAAATTTTTGCTCCCATACTATTTAAAAGAGGGTAATTTTACCATTATTCTTTTTTTTAAGCCCATTCTAACATTGAATTTATTTTTTTTATGAAAATTTATCCCCGAAATAAGATTTAAAGTATAAAAATACCCCTCAAACTAACAGACTTAACATGTGGCTAACAACATTAACGTCAATCAAACATATTCCAACATGTCATCACTCTCTCTTCTAATCATTGGTCCAATCAGCAAAAAATTTTAATTTAAAATTGCTGAGGTGGCATTACATGTGGCATGTTGAAAATATTAAAAAAATAAAAAAAATCCATTTGTTTCGTAAGAAAATGCAAGAAAAATGCAGTGGAGTGCAAAGAATCCCACTCCACATTTGATATTTCAGTAAGAATACTCTCAGTTTGCTTAGAGACAATAACCTCTGAGAGACTTTCATACATCGATTCTGTAACATCCTTCTCGGAACAGTCTTTTCCGAAACGAAACTTAGCCGAAACCGGTAAGTTTTTTTTTTTCTACCGAACAATTCAAAAACATTTAAAATACTTTTCCATTAAATCCAGAATCAAATTATAATCTTATAACAATTAAAACAAACATCATATCAAAACTCATACTGTCCATACATCCAAGATAAATAAACATACAATCTAAATACAGTTCGAGCCTTTACCTTAATATTCTAAGTATATACATGCCAAAAGCTTACAATAACTAATACAAAAATCTTCTCTTCCGATCGGATCCTTTCATGTATTGTGCTCCTGTAACACTTTAGAACCTGCACGCAGTAAACACTACGTGCTGAGCATTAAACATGCCCAGTGGTGACTACTAATCCAAGAATTTCCCAAGAATAAGCATAATTTCGTAATTTAAGCTTCAATTATCTTTACTTCATTAAGAATTTCATTTTATTTCAGTTATCAGTATTCATGTTTTTAATTCGTATTTTGATATCCATTGTTCTTTTGTTTCAAAACTTTTTACTGTACTTACAGTATCTTTTTAGGTAGATCAATATCAAATTTACCATTTATCTTTACGTTAATCTTTACTATAACTTTTACTTTTTATCAATACTTTCATTTTATCCTTTAGTCATAGCAATTTAATAATCATTTCATTTAGCACTGTGTATTGGTACTCGTGTCTTTACTAGTACCAAAATAAACTCCTTTTAATACTTGTTTTACTGGTCAATTATTCAATCTATAATCTGACTTCACTTTTACTATGTATTCTATTACTTTACTTTAACTTTGATCTAATAATTACATTACTGTTAAAAGGCTTATAAGCTTCATCGCAAAGCGATATAGCCATTTTGGAGTACTTTGCAGTCAAAACTTCTTTTCTTCTTTTATACATTATTCATATTTAATTATCTAATTAAAACTTATGTCTTGTACTTTACTTTTATTGCATAATCTTATGCCTTATATCGTTTTACTTTTCAGGTAACTTATTTTTCAGAGTTGTCATTATCTTTACAGTGGTATATGGTACAAGAATTATTAAGCAATTATAATTATCTTTTTCACATAAATCAAGATATATTCAAATATCTTGTAAAAGCTTAACTAACATTGATTTAATATCATACTCTTATAAAATATTTCTTTTTCTTACTAATTACACTTTTCAGAAATCTTTACAGATTTATTTTGACTTTGCATTTTATTTCAAACGAATCGTTTCGTTATAACTTTCTATATTCAAGTCAATAAAACAGTACTTAATTATTCATTTCGATGTGCCCCTAATGCAATATAACAGGTTTCCCACAAAGGATACACGGGACTGGACCCAAAGGTCCCACGTAGCAGATAGAGAAATGATCTCGAAAGATCAAGTCCCACATAACAGATACAGATACAGATACACTTTCACTTTTACAGAAGCTATGGAGATCAAAGATCCCGCCCATAGCTAAGCAAGTCGCCATGACTTGCACCGCGGTACAGAAATGTCCCTATGGCCAGCCAATTATATCCAAAACAAGAATCATACTACCTGTCTATCGCTAAGGGCAAACATAATCAATATCATTGCAAACATTTTTGAACATTTAAAACTTTTAATTTCTTTCTTTTTGTTTATCATTATACGTTATTTTGGTCAAATGCACTCTTTCGCGCCTTTGACTACTCAATAACTTTTTATTCACTTTATTCACTGTCTCTTTTCCAGTGACTTTAGTGAATTCTTCTTCGATAATTCACTCAGATACTTAGATCTTTTAATCTTTTATACAGATTATAAATTATGAATTATAACATAATAATTCACAATTTTTTTTCATTCTTTTTATATAATTCTTTGCGAATTATTCTTTAATCATTCAATAGTTAACTTCTTTTTCTTTTATTGTTCAGGCTTTTTAATCATTCGGTATGCCAACTTTATTTCGTCGGCGAAGCATTTTTATAATCATTAATTCTTTTAATACTTTTGTCGACTAATTTATTCTGATAAATTAGTCACGTCTTTATTTTTCTACTTTTAGGCATTTAGGAACTTAATTAATATCATTTATTATTTTAGTCTCGAATATGCATAATTTAACCTTTTTTCATCGGTTTATTCATTTCATAGGCATAATTATGATTTTGCCATTATAATCATTTATTTTCATTTTTAATACATAATTTACTTCATTATTCATCTTTTAATTCTTTATTTTACCATTTCGGATAAAATTACATTTTTGATCCTTAAACCACGGAAATCCTATTTTTCGAAACCATTAAGCCTCCGAAATTACCATTTTGCCCTTATTACTATTTCTTAGTTATTTTTACTCATTAATTATCCACTTTGACAAAATTATCATTTTGCCCCAAATCTTTTATTTTCTTTCATTTAAGTCCCTTTTTCTATTTAAAACTCATTCTATCTTTCTTTTATTTACATAATAATTTATTTACTTCATTTTCATTTATTTATGAATTATTTTCCCAATAATTCATTATTATTATTATTTTCTCGACCTAATAATTATTGCGAAAAAAATCCATTGGTTGACTTTTTATTTCTCATTATTGACATTAATGTCCTGTCACATTAATTCATCACTTTTATCATTTTTATACAATTATGCAATTTTTATACAATTATGCATTAGAAAATTCAATTATTTTCATTATACATATTCACATAAAAATTCCAATAAAACCTCAATCAATTCAATAAATTTCAATAAATTTTATTTATACATTATTTATTGGTCATTATCATTTTTCATCAAAATACTCATGTAATTCACAATAATTCACAAGTTTCATTATATACATACACTATAATTAATCATAAAAATTCTCAAATAATTTCTAACTATTCTCTAAAAATTCATAGACATCATTTATCATGTTTATTGTTATTTTAAACCAACATATATCATTTTCATGCAAATTTCTCACCATTTTTCCTTAGGATCATTTTCGGCCACAATACTTTTCTTCCTAAGAATTTTTATTTCTTTCCTTTTTACTTTCCATTCATCATTTCTTTAACCCAATTACAATTACCCTAACATAATTGCATCAATTAACAATTTTTTTATATTTTTATTTTAGTTACATAATCAATAAAAATTCATATTAAATGGGAAATTAAGGGATTTGATAGTCACTTACCTTACAATCAAATTTGCTGCAATTTGCTTACTAAGGTGCTCGCCGGACCGGTCGCCGGAGCTACACTTGCAAGGCCAACATGAAGTTCACATCATCCCGAGCTTGCCGGCGGTGATCACGCGCCCCAATACTGTCGCCGTTGGTCGGGATCTGAACCAAAAGGTTCCGCCCCCACCAAAATCGATCTCTTCTCTGCCGGCGAGTGGGGAGGAACGACGGCCACCGGAGGAAACGTCTCGTCCTCAGCAATCCAGCGGTATGCCTCACATCACCTTCCATCGCCGGAGTTGACCGAAAAAATGCATTGAAGAAGAAGAAGAAATGGATTGGAGAGAGAAACGCACCGATCTACCTCCGATTAGCAACGAGTAGCGGTTACGACGGAGACCGACAGTCGCAAGACCACCGACGACAGGGGCGACGCCGGACGGTCACCAACGCCGACGGTTTCCGTTCTTCCTGGACCCGCCGATTCCTTCTTCATCTTCTTTGTTGTTTTTTACTTCTTTCTTTCTTTTTCCTTTACTTCATTTAACTTTTTTTTTACATTTCTCATTATAACTTGTTGGCCACAAATAGACACCCGAAAATATCTAGGAACAATTCTCTTTTCTTTTTCTTTTCTTTTTTTTATATATATCCATAACCTTTTAACAATAAAATTATCCAAAATCATTTTCAATTTTCCTCTTAAATTGTTTTGAAAGCTCCAAAATTTATATCATATATTAAAAATAGATAGGACAAAAATTTTCGACTCCATCGGAGTTCGCTGTCGGTCCGATTTAAATTTATCGGTCCGATTCGACAACTGTCGACATCGCCGAAAAATTCATTTTTCATTACCAAAATATTCTACATAAAAATTCATGTAGGCATGCAAAATCTGGCAATATTCGGAGTTCATTTACTATTTTTAATTATTTAAGTAAAATCAAGTCTCCTTCCCTATCAGGAAAATTGACTCGCTACCTTTTTCGTATTTTGGACTTTCGGAGGTCTATTTGACCTCAAATACACTTCAAATTTCAACCATAAACTTACCATAACTATTCCTTTCAAATGGTACAATAAAATATTTTCAACTTTCGGGTGTCCTTTCAGGCCCGGAAAATACTATTCACTATCGGAAAGTACTATTCACGGTTGACCCGGTGTTAAGGCCATTACAGATTCAAACATCTCCTCATCTGAGGGAAAAAAATCTGTTTGTTTCGAGTGAAAATGCAAGAAAAATGCAATAGATAATGGACAGTGTTTTCTCCCACTTTTCTGATCCACTTCCTTCATGCTTTTCACTTGACTTCCCACTTTCTTCTTCTTCTCCACTAATAGCAAGGAGTACATAACCCATTATGCAGTTTGGTACTTGAAAAATTTCTCTTCCATCTCATCAAACGATGCCGTCTAGAACATTGTATCATCGTCCCTTTCACTTTTTTTGCGATACCTAGGATCCCACAATTCAAATAATAAACCCATTTCTAAGCTGTCAATTTCTACAACTTCATCTCTAACCACCATCTGATTCCAAATGAAATTTCAAAGAGAGAGGAGCAAAAAAAAAAATGATTGTTTGATAAGCCAAGTGAAAATCAAGCATGACTAATTCTTGGAATTATAAAGAAAAATAAATGATACATAACAAAAATCTTATAGGGTGATTAGAAAATAGTCTCCTTTTAATGGAAGTAGCCAGAGCTAGAGAAATAAAGAAGAATAACCAAATGTGTAAATTTGGAGAGAGAGTGTTGCTGCTAACATGCGCCGATTCGCTAAAATTGGTAAAGCTAAAAGATCGAAACGCAAAAACTGAGAGACCTGGTTGCAAAAGCACTTTCATGACATGCAATTTTAGGCATTTATGTTTAAGCAAGTTAACAAATGTAAAGAATTGAAAGATACATTATCTGTGTGTGTGTGTGTAATGAGAATGAAATTCAATATTTGGTGTTTTTTTGTGTTTGAATAATTGCTTTGATAGTTTGGCTAGTTATTTATTCCGGTAACAATATATACTTCTGCATTCTGTATTTTTCTTGCATTTTCCTGAGAAACAAACAGATTTTTTCCCTTTTAATTTCATTTTCTGATAAATCAAACAATTTTTTTAAAATTTTTTAATATTTTCAGCCTGCCACGTGTAATGCTACCTTATCAATTTTAAATTAAAATTTTTTGCTGACTAGACTGATGACTAGAAAAGAGAGTGATGATATGTCGAAATATGATTGGCTAACGCTAATGTCATTAGCAACATTAGCTTTCCGTCACTGTCAAGACTAAAATTGCGTCAAAAAAATGAATTTAGGGGCTTAAATGGCTCAAAAAAAGATTAATGATAAAATTACCCTATTTAAAAAAGTATAGGGCCAAAAACACACCTTATCCCTTGATTTTTTTTATGAACTTTAAATTAAAGAATAAGGAGAAAAGTGAAACAAAAAAGGACTAATTAATTAAATTATATCTGAAAAAATTGGACAAAACACAAATATTTTTTGTAGATCAAATCAAACACAGATAATTGTAATAGGCTCATTTTTGTATCAATAGAATATCTATGCATGTATGGTCCACTAGTAATATATGGTGTATGTTATGTAAATGGATATATATATATATATATATATATATATATATATATATATATATATATATATATATATATATATATATATATATATATATATATATATATATATATATATATATATATATATGAATGATTAGTGAAAGTGCCATTTATATAGATATGGTGAAATGAGTGGATAATGACATGATGATCTAATAATGCATGCTTAAAGTGTATCCAAATAATAGAATTAGATTGTTAGTAAGTGGGTGTTACAATTTGTGGTATCAAAGCCTGATTTAGTTGTTTATGGTCAATAAGATTCTAGAATTATGTTATATGTTATAGTATTGTGTTGGCCTAATACAGAAGTCCTTGTTTTTCTTATAGATAGTAGATGGAGGGTTCTAGGGATACTAATGAAGAATTAGCTGAAAGTAACTTGCCGATCAGAATGAATCCCTCCAATCTAGGATCTTCATTGACTAACCAGAATGAGATTCCTGCAACTATTCTTGGGGAAGGACTGTTGAAAATTTTTAGGACATGGCTCAAATTTTGCAAAGGATGATTATGCCTAAAGCTCTAATAACTGAGATTAGGAAATATAGAGCAGAAAAATTTTGGGTACTACTCTGGAACAATCTGAAAAGGCTGAATTTTGGTTGAAAAGGTTGGGGAGAATCTTTGATGAAATTCATTGTCCATCCAATCATAAGGTGTCTTGTACTTTGTCATTACTACAAGGGCTAGTATATGATTGGTGGAAATTAGTACTCAAAAAACCTCAATTGCCTGATCCACTCACATGGGAATTTTTTGAAGCAGAGTTTAGGAAGAATATATGTAACTGAAGCCTACAAAGGAGAGAAACTGAGGCAACTTTTGAATTTAAAATGGAGAGTTATGTTTGTGGCTGAATATGAAAAAGAGTTTAGCCATCTATGTAAATATGTTCCGAATTCGATGTTGACTGAAGCTTTCAAATGTAGACAGTTTGAAGATGAATTAGTCAATCGGATCAGAGAAAAGTTAATTGGACCTACGTCTCTACAAATGGTGGATTTCCATCAACTTATTCTAATAGCTATGTGAGTTGAGAAAAATGAATTGGTTAAGATAGAAGGAGAGCAAAGAAAGAGTAGGGCTCGAGGTGGATCTTTCATTGGGAAGAGATTTAGAGGAGCACAGGGCAACTAGCTAGCTGAGTCTATGTATAGCCCTGCTAATAAGGGAAGAAAGCAAGAATCATATATAGTGTCAAAATCAAATAAAGAAACACCAGTGAAGCAGAGTAGGGGTCAGTCACCTGAATGTCCTTACTATTTAAGGCACCATTAGGGCACTTGTAGGAAGCTGATTGGTGCATGTTTGAATTGTGGTAGTACTGGCCACTTTATGGCAAACTATCCTTTAAAACGGCAAAAAGGATTTGTACAATAGGGTATTAGGGGAGCATCAAATGTATCCTCCACTGATAGAGGTAGAGGCAAAGGGTGAGGTGGATTAAGCCAATATGGATCTAGCCTAGAAATGTATCTAAAACTATTGATCGGTCTACAATACCAATTATTTCTGGCCAAGCTTATGCAATGAAAGCTCAAGAAGATCGAGATGCTCCAGAAGTCATAGCCGATATTTTCTCTCTCTTTGGCTTTGATATTTATGCACTTATCGATCCTGGTTCCACCCATTTTTATGTTTACATTAGAGATATGGGTAGGAATGTGTCAAATGTGCATCAATTGGATTATAATATTTGTGTAACTAGTCCATAAGGGCATAATGTTTATGTGAATAAAGTATTTAAGGAATGTCCCATTATTATTTAAGGAAATAAATTTTTAGCTAATCTTATTAAGTTACCATTTCGGGAATATGATGTTATTTTGGGCATGGATTGGTTGTCAAAGCACTGTGTAGTGGTTAGTTATGGGATGAAGACAGTAACACTTAGAGATTATGACAACAGAGATATAATAGTTCAGGGCATTCGAACCAAACCTTTAGCTAGTGTGATGTCTGCTATGCAAGCTAAGCGATTTCTTAGAAAGTGTTTTCGATCATTGCTTCACCATTCACTAAATTGCTGAGAAAGAATATCAAGTTTGAATGGACTGATTAAAGTCAAGCCAGTTTTGATCAATTAAAGGCAATGTTAACAGAGGCCCCACAGCCAATTTCAGGTAAAGAGTATGTTATATATAGTGATATTTTCAAAATTGGTTTAGGTTGTGTATTAATGCAAGATGATAAAGTGGTAGCCTATGCATCTAGGCAATTGAAACCGCATGAGTAAAACTATCCTACATATGATTTAGAATTGGCTGCAGTTGTGTTTGCTTTAAAAATTTGGTGGCATTACTTCTATGGGGAAAGATGCAGAATTTATATAGATTATAAGAGTCTAAAGTATTTGCTCACTTAGAAGGAGATTAATTTGAGGTACCACAGATGGTTAAAATTGTTTAAAGATTATGACTCGATAGTTGATTACTATCCAAGTAAAGCTAATGTTGTAGCTGGTGCTTTAAGTCAAAAGATGGTGGTAGCTATGTCATTGCAGCAATGTAAATGGAAATTCGCATCAGATGGTGCATTGATAGCTCAGTTAAAGGTTCATCCTAATGTGAGGCAGACAGTGCTAGATGCTCAAAAAATGATGAGAGACTACAGCAGATTATGCAATCATTATAAGAAAGGAATCAATTTGAGTATATAGTGGCTTATGCATCCAGACAGTTGAAGCCTCATGAACAGAATTATCCGACTCATGATTTGGAACTGGCCACAGTTGTATTTTCTTTAAAGATATGGCGGCATTACCTTTATGGTGAGAAGTGCAGAATCTATACAGATCACAAGAGTCTTAAATACTTGCTTACTCAGCGAGATCTTAATTTAAAACAGCACAGATAGCTTGAATTATTTAAAGATTACGATTGTATAATCGACTACCACCCATAAAAGGCTAATGTGGTAGCTGATGCTTTGAGCCAGAAGATGATAGCAACCTTGTTATTACAAGGTTATAGATGGAAATTTACATCTAATGGGGCTTTGTTAGCTCAATTGCGAGCTCGCCCTAATCTCAGGCAGACAGTTCTAGATGCACAGTCAAATGATGTAAAGCTACAATAGTTGGCTCAATCAGTTCATGCAGGAGGTCTGATAGAATATTCTATTGGGATTGATGGTGGTCTCTACTATCGGAATCGATTGTGTGTGCCAGATCTTAAAGAACTGAAGGAGACTTTATTACAAGAAGCCCATAGTACAATATTTGCCATGCATTCTGGTAGCAACAAAATGTACAGAGATTTGAAACAGTTCTATTGGTGGCCAAGAATGAAGAAAGATGTGACTGAGTATGTTTCCAAATGTCTAACATGTCAGCAAGTGAAAGTAGAGCATCAACTTCCTTCGAGATTGCTGAATCCTCTTCCCATTCCTCAGTGGAAGTGGGACAATGTCACTATGGATTTTGTTACAGGTCTGCCCACTACTCAAAGAAGACATGATGCAGTATGGGTCATAGTAGACAGATTGACAAATGTGGCTCATTTTATACCGGTTCGAACCAATTACTCAATGGACAAGTTAGCTGAATTGTATATAGACCAGATTGTTAGACTGCATGGGGTACCAAACTCAATCATTTCAGATCGGGATTCGAGGTTCACTTCCAGATTTTGGAAAAGTCTACAATAAGCCTTAGGCACAAAGCACCTTCTTAGTACTGCTTTTCATCCTCAAACTGATGGGGCAGTTAGAGAGAATCATACAGGTGTTAGAGGACATGTCAAGAGGTTGTGTTTTAGATTTTCCCGGGAGTTGGGATAAATATGTGACTTTGATGGAGTTTGCATATAACAATGGCTATCAAACTAGCATTAGTATGCCACCATATGAAGCTCTCTATGGTAAAAAATGTAGAACTCCTTCCTGCTGGATGGAGTTAGCTGAAAGCAAGTTGACAGGTCCTAACATTGTTAAAGATACCGAAGAAAAGATCCAACTTTTCAAGCAACGATTGAAAGAAGCTAGTGATAGACAGAAGTCATATGCGGATCTGAAAAGAAAGGACATTGAATATCAGGTGGGTGATAAAGTGTTCCTAAAGGTGTCCCCTTGGAGAAAAGTACTACGATTCGGAAAGAAAGGGAAGCTCAGTCCTCGGTTTATTGGTCCTTACAGAATCTTGGAACGAATTGGACCGGTAGCCTATCGACTGGATCTTCCCATTGAACTATCAAAGTTGCATAATGTTTTTCATGTTTTGATGCTCCGACGATATCGATCTGATGAGTCACTCATCATACCAGTGCAAGATATTAGTGTCAGAACTGATTATACGTATGATGAAGAGCCTAAACAGATTCTAGCCATGGAAGTTAAACAGTTAAGGAACAAAGATGTCCCCCTAGTCAAAGTGTTATGGCAACACCATTGAGTACAAGAAGCGACTTGGGAACCTGAAGCAGCTATGCGGGCTCAATACCCTCAGCTCTTCAGTACAGGTATGAATTTCGAGGACGAAATTCTTTTAGGGGGAGAGAGTTGTAATACCACTCAATATACCCTAGAAGAATTATCACTAATTAATTATTAATGTCCATGTTTAATTAAGTATAAATGCATTTAGAAGGACCTAATTGAAAAGTAAAAGAGTAAGATGTGGGGTATTACTAGAAATAAAGGAAAGTTGAGGGACTAAATGGCAAGTTTGGCTTAAACATGACATTTGGACCAATTAAATGAGAAAGAGAGGGAGATATTTTTTATGAAGGAGGGCCGGCCATCAAGAGTCTTCAATCTTCATCTTCAACCTCTCTCTCTTACCCTAAACTCTCTCTCTCAAATTCTCTCTCTAGAATCTTTGGGTTTTTGACAAAAAGAAGAAAGGTTTTCTTGAGTTTAGTGGTAAGACAATTTGTTTCAACTCTCTCTCTCAAATTCTCTCTTTAGAATCTTTGGGTTTTTGACAAAAAGAAGAAAGGTTTGCTTGAGTTTAGTGGTAAGACAATTTGTTTCTTCTTTGATATGTGTTGTTCTTTGTCTAGACTGAGAAATATTCATGAAAGTGTCTTATGTATTATAGAAGAAGGATCAAGCAAAAGAAAAGGGAAAGGGACTCTCCAAGGTTGAAGAAGGCTTGGAGCTTAGTAAGGTATGGGAACTTAGGGTTTTGTATGTATATATATATATTGACTGGTCATGAGAGAGAGATCTTGAGTGCCTCTCTCATGTGTTTATTGGATGATTTGTAGCTTAGAAGGGTTTAGAGTTGATAATATACAAGTCTTGGTTGAAAATATGAAAATCTGTTTTAAAGATTATGTGACCAGTTTGTATACTTTTGCTCATATCTTGAGCTATAGTTGTTCAAATGATGAAATTCCAGTTGATATAGAAACTATACTTGCATGCCTTGATTTTGTTAGAAGAGACCAAAATCTGGTTTTCACTGCATGATAGTGAAAATCGATATTAAAACCTGATTATGGATGTGATTTTTTCCTTCATGAACAGTCTGTGGTTTTTCTTGAATAACTGGAGTTTTACAGGTTTTATTGAAATAATTTTTGATGTTTTGAAAACTAGAAACATAGGCCTACAACTTTGTTGAAGGCTATTTTGCCAAAAATTATTGTTTTTCAGGTCAAAAATGGGTTTAGAAGTCGAGACTGGAAATCGGTCTCGAGGCGGTTTAGGGCTCACAGTTACCATGAATTTCATAGTAACCGTGAGGTGCCTAAATTTTAAATCCAGACCAAAAGTATTTTCTGGATCACGATTACCAAGGTTTCATAGTAACCGTGACCCAGTCTCGTTGCATTTCTTCACGGTTACTACCCTAGGCTTAGTAACCGTGAGGAAATGAACTTTTGGTCCAGAAACAAAACCCATGCTATCTCACGGTTACTAAGGAATTCATAGTAACTGTGATCCGAGTTCATCACCCTACTTCACGGTTACTACGAAATTGTTGGTAACCGTGAGGTAGTTCATTGTTTTGTCCAGAATCAAAGAGTATTATAGCTCATGGTTACTAGGAATATGATAGTAACCATGACCCTTAGTACAAGTCTGGGTTCACGGTTATCAGAAATTGTTAGTAACCATGACCCTCCCCTATATTTTGAAAACTGTATTTTCTTTAATTTCTTTTGAGGTACAGACTTGTCTAAGCCCTTCCTAAGCTTATAAATCATCCTAAATTATAGTCATATAGCAAAATGAATATCCATAAATGCAAGGCTTGCTTGTTAATTGAAAGGTGAGTTTCTATTACTAAAAATAGAAACATACATGAATTTATTTCAAAGAAATTATAGTATATGATTCTTAATTATGCTATGAAGATGAGAATGCATAATATTATAATGATTGGCATTTGTTAATGCTATATTGAATTATAGTGATGAAATTTCATGATATATGAAATATGATATGTTTTGCCTGCACTGAGAGATTTGGTTGTGGATAGATAGGCATGCCTATAGGGTTCCCGTCACAGCTGCTTCTGTTTGACTCTCATGAGTCTTCTGTTTGACTCTTATGAGTCTTCTGTTTGTCTCTACATGAGACTTTTGTTTAGATACCTTCGAGTATCCTCTTGATTTGATACCTTCAGGTATCCATTCCACCCGTTATCCACACCCACAAAAAATTTACGCAGGCCATTTATACAAATAATGATATACATATAACTGTTCTGATTAAATGATACTGTTATATCTTTATTAATCCTATAAAGGCATTGTATTTTATTGTTATTGAATGCTTAGTGATAACTATTGTGAGTGGTTATCAACATGTTATTAGTTGTTCCCCACTAAGTTTTATAGCTTAGCACGGGTGTTTATCCGTGTAGGTTCACAGGGTAGAACTTTTGTTCAGGGACAAAGCCAACAATCTCCCAAGCCAACACCCGATTAGAAGTAGCATTTAAATGTATGAGATTGATTTTGTATCTCTTTTGGTTACATCTAATGTATTTGTATATATAAAGGCATGTAATTATAAAGTTATGTAAAGAATGATCAACAGTATGTGAAAATATAATCCCATGATCATACATGATATGCATAGAATAAATGTATGTATGCTTATATATACATCATTAATAGATAAGTCACAAGATTAATGGGATTAATGAATGTAATTAGTAAAAAAATTAGGATTATCTAGTATAGTCATTACACTGGTGGTAACAAGATGTATCAAGGTTTGAAGCAGTATTATTGGTGGCCTGGTATGAAAAAGGATGTAGTGGATTGTGTATCCAAGTGTTTGACCTATCAATAGGTGACAAAGAAGCATCGACTTCCCTCTAGATTGTTGAACCCCATTTCAATTCTGCAGTGAAAATGTGAAGATATTACTATGGATTTTATAACAGGTTTGCCTCTCACATAAAAGAAACATGATGTAGTGGGGATAGTTGTTGATAAGCTGACTAAAATAGCTCATTTTATACC
The DNA here is from genome assembly GCA_037975025.1 of Excoecaria agallocha. NCBI lineage: Eukaryota > Viridiplantae > Streptophyta > Magnoliopsida > Malpighiales > Euphorbiaceae > Excoecaria > Excoecaria agallocha. The sequence continues at coordinate 17,159,336 of CM075806.1, read as the reverse complement.
GGTTAGAACATATTATTTTATGGATAAATTGGAGAAATTGTATATGAATGAGATTGTTCAGTTGTATGGAATACCAGTATCTATAATTTCAGATCAAGATCCAAGGTTTACGTCTAGATTATGGGAAAGTCTGCAGCAAGCTTTAGGAACATAGCTACAATACAGTACAGCTTTTCATTCTCAGACGGAAGAACAATCAAAGAGAGTTATATAGGTTATGCTAAGGGGTTGCATTTTGGATTTTTCAAGAAGTTGGGATAGATATGTTGCTTTAATGGAATTTGCATATAACAATAGTTATCATATTAGTATTGGCACGGCACCGTATAAAGCTTTGTATGCCCAAAAATGCAAAACTCCAATACGTTGGACTGAGCTAGCTAAACGTAAAATGATTGGTCCCAATATTGTTAAAGACATAGAGGAGAAAGCACAGGTTATCAAATAGAGATTGAAAGAAGCTAGCAACAAGCAAAAGTTTTATGCAAATTTGAAAAGGAAGGATATTAAATATCAAGTCGGGGATAAAAATATTCTTGAAAGTGTCTCCTTGGAGGAAAGTATTGAAGTTTGGAAAGAAAGGCAAACTGAGTTCGAGATATATTGGTCCATATGAAATTTTGCAAAAAGTTAGACCAGTAGCATACAGATTGGCTCTTCCTATGGAATTATCTAAGCTGCATGATATGTTTCAAGTTTCTATGCTTCGAAAATACTGCTCAGATGAATTTCATATGCTACTAATACAAGACATTCAAGTTCAGACAAATTTCACATATGATGAGGAACCTAAAGATATTTTGGCTAAAGAGATCATACAGTTAAGGAATATATAGATTCCTCTTATCAAAGTTCTTTAGCAACATCATAACGTTCAAAAAGTAACTTGATAACCAGAGTCAATTATGAAAGTACAGTATCCTCAGCTATTTAAAATATGTATGAATTTCGAAAACAAAATTCTTTTATGGGGGAGAGAAAACAAATTATAACACCCTATGATTAACAAACTAATCCTATTATTTAAATACACCTTAAGCATGCATTATCAGATCATCATGTCATTATCCACTCATTTCACCATATCTATATAAATGGTACTTTCACGTATTATTATTATTATTATTATTATTATTATTATTATTATTATTATTATTATTATTATTATTATTATTATTATTATTATTATTATTATTATTATTATACACACTATAGACTTATCCATTAATATAGCATGCTACATATGTTACTAGTGGACCATACATGCATAGATATTCTGTTGATACCAAAAATGAGCCTATTATAGCTTACAATTATCATTTTATATACATCACATCTTATATGTTTCCTTGAGTATAAAAAAAATCATACAAAAAGTTGAACAAAAACATCTTACATCGAGATTCTTTAAAAACTTATGTTGGCCACTTAATGCAGAAATAAGTCCCTGTGTAAAAGTCCAACTGCAAAACCTACACGGATAAAAACAACACGTGCTAAGTTATATAGTTTAGTGGGGAACAAATTCATTAACGACAACCACTCACGGCAGTCGTCAATGAATATTCTCAACAAGCATCAATTTATAATATAAACATCCTTAATTTTAATAATAATAATAAAGCAACCGATTACATAAGTAAGAAATTGAAATAAAACACAATAATTATATCAACTTGAAGTTCACATATGGATTTAATGAAAGAATCTATATAAATTTTGCCTTTAAAGTCTTTGTTGTTATTTATTTGTTTTTTTGCCTACCTAAGTTCTAAAAGTGGATAATGGGAATAATGGATACTAACAGGTATCAAATATATAAATACCTGTAGGTATTAATCACTATAGATTTTTTAAGATATTAAACTATAGACCCAAACGGGATCGAGCTATGATCCCCAAATAGAGATGAACTATAGACCCAAATGGGATCAAATGACTATAACAGCTGCAACTGTGTCCCTATAACATGCCTATCTATATACAATTGAACTCTATTTGCAGGTGTTAACTGGGTTCATATACAATCTATTTATCATACTTGTGCTACTACTGAATAGGCTTGCACATAAATAACATATACAAAGATTTATAATTTCTGGAGTATAAATATATATACATACATTAAAGCTTAGATAACAATTCAAATAACCGTGAACATATGTATACACATATATATAACACTATCACATTATAATCTAACATGATAAAACATAAACATGTAATCACTTTCATGTTATGTCACACAAACAATAATTAATATACATATTCGTGTGTGTTATTTACTCATATTACGATAATTTCATAATTAGTTTTACATTAGGGTACTTCCAATCCTTGCATATTTATATCATATTATAAGTTAATTGTTCATGGTTAAATTGATCTAAAATCTTTAATTTCTCCTTTGTTGACATTTTAAAATCACAAAGATATCCATTAATATGCCTATTCAATGAATTTGTTAATTGAATTTCTTAGGTGGTTTAGTAGTGAAACATTAACCACTCTTTCATGTAGTTACATAATATGACACCTCAAGTTTTCCATCTATTAATTTACTCTAAAGTCATACCATTATTGACTAAAGCATTTCAATATTCATGAGTTAAGAAAACTATGTTTGTATAATATATGAGATACGGTTAGAAGGTAATTCAACATTAGTATAATAGGGGGTGAGTATTACTACATTTAAAGAACATTCACACTTTCCAAGAGAACTTCACCTCGGAAGAGGGCATTTCCCCTCGGTTGAGGAGTTTCAACTAGAAAAGAAAAGCTTCAACAGATGATATCACCTCGAGAGAGGGTGTTTCACCTTGGGAGAGGGAGTGCCCGCCATAGTAGAGGGAGGCCTTACCTCAGCCAAGGGACTCACCCCTGCCAAAGAGAAACCAAACTTGCAATTCTACCGTTCCCCCCAAAAGTCCATCATGTAGGCAACTTTAATTTACTGCTAATTGATTTTCCATCTATGTACTTTATAAACTCATGTGTTATCTTACTTCCAAGCATTCTCAACCATCCAATTCAATTAGTAAATGAATTTAATTCCATTACATACAAATACACCTTTTAGCTTTCACATGCAGAGTTTTAAATTTTGCAATTACCACTTTCTTTTAAACATTATCTTCTCAAGCAAAACCAAATACAGTTAACAACCTTATACTTAATAATGGAGTTTGCATTCCATTAATTCAACTATAATTTCATCAAAATCTATCAAAACACCGACATGCAATTCAACATCTACTCATGGTTCCCATTACTTAAATGTAGCTAAAACTCCTTCAAGACTTCCTTTCCTTTATCTTTACTTGTACCTCATTCTACAAGGGTTCATCACATTCTTAATTTCTCAATTGAATAATCCTTCATGCAACGCCATCAAATTAAAGAAAAAGAAGATAAAGACTAAAATTAAAGTACTGAATTCCTTACCTTTGAAACACTAAAAAAAAAATCAAAACCCTATCTTTATCTTCTTCCCAACCGAATTCAAAGAGATATAAGAGAAATGAATATCTAATTTTTAGAGAGAGAAAGAACTAACTTCTTCTCTTTGAACAACCGACCAAGACTTCCTCTAAGCATCCACTTTGAACTCTCTAATCCCATAGGTGGAAACTTGGGTTAATTTCACCGATGGTCATCAAAGTTTAGCGATTGTAACGATATGGTCACTAAAGTTTAATTTGTAACAAAAAAATCATTCACCTTTTATTTTATAACTTAAAAGTAAGTTTGACCGAAAAAACTAAAATCCGACATCGGCGCGTGAAAAACACGCAAATAAAAATACAACTCAACAAGTCAACTCATTTTATTTTATTTTTTACATTCACGTGGCGCAAATAAAAAAATATATAACCATATAAAATCATTTTATTTTTTTAGTTTTATCCCCTTTTCTCCTCCGGGAAGAAGAAGAAAATTGCCATCATCGGTGTTTCCTCATTGATTCTTGTGGCAATGGTGGTCGCCGTCGCTGTCTCAAATTTCCACATCTTCAAAATCAAATTTACCCATTTGCTATAAATAAAAACTTGCCATTTCTTTCACTTTTAAACCAGTTCTCTATTTCTCTCTCGCATTCATGAGAAAAGCTAAAATCTGAAACCAAAATATATATATCTAAAAATGGATTCAATTTCAGTAAGTAGAAGACCTTGGTTTGTTGTGGAAGATGATGGGCTGGCTTCTCTTGCAGATGTGGAAGCTGGGTTTTCAGGCAACAACCACCCTTTTGTCTCACGGTCACTTTGCTATGGAAGAAGAGGTAGTATGAGAAACTTATTTTCGATCTCTACTCGCCCTCTTTCTCTCCTTGCCCCTCGCCCCATCTCTCTCATCGCCTCTCGATCTAGCCTCTCCTCGCCCAATGGATCCAGTTTTTAGATAGATACATATAACCTCCATGCTTTTAATATATTTAAAAAGGGTAAAACATCAAAAACAAAAGGAAACAGTTCAAATTGTCATCAAATTATAATACAAAAAAGAAAGAAGAACCCATCACGACACCGTTAGCGCTAACAAGAAGGACTTCAAGAGTTCCTTGATGCATTTTTAGAGAAAGAAAATGAGAGTTTACAAGTTCCAAAGGAACAGAACAAAATGAGATGATTCTTTGCTATTTCCTGCAATGGCCGGTGGAGGTTTGTATAAGCAAAGTAAATGCACTTTTTATTTTTCTTTTCCATTATTAAGTTATTCACGACTTTTTTTTTTAAAAAAAAGAAAAGTTATAGATAATATATAAAGAAATTAATATATGTGAATGTAAGATGCTCCCATCTAACCTTAGATCCCATCTCTGCCTTCTTTTTTATAAAAATCCACTTCTCCAGCACCTCCAATTCTTATGCTACTCATTCTCACTAAAGTAATATATAAAGAAATCAAAATGACTTCTACTAAATCGGTCAAAAGTAGCATAGGTTTTTCCCAATCAATAATTATGGATTGTTAGCTCAACATATATATATATATAAGCCTGATGAATTCGTAATTCTAACAATAAAGAGATCATTTATAAATTACAAAACACAATGAAAGAAAGAAAAAGAAAACAACGAGTCTTTGAAGCCAGAGATGAAGAAAAAACTCATGCAACAACGTTGTTTACTGCTACTCCTTGGGCTGCAAAATTTGAGAGGCTTTGAGTAAGATGATGAGAAGCTTTCTCATAATTAACAAAACCCATGAACCAGAAATCATGTCCATCAATAGTAACCATCTGAATGTATTTCTCAGAAGGATTATCTTTCATGACAACGGGATTGATGGCGCAGATCTTGCTCAAAGGCACCATAACCTTGTAGTAGCTCCAAGCTCGTTGGCCAGAAGGTGCGGTGAAAGACAATGGACGGATGGGGAGGAAATGGGGCGAGGAGAGAGAGGCGGCGAGGTGACGACTGGAGATCGACAAGGGCTCTAGCTCTAGATGGGGCCAGGAGAGAGAGGGGGAGAGGAGAAAGAAAGAAAGGAACGGGTGATAGGGATGCATAATTTTTATTTTTTTTATGTTATGACACGTGGCAGTGACTCATCAGCTGATGTGTAACTTTTTGCTGACCTGTTTTTCTTTTACGCGTGTATTACACGCTCCGATGGTTTAATTTTCGAAATTTCGGTCAAATTGACTTTTATGTTACAAAATAATACCTAAGTGATTTTTTTGTTACAAATAGAAGTTATGTGACCACATCGTTACAATAGCAATACTTTAGTGACCACCGATGAAATTAACCCGTGGAAACTTCAAGAGAGTTTAAGTGGAGATAAAATTCCCACTTCGCTCTTCTCACAACTTTCTTTTTAAAATTCTAACCCTCCAATACCACTCCTTTATATATTTATTTAATCCCAACTTAACTTTCTTTAATTTAATTACACCCAAAATTCCAATATTAATCCTTTAATTTACCACATGCAAACCATATACAATAAAATTGCCAAGTTACCCGTCTTTAGACTTTAACTTTGATTCATCATTTAATTTAATTAGACATTACTTTAACTAAAATCTCCATTAGTTACATAATTCGACAAAGGTCAAATTAAGGCCTCACAAGAATAATAGAATTATAAGGAACAATCTCAAACAGATTCACAAAAAATAAAAAAGAATTAATCCAATTGGATCTGAGAATGAAACAATAGTGAGTAAAGATTGACTGTGAGTGGAGATAGTGGCAAACTGTAGCTCTAAGAATCGAAGGAAGGGAGTGGTTACTAGTTAGCGATAGTGGCAATGGTTGTGGAGAGAAAAAAAATAGGGTTAGGGAAAATAAGTGAAGTGAAGAGCGAAGATCTCACATCTAATAAATGGCACCGGGATTAATCAAAATGGTGTAGTTTAAGAATTTATACAAAATGACATAGTTTTGTAAGGTATTGGGTCGGTTCAGTTATTATGCAGTTTTTACTTTTTAAAATCGAACCAAACCAAATTAACTGCACCTGTTGAAAACTTCTAACCGAAATCAAACTGAAAAATCAAAAAACCGAACCAAATAAAAAAAATCGATTAATTTAGTTCGATTTTTCAGTTTTAACCAAAGTTTGCTCACCCTTAATGCTTAAAGAAAGTTTTCAAAACCAAACTATTTTTGTCTTCTGGTGAAAGTGGTATTTTTTAAAATGGAAAAGCAAAGTAGGGCATTTATGAAAAGATCCCCTTTTTTACTAATTTTTTATGAGTATATCAATTTTATCCATGAAAAATTATAAAAAAAAAATAGTTTCAACATCAAACTTTCTATATATATATATGCATGTACAAAATTTTATAGGATCATATACAAAATTTTCATAAACTATTACCGTTTAATATATTACCATTAGAACTATTCAAATGTTAAATTATTTTTCTAAATTTATTAAAAATATTAAATGATCTCTTATAAAAATAGTAATTACTTAAAAAACAAAACCGTGTTAACAAAAATATATTCTGATATTTTCTTTAAACAAATTTAAAGAAATAATTTGACTTTTTAATGGTACACGTTTATTCTTTATAATTTAAATAAATTCTTAGAGTTAATGTAATATTTGATTAATTCATTGAATAAAATGTTAAAATGAAATAGTTCCAATGAAAATTATTTAAGGGGATAGTGCAAAATTGCCCCCCTAGTTTCCCCAAAAGTGTAATATAATCCTATCTATTTTATTTTGATATAATGATATTCCTAAACTTCTAAAATTGAAACAATATTGCCTCTTCATTAAATGTTTATTAAAATTGATGGACTTTGATCTTTTTTATTTTAACACTTATTTTTGTAAAAAGTGCAATTTAATCCCTTACTTTACTTTTGGTGCAATATTGCTCCTAAATTTTTAAAATTTGAGCAGTATTATCCCTCTATTATAAGTCTGTTAATGTAAATTAATTTTTATCCATTAAGTTTACGGCTCAGAATTTAACTCATTATTTAATTACAAATAGTACGGCACTTGACTCTAATTAATTTTGCACAATCACTCAAAAAAAATTAAAATAAAAGAAAGAAATACTATCTCTTAAAAATAGATGGTGACTCTAAGTGATATATTTTTTTTCGATCAATCCGTTCAGGCAGAAAGATAAGACTTTTTTTATCAATTACTTCTCTTTTTGCTACGTGCTATACATATTAGTCGCAGCATGTCTCATGTCATTTATTAAAGATTCAAATGTCAAGTATTAATCTAACTTAATAGATTTTAATAGAAGAATAATACTGCTCCAATTTTAAAAAGCAATATTACATTAAAAGTAAAATAAAATAGCTAAATTGTACTTTTTGTAAAAGTAAATTTTAAATTAATGAATGATTTGTCAATTTTAAGAATAATATTGCTTTAATTTTAAAAGTTCAAAAATAATATAAAGCAAAAGAGTTATATTATACTTTTAGTTTTTTCAAGAGTTGCAATTTTACAGTTGAGCCAATTATTTAACCCACGGAGCCGAAGGAGAAAAATTAAATATAGTAAATATTATGTATCGCAAGAATACTGAAGGATAAGGCAGTGGCGATCACTGAGAGAAGATATACCCAAATAAAACGAAGGCAGAGGAATAGGACACCACATGCTCAAACGCCTATCGGTTATGGTGGTCTGGTCATCCATCGTACCCATTCTCATTCTGAGTCTTTCTCCATTTTCTTATAAGGAAGAAAAAAGAAATGGCGGCAGCACCTGCTTTTGTGAATAGAGCAACAACTTTTTGCTTCATAAGGCGATGTTCTACAACCAATGTGCATAAGTCCCAAGCTAAACTCCTTTCGTGCTCCAGTGTTTGCGCCTCTATTTCCATGGAGGACGAGGACAAGGACAAGTTGTATAAACAATTGGGTATGTTTTTATTTCGCTCAATCCGTATTCATAAGATTTTGAACTTCAACTTGTTAGCAATCAGATGAGTCTTTTTTAACATGCCAGTTTCTTGGGATGGTTTCTTTGTTTATTTCTCAATTAACTGGATAGCCTCTTTAATAGGAAATTCGTACAATTTGCTACTCTTATTCTCATTTTACAAATTTCAAATGATTAGCATTGGTTTCATCACAAATAGGATTTCTTTTAAGTATTTTTTCCGCCAAAGTAAAATACTTGATCACCAGTTACTTCAAAATAGGATTTATAACTCTTTATTTTGATTTATTGGCCAAATTTATTTCTTTGTTTATTCTTACATAGCAAAATGGTTCCAATGTGTTGCTGTTATTGTAGAATTTATGTTACGGAGAATAATGCATGAAGCTAAAGTTTGAGTGCATTTTAAACATTGAAGTGAACATACTATCAAAATTCAAATTGAACTTGTTTCTCATGGCATGTGGCACTTTAGTTTATTCAAACTATCAGATAATGGCCGTTCATCTGTCCAAGTAAATCTAATACTATGACCATATATAAACTGGAAAGATGTATTATGGATCTAAGAAAATGGTTGATTTCCACTGTTGCGGATGTACATAGAGCACTCCTAACTTGGTATGGTGCTTGTTTCTCATTGCATGTGGCACTTTGGTATATTATTCAAACTATCAGATAATGGCCGTTCATCTGTCCAAGTAAAATCTAATTCCATGACCATATATAAACTGGAAGTTTGTATTATGGATCTACGAAAATTGTTGATTTCCACTTTTGTAGATGTACACAGAGCACTTCTAACTTGGTACGGGATTTGTGAATTTAATTAGGTTTGTTTTCGTTGAAGAAGAAGATTGAAGATGCAGTTGTCCGTGCTGAAATATCAGCACCAACAGCACTAGAACTTGAAGAAGCGAGACGGCTCAAGCAGGAAACTGTGATGCGTGAGTTCAACCTGTGGGATGACCCTGTCAAATTCAATCAAATTCTTGGCAGATTGGCTGATAGTGCCAAAGTGATTGATGCTCTCCAAGACCTGAAGTACAAGGTGAAGTCCTACAAAGACTATTTTTGCTAAGTTGAGTTGATGCTATATTTTCGGTGGGGTAAATAATGAGTGTAGCTATGTGTCAGCTTAATAAGCCATGTCAATGAAACCATTTAGCTGTCATGGAGTATTGGGCTAGGTCCCTCTTCTGCAGTCCATGATCATATGGAAAACATTGCGTGCTTTGTAGCAAGAGCCAACAAATGCAATAAGAAGCTTGACCCTGCTTGAGTGACATCTAGGTTCCTGTATTGTTCGCTTGCAGTCTACTGTGTAAAATTCTCTAGAAGCATGTTTGAACAGTACCTTGTGTAATCAATGTATATATTATTTTAATTATGATTGCAAAAGTTATATGTATATTAGCTCCTTGTACTATTGATCTCGCAGTTGACATTTATCATGACACTCTTTTAATTTGTTTAGGCTGAAGAGGCAAGGCTGATTTCACAGTTGGCAGAGGCCGAAGGTATTAATTATCAACTTTTCAAGCAAGCATATAGCGCATCATTAGATGTAAACAAGTTATTGGATCAGTATGAGATGGCAAAGCTTCTCAAGGGACCATATGACAAGGAGGGAGCGTGTGTAATAATAAAATCTGGATCTGGGGGCATTAGTGCTAAGGTATAATCCCTCTGTTTCTCTCCTGTCTCATCTGACCTGGATGGGGAAAGAAAGTCTTTTTAACTATCCAAGAAATTAGTATGAATGAACAAATTTTAGATGTGATGCGATGTACCTCCAGAGCTTTGGTCATCCATTTCTAAATTCTTTCATATGATTTTTTTCCCTGCTGCCAAAATTCCTATTGGGCATATCATATGATTATCCCTTTATAAGTGGATGATTTTCTTATGCTTTATGATGTTTGGTATTTGAGATCAAGAATTTTAGTTGGCACGCGAATTATTATGCTGCCTTTTGAACCATTGTAGGCTTTGCAAATGTTGCTCATATTCAAAGATTTTTAGGCTTGTCTTCCTTTCTCCAACTAACTTTATTTGAACTTGTCTGAACCATTTTCTTAAGTTTTTCTCATTGCTCGACTGTTAGAAGTATATTCTTTCCTTGCTTTGTTAAAACTTGCATCAGCCTGACCATTCCAGTGGCCTTTCCTTATGAACTCTTTCACCATAATATGGTTTTTGTCTAATACTTGAGGGCTAATATATTTATGAGTTGTCTTTGGATTTTTTATTTGTTATTCTTTTTAGCTCATTGGTGTTCCTTCTTTTGAAAACTAATAACAATTCTTCTTTTTATTACATGTATTGACAATAGAAGTACTCCTCCACTCTTAATATTTTCCTCTCTTCCCTTCTTTCCCTTTATTTTCATATGCTTAAAGCTCATAAGGTTTGATTGCTTTAAATTTAAATGACATTAATGATTTACAGTTGAGTTACGATCTTGTCTAATATGCAAATTGCGAATCTCCCTTCACAGATGTGGGCCAAACATCTACAGAGCATGTATATAAAATGGGCCAAAAAGCTAGGTTATGAAGGCAGGCTTGTTGATAAGGATCTTTCTGTGTCTAGCAATGCTGGCATCCGCTTAGCATCTATAGAATTTGAATTTGAATATGCTTACGGGTATCTTTCAGGAGAGAGGGGCATTCACTGTATGGTAAATTCTCAAAATGGGTCTGTTCACTATGAGGTAAGCTATCTAAGATGTTCTCTTTTTCTTAGATTATGAAAGCTTAGACTAATATGCCGTCTATCTCATTCCAATTAATTTTCTGATCCTTTAGCTCCTAATACGAGTTTTTCAATTTGAGTGGACATGCAAAGGCTTGTCTTGTCTAAATTAAAGCTAAACAAAACTCTTGTTTGAAACTGAATATTGTAATCTCTTTTGAAGCAAATTGTCTCCTAAGCTGGCAGATAGAGAACCAAATCCCAATTATAGTGACCTATAGATCATGGGAAAATTCAGTTATAGAAGGCCTGTCTTTCACTCAGGTGTTTGTAAGTATAATCTAACGTAAGATTCCATAAACAGTTTTTAAAGTTAAGGAACTATAAAGAGCTAAGCCAAACAATTAAAAATTTAAGTTTGAGCTAACAATGTATAAGCCATTCCTAAGTAAATTACTGTAAGGTGATACAACGTGGTACAAGAAGCTGATGTGTAAAATGGTAATAAGCTAACCGCGATGACCTCCTCTTCTTCCCTCTTAGGCAGTTTGCATTATCTCTATCACCATTTTTTGTAGTGATATTCAGAGCCAGGATATCACGTGGATGTATGCTTGCTTGCTTGGTTTCAAGTGCATGATACTGAACCTAATTGCTCTATTTTCTATGCTTTCTTTGATTTTGTCTATTAAAGGAAAGCTTTTCTAGCCCTTAATAATTGATGATGAAGTTGGATGCATTCTGATTTTGCTATATGTTTTTTGCCAGAGGTCAATTTAGCTTTTGAACTATTTGCATTTAGACAACTGTGTCCCCCACTTTTTTTTTCCCAATGAAGCCCATTGTTTCAGAATCAGTGTAATTGAGCCTTGTTTAGTTCCATTAAAGAGGAAGAAGAAGAGGAAGATGGAGCTAACACAGTAATTTTGTGGTACCAATAAAAAGTCAAAAGATGTATTGCTTTCTCTTCTTTTTTCTTGTGCCTTTTTCTTTCTCTCCCTTCCTAACTCATTTGCCCTTCTTCCTTTTGGAACCACCACCACCCTTTTAAACTTGGCCGGCTCCACCTCTATCAGCTGCTGCTACAGTCAACACCTCTATATGACCGATCATTTCATTTCCTGGCTTTGCATGCTTTAAACATGGAAAAAAAAAAAGAATTTTGTTGGCCTTTTTTTCTTTTTTTTTTCCTTTAGCAGAGATGAAAAGAAAGGCTCAATTGCACTAAATTGAAATATTAGGGTGCTTGATTGAACCTTAAAAAAATATGGGCAGCTTAATTTTCTTTATGCAAAGACAGGGCTAAATTGCCCATTTGACATTATTTTTCTGGTTATGGAATCTCAATAATTTAGAGATGAGAATGTACACATTACAGGTTGACTCTGCATGCGTGGATGTTATTCCTCTTTTCCTTGAAGCAGTGCCTGACCTCCAAATCAGTGATGAGGATTTGATTATCTCATCCTCACAGCATGAAGATAAGAGCCCCATGGAAGCAACAGTCTGCATACAGCATATTCCCACTGCCCTAAGCATCCAGTCCTCAGGTAGCTAACCAAGCCTTTATCCATCTCTTTGGAGTTGAACCCGCATAAAAGTTGCTTTGTTGTATATGTGCAAACTCTTAGAGGTGGAAATTCTAAGCAGCTTTGCACTTGCTATATTTTGTAAGCAAAGCACCGCGTGTGATGAAGTTGCATGCATTATCTGATCTCTGCACGTTAAGATTCCCCCCAGTGGAGGAAAGGAAGGATGCTAAGTTACTTTTGACCATCTAATGAAAATGACTTTTAGACTAAAAGGTGTAGAGTAAAAGAATGAAAATTGAAAAAGGAAATGAGGAGTGAAGAAATTAAAGAAACAACAAATGATTAATGGGAACCTAGAGTTCGGGATATTATGATCTCTTGTGGGAACATGGAGGATATACTGAGTATGTAATATGGTTTTGCCCCAGTACGTGGTTAAATACTAATAACTAAGGTCATGGATAACTCCTCCCATCTCAATTTTGTTGTTCTCTCTCTTTCTTTGCTTTTCTCAACTGTTAATGATTTCAGGCCTTGATTAGCTTAGATCCTAATAGTGATAGCAAAATTTTCTCTATCTTTTCCATTTTTGTTTCAGAGACAGAATTGAAAGGGTATAATGAAAATGTGCTTGCACTTGTTTTTGTGGAATATAAAATGTTTACCTCCAAGTTCTATTTCATCCTCTTCTGTCCATGCTGAGAGGAAAATTTCATGACGTGGCAAGGTCCCCTTCTATCGTCTTGATTTTCCTCCTTTCATTATCTTCGTTTAAGCATCCTCATAAGTGAAACTATATTTTGCTTTTTACATTCTTCTGCTGGCTGTGTCTATTTTTTGTAGTTTACTTGTAAGAAAAGTGTAGGAAATGGTATCTTGATTTGCAGGTGAGAGGAGCCGCCTAGCAAATAAGATAAAGGCTCTTAATCGTTTAAAGGCTAAACTGCTCGTGACAGTTGAGGAGCAAAAGGTCTCCGATATAAGTAGCATCAAGAAGGAGAGAATTGTGGAAATGTGGGAGAAAGAGAGTAGGAGGTACGTGTTTCACCCTTACAAGCTGGTACAAGATGTAAAAACTGGTATTCAGTTGCCTGATTTAAACTCTATTTTAGATGGAAATATTGAACCACTTCTTGGAGGTCATATAAGAAATAGACATACAGACTAACATAACACTGCTTACATATATAAAATACATATTTGTACTTTTCTTCAAAATTTTTCTTGTAATTCCAAAAATATGAAAGGAGATATCACAATTTGCCGTCAATTTAACAACAGTAAAAGTGCTTTGGGACGTGCTGTGAAGCATTTTAATTAAGTTATGTTTTTGGACCCTTAATTTGCACAGATCGGAGAAAGATATTTTCAATTTGATTGTCTTGAATTCTCTATTATTATTATTTTAATTTGGAGCAACTTGTTTTAAGTTTGCTAATTTATATTTGCTGAGTATAAGAATCATCCTTCTTATATCCAAAACCATGATTCTTGAAATTTTGTGGCAGTGAGCCAAGCACAACGCCATTATGCTATCTCCAGGTAAATAATCAGATAGTTTAAATGGTTGAAAAGTCACAATGCCATAATTCCTATCTTTAGGTAAATTAAATGGTTTAAATGGTCAGAAAGTCACAATGTCATTATGCTATTTTTAGGTAAATCAAATAATTTAAACAGTTGAAAGTCTGAGTACTGTTTTATTTAATCAGCGTTTGACTGTCATTTTCTCCTATCCAAAATGTATTATCAAAAAAAGTAGAATAGGCATTAACGTCGAAACAAGCGATGATATCATTTCGATTGATCGTATTACTAATTTACAAATCATTGCCTATCTTTAAATGTCTCTCTATATGGAAAGTGAATAGAATATTTCTTTAAACTCCTTAAATATTATATTTCAACCTTAAATGGATAGGCATATTTTTAGTATCACATAGATTAAGAAATTATAATTAACATTCTTGAATTTTTATTGTTATCTACTTATAATAGAGGTGGCAAATGGATGGGTTGGACGGATTTGTGTTGGATCATTAATAGACGGATCATTAATGGATCAAAAAATATAGATCATAAATGGATCAATATTCAAATGGGTTAGATAAATTTGAGTTGATCCATGGATTTAATACAAATTATTATAAAAATTTTTATTAATTAATTAATGGATCTTGTAATACCCTTACTATATAACTTTTCAATTTAATCTTTTAATTTTTATTTATATTTAAAATTATCCTTTTTACTTGATATTTACAAAATTACCATTATTTCCATTTATTTTCATTTCTAACCAATAACTTTGCATACAAATTATCAATTGGTCTTCATTACTAAAATTTAAGCTCAATTGGAGTCCGTTACCGGTTCGATTTAATCAAATTTGTCTGATTCGATAATTACCGGTATCACTAAAAAATTTAATTTTTATTACCAAAATAATACACAAGAAATTTTAGTAAGATCTGCAAATTTTGACAATTTTTAGGATTCGTTTGCTATTTTTAAAAATTCGGTCAAATTCAGGTTAATTTTTCTATTATTAAAATTAACTTGTTATCTTTTTCGTATTTTTGACTTTTAGAGACCTATTTGACCTCGATTTCATTTCAAATTTCAATCACGGACTCACCATGATCAATATTCTCCGATGGTCAATTAAAATATTTTTCACTTTCGGATGTATTTTTCAACCCGAAAATACTATTCACCATGGAAAATTAATATTTTCGACTGATCTAGTATTATTAATCGCCACTGCCGGCACCGATAGTAAAGTGATTGAAATTGTAGCGAAAAAGTTATGGTTTTGGAAAGAGAGGAAAATAAGAATTTTGTAAGAAACCCATTGGGTATAGATTCAACGAATTAAAGAATGAAATGAGTCAGTTTTGAATTGATCCAATGGGTATTGTGTTGGGTTAAAAAAATAAAATGGGTCAGTTTTGGATTGATTCAATGGGTATTTAATTGAGTTGAATTGGGTTTGGATCAATTTTTTGAATGAATTTGGGTCAATCTATGCGTTTGGTTCAATTTTACCAGATCTAACTTGTAAAAAGAAAAAAAAAATATATGTTCTATTCTCAATCACTTGCGAAATAAATTGATTTTTTACATTTAAAATATTAAAATGAAATGTTTTTACTAATAACTCGTATTTGCAAACTTGAAATAAACTAAGATTTAAGAAAAAAAAACTGATTTTTTTTAATTTGATATTTTTGTTCAATGTCAAGTCTACTACATATATTGAATGTCATTGTACGTGTGAAATCCGCCACATATTGATATAAATAATTTATTGGTTATATTCTTCATATTAATACATCTCTAATTAATAAGTGCGATTATATATTGAATTAGTATAAAAATAAATATATATATATATATATATATATATATATATATATATATATATATATATTGTATTAATCTAGTAAAGTAATAGTCGCAAAAAAAAATGTAATAAAGTGATAATTGCTTAATTAAATTATAGTGTTTTAATGCGGTCCAAATTCTACCATTAAAATTTTTTATTCTATTACAATTATAACATAAAATTTGATAACATCATAATATTGTTTTATCAATTATATTTTTTTTTCACTTTTACAAACTTTTGATCATAGGTTAATATTATCGATAATATAAGAATAAAATGTTATTTTTTCTACAAAAAGTTTTTTTTTCCACATTTATTTATAGTATATCACTAAAAAAAGTTATTAGTGACGGTATCTGGCCACAGTAGAAATTCCATTGCTGAATAGCAACTAACTAGTGACAAAATTTTGTTTTTTTATCACCAATAAAAAAAACCGTTGTGTAAAATTTAGCTTACACTTTGAGCGACAATAAAATCCATCGCCAATTGTGTTGCTAAAAGCTAGTGCCACTTCCCAGCAAGGAAATTTCTTGCAACCGATTTTATATCTTCAATTAAAAATAATAATCTTTTAGCGACCAAAAGTCATGGCTATGATTTTAATACTTTTAACGAAGGATTTATAACTCTTAAATTACATAATATGGATTTGTTGCGGCATTTGGCATTGTTATAAAGACATAGTTGGTAAAGCATATATAGGGTAAAAAATTCTTATGTTCTTATATTTATATATTGTATAGATAGATGTATAAGAAGCATGAGTTGTTACTCAATGCTTTGCACTTGTGCAGGATTGGAGCCATTTTCTAGAGAAGAGGAGCAATTACCCCTTTATTTTTTTTCCAAAAAAAATGAGCTAAAAAATTTAATAAAATTCAAAATATGTCATCTTTATTTAGATCAATATCAAATAATAATTTTAATAAAATTAATTTTATTCAGTTTTTTTGACTTCGTTCTGTGTTTATTTTAATGATGGGTTTTGAATTATAAATTCTTATTGAAACATTTGTTTAATTTGCACAAAGTGTGAGATTATAATTTTATTTATTTTTATAATATTATAATTAAAATGTTATGCACATTTTAGAAAGTAAGGGCAACAATTGAATATAAAAATTCAGTTGGAATTGAATTCCATATAATATTATTTGCAAATAAATTATATGTTTAAAAAATAATGATGAAATTAGTAAAATGCAAAAAAAAATGTAACCATGCACCATTGACCGTGTAATTCAGAATAGGAAGAGCATTTGTCCCTTGTCTTAAAATCAACATTATTTTTTGTATTATTTAAAGTTGAAATTGAAAGCAATAAATGCTCATTTTGAAGGACCCAACGTTTACAACTCAAAAAGACATATTATATTATAATTTCTCTTCTGTTTCATTGTAAATAAAGCAAACAGCATAATCATTCTCACCTCAACCGCACAAAAAACATAAGCATTCTATTGCTTCTTATTTCAAAGGAGATTTTTTTTTTTATAAAAAAAAAACAAATTTTAATTTATTATGTTGACCGCAAGGATATGTTTTTCTCCAACATACTGAATTTGAACTGATGTGAGCTTCAAAGTAGTTATTTTTGTGGCTCATTAGAGCGGAACATTTTTTAAATAATGTTTTTTAAAAAAATATTTATATAAATAAGGTATGTTAGACAAATATTATAGAATTAGAGTTTTTTGTAAAATCACTATCACGTATAACAATTTTATCAGTTTTGATTCGGCGGTTCGCCGAAAGATAAAGTATCTACAATATCTAAAATCGCTGCAGACTGCAGCAGTTTCAGACTCTGAAACAGATATAATATGCAGTAGTTTCAGACGTTGCAAGCAAAATTTTAGATCAGTCCACATGCAATTGTTAGAGTTACTAAAAAATACTCTGATGTCTTGTCACATCAATTTGATCCTGAAAATTATTATTTTAATTTTAATTTTTCACTACTTAACTCGTATTTCATTCATCTAGCTCCTTCCTCTCCGACCATCTTCTTCATGACCTCACTTCTCATTTTCTAAGTGTTGCTTCATAACCTTTCTTTGCCTAGCTTGAAGAAGTTGTGTATTTTTTTTTTCTAAGTTTTGCATATATATTTTCAACCGTAACAAAAATTAAAGGGGAGTAAATTAATTATAATTTTAAGAATCAATTGTATAAAATTTTAAAAATATCCTTATTATTGTTATTTCACTACAAAAAAAGAGGAATTTAGCGACCACAGATTCAGTCACTAATTGAAGAATTTCTATCACTAATTCACTATAGCGACTAAACCATCAATTGTCACTATTTGGCAGCTGCTGGCATTTTTCATAGCTAAAATTAAATACAGTTGCTACAGTAAAATTTTCATCGCTAATTAACCCCTAAAATCAGTCGTCCTTATAATAAAAAATATTAGCAACCAATTATCTCGTCACTAAAAAATTGACTCATTTTGCAACAGATTTGGCGTAATTTTTATCTGTCGATAAAATTTAACGATGAGAAATACAATTATGGATGCTTACGGGACGGGAAATTTCCAATCCCGGCAAGGACCCACCCCATTTGCGGCGAAAAATCCCTGAAATTTTCCCCTATAAGGACGGAGACGGGAGGAAAAAAATCCTTATCCTAGAATCGGGGGCGGGGATGAGGAATGAGGTATCCGCTCCGCGAGGATCCCCATCCCGTACAAAATAATTTATTTTTAATTTTAAAATATAATATTTTATAAATAATTAAAATTAAAATATAACTTAATTTTATAATTATTAAGTTTTAAATTATACTTAATTTTAAATTTTATGAATGGTTAAAATTTATATTAATTTAAATTATTATTGATTTTAAATTTTTTATTTATTAAATATTATATTTTAATTTTAATTATTTATAAAATATTATATTTTAAAATAAAAAAAAATCGAGGGACGGAAATCCCTGCGGGGGATGGGGATCCCAGCGAGACGAGGACGGGAAAAATTCCCTCTCCAATATTGGGGGCGGGGCGGAGAATCCCCAACACTAGCGGGGGAGTGAGTGGGGGTGAATTTTCCAGCCCCATCCCGCTCCGTGATCACCCCTAAATACAATTGTTGTTCTTGTCGAATATTTTGTTTCCATTTACTGCATTAGCTTATTTTTAGTGACTTAGATTTTTGTTGCTATCTGAAAATTTTTATTTTTTTAATATTTATGAATTTATTATATGTCATTGGATAATAAATTAATTCATTGTTTACCCACTATTGAATGAAGACCATACATAAGTATATAAATGCAAATCATAATGTAATTTATAAATTTATAATATAAAACATAGTATCGAGTTAACTAATTAATATACAACTAAAGATTACTTGAATTACTAAATGAGTTTGGTATCCCACATAATATCATCCTAAACAATAAACCATAATATTAAAAATAACATCCAAATTAACATTAACAATAATATTTAAATAAAATGCTTGGTAAGCAGTGGAGATATCAATTTGAGGTAGAATCGCGATTATCGATTGGAGAATCATGTGGATTATCTTCTTGTGCACCTAAAAGGGAAACATCATCATGTACAGGTGCTATAGTATTAGTATTAGGCTGAATTGGTGGTTGTTGAACCCCCAAGTGAGGAAGCAATGAATGAATAGTCCATGCAACAATCTCCTCAATATCTTTTTTTGTCAATAGTATCACACTCGAATGGGAGGAATTGCTTGTACCAGCACCACATGATGGACCTAATTAAGAAACAACAGGAGGCACATATGAGCCAAGTCCGTATACTTTTTTCCTTTTATTGCATCATGCAGCCTCAAAAAACAACTCGAACTCATATACAGATGACTCGTCTTATGATCACTTAGCTCAAAGTTACGCATTCCTCTCCTATAAAACCACAATAATTTTTAATAAGCATAAATATGAGAATAACTCATAATTGACAATCATTTACCATTTAAATAACTGTGAAAACTAAAACAATTGTATTCCATGTTACTTATATATACCTTTCGGCTACGATCTGTCACATAGGTCTTTTCATCATGATTTATAGTGTGTGTGTGTGCAGGAAGGCCTCGAGAATTGTAGGTGGCCGACCATACTCCTTCTCCTATATCATATGCAATATAAGCAAAACTGTTAGAATAACATATTTATGTTAATTTTTCCACTAAAACAATGCTCTCTTATTTTAACAGTACTACCATCCATCATTACCAATCGATCCCATCGATTATACATCTATCTACGATCTAAGGATTCCATTTAGTCTTCATTTTTCAATTTTAATAAAGTTAGAAAAAAAAAGTTTGCTAAATGCATAAAGTATTGGAAGAAGAGACCATAAAAGGACAATGCTTGTAACATCTACATTCACTATACAAACCAAATTATTTTATTTTAATGAGAAGTTAATCTATTTAATAGCTACTAATTATTATGTTTTACTTAATCCCATACACAACAACCAAATTGATCAAATTATTTAATACATTAATTGGGAAGAGCAAATGTTATAGCAAGATGGAATAATTAAATGGTAATAACTAACTTGACCAACATCACTCCTTTTTTTTTCTTGGGTTCCACTTGAATCTTCAAAATTTTAGTACCACAAGCACCAAACAAAAACTACAAGTACACCAGTAGAAATAGCAACAAAACATAATAAAGTCAGAAAAATTTTAGTAACTATGAGCACCAAATAGAAACTGTATGTACAACATTAGAAATAAAGACAAAACAAAATATAATCTTCAAAATTTTATTAACTATGAGCACCAAACAAAAATTGCATGTGCTCAATTTCTAAACAGGCCCTATGGGTCAAAAACATTTTCTTGTTTTTAAGCTACACTTTCAAAAAAGAAATACATAGAATATAATATACACACACATGTTTGCCTTTTTTTTTAATTTTAATTGGGTAAATGAAACTATTCAATTTCCACACCATAAATTATAGCATAAGCTTAACAAATTTAATTAGACCAAACTATAAGACAAATTACCAAACTATGAAACTATGCAATATTTTCGGACACTTTATTTATTTATTTTCTTAAAGAAGCAAGGGTGGTCCATTACATAAGCCCATACAAGTTTGAGGAAATTACATAGAATACAACTTTTTTAACTTTGATTTTTAAAAATACCATCATCAGTTTTTAAGTTTTAAAAATACCATTTTTTAAATTTATGTTTTCAAAAATACCACTTTTAGTTTAAGACTTTAAGTTGCCCCACAAACCACCAGCTGATGCCACGGGATGAGGAGATTTAAATGGCAAAAAACTGAGATTAAATCTAAGCCAGTGGCTTTGATCAAGGTCATAAACCTAGAGAGAAGGAGGGGGAGGAATCTGGCAATGATGGTGGTGGTTGCCATGGTGACGGTGGTGGTGAGACGGCCGTAAAGCGAGGAAACGGAGAGGGTGTTGGATGGAATGAGGTCAGTGAATGAAGGAGAACTCAAAATCTGATTAAAGAACTTGCAGACTGATTAGTAAATCATGATTTCACGAAAAGGTAAAGACGAGAAGATCTGGTGGAAGTTGTCCACTGGCAACTTGTTCATCGGTAATGAATCCATTGGCTTTCGGATCAGCCGGCGATTTTTTTGCAGATCAGAAGAGGAAACTTTCTTGAAATACGCAACTGATGTTTTGCTGCAATTGATGTTTAGATGCAAGTTAGGCATATTGTAGTGGGTTTTGAATTTCTTGATGATCTGTTTTAGTTTGTTAGATATTTGCTTGTTTGTTAACTAAAACAGCTTGCTGTTTTAGTTTGATAAATAATGTTAACAGCTCACGATACAACAAAACCAATCCTCTGTTTTACTCTGTTTTGTTGTTTGTATTTGATTTTCAGTAGAACTTTATTTCCTTTGTATAATTTCTTATATATAGCTGTACAAGTGAACCCTTTAATAATATATACAAAAATATGGTTCTCTTCCATCTTCACCTGTGCAATTATTTTTACATTGAGAAGTTTTGTACATTTTGGTTTGTGGGGTTTGTTGGGCAGATTCCCTCGCAGTGTAAGCTCTACTCCTAATGCTTACCTCTTCCCTTTTTGTTCTTTTTGACCAATTGCCCTGTCAAATTGCGATCCAATTTAGTTGTTAATTGAGAAACCAGCTGAACGGGAGAAAGTAAAAAAATAAATAAATAAACTACGAGGAGAAAAGAACAGATTGAGAGGACGACAAAGAGCTGAAGGTGTTCTGATGGTTGCTCGTCGATGACTGTGATGGCCTATCCAACGTCGTCTAGTGACCTACCTTCGCCGCTGCTTCTGTAACCGCCAAAAAGAGGATTCAATATCAACTACACTAGCACTAAACAAAACTATTGCAACTAATATTTTTATTTCACTTTTTCCTTTTTTTTGCCATTAACCATAATTTGCTGTAAAAGATCCAAGAAAATTCCGATTTTGAAATTGATAATGGACACAGTATCAATAGGAAGGAACGGTGTCAGTAGTTTAAAATTCATTCCAAAATTATTTAACATTACTGGACGAATTTCTACAAATCATGGGTCTGAGCCCCATATCTCTGAGCTTAATTTCCTTGCTTGCATGCTTTCCATTTTCAAATATTGATGGATTTGTTAATACAATATATATATATATATATATACATATACATACACCAACATATTTAAGTGAATTTGTTAATCATTAATCGGGGATGCTTATGGACTGCTAGCCAATTTATTGAATTGAGTACAATTGTTATATTTGCATCAAGAAAATTTTTAAAATTGACTAAGTTTTAACCATCAAATTTTGATTTTTGTGCTCTAAAATTGCACATGTTGTGCTTTAATTTATTGAATTTAATTCTCTAAATTTAATGTAGGAATTGCATAAATATAATTTTAATTTTATTTCTTAATTATCAACAATAACATAAGAATATAAGATGCTTTAATCATACTATATGTTTATGCAAAATAAAGATGGATCAAAATAAATTGCTGAGCTGTTTCTTTTTATGAATGATAATCAAAATTAATTTTTTTTTATTTTGGTATACCATCGGTATACCAAAATTCAGAATACCATTTTCAATTCTGGATTTTGGTATACCACCGGTATACTAGGTATACCAAAATCCAGAATTGAGATTGACAATCTAGATTTTGGTATACCATCGGTATACCTGGTATACTGGAGGTATACCAAAATCCAGAATTGAGATTGGCAGTCTGTATTCTAAGGTATACCAACGGTATACCAGGTATACCAATGGTATACCACCTGGTAGATCTAGTATACCAATGGTATACCACGATATACCATGGTACATCCGGTATACCAATATTATACCATCTAGTACATCAAGTATACCAATAGTATACCACAGTATACTATTGGTATACCACCCAGTATACATGGTATACCATATGATGCATCCGGTATACCAATGGTATACTCGGTATATCATGGTATACCACATGTTATACATGATATACCATATGGTTCATCCGATATACCAATGTTATACTATTCGGTATACATGATATACCAATAGTATGACGTTTGGTATACATGGTATACCATGTGGATGTGGCTGATATTTTTTGCTGCTATTTTCTTCTTGATCTTGACTTAATAAGTACCACTAGGCTTTGTGCTCCTTACAGGATCGCATCAATTGCATCTATTAAGCTTGAAAAAAAATAAAAAGGAAGAGAAGACGACTTGTGAGCAATTTATTCAAATAAGTCCAAAAAGACAGAATAAAAAGCTTAATTAGTAACTAAATTTTGTTTTAAATTGGAAAACTTCAAAACTGACATCAATTCGCTAGATTTTATGAAATAAAACTGAAATTTGAACTGGAAGAGATTGAACATATGTGTTAAATTAAAGAACTTCAAATTACATCTCTGGGTTATTATTTTCTCCTCTCTTCCATACACACAACAACAAATACAAACCCTTACAGCTTCAAAATTCCCTTCGAAATCATTCCAAATTGAGCAATATCTTTCAAAGAAAAACTAAAACCAATTTAAAACCCTAAATCTCTCTCGAATCAAACTGCCAAGGCAAAAAAAAACTAGATCTGATCCCCTTGGCACAGAAATCGAAACTCAAATGAATGATAAATTAAAAGGAAACAAATACCTCGCCCAGCTTTCGCTACAGAGAATAAAAGAGGTGCCTGGCTTCCGGCGAAGAAAGCGAGAGAGGTAGAGAGAAGAGAGAGACAAAGGAAATTGTAGTGTTTATATTGGTAAGGAGGAGGAGAAGGAGAAGAAGGATGAGGCGTGAAAAGAGGGGAAGTATAAGTTAAATTAAAAAAAGTGGTATTTTTAAAAATGAAAATTTAAAAAAAGGTAGTTTTGAAAGAGAAAAGAAGAAGGTAGCATATTTAAGTTTAGCACCTTTTTTTTTGGGTAGTTTTGTAAAACTCCCTACAAGTTTTAAGGATTGATAGCCCATTACTACATAGAACCACTTCCATTAGAGTTTCTCTAACTGGATAGTACTAGACGTCAAGTCACGAATAGATGATTAAAAAATAATTGAAATTTTGAAGAATGAATCTTCAGTTTATTAAGCCATTAAAAGGAACAATTAATTCACTTCCATCTTAATTACAGTAAAGGCCAAAGTCTAATAAGGATATTTTCTTTTTAATTCATAGGACTTCTATTTCTATTAGCCTACAATTTCACATTTACAAACTCTACTTTAATAAGATTAATTTCCTTAATTATTATTCTCATTAATTTAATATTTATATATGTTTTTTTCCATCTCATATTTTACACGTGCCTTGAGATTGGTATCGAACATTTATATGTATAAACTACACTACTCATGGCATGCAAAATTTTGTTCATAAGTTAAAAGAATTGAATAAGTGAATTAAACAACAATATGGACTAGATTAATTGAGATTTTCCTCAAATAATTTTGATGTAGTAAAATTACATATACCCATTATTATGTAGATTAAATAAAAACAGAATTTGAAATTTATAAAGGCCCAAAGCTGTTTTAAGTCATACTGTTTACCCAGGCGCAAGCAAGTTAGGCAATTCAGGTTTTTAAGGCAGAGAAATGCCAAAAAAACTCATATTGTTACTTTGATAATGGAAAATGGCTATATATACAGGCTTTAAATCAACCATTTTCTTCAAACCAAAAGCCAAGCTCAAATATATAAACAAACCAGAGATAAAAAAAAGTAAAGAAAAATGAGGGCTATTGATTGCTTGAACCTAAAGAACAGCAACACAAACCCACAAAATTACAGCAACACAAACCTGCACAATTACCGCAACTATGCCCAATCAAAACACAATAGAAACAACAGAGGAAAATCAACAAAAAACGTATATGCATACCCTTTTAATTGAAACAAAACATCATCAACAAATAGCCCAAAAAGAATGAGTTGTTACAACCCCTAGAAATTAAAAGAATCCAGCCAAAGGAAATTTCAACCTGAACAGCAAAAATAACATCCAAAATTGAAGACAAAGAATCAACAAAAAATAAACTCCATGGCTCAAACGAGAAGAATATACCTTTTATGTTGTAGATTACAATAACCCCTTCAGCATTTAAAAAAGAAACAAAAACAATAATTTTCATGAATGAATGGGGTCGGGGCATCAAGTTGCTGGCAGAGAACACCAATATTTTAGGCCACAGCCATTTGAGCACAGCACTGCACATATAATTTTCCAACTTCAACATATATACCCATTTTGGGCCACAGCCATTTGGTGTACAAAGAATGAATTAAACGAGAAGAACATGCCTTTTCTACTATGGATTTCAATATTTAGATCCCTGCTCCTTCCTTCTTCTTTCACTTATCAAATGTTGCCGAAAACCTAAACAAAGATAAAATCATTGGAAACCTAAACAAAGATTAAATTTTACATGAATAAAGTCTCATTTAAACCAATCTATTGAAAAACATCGAACCCACACAAACTATAGACCTATACAGAAATGAGAAGGAAACCTTAAAGGAAACCGAGTTGCTTACCTCTCACAAACGGCGATGGAAATCAAGTCACTATCGCTGACCATGTTGTTGGCGACTATCGGCAGCAACACCAAGCAAAGGGGATTTGGGAGATTTTGAGAATTAGGTTTCGGTGTATAATTTCTAAATAATATAAACAGAGTCGAGAAATGGTTTTCCCTAAATAAAATATAGATATTAAACTAATTTTTGAAATAGCAACTACTTTAGCGACAACATTCTGCCTCTCTAAATATACTAAAATATATATAAATAATCAGCGATTGACTTAAAAACAGTCGCTAAAACTTTCACAAAAAAAGGCCAAATAATCCTGTCGTAAATTACGACTGATTATGTCATCGCTAATACATTGCAAAAATTACCAATCACTTAGCAACTACAATACCGTTGCAACATTACAAATCAATTTCTCAAATAAAATAAAGTGCAAAACATTTAGCGACAAACTTTCCATCGCAAAAAAAGGCGCTAATTGTTGCCGCCATAATTTAGTGACTGTGACCTTTTTTCATCGCTATTTAGTCGCAAAACACCTTAACTTGGTAAAAAACTTATTTTCACTACTGATTATTAAATTAGTCACTATGCCATCACAAAATAGCGATGGTTTTATATCCGTTGCTAAATTTAGTCGCTAAATCGAGTTTTTTTTGTAGTTTTTTGTATTTGACAGATGTTATATGTTCGTTAATTTTCCTGATCCACGAAGAAAAAAAAAGGCAAGTCATTTCATAGATTTTAAATTTAAATTTGTTATAATAATAAATTTAAATAAGGAATACAAATTTTATGTCAATGTCCCTTAAAATATGATTTAAGAATAATTATTTTAGTATTACAAGTTTTCATATTTAATGTATAGTATGAACATATAGCATATTACTTAACTGTGTACCGTTTGTTAAAAAAAAGTATGTTTGCCAATTTTTTATGCATTTAGTACTGAAATTAGAATATATATATATATGATTAATAATTTTATTGTTTGTACACTTTTATTAAAGTAAAAAAAAAGTTGTTTGATTAATCATCCATTTATATGTTAAACGTAATTAAAGTTAAAAAAATTAATTGCAGTCTTTATGAAGTATTTTTTTTTTTTTGAAGGAGTGTATAAATATTAATTTAATACAATTTTTAACTGTATTAAAATTTAATTTACAACTCTATTTTATTAATTAATTTTGCGACGTGTAGAGAAAATAGGTCAGATCTATATTATTTTTTAATATTGAAATTAAATTATTAAAAATTATCATGTTAATATAGAAAAGAGATTTTTCATTTAATTATACATGTTGTAATTTATGTACTGATGTTAAATTATAAAATATTAATTTATTACAGAAATATAGACTTATTATTTAATTGTGATATGCAAATTATTTTTAAATTAAATTAATATTATCAATTGATATATAGTTTTGTTATCAATAGAATAAAAAAATACTTATGTAATTTTGTTAGAACTAAATTAATTTTATAAAATCTTATAGAATTTTATTTATTGTTGGAATATGTCTTGGACGATCATTAAATACATGCATTTCGATTATGATTGAAAATTGGTTGTCAAAATTTTTATTATTTTGTTAATATTGACGGTCATGGTGAAAGTTTTAAATGGTAGTACATAAAATTGAGTACAACAAAATATTAAAAAATCTAGGAATCAAATATTAAATGTAGAAAATAATATTAATATGTATTAAAATTATGAATCAAATTTACATAGATAAATGTATGATTTTTTATTATCTCTTTAATTTAATTTATATCATATAAATTGTGTTATTGTACGAAATAATTTTAATATGGACAAATATTTTGTTAATTATGACAAATAGTTTTATAATGCAGATACAACACTTCTTGTTGTATTTTCTTCGAGATTGATTCAAAATGGATCAAATTAGAAATCAAGAATATATTAATCCCAGACCATTTGTGAATGATCTCCTAACGCTGCGAGGCAAACATCGAGTGGATGCTGTTTGGACTGGAACGGTAATTATATTTTCTCTCTATAAATAACTTAAATAATCATACATAATTATGTATACAAAACTGATAATTTATTTATTTTCAGGTTCAGTATAATGTGAACACGTAGAGCCAGCATTGAAAATCATTATAGAAATATCGACGAATGAATAATTTCGTACTTGAAATTATCAAGATTTTACGGAGTTTTTGCAAATTGGTATGATGCATGTCAATGTTGATTTAATAACTACACTTATTAAGAGGTGGTGACTAGAGATATACACTTTTCACCTTTCTATTGGTGAAGCCACTATAACTCTACAAGATGTTCTATACTCACCAACTTGCCCATTAAAGGACGTCCCATGACTGGGCATCTATATCATAATTAGGTTGATCTATGTTGTCACATGCCCATATCGATAACCATCGTCCTCGTACAATGTCCAATGATGTAATGATATTCTCATTACCCAGTTATAGGAATCTTGGTCAAGGTCTTTGATATTGTCCAGCAGCTGCTTGAACTTGCATCGTTGAAATTGTGCACCTATACAAGTATGGAATATTGTTGTATTAATGTAATTGATTTTAGTAAATAATATTAAAATTTTGTAGTCTTACCAGCCTTGTAAAGTAGATTTTTTATTGTTGTATTCCTGTGGTGCGTGTTATAGTTATTGACGAAATGTCACAAACAGAACCTGTGAAAGGATAGAGGTTCCTTTCACCCACTTCTTTCCTCCCATAATACTACCATTATACCAGCATGTCAATTTGATATTACTGTAATATCGACGCTTTGAGTGACACACTTCCTAAGCATCAATATGAACCAGTAAAGGCAACGAGGAACAACATGTTGTTACCATATACTAAGCTTGCAATAAGAAGTGTCTGTTGGAATTTTCTAGTAAATAAGGTACCATTGATCAACAGAATTGGCTTATAGTGAGCCAGTCCATCAATAGCTGGTTTAAAACTCTAAAAAATCCATTGAAATTGCTTAATAGTGGGGTCTTGAGTTTCTTACACCACAAACTCATAAACAGTTTGGGGATTGTAAGTTTGTAAAGCAATTAAGAAACCTGACAACTTTTGATAGGACTCAACAGAATTACCAAATATAGACTCTATGGCTTTCATCTTCACATACTAAGCCTTGTGGTACGACACTTCAAAATTAAATTATTGGTTCATAGCAGTAATAATAACATTAATCGGTAGAGTCTGTTGTCTACTTACCATGCCCATAATGCAATTATGAATAATTTGAGAGCCTATTGTCTGTGATCCATTGATACATTAGCAGCAAGGCATGAATGTGGTCCTTAAAACCTTGTGATAGTCCAAAAAAGACTTGTTCCTTTTTTGATTGCTCTTAACCTACATTTGCAACCATCATCAATCTTCATGCACTATACAACCCAATAATATGGCTTATATTTAATAACTCTGAAGTTGACATTTCTCATTGTTGAATACTTTTTCACATAAGATTTTACTTCATCCTTACTGTGAAAAACCAAGTTGATCGATAACTCAAAAACACCATCCCGAGTCTTAAATTGAACATCTTTAGAAATATCAACTTAGAATGCATCGAAATTAATTTTTGAGTAATGCTCTAATGGGAACATGAAGTTGGCCTCACCTATCTCCTCAATTGGATGCATGGATACTAAGGGAATGGCATATTCAATATGATCAAAATCCTCGCCATCACTATCTGCATTCATATTCATAGTTTTTGCCTTTGCATCGTTATTGGGGGATAGATAATCATTATATATTGGAACATCTTCAAAATCATCCTCATCTCCTAAATTAATTGACGATTCATTTTCATAATCTATAGCAGTGGTATTATAACATGTCTCCTCATTTGCATCCATATTTTGAGTGTTGCCAAAAATGTTGTTGCATAGTAAATCACTATCTCTTCTGTTAACAGACTACCAATGTTGACTAGGAGCTACATTTGGAACCTATTGAATAGAAGGCCTTTGATTGATATCTAGAATATAGGAAATAAAACGGTGTTGATTGTCAGTAGGAGCATGGGAAACAAAATGTCGTTGACTATCAGTAGGTATATGGGAAATAATACATCATTGACTAACATTTGGGACATGGAAAATTGAATGGCACTGACTATTGTGTTCTGCAACATGACTTGGCTCTGCACCTATTCCCTCAACAAAATTCCTTTCTATAGAACGACTTTTCGATCTATTTCTAAAAAGTAATTTACTAAAAAAAATACCAACCATTTGACTTATTAACTGCTTGGGTTGACTCATCCGAGTAAGAGGCACCTGGCTAACTGATCTACATAAATGACCTTGTCTTGAGCTGACACTAGCCTGTGTTTCAACTAACTCACCATCCCATCGACTGACTGACTATCTTGGCTGACTTGAAACATCATTACCGCGGTGGCTATAAGATCTTTGTTGTGCACTTTCATCTAAATTTTGTAATATATCTCCACGAACATTATATTGAGAGAACATTTCAATATCTTAACGACTAACAAACTATCTTGGCTGGCTAGGACAAATTTCATTGACGAATTGATGATGACCTACCTTGATGTTTTCCATTTGTAATACCTTACTTGCAAATTGATATATGTGTCCATATGTGGGTCGATTAGCTTTTGCACCCCCCTTACCGACTATAATAATTAATTTTACCAAGTTGTAATTATCATATCTCCTCAAATTATCATAAATTGTATCTATTTCATTGTCATCCGCCAAGTCGACCGACGTCCAATATAACGATCCTCAGTTTTACATTGGACTTTTGTAAATAATTCTAAAAATCACGTCATTCATACCTAAACCTAATTTATCTTGAATTTTATGAATCAATTCAGGAAGAGTTGGCTTACTTTTAACTCTTAATCTCCTTGTTACAAAATTTAGACCAGATACGTCATATTGAAAACCTAATATTTCATAACTTATTTTTTCTCCCGTGTACAAATAAAATTCGGTGTATATTAACATATGTCAATTACCTACATGCGAAAAAATACATTCATCATGAAATTTTAACAATAACACATTATTATTAAGTTATACATTTTTTACATAACATTTAATATAAATAGAATAAATAGTTGCAAATATTCATAACAACTAATCATATATAAATTATAGTTTTTATTGTTTTCGTAAGCAATACTTCAAAATTGCCTAAATTTCACTTATTTTATATTTTATACTCAATCCATGATTCCAATTACCAATCAAATTTTCGCTTATTTTTATTTATTTTTTTAAATAATTTTAAAATAATAATAATAATAATAATAATAATAATAATAATAATAATAATAATAATAATAATAATAATAATAATAATAATAATAATAATAACAACAACAACACATATTCATTTATATTTTTCAATGGTTATATGCATATACATTCAAATAATAAAATATACCAAAATTTATAAAATACTTTATTCCAATAGCTACACAGTTATGGTCTTCTTAACTCATTTATTAAGAGCTTTTATTTACTTCTGCATTTTAGTAAACATGACTTGGTCATTGTAAAAGCAAATCAAAATTAAACATAAAAAATCACAAAGAAATAAATATAAAAATTTACCAATATTGTGCGATAAAACTGAAGAAATATTATTGATGTGTCAAAAAAATATTTTCGAGTGAAATAAAATGCAAAACCAATCAAAACTCAATATTTTAAAGAATGTATTGTAATTTATATATAATTATACATTCTGAATGATGCATTTATATAGGCGTTTGCGTGCAAATTTTTCAATAAAGGAATGATAGCAAAATTGAATTTTCACGGATATTGCTACACTGTGCAACGGTGTTCGAGCAAAATGTCTACCTCGTCCAGTGGGACCTGTAGTATGAAACCGCTACACGTGGTAGCGGTTTCGTAAAAAACTTCAATTCTGTAAATTTTATCTAACACACTCTATTTCTAAAAATATTTTTTTAAAAAAATATTATTAAAAAAATTATCCCATTAGAGTACTCATCTTATTATTATTATTATTATTATTATTATTATTATTATTATTATTATTATTATTATTATAGTCCGATCTTTTTAAATTCTTAAAAAGAATCCACCAACTAGACGAGTCCAATTTTCCAAAAGAGTTTATTCTTGAACTTGTCAATTTTCAAGCACAAAAAAGATAATAATAAAAAAAATCATTCCATTTCTTCTTTGTTGAAAGAAGAATTTAAATTTTGGAAAAAAAGATAAATTTTGATTGATTATGTCGACTTAATAAAATGTAAAATCATATTGTCAAATTTATTAATGGTGCTTCCGATGTAGAGATTGTAAAGATAAGCTTTTTACGTAGAAAATTGAATGCGCGCTGCGAGAATTTAGTGGCATTTGATTGTTAAATTTGAGTTAATATATAGCTTTTTTATGCTCGATGTTTTGATCTGATTACCTCCTAGAAAATGGCAATGAATTATTGGGCGTCTCTTTTAAAATCTCATTAAATTTAGGAACATTTTTTTTAATAATATACTTTTAATAAATATTTATTAAAATGGGGTGTGTCAGAAATATTTTATATTTTTGGGATTTTGTATGAAACTGCTGCCACGTGTAGCGATTTTGTGAGCGTGTGTCAGCCAGCGCAAAGGAGAGAGGAAAAGCCCTTGGTCCACATGATGTAGCAAAATCTCAGTAAAGCACCCTGAGGAATGGTTATGTCACTTTGACCCAAAATTAAATGGAGTCTTTGGTTTTTTTTTAGGGTAAATGCCCTATATTAGTCCCAATTTGCTGATTTCTTTGAGCTTCTCCTTCCCCATTCTTGCTGCTCTTCAAGCTTGGAGCACTTGGTAAGTTTTTCATCTTGTTCTTTCTTCTTTTGGTAATTTTTGTTTCATTATAAGTAATTTATTTTATGTATTAGTTTATTTTTATTTAATAAAACAATTATGTGGCAAGTAATTGTAAGTTTTAATTATTTATAAATAAATAATTAATTGATATTAGGTAGATGATTAAAGAAAACATGATT
This sequence comes from Excoecaria agallocha, assembly GCA_037975025.1. Lineage (NCBI taxonomy): Eukaryota > Viridiplantae > Streptophyta > Magnoliopsida > Malpighiales > Euphorbiaceae > Excoecaria > Excoecaria agallocha. Next base: position 17,126,260 of record CM075806.1, on the reverse strand, counting down.
TTAGTTATTTTATTATATTAGAGTTAAATACACTAATAAAAACTTAATAGTAAAGATTAAATATGATAATTTTATTTGGTTATTATTTTAATATGATTTTAGGTATTTGTTTGGTTATTATTTTAGTTATTTGTTTGGTTAATATTTTAAAATGATTTTAGTTATTTATTTTAATATGATTTTAGTTAGTTAATTTAATATGGTTTTAGTTATTTGTTTGGTTATTATTTTAATATTATTTATATATGATTGATAGTTATTTGCTTGGTTATTAATTTAATATGATTTTAGTTATTTGTTTAATATGATTATAGAGTTAAATATATTAGAGTTAATTAATATGATTTTAGTTATTTTTTGGTTATTATTTTATAATTTTATAAAACAATAATCTATTTTTTAATACAATTGTTTAATTAAATTGTATTGTTAGTTTTTTAGTAGCAACAAAAATTAAACACGAATAAATTAACTATTAATTTTAATAATCAGTTGTATCAATAAATTTAAAAATATTGTTAATGTTATTAATTTTTTTTTACAGATGATATATGTTAGTTAATTGGGTGATCTGCAAAAAAAAAGGCAAGTAAATCTAATAAATTTAAATATGTTATAATAATAGCTTTAATTGAAAAATACAAATTTTATTTATATGTAAATTAAAATGTAAAATAACAATTATTTATATTGTATTACAAGTTGTGATATTTAATGCATAGTATAAAAATTCCACCTACTATTTAAGTGAGTACATAATTTTAAGAAAAATATATTTACCAATTTTTAGAGCGTATTTGATACTGAAATTAGAAGATATTTGTAATTAATAATATAGTTATTATGTGAACTTGTTTTAAGGTTATAAATTGTATTTGATTAATTATTGCTTTATATGGAAAATTCAATAAAATTAAAAAATTTATTGTATCAGTCATGATAAATTTGTATAGATAATTGTTTTAAAATTAATAAATTAATACAATAGTTAACTGCTTTAATATTTAATTTGCAGTTGTATTTTGATAATTAATTTTGCGACGCTGGGAGAAAAAAGGTCAGATTTGTACGAAATTTAAATTATGAAATTTTTTTATGTATATATATATATGAAAATTTTTTTAATTAATTATCTATATTGTTGTAATTGTTATACTATTAGTCAATTATAAAATAATAGTATTACATGCATTATTTATTGTTGAAAAATAATATTATTTTATTTTTTTGAAAAATTTAGGTCATTGAAATTGTATTATTATACAAAATAATATTGACATAGACATACAAATAATTATTTATGACAAAGATGTTTACAATGCTGATATAACATTTATTATCGAATTCACAATTAGGGTAATAAAAAATGGATCAATTTAGAAATCAATAATACATTAATCTCGGACCCATCATGGATGATGTACTAATGCTTGGAGGCAGACATCGAGTAAATGTTGTTTGGAACGGAAAGGTGATTATATTTTCTCACTATAAATAACTTAAATGTAGGTATATAATTATGTATATAATACTCATACTTTATTTAATTATTTTTAGGCTGAACATAATGTGTTGGTAACACGCAGAGTTAGTATGAGTAATTATTATATAAACATTGATGAACAAATAATTCCGTACTTAAGACTAGTAGGATTTTATGGAGTTTCATAAATAGATGTGATGAATGTGACTGTTGATTTATTAACTGCATTGGTTTAGAGGTGGCGACCAGAGACGCATACTTTTCACATTTTCGCTAGCGAAGCGACAATATCACTGCAAGATATTGTTGTACTCACTGGATTATCCATCGATGGACATCCTGTGACCAGATATTTATACCATGATTGGCCTGATGTATGTGGCCGTCTTTTGGGCCAGGTTCCTCCAAAAACTGATTTAAGAGGACACAGTGTAAAATTGACATGGCTGGGGAGAAATTTTAATTTGTTACCGCCCGACATAACTGACTACTAGATACAATATTTTTCTTGGGCATGAATTATTAGGTGTATTGGTGTCTTATTATGTCCAAGGCAATCAAATAATTATATACATTTGATGTGGCTACCACTACTAGATAATTTACTATTTGTAGGTGACTACAACAAGAGATCTACATGCCTCACGTGGTTATATAGAGAGTTATTTCGTGCAACCCAATCGAACAGCCAATTTACTTGGCGGTTACCTGCAATTATTACAAATATAGGCCTGGGAAAGGCTGCCTCATATTCGGCCCCCATTTGTTAATCCATATATTTTCGATCAGTCCATGCCTTATGTATGCAGGTAAAATTTATTCATTATATGTATATATATATATATTTATTTTATTTTTAAATTGTTCATTTAATTTGCTGACCAACAACATATTCTTGATCTTTATCAGGTGGCGATCCTAATTGGATTTAATCAAAAGTAACAGCAAAAATGTTTTTGAGTACCGTTTCGATATGACTTACAGCATGATGACTAGGTTTAATTATAATTTGTCTTTTTCATAATATTTTCGTATCTAATAACAAAGAAAGGAAATTTTCTTAGAATATGACGCAAGATTGTATTACAAGTTCTTTTTTGTTGTAAATGGTTTGGGAGCCCTATAGGAATGTGTTGCACTTATTACCACAATTTTGTATAAATGGAAAAGTGATTTGAACATTAGTTGTGCCACTTATATGTGTTCATATAATCGAGTGGCACCATCTTGATCGATGTCTAAGGCAATTTGGAATGGAGCAATCAATCCCACTCCCTCCCACAATATGATGATAGTTTGTACTTGATCGATTTAAGGGGACATACTGATCACATTTGGGAAGCAAAAGTTACAAGTTTTTTTTCATGAGTGGAATATTCAGCATACTCATGTTGTTATGGGTCCTCCTCTTTGTGCACATTTACATACAAGGTCACAATATATGCAATGATTTACATCACCCACAAGACGGTGGATAACCCAGATTAGAGCTTCCATCGGTGCATTAATATAATTTAATATAATTATTTATATGTTCAAATAATAATATTGATAATTTTTAACAAATTTATTTATTTAAGTGTAAGTTGATTACGCCGAACGAATTAGGCACATCGACATTGGTTCATCATCCAATGTAGAAGTTGCTACTCATTTGGCATTAGAGAGTATATTAGGAGTTGTTGGTGCTATTGATAGACAGTCAACTGATTATCCTAGATAGCCTGTTCCTCACACTGCACAGATCCCTCCAATGACCCATCCTTTTGAGGATTTTCATCAATCTAGACGCGGCAAGAAAGGGATGGGAGAAAGATGATCTATAGTTGAGACTATTCCTATTACACCTGGAGTGCAACCAGGTCCTGAACCTTTGCAGTGGTTATATATTCCTGAAGACCCTTTTAGTTCTTTTAGTTTATCTTCAGTTAGTCAGCAATAGTTATTTGATACTACAACCGGATCATCGAGATGTAATGACTTTGAAGCGGAATTATCCAGATTAAATGTTGATTTGAACATCAGTTTATCTTCAGAAAATCAATATCAGTACAATGTGCTTGCCCAAATGGGCCCACTAATGCAATATGAGTCCATCCCCTATGACCAAATGGGCCTACTAATTCAATATGAGTCTAACCTGTTTGCCCAAATAGGCCAATCAATAGAACATGATGGTTTTTTTAATGAACTTTTTAGTGGACCAAATTTGGCAAGTACTTAGGGTTCAATGAACTTTTTGACTTTACCAAAAATTGCATTTGACTCCCTATTTTCCTTAAATTCATGTTTCTTCCCCTAAACTCTCTCTTTTACTTTTCAATTGGATCCCTTAACTTACATTCGCTCAAAATTAATCACATACATAACTTAATTTGAAAATTATCATTTTACCCTTCATCATTTTAAGTAATGACATCTATGCCCTTAGCCTATAATCCATTGGCTAATCCAACATATATCAATAATATTACCATTTATATGCATATACATCCACTTAGGATCTTAGTAAGGGTGTCACAGTAATAACATCATCATCATCATCAACAACAACAACAACAACAACAACAACAACAACAACAACAATAATAATAATAATCAGCTACTTAAATTTATTAATAAATTAAAATTTTATGTTAACTATTATATTCATTTCTAATTATTTACAGCTATATTGGTTCATTTTTAAACAATTTTAATAACATTTATAATAATTATAATTTTTATATTATATAAATATTATAACATAATCACACTATTTAGATATAATAATAATAATAACAACAACAACAACACATATTCATTTAATTTTTTCTAATGGTTTTCTAAAAGTACATTACACAAAAAATACATAAAAATTAACAAAATACCTTTTCCTAATAGATACACAATTGCGATTTTCTTAGCTTGTTGGTTGAGTATTTCAATTAATTTCTGCGTTTTAATAAATAATATCAATGTCATTATATATCAAATATAAAATTGAACATATAAAATTACAAATAAAAATTTATAAATGTTTACTAACTTTGCACAATAATATTGTAAAAATTATTACTAATCCAAGATAAACATATTGTTTATTTAAATTGTATAATTTATGAAAACAATTGAGCGAAAATAGCAACAATTGGAGTAGAAGCAAATTAGAATATCTAAGTGTGAAGGAAATGAAAACAATTGGGCAGCATTTAAAGAGGCAGAAGCAAAAAAATTTTCAGTGGGGGCTAGATTTTTTTGCAGAGAAACCGTTGAAAGGGATAACGATTTCAGAGTTTGAAACTGCTACCACTCTCACCAGCCGACACACTGACAAAAGTGCTACACCTAAGCGGTTTCGTAAAAAAATTCCAAAAATTTAAAATATTTCTGATACATCCCATTTTTATAAATATTTATTATAAATAGATTATTAAAAAAATTGTCCCTTAAATTTAGGTATGCACTGAATGATAAAATATAGCTGTTGTGATTTACGTTTTTAACAAACAAAACCCTCAAATCGATAATTGGAGAAGTTACAGAGTTTTTTCACTCAAAAAGTTATAAATAAAAAACCATTCTTCCAAATAAATTTGGCGTTTATTATTTTATATAAAAATGGCAATGCTTTTTCACACCACTATTAAAGAGCATTTCCTTGGCAAATTCTGTTTTCTCTTGTTAAGGAAATCGTTCCTACTTTCTTTGATGTCTACTCTTTTGTTCATGTAAATACAGAAATTAATTATGTAATTACATGGCTTATGATTATGCACTCTGGTTTGCAGATTTTACCCAAATCTCTCCATGGCATCAGCTCTTGGCTTTTGCATGACTTAGCTGGTGTAGCTTTCTTCTTCTGGGCTTTACCCACTCTAATGTACAAATTCATATATATAATATGCAAATCAATTATCCAATAATCACAAACAATTTGTTTTTTCCCGAAATGTGGATTTTTTTTCACTCATTTATATTCCAATTATTTTCGTTAGTTCCCCCAACTTTAGCATTATGGGTACTGTGCTACCGAGTAGGGAGCGTAAACAATAAAATCGCATTTTTTAAGCATATAAGTAGACTACTATCTTATTATTTAATAATAATATACAGATGCAGCGAGGAGAATAATATTGGTTGGGTCCACTAAACCCTAAATTATTGTCCTGCAGGGCTCATGTGGAGCAGACTCCAATCGACAATTTTTTAAAATTTTGATTTTGTTCAAACCAAATTCTGTCTTTCTTCAGGCTGGGGTCTTGATAGAATATATATCTAGGGAAATAAAATCCCAAACTTTCAGCCACAAAAGTAGGATACAGGTCTGGGTTAGAGCTCCAAATCCAACTTACTTGATATGGCTGCTTCTCCAACTGCTACCTCTGTAAGTTTTTTTTCTCTCTATGTCTTTGTTTAATGAACATGAAAACTTACAGTTGTTGGTTTTGAAGTTATTACTTAAGTTTGGTTGCCAAGAAAGATTAAATAAAGGAGAGAATTAAATTCTGGGTATTGCGTATGGACTATTTTGTTATTTGAGCGAGAAAGTAATGGCCTTTCTTTTTGCTGAATCTGAATCTAATTTTGTTGTTTGTCTAATTCACTTAGTTTTTCGCTGATGAAACAATTTTATATTATTTTTGTGGACCCTTCTATTTTATGGCATGAATTTAATTTCTTTTTTGCTTGATCTCATGTTAGAAATTTATGATTCTAAGCATTGGGAAAAACAGAGTTGGAATTGTGAAATATGTTTTTGTACTTTGGTATTTTTCTTTGATTTAAAAAGCGTTGTTAATTGATTTGAGGATGGACTGGTGAAAAACTGGGTATGGAATATGAATTTTGATTGTGACATATGAATGGATCCTTTTCCTCACATTGAGCTGCTGGATAGTGGTCACTACTAATTTGCAGTTCCCTTACTTTAAGGATTTTTGGACCTCTGCTAGTATATTTTTGCTTCAATCAAGTATTAGTTTTGAATTAAGTTGAAAATTATTGGACAGCTAATAGTGCTTAAAGAGAGTATTCATATCCAGAGAATGGATCCAAAGGAGTTTTTGCAGAGAATGGACCCAAGGGAATTTGGAAAACACTTGTATTTGATGCCAATTCGTTGTATAAACATGATTGTCGTTGAAAGAAACTTTGGCGATGATGAGTGGTCATGGCTTCTCTTTTTTACTTCTCTATCATCTGAACAATAAATTATATGATTCTTTTTTAACTTGAAAAAAGGAAAAGAAATACAAGGAGATTTATGTGGGCAATATTGGTTTTTGTTGATATGAATTTTCCTTTGCTATATGTTGACTGCTATTTATTCCTTTTGCAAATTTTTATTACAATACTTCTAATTGACTGTCGTTTTGTAGCAGGGTTGACATTTCCTATGATCATTACAAACAGTTATCCGAAGTGTGAGATAGCCAGTGTTTCACACTTCCAGAAGAGAGAATATCAATCTTGCATCAGAATACCGTGGAACTGTTCTTTTCATTCTTTTCATGGAGACAAGCATGATTTGACTAGGCATAGCATACAACACTATCTAGCAAGAGGTAAAAAAACAAAGATACACTTCCTATCAGCAAAACAATAATTTTAAGAAACTTTGAATCAAAATGAGATACATGTTACTCTTGCTCTTTGTTCCTTATAAGTATCAGAAGTTCTTTGCTGGTTTAACATTTCAGATTTCAAGTATCTAAAAGTATCATCCCAAATCATGCAAAGAGCAGAAAGCAATCTGGCTGTCAAAGATTATTTGCAGGAACTGCCTCTTTCAAATTCTTATGAGACTGCCATGGAAGCACTTTCCTCTCTTATGACACGCCAGAAACGTGGGACCCACTCATCTTTTATTAGCAAATATCCTAAATTGGACACAATGCGTATGTATCTTGAGGTAACATTGTAAACTGCTTGAAATGCTAAAAGTTTAGTACAAAAGTTCTTTTATTTTATTTGATGTACAAGTTACACACACACACACACACACACATGTATTGCAGTATTTCTATCAGTTGTTTTCTTTTTCCATTTTTAAGTAACTATGCCTCAATTCTTTTATATAATGGCATTTATATACGGGATCTCTTAGCTATGGACCTATATCATTGTTATAGCAGGGGAAGTTCTCTTTAAACTTTAAAGTTCTTATTTCTAATACGCAGATAGAAAACTTCTTTACCTATTAGTCTTCCTTTATTGTCCTAATTATGACTGCCTGAAGATTGAAACAATGAACACATGTTTCTCCACAGATATTAGACTTGGAAGAGCAATTACATGGACTCAAAATTATCCATGTTGCTGGAACTAAAGGGAAGGTATGGCCCCTGTTTCAAACTGCTAATGAATGTACCAAATGATAAGGCTTCTATTTACGCACTGTTGACATTTCAAGTCAGATTAAACCTTTCTGCTGGATTGTGTTTCAAACTTCTACATGTTTAAAAATAATATAGTTCAACTTGCTTATAAGCATCTGGATGGAAAGAGGTACACTTTGACTCCGATGCTGGGATTTTCTGCATAATCCGAGGAAGAAAGGGAAATCTAGATTGTTTTTACATAGATTATATTCATCCTTATGCTATTTGATCTAATTGAGGCTTATATTGCTAGAAGTTCATTGAAACAGGAAATTATATATAATATAGTTTGCTCTTCGTTTGGTTGGATGAATATTCCAGGGTTCTACATGCACATTTTGTGAGGCTATATTACGAGAATGTGGCTTTCGAACAGGGCTCTTTACTTCGCCTCACCTAATTGATGTGAGAGAAAGATTCTGCATAGACGGGTTAGTTTCTGAATTCATGACTATTTATCAATTTAATTTTCATCATGCTTATGGAAAAAAAAAAGTACCATCGCTTTTATGCAGTTGAAATATAGTCAAGAAAAAAGAAATAGTTCTGTAAGGATATGACGACTATATTTTGAAGTTCTAGAAGATCAAATGCAGATGAAATAGAAGAAAACATATAATGTTTACAGGCCGTGTGAACCAACCAATTATCTCATCCATTGTGCCTTTCCTCTAGCCTTTTCACTCTCTTCAGATGCACTTGAATGCTCTTGTCTCTAGATTTTCTTGTGATATATACCCAAACCACCTTCAACTTCTGGTGGATTCATTTGTTTCTTTCTTCTATCAAGTAAGAAGGCTGTGGAATTATGCAATTTATGTAGTTAGGCTGATATTTCTTATAGCTGCTTCATCACTTTTTCAGTTTTTCTTATGTTTATGTCATTGAGAGGCATTCATCCTATGAGGTGGTGCAGTAGTAGTCCCTTGAGGCACATGAAAACGTAATTCATTCGCAGGAATCAGATCTATGCTTGCTGTTGGGTTCAGTTTATAGCTATTGATTGTTTAAACTAGTAGCGATTTTCTTGGTTTTATTCTAATGTTACTTTTGATATCTTGTTATGTATTGACCGTAAATTGCTTCTGCAGATTGGATATTTCTGAAGAAAAATTTCTATATTACTTTTGGGATTGTTGGAATCGCTTGAGGGTACCATCTCTTGCCCATAATGATTTTGAATAGTAATTATAAGCTTTCATGATTTATAAAATACTGCAACTTATTCTGGAACTTCTGGTTTTCAGGAACAGGTAACTGAGGACCTGCCAATGCCTCCGCTGTTTCAGTTCCTAACAGTCTTGGCGTTCAAAATATTCATTGGTGAACGGGTTAGTTGTGCCTCTATTTTAGTTGAAACAATCTTTGCATTCAAAAATTTTGTTTTTGAACAGGTTGGTTTCACAATTGTATACTCATTTTTAGTTGAAACAATCAGGTGGTTGCAATGACTTGTCCTGCCTCTTTGACCGTTTTCTTTTTCCTTTCTGTATGCTTCTGAACATAACCAAAAAGAAGACTTATTGAAATCTCTGTGAAGCTTGGCAAATACCAAGAAAATAATTGCCCTAGCTCCCTTAGTTTGATACGTCCTTCTAGGATTCTTTTTTGTTGAAACATTAGAATGAGAGATATGGAAGGTCAGAAGTGACTCTAGATGGACTTCGTTGCTCCATGTGCATTAGTAATTGTCTGTTTGTGTAGACTCAACACTAGTTTCTCTAGCTTATCAGTGCTTTAGAACTTAGATCCTTTAAAGAAAACCAACAATCAATTGTGCCTTCCATATAATATTTCTGTTTCTCCAACACTTGTTTCCTTTTTCTTAACATGCCATTTGTCTTCACATGTTTTAATGTTTTGAAGGACGTAATTGTCTGTCAATGATCATGTGCTTTCATTTCATTTGTGCATTACACATATCTATGAGTGTTTTGCTTATACTACATTGGTGCAAAACTCCATACCGAGAGATCTCTTTATAGTTCTATATGTTTGCTGATGCAGTTAGAATGTCTTAACTTTAAAGTCGAGTAGTTACTGTTGGTCTTGTATCCAAAACTTTCATTTCTTTCACTTTCATTGAACTTTGCGATACTATCCTCTCTCTATCTTTCTCTTTCACACACACACACATGTGTGTGTGTGCGCGCGCGTGCATGCGCACACATGCATGCATATATGGATGGACTTGCACACACACGTTAATTTGTGCAACTTGGATATAATTGACAAAATTTAAAACATTGGATAATTGTAGGATTATAAATTTTGTTTTTTGGTTATATGTGATCATTAGGCTAGAGAATAAAATTTTTAACTTTGAGAGCTGAATTTATTATAATCGAGCTCATTTTGCGATTCTAAAGTGTGTATCTATGTCATACCTTTAGCTGAGCTGCTCACAAAAGATAATTTCCCCCTTTAACCTCCTCCTTTTTCTTCTTTTATTTATTTTTTATTTTTTTTATTTTTTTAAATATAATATTCAATTAAAAAAATGGGATCAAAATCAATTATATATTTTTCCCATTATTGAAATTTTGCCCCATTGTTGAACATAATTCAGATATTTTTCCCTCACTAATATCAAATTCTGGCTCCGCCTTACCTTTAGTGATGCTGTTTTCTAGCAATATTCCCCATTGCCTTCATGTTCACAAGAATATGTCTACCTGTATGTTTTTATTTTTTATTTTGGTCATTCAATGTCGGAACTAGGTATACCCTGACTAAGAAATATCAATCTTTTGAGGAACTGATTGTGCTTTTTCATTTCCTATTTTACAGGTAGATGTTGCCATAATTGAAGTTGGTCTTGGAGGAACAAATGATTCAACAAATGTGGTACGCTTTCTCCCTAAATTTTAGCTTTGTGTCTTTTGTGTATTGCTGTCAACTTATCCTGTAAGGTTACATATGTGCATTTTCATAACGATCCATTTCAATCCTGTCTTCCACCATCATCAATCAAGCCCTAAAAATGGTTATGTGTGCAAGTGACCATATACATCCATATTTCTGTTTGAGCATGTTGTTTGTAAGCAACGGCTATTTACGTAAGCAGATTTTGTGGGTCCACACACCTAAGACCGCCAGATTGAGGGTCAATGAAGAAAAATGGGCTTTTACTTGTACCTAAACCTTGCAGGGTCCTTTGCAATCGCCTTCTTTTTGTTCACACCAAATGAAAACATCTCCTTAGCTTCCTTCTACTATAAGGACTAAAGGTTATGGAGTTTCATAGTTCTATTGAATTCTGGAAACCTTCTTTTGCTTCTATAGTACTGGTTCATTTAGGCTATATATGCAAAGCTATTAGAGGGAATTAATGTGTGAAAGGTAAAAGAGTTCATTTTGGTTTTTAACTTTGATCATATGAAGGTTAGTCAAGCTTAAGTTCTTACACCCATAAACCTTATAATTCCTGTTTTTCTTATTCTTTTCTTCACATTACTCTTTATGCCATTCTTTCACCCTCTTTTAACTTCCATCTACATTCACCTAAACCTGCCATACAATGTATCAGTTAATTGTCATCTAACAAAAAGAAAAAAAGAGCATGCAAAGAATTGTAGTTTCAAAATTCGTAAAAACATTATGGAATTTTAATCACTAGTTAGTAGGAAAGGAGAAGGAATGTTTGTCAAGCTGGTGATATGGGCTTGAGCTAGGAATTAGGAAATGCCTAAATTAAGAAGACGCAAGAAACCACTTTTCTTTCAGTAGGAGACTGTTCCAGTGAAATGGATTCCATGATTAAAAAACTGACTAAACCAAGGCAAAGCATTAGCTGAAAATTATTTTCTTTATAGCTGTGCACTTGAAAAAAGATCTCCATATTATACTTATAGCTACTTTTCCTAAAAGGATACCCCGAAGGATTGGACTCTTAAACTGGACAGGTCCTTGAGTCCTTCTTTTGTAAGAGAATCTGCAAAGATTAAATGCAGGGAAGTAAAGAAAATAACCATGGTAGCAGAAGGGGTAAAAAAGTAAAATTAAAATATGAAGGAATATAATTTCTTGCAGCCATTAAGAATGGTAAATGCAATATTCTTCTAGGTTTCTATCCATCAAGATCAGCGAATTTCTGTTTAATAAAATTTAGTTTTGTGTTTAATTAACATGTTCACTGTTGCCCATCCTTGCTCTCAATCCCAACTCTCTTAGCTTGTTTTTTGTTAAATTTATAGATAAGTGTTCCCTACACAAAAGTTTGCCAATTTTTCTGCCTGGTAATGATCAATGGAGATTTAACAGCTTGTCACTTGTGAAAACATACTCACTGATGCTGTTAGTTGGTGGCCTTCATTTATGATAATCAAAGGGTATCAAGGAATCCATTTGCAGGTAGGGGACTCAAATAACTTCTTGAGATAATTTAGGGGCTTAAACAGGCATTACACCCCCTTTTCTTTAGAGAAAATTAGCATACTCAATTATAGCTTATACCAAATTTTGTGACTTTTTATTATACATTCACAGTTCCAAATGAAGTGTGATAGATGAGAAAATGTTTAATTTTTTTTTTCCATATTTTTCCCGAAGAAGCATATCTGCCGAAATAGAACGAGTTCAAAAAACTGGGTTAATGATTTAATTTTGTTGATAATTGTTCCAGATTAAAGAGCCTATTGTATGTGGAGTTACATCTTTGGGGATGGATCATACAGAGTCATTGGGTGAGCCATTTTCTCCCATTGAATCCTTTTTATTAAGTATTTTTCCTTTTATTGGTGGGTGCCAATTCTTTTGTTGGATTTTAAAACTAAAATGGGGCTCCAGTGCAGTTCTGAAAACTTAAAGCATGTTCTGCCGTTTGGTTTAAGACGATGTGTTTCTAAAGTTGCATTCCAATAGCAGAAAGAGATGAGTGATTTCTTGAAGCAAAGCATGCGTTTTCTGTTGTGCAGGAGATACACTTGGACAGATTGCTGCACACAAAGCTGGTATTTTCAAGGTATAGAATTCATATGAGGAGCTAAAACTGGATATAATGTGGTTTTATGATAAAGATTATTTATAGCAATATTTCTGTTTTGATTATTCTAATTTGCAGTATTGATTATCAAGTATTTTCTGAATTTGGTTGATCATTGATGTCTTCCCTGCTCCTGAAGCCTCAAATTCCAGCTTTGACGGTACCCCAGCTTTCTGAGGCAATGGATGTTCTTCATGAGAAGGCCGATAAACTGATGGTAATTGCTCTTGATTATTCTCATTAATTTCTTAAAATATGCTTCTCTGCTTCTGTAAAATATCTATATCACTACTTACCCTGACATAATCTGCTGGGCAGTAGATTAGGATTGGATCCAAGTTCTTGACTTGCATATTGTCCACAAGTATCTCATTCTGATTCAATAGATCATTTTTGATTGATAATGACATAATTCTTTTCAAGCTTATCCCATTGTCAAAGCAATTTTAACTCTTTTACATCTGTATCATGGTACTTTCAGTGAGAGTAGAATGAAATAAGATGAATAACAGCTTGTTTTTCTGCTAACAGGAACATATATTATTAATCTAATATGTATGAATACTAAAATATTTACCATTATGCTTCATCCGTCAGTTTTATTCTTCAACTACCATATTTCAAAATCAGATGCTGAAGCTCAAAATTTGGACAGTTAACTTGAGCACCAATCCATGAAGAGATTCATGAATTGTCAGGGGGCATGCTGATTTATCTACTTGTACTGGTTGCAGGTGCCCCTGAAAGTAGTAGAACCTCTTGATTACAGAAAGTTGGATGGGTTAACGCTTGGCTTGTCTGGTGATCATCAACTTACTAATGCTGGCCTTGCTGTTTCCCTATGTGAATGCTGGCTTCGAAGGACAGGAAATTGGGAGAAACTATTCCAACATGTTAGTTTTACTCTGTATCTCTGTTCAAATAAAACCATAAATGAATTTATGGTCAGAATTTACACTCACAAGCTGTAAACATGTCAATGAGTGCATATTTAAACGTACTTTTATAATGTATGCATCATCATTTTCATTTTTTTCTTTTGCATCTGTTTATGCATCTGAACACAAGAAAATGTACTAGTATTATGTTCCAGGAGTACACTTTCTATTTTCTCCTTCTGCATCTAATAGATCCTATTGGTGGCTGTGTGGTCACAGATCCATTTACTTATACTTTGTCAAGCCATTAATGGGGTGATTTTTTTAATTGTCCTCTCTTTTTTGGAAAAAAATTATTTAATGTGGTTTTTGCTCAGTCTGCATTTTCTGGTTTACAATAGTATATTCTCCACTTTTAACTTTCTGGAATGTATAGCAGGAAGGCCAGGAAGCTAATTTGCCAGAGGCATTTCTTAGAGGTCTTGCAACAGCACGTCTTTCTGGGAGGGCGCAAGTCATCTATGATTCTTCTTCAAAATCCCATAGTTCATCAGAAAGAGGTCAAAATTCTTCAGGGGATCTGATTTTCTACTTGGATGGAGCTCACAGTCCAGAGAGCATGGAGGTTTGTGCCAAATGGTTCTCTAGTGCTGGTCACTGCAAAAACCAACTCCCAAAATTGTTATCTTCTTCTCATGGTGTTCAAAGTATGAAAGCAGTTAAGGCAAATGGCTACATCCAATTTCAAAGGGGTAGCACTGAAGATTCTAACAAAATAACAAAGAAGGTAGATTTTATATTAATCAGCAAAAATAGTTTGCGGGCTTGAAGTTTTTATCCTTATTCTGGATTGCTTAAGCTGATCTCTTAATTGTGGATGGTTTATTTGCCAAGTATTTGAACCACTTATTAGCTTCCTGTTATCAATGTTTGTTCCTTATTGTAGATTCTTTTGTTCAATTGCATGGAGGTAAGGGATCCTCAAATTTTACTTCCAAGGCTTGTGAGTACATGCGCTGCCTCAGGTATTTGCTGCTTTATTTTATTTTTGTTGAAGAGCTGGTTATATTTTTCTACTCTTCTAGAAGTCATCCATCTCTCTTTAGAATCTGCACTATGAGCATGCGAGTTTCTTAAAGGCTCTTATGTTATGAACATTGCTAGAAACCAGCTATGCATATTGTTTATCAGATCAGATCTGTCTTGTTGCTTATTTCTGTGCTGTCTTTCCAACACAATTTCTCCTTTTTGCCACTTCGATAGATTTCTTCTTCCCTTGCTTTTGCTATCTTGCTGCCCTTAAAATATTATTCTAGCACTGCTGCAAGTATTATATTATAACATCAGTGGTCATAAGAATCCATTTTTTTCCTGTATCTTGCTTATTCATTCAGATTCTCTAAAAGTTGACTCTTGAGGATTCAGAAATAAAATTAGTAAAAAGTGTGGGAAGCGATAAGATTAAATTTTGCTGAAATGCTGTAAAAGAGGATGCATCTGACTATCTAGAATTCTGGCAATAAACATGCTTCATACTGTACAACTTCATCTAAACAATTTTACAGCTGGTGTTTGAGCGGGAGTTTTAAGAAATTATAATTGATGTCAATGTGTACTTTAGATTAATTTGTTTAGTAGGGTTGCCCGTAGTTACTTTTGGTCTGCATTGGGGACTTCAACTAAATCAATTTTATTTTTTCAACTTCAAATGTATTTGTGTATTTTATAATAATTCACTTAATAAAATAAGTCAAAAAATGGCCAGCAAATTAGTTCTCTAATCAGTATAATTGCTTAAAGGTTTATAACCATTATTTATAAATGTAGTACACATGAAATGACTTGAATAAATGTAATACCCTTACCATGATCCAAGCTAGCATACCACATATTAAGTCAGGTGTATCAACAGGTGACAACAGGATTATACCATATTCCTGATAAGAAGAAAATTGTCTATTGGAAGAAAATTTGAGTTGTGATGAATGACGTCCAGCTTGCAACTTCTGTCTTTCTTTTCTGCGTATATTTGAACAGAAATATCTGCATAAATATGAGACTAAATATAATTATCATTGCCAGGTTCCTACTTCTCAAAGGCCATTTTTGTCCCGAGCATGTCTAAATACAGCAAGGTCACTTCTGGTGGCTCAGCAATTCCTTCAGATTTCTCTAACTGGGATTTGTCATGGCAATTCAGCCTGCAGAGGCTGTGGGAGAAGATTATCCATGGCACAGGTACTCCTTTTTTGGCTTCAGAGAAGCTTTTAAAACTTTTCTTTTTCCACTGTGGTGTGTATTCCACCAGAATCTGATGAAAGATCCGTTGGAAACTGATATGGCTTCCTATTCTTCTTTCTACCTCTCACTTCTCTCTGACAATCTAGTCTGTGTCTGGGCACTCTGCAAAGATTAATTTCTTGACTTTCTATTTCCTGAATTTCCTTCTATTTTTTTCTCTATCAAATATGCCAGCCACATCAGTTTTCTGGTGGGTCTTTTACTGGATACAATTTATTTTGGATCAAATCAATACGAGTTAAAGTTTTGACCAAGTGAAAACTGAATGAGAATTGCAATGGCTGTGGTATAGTTTAGACACCTCCACTCTAGTGTCCATCCAGCTTTCCTATTTTGCTTGTAAACATAGCCATTGTCAATTGTCAAACATTAGGCAAATATATGATAAGCATGGAGATTGTGCTAAATAGGCCACCATAATAATCTCTCTTCAACTTTTCTCTCTTTATTTCATTGGAATAAAAATGTAGATACTGAATAGGGCTGTGGTTGCATTATTAACTATTGAAATCGCATAGCAATGACTGAGGACATGTCCTTATGGATCATCGTATTGAATAGCTGTATTTGATGGCCGTCATGCTTAATCTGCAGAAGGATACTATTATTGTTGTTTTTTTTCCTTCCAGTGATTAGAATATCTACCAAATGGAATTAAGCTAGTTA
Source organism: Excoecaria agallocha (assembly GCA_037975025.1). Classification (NCBI taxonomy): domain Eukaryota; kingdom Viridiplantae; phylum Streptophyta; class Magnoliopsida; order Malpighiales; family Euphorbiaceae; genus Excoecaria; species Excoecaria agallocha. The sequence goes on along the minus strand of CM075806.1, from coordinate 17,109,586 downwards.
GTTATTAAGCTAAAAGAATATGTCCCATAATTCATCAGAACTGAGTCACTTTTCTGCAAGATGCGAGTTCATTAACTGCTGCGTGTTTTCAACTTTATTTGTTTGGATTATATAGAGATTGGTAAATTTTGAAAGAAAAAGATGTTGTATGGCATTGAGTCTATTATTATATGTAGAAACAGATGTTGACAAAAGCTCGGAATTAGATAGCATGGAGTCCTTACCACCATATGAGTTCCTCTACGAGGATGCTTCCTATTGTCGTCCTACAGATGGACATATGGCCTGCAGTGCTGTCATTTCTTCATTGCCTTTGACAATAAAATGGTTGAGGGATTCTGTTAGAGAAAACCCTGCTCTAAGAATTCAGGTACAGATTCTCTCTTGGTTGAATATCAAATAATGTGCATAATGAAATCCATTTTCTACATGTAATTGTATTGCAATATTTTGTTTATTTAGTTCTGTGAGGAAAGATGCCAAGTAACATGTTCTGGTTATTTATTCAATTTCTCGATGACATAGGTTTTACATTCAAGTGATATTCTGCCTATTCATTGACCTAATTTGCATACTTCAGTTAGGAAAATGAAATAGGGAACTTAATTTCATCAATTCCTTATTTGGATCACAAAGTATTATAAATTATTTTGATAAAATCATGCTTTCCACAAACCTGTTCTTTTGTTAGATTTGTTAGGAGTAAAATAGATATGAATATCATCATTTGAAGGATGCTTTTGATAGAACTGAATTTTGTTTATTTGGAAAATAGTTTAATTTGAAGGGACTTAAACTGAACAAATGGAATTACAGGTTCTTGTCACTGGATCACTGCATCTGGTTGGAGATGTACTAAAGCTGTTAAAGAGATGAATCAAATGGCATAACTCAATATGTTGTCTGAATTTAGGATTGTTTTCTTTCATACATTTTTAGAGCAGCCAAAGGTATACCATGTAACTTTATGCTTGGTTAAGCTAATAATGCTTCTTGTTCAGGGTGGCAATTACAATATTCTTTTGAATAAGCTACCTGTTGTGTTATAGTTATTTTAAGAAATAACCCCTCACCTCAAAGTTTATTCATGGAATCTCTGAGATGCATTTTTTATTTTTCTTGTTCCGAAATGCGATTATATTCATGTTTTTAGTTGGATTGAGTGGCAATGAGTATTTAGCAAACAGTGGAATTATTTCTGCTGAAACCCAGGTGATGGTTTCTGATTCTGGGTTAATACAATTCTAAAATTTTCATTTTGGGATTTGTAGAGCAACATAACTATCAAAAGCATGAAATTTTTTGAGATATGTTTTAAATGCCAGAGGAGTTTTAATTGGATTTAGCATTGTCTATGCCACAACTAACTTCTTTCATTAAAATGGGAATTACCTTAAGTACTAACTCATATGTTTAGATGTAAAATTCATAGATTAGAAGATATGGTTTTTGAGCTTCGAACTCAAAAAATAATTAGTCATACCTTCAAGAAAATTCTGGACTTAAAAGCCATTGGGGAAGTTACTATGAACTTAAAGAAAATTATCCAATAGTGATGATACCAAAAGAGTAGTCTTTCCAAAACAAGGATAATGTAGTAATTCTATCCTAAATGGAAAAAGAATTCTAATAAATAGGTAGCTGTTTGGGTTTGAGTCTAATTAAGACATTTTGCTCTATCAATAGAGGTCAAGATCTCAGATCTAAAGGTATTAACTAGTCATTATTTAGCTATTAGCTGACTTAAGGGTCGAAATTAGAATTCCAGACAGTTCATGGCAAGATTTTGAGATTTATTGTCTTGTAAATTGGTATAGAATGTTCAAATCCATTTGGACCCAGTGGGACTATAAGCACAGATGATTCAAGTAATTCGGGTTTTACAATATCCATCTCTATTAATTTAGCAAGAAAAGAAAACCATACAGAATTAGCCTCCCTAACTCCTTATCTAATTTTGCAGGTGGCAAAAAAAAAAAAAAAAATTGGGCATGCTTTGCTTGCTCAATATGATTGAAAATAGAATAAAATGTACATATTCACATAGACAAATAATCAGAGGAATATCAAATGGCATTATCTAGATTTAGATATAAAGGTTGGATAATGGCTTGTTGGTCAGCATCCAAATTTAAATATTATATAAATAAATTAATGCATATGTCATGCCCCTTATTAGGATTATATATATATATATATATAACTGAAAGAATAATTCCATGTATTCAGGAAAAAAAAGGTTTGCATAGGTTAATTTTTTTATGATTTATGATAATTATATGATATTAAAGAGCACAATGTATGAGCATAGCTATAGTATTATTATTATTATTATTATTATTATTATTATTATTATTATTATTATTATTATTATTATTATTATTATTATTATTATTATTATTATTATTATTATTATTATTATTATTATTATTATTATTATTATTATTATTTTATTGAAAGACTAAATAGGAGCAAAGATTGTGGATCTCAATATTTTCTTATCTATGCAAGGTATAATTATGAACTCTCTTTATTTAAGAAAAGTTAATATTTTTTATTTAATTGAAGTTTTTTTTTTGTGAACCCTCAAATTTTTGAGAAGGAACCAATCAAAATTTACAATAAAATTGCAAGAGCTTTTTAAATAAACTATTTTGGGTTTATTAAATTCAAATTATTAATGATACAAATCAATTCGTATCAATTTTTTTATTAAGTATATTCTAATTAGAACTTCTGTTGATTAATAAAATCTTATTAATTAATTATATATTAATTTATCCGCAATACGATCAAATTCACACAAAATACTTTCTATTTGATGATTTGCCTATTTTGTGATAATTAGCATACAAACTATATTCTATTTCAGTTTTTCTATAAATTGATAATATCTTTTTAAAATCAAATATCTTTCTAATTAATTATATTTTAGGTCAATTAGTTTTACAAATAAAAGAAACATTAATATGATTTTTGTCTCGAAAAGTTTTACTTGCATATAACAAAGATAAAAAAAATATAAATCAACTATTCTTTTTAATTAAAAGCATCATGCAATCTTATGGACAAGTCTCATTGTTGAATAATTCGGTTATGGACTCTATATCATGTAAAAATAAATATAAATTATTAGAGACAAAACGAAATAATGCTTAGCATCCAGAAAGCTTATACTAGAAGTGGAAAAAAAAATAAAAAAAAATCGTTAAATTAGTACTTAAAACTGAGTTCAAACCGGTTTATACATTTAAACATTCTAATTAAATGTGAATGCAGACTTTAAATTTTAAAATTATGGGTAATAAATTTGAACATAAATTTAATATCTAGTTAACTAGTGGCTAACCATTCTTATATTTAATCTTCTACACACATATATATGGTCTACGGAGATAATTTTCATATTTTAATTGAAATTACCTTTTTACTCTAAGTAAATATAAGTATTTTTTTATATCTAAATCATCTAAGATTATTCACTTTTCAATATTGATAAGTGATAAATTAGTGTTAATTTATTTTTTTATTGTCTTATAGAGCATTTATATAATTTTTTTTTTTTTACAGTTAACTGATGGCTAATAGTTAACTAACCTATTTAGTGATGGTTGTTAATGGATTAAATTTAAATTTGAATTTTAAAAAACAAATGTTAGTTCACTGGATTAAAAAATAATCTGTAAATTGATTAACAGTGCATACCCCTTTGCTATACTAAACGAAATTGTTACGTATAATAAAAGCACTTTCCTAATAGCTTCAAATAATAAAAGAAAAAAAAAAACTTTCCTAATATAAAATCTGATAGAATCGCGGAAATATCCGAAGCATGAAAAAAGGAAAATCCTCGAAAGCTTAACTTTACAAATAAACATGGTAATAAAATCTCATATTATTTTCTTTTCAGTCCCTACCTATTTAAGCTTTCGGTGGTACAAACTTTCCAAATAATCAGACTTTCATTCTTTCTGTTGTCTTCTCTTCTTCTCAATTCTAATTTTCCTTTTTTTATTATTAATTTATGTTTAATGTTTGAGCATTTAATGAAGAAAATCTATAAAAATTAATTTCAGGATTTAGATACGCATAAAACTTATTATATTATCTGATAAGGAAGATCGTTGTAATTTCTATTTCTTGCCAATGCTAATAATATCATTTTTAGTCCTTCTATGTATAAAAAAAAAACTAATGGTGAAGACGCGTGATTAATTTATAAACTTTAAAATAGTGTAAAGTCTTCTTTTTTAATTTAAATTCGTAAATAACTTAAATATTAATTTGCATATTATTTTAGTGTTTTGTAGTTGCCATATATATATATATATATATATATATATATATATATATATATTTCGGACTTTACAACTAAGGCTATATTTGGTAAGAGGTATTGGATAATGTTATGTAATGGAATATAATTGTGATTACATTACTATATTTAGTTGCATTAATAATGTAATGTAAATATTAATACATTTTTATATTTAGTTGAGAATGGAAGTGAAAAATGGTTGAAAATCTCAAATATATGATATATATATGTCGCTTGATCAATAACCATAATTTGATCATCAAATTTTTGATCAATTAGCCATGATTGATCCACTTGTTCACTTATAATTAGTTTAATTTATTTTGTTATTAAATTTTTACCAAATTATTCTAAAAATATCTAAAAATATTATTTAGATTGTTTTTAAAATTTTAGCCAAAAAATAATTCATTTTGATATATTTCAGAATTCAAAATTAAATTACGGATCCAAAAGTCAATTTTGTAAATTTATCTAAAAATTAATTTTTCACTTTTAAAAATTTATTTACATTATTTCAAGAGATTCCATACAATCAGAATAATTTTCTGATATCCATATAATATTTTCTAACTGGTCAAAATTTAGATCAACGCTTTATAGTTATGTTACTCATTTTTATTTTTGATTTTTGGTGACATAAATGATTTTATTTTCATTTCAAATTATATTCCTGACTCGTCATGATTAGTATTTTTTAATGGCGCAATAAAAATTTTACGGGTTTCTGTGACTATCGGATGTTATTATTCATTTTGGTATCACTGCTCATTGTTACAAAGTGCTACTCATACAAATTATAATTTTGGACGCATTACATTATCGATAGTAGTGATGGCAACAACGGTAAAGGGGAAGGAGAGCACCACTATAAGATACGGTATACATTTAGAAAAAAATCGTAAGAAATGTAATGAAAAATATCACAAAATATTATGAATTAAGGAATATATTTATTGATAAATTGAAAATTACATATATATTTATGATTGTAAAAAAATTGAATTAACAAATAAAATAATCAATATATTACTAATTACATTATCTCATAGCCTAATTGTCTCCGATTCTACATGTAGCTTATATCTAAAGCATTATAGTTGACTTTTATATAATTTCTAATCGCATGATAGAGTGTATTAATGCCCCTTCAAAAGCCTTGACTTATTGTATATATAGATTAATGTGAGTGTTATTAGATCCTTACATTTCTCTTTAGTCAACTTTAAAATGCATGCACGTGTATACTTATTTTGGGACAAATGCCAAATTTATTTTTAAAATATTAAAAATGAAGTAATTTATTTTTATTTTAAAATATCTCTAAAATATATTAAAATGGTATAATTTTTTTCGTAAAAGAGCAAATATAAATAATTTTTAATCTTTTAATAAATATTTTTATTAACGTCAAATATAAAAAAAATAATATTAGCTTTCAGAATATTCAAAATAGTCTATATTTGTTCCTCAAAGTATTAAATGAAGACAAATTATACAATTTTCAATATCTTAGGGACATTTTTTAAGAAACAAAACATTTAAAGTAAATTTGCACTATTTTTAATATTTTAAGAAAAAAATATAATAAGTATCCTTATATACTTATATACAATTTCAAATGTAAATTAAAATTAATTTGTTAAAAAATTAAAATTAAGTCTTTTTTAATATAAAATTTGCCAGGTCTTAAAAACGTTTATATATTACTCTAAAATTTGTGTGTGTGTTGTTTTTTGTTTTTCCTCAAAAACAAGAAGCTCATTTTGTGTTTCATTTTGGAAATATTTCATTAGCTTTTAAAATTATTGGGTTAAAAATCAAATAGGGCTCTTTAGGTTGTCTTAGTGGTAACTCCTTCATAATTCAATTGGACAAATCATATTCTTGAAAAATCAATGTCATGCCCAATAAACCCTTAAAAAGGATCAAAATTAAGTCATACATACTCTAATTAACTTAAAGTTTTTCATATTTCTTACAAATTAACATATTTATATCATTTTTTTTTTACTTTTAGCATTTTTAATCTATCTCAAATTAAATCGTTGAGTATTTTATCATTTAAATTGGATCAATTTAAGGTCAATTTAATTTAATTATAATTTTTTATGAATGAAATTGGCTCATCAAATAATAAGTATTTAATTTTAAGAGCATATATCCAGTGTATTTAGTATTTAATAAACATGGACCGTTGGATGGAAAGACAATGTTTAACTTTTATCCCATTGTTGCATGAATGAATGGTAAGTTGCACGTAGAGGATTATCACGCTTATTTTAAAGCAAAATTATTTGAAAAAAAAGGAAAAGAAAAAAAAAAAAGAAAAGAAAAAGGCCTGAACGACGGCCATAACTACACCTAACGACAAAACGGCTCCTCTGTTTGATTCGTCCTCTTGGCTCTCTGCACCCATTTTCAGTTTCAGCTTTCAGCCTCTCTCTATCTGTGTGTGTGTGTGTGTGTGTATATATATGCCTCACATTCGCCTATTTCTTGCTAACAATCTCTCATGGCGGGTTCAAGACCCTCCTCAATCTCCTCACTGTCAACTCCACACCCCTTCACTTCCCGTCTCTTATTGCTTCTCACTCTTCTCCCCTTAACTCTCGCTGCTTTCGCTTTTCTTCTTCAATGGCGAGGTGGCTTGACCGACCCCATTTCTCGTTGGTCCCCTGACCACCATCAGTTTCCTGGTATGGAAAACGACCCTTCCTCCTCTCGCTCCTCTTCTAACTCTAAGGATTCGGGTTGTGTGGATCTTCTGGGTCCCAGTCGCTACCCTTCTTTTCCTTATTACAGAAACTGGAACTTCGATTTCGGGTCGGATCTGAAGCCCAAGGTCAGTGTTTGACACTTGGGTTCTACTGCTTTTTATTGTTGATAATTTTTTTTCTTTTCTCGTGCGTTAATTATATATATGTAATTGTTCGATTTCGTGTTCTTAATCAGAAAAGTCTTATTCTTGATCCGATATCTGGAAAATGCGGATCCAGTGGTGCATGATTGGATTTTAAGCTGATTAGACGTTAAGTTATTGATGATTATGGCCTTTTTAGTTACCTTTTCTTTTATATAGTTTGGTTTAAATATTTTGATCACTTGAAGCAGATTAGTTATAAGTAATCTGTCTGCTTCTGTCAGATTCTGACAAATCATTATTAGCTATAGTTTACCAGTTTAGTTTAGAGGCGCCTATGTTAATGACTGGTGGAGTGCGACCAGGCATGGCAATTTAGCTGAAATCTTTTACTGATCTGGATATGATTTCACTTGTCCTCTGTTAATTCTATAAAATTTGGCATTGAGCTTAATAGATAATATATTTCGTAAAACCATAAGGGGTGTTTGTGTACCTTCTTAATTCAACATAAGTTTCATATTGAATTTAAATACCTTGTGAAATGATGAAGAGCTATTTTCTTCTTTGGTTTTATTATACTATTGTCATCTTATGGGGGTATTTGATCTGAAATTATTTGGGCATATTTTCCTTTAGGACCCTTACTTTTTAATCTGGTTTGCAAGTCGGAATATTATCATCTTGCCTAATTTTTAAGTAGCACGTCCATTTCTCTACTTATTTATGTAGCTTCACATATTCTTTATTTAATTTGTTGCATTTATTTTGAAGATATTGGAGTACTGAATTCACATAATATTAAACTTGCATAATGTTTCACTTCTTCATTGCAATTATTCTCATTCAGTTTTCTTAATGGGTTTGATATTAAATTTCTTTTGTGTTTAATTTGAAATTTTAGCTGGATTGATATTTATACTTTAGAACATGAAGATTTTGATGATTTTATGACTCCTTTCCATTTGTAATTTGCTGCATGACAGATATGTATAACTACAAGTACTTCTGCGGGCTTGAAACAGATTTTGCCATGGATCTTTTATCACAAGGTTATTGGAGTTTCAACCTTTTTCCTTTTTGTGGAGGGGAGGGCTGCCTCTCATAATGTATCCAAAGTTCTGGAAACAATTCCAGTGAGTAAATCTCTCGTTCCCCACCCATCAATGTTTTAGAGTCTGATAACTTAGTTATTATTCCTTTCTGTTGCCTGTTTCCCCAGAATGGTTTCCTTTTCATGTTTCTTGTCTTGTGAACTAACTGAAGTCATGGGTTGTCTGCTTTTAGGGTGTGAAACTCATTTTCAGAACAAGAGAATTAGAGGAACAACAAGCAAGAAGGTTTGTTTCTTTCTGAAATTACTTTATAAATTTTAGTTTCTTTTGTTTATACCTAAAATATTGATGAATTGGAAAGTTAATGCTACAAAGAAAAAATATATATTTTTTTCCAAATGAAATTTCAAAAACTTTATTATAGGCATTTTAGTCACTTTCTTGCTGTTTCAAGCCATAATATTTCTGATGATATATTCTAACATGTCCTACTGTTGGACCACAGATTTGCTTGCCATGGGTTTGAAAGGAAACACTTGTGAAAGTTTTAATGATTTGGCAGTATAAGAACTATTTGTTGTCCATGCTATGGAGTCCTTAAAGTGTTTTCTTCGTATAGGAATTCTGGAACTTTAAGTGGAGTGGCAACTGTTGTATGCTTTTTTGGTATTAGAATGTTTATTTGTTTGCTATCACAGATGTAATATGTGATCTTGTAAAATATATTGGAGATTGTCTGGATGCTTTTGTGTCTCGTAAGTTTTGGACTATTTGTTCTCCTCAACAAGTTTATTGGGAAACTTAATTAAAGCATTTTAGTTTTGTATTTTTCATATATTTTTGGTTGTCAGCCGGATCTGGAATGAGACTTGGTTGGCAAGCTTCTTCTACAAACCGTGTAATTATGAGTTATTTGTCAAGCAGTCCCTCAACATGGAAATGGCCATTGTCATGGCAAGGGTATGGTTATTACATGCTCATCTGCAGTCTGAATCATCTGCTCATTGTCATTGTTATATGTTATTATAGTCTGTCTATTTGTTTGATCTTTAGGAGGCTGGCATGGAGTGGATACTCCATCTTGATACCGATGAGCTAATACATCCTGCGGGAGGTCGTGAATATTCTTTGAGACATTTGTTTTCAGATGTGCCTGGAAATATTGACATGGTTGTGTTTCCAAATTATGTAAGTGTTGTGCTTGTATGAAATTCACTGGATATATTTGAGTTTTTTTTAAATGCATGCCTATAGTTTGGTGTCAAAAAGAAGGTTTACTTTTATTGTGTTTCCCTTGTACTTGGCTGTGTAGTTGATTAAAGCTGTAATATTCTGCCTTTTCCAGCTGTTATACAGCTGTTAGAAGACATGGAATACAGCTGTTATACAGCTGTATATTATAGTGTGTGACAACTAGATTTTAGGTGTAATTTTATCTTTCTCTTTGTATAAATAGGGGTGTAATCTTAGTGTTAATCAAGAGAATACAATCAATTCAATTCCCATTGTGTTTTCTCAATTTGGTATCAGAGCAAAAGAAAATTTCTTCCGCTGCCTTTCTTTTGTTCAAACCCTAGCTGCTGCCCTTTCTTTTGTTCAAACCCTAGCCGACATCAATGTCTCCTAAAACTGACAATGAGATTTCGGATAGCAAAAATCCAGATGGAAAAAACCTTCCTGCTATGACTATTCATGAGACATCTTCTCCAATCCATATCAAATTGGATGGTACTAATTATCGTGTTTGGTCCAAGATTCTAGAGATGCATATTGCTGGCAGAAAAAAGAAGGGTTATATTACTGGAAGAAAGGCTGCTCCTGCAGAGGATGAACCAGGCTATGACGAATGGGAAGCTGAAGATGCTCTTGTCAAGTCTTGGCTAATTAATTCCATGACTGATAATCTGATGTCACACTTTGTGCAGTGTGGGACATCTAAAGCAGTTTGGGATGCAGTTAAGAGGAGCTATCTTGATGTTTCAGATTCTTCTCAAGTCTATGAACTAATGAAAAAATCCTTTCAATTGCGTCAAGCTGGCCGATCTCTAGCAGAATATTACAATGAGTTGAATTCAATTTTCATGGAACTTGATTATCGAAGGCCCAATGACATGACATGTGCCGCTGATATTGAGAAACAGAGGCAGCGTATTTCTGAAGATCGAATCTATATGTTTCTTGCAGGTCTTGACTATAATTTGGATCAAGTTTGTAGTCGTGTTTTGGCTACTTCACCTTTACCCAGCCTGGAGGAAGCTTATTCTTTAGTTCGTCGCGAAGTGCAGAGACAAGTCACCATGGGATCAGAAACTCATTCTGAGGCATCAGCTCTGGCTGTCCAAAAGAGCACCCCTCATACTGCCTCTATGGATTCTGCCACCTCTAATTCTCGCTTCTGCACCCATTGCAACAGCAACCGACATACAGTAGACGTTTGTTGGAAGAAGCATGGTTATCCGGAGTGGTATAAACTTAAGCAAGCTGAGAAGAAAAACAAAAAATCTGCTCATATAGCTATTGCTAATACTTCTCTACCGTCTGCTTCTCATGTCTCTCAAGTGTCACCTCAAGCAAGTAAGTCTAGTTTGACATGTGCTTATATTGCTTCTAACACTTGGGTTATTGATTCAGGGGCTACTGACCATATGACTAGTAATTCTTCCATACTTACCTCTCTCATGTCGTCTACTGTTAAGTCTGTACAGGTTGCTAATGGGAATTCTATGCCCATTACCGGGGTTGGAAATGTCTCAGTCTCTCCTACACTCTCTATGTCATCTGTTTTACTTGCACCCGCCCTCTCTAATAATCTTCTTTCCATTAGTAAGATTACCAAAAGTCTCAATTGTTCTGTAACGTTTAATTCTTCTCACTGTGTATTTCAGGACAATCATACGAAGATGACGATTGGCATTGGTAAGGAAAGAGGCGGCCTTTATTACTTGGAGGGGGTTAAGGAGCTTAAATCTGAACATAGTCATGGACTTCAAGTAGAGAGAGAGACATTTGATAGAGAAAAGATTCTTTTATGGCACTGTCGGTTAGGACATCCATCTTTTACTTATTTAGAACATTTATTCCCTAAGTTATTTCGCAATGTTACTCCCTCTAGTTTAAAGTGTGAACAATGCATTTATGCAAAAAACCATCGTGTTTCTTTCAAAAACAGTTTCAATAAAAGTTCTATTCCTTTTTCATGTGTTTATACTGATGTGTGGGGTCCTTTTTCTACTCCATCTGCTTCGGGTCACAAATACTTTGTGTCTTTTATTGATGACTGTACTAGAGTGAGTTGGGTTTATTTGATGAAATCTAAAAATGATGTTATACATCTGATTCCTCAATTTTATAAAATGATTGTCACACAGTTTCATACTCAGGTTCAAGTCTTTCATTCTGACAATGGCCGTGAGTTTGTTAATCAGTCTCTCACTAATTTCTTCCTAGAACATGGCATCCTCCACCAAACCACCTGTGCTTATACACCTCAACAAAACGGTATAGCAGAACGTAAGAATCGTCACATCCTTGAGGTTGCTAGGGCTTTAAGCTTTACTATGCATGTTCCTAAACGTTTTTGGGCTGAGGCTGTCATGACTGCTGTCTTTCTTATTAATCGGATGCCTGCTCGTATCATTGATTTTCAAACTCCTTTGAGAATGTTATCAAAATTTCACTCTATCCCTTCTGCTCTAAATCTTTGCCCCAAGGTTTTTGGTTGTGTATGTTATGTTCATGTGCACTCTATCTATAGGGATAAACTTGATCCGCGTGCTCTTAAGTGTGTTTTCCTTGGTTACTCTAATTCTCAAAAGGGCTACAAATGTTTTCATCCTCCTACAGGTAAATATTATGTTTCTATGGATGTTCAGTTCTGTGAACAGGTATCTTATTTTTCTGGAGATGTATCTATGGTTCCTCTTCAGGGGGAGATTAGTAGTAGGGAAGAGGAACGATTATGGTTAGCAGAGAAGAAGTTATGGATGTCAGGAAAGGGGGAGAGTTCAGGTAAGGGGGAGCATTCATTTGATGTGGGGAATAAAGAATCTTTAGATGATACTTGTCCTTTAGATGATATTTGTACTATTGAAGTTGGGTCTGAACTTGAGGAGATAAAGAACAAAAGACCAGCTCAATTATTCCAAAACAAGTATACAAGAAGAAAAGAGACTCTTAATTCTAATGCCCCTCTTGATGACGTTACCATGCCATCGGATGACTCTTCTACTATAAATCCTGAGGTATGTGTTCCCTCTCCTAAAATTTCAACTTCAGATATTGATTCTAGTCTTGTCACATTAGAGAATGCTGTTGTGAATCCACAAGTTACGGATCACGATCATGGTAGAAGATATCCCATTCGTGAACGTAAAGAACCTGATAGGTTGGGCTTTTCCAAATCATCTTCTAATGTTGCTTATCCCATTTCTGATTTTATCTCTTATCATCGCTTGTCAGAAACTCATCTTGCTTTTGCTCTTCAGTTGTCTTCTGTGTCTATTCCTAGTCATTTTCAGGAAGCCCTTGGAGATACTAAGTGGAAGGCTGCCATGGAAGAAGAAATGAATGCTCTCCAAAAGAATTCCACTTGGGAGATGGTTGAGTTACCACCGGAAAAAAAGACGGTAGGTTGCAAGTGGGTGTTTACAGTGAAGTACAAGTCAGATGGGACAGTTGAAAGGTACAAGGCTAGATTGGTGGCCAAAGGTTACACTCAAACCTATGGGATTGACTATCAAGAGACTTTTGCTCCTGTGGCTAAGATGAACACCGTTCGAGTTATCTTATCTTTTGCGGTCAATCAAGACTGGACATTACGGCAGTTTGATGTAAAAAATGCTTTTCTCCACGGTGATTTGATAGAGGAGGTGTATATGGATCCTCCTCCAGGATTCCCATTAGAAGGAAAAGTATGCAAGTTGAAAAAGGCATTGTATGGACTGAAACAGTCACCAAGGGCATGGTTTGGCAAGTTGAGTTACTCTATGAAGGAGTATGGTTTTAAGCAAGCTTTAGCAGATCACACTCTGTTTTATAAGAGAGATCATGATGATATTACCTTGCTTATTGTTTATGTCGATGATATGATTGTTACAGGTAGTAATGCTAGTGAGATAGAGGAGCTTCGAAACCATTTGGCAAAGGAATTCGAGATGAAAGACTTAGGGACTCTAAAATATTTCTTGGGTGTTGAAGTGTCTCGGTCCAAACAAGGCCTTTTCCTCTCCCAACGGAAGTATATTTTAGATCTCTTAGCTGAAACTGGGAATTCTGCCTGTGAACCTGTAGATACTCCCATTGAAGTGAATCATGGTCTATCTATCTATCCTGATCAAGTTCCAACTAACAAGGAGAGATATCAAAGACTAGTGGGAAAGTTGATCTATTTAACCCATACTAGACCCGATTTGTCGTATGCAGTTAGTGTTGTCAGTCAGTTTATGCACAATCCAAGTGATCGACACATGAATGCAGTAAATCGTATTCTGGCTTATTTGAAGTCCTCTCCGGGCAAAGGTATTATGTTCTCCAAACATGGGCACTTAGATATTGTGGGTTACACAGATTCTGACTTTGCTGGCTCTAGATTAGATAGAAAGTCAATTTCAGGATATGTGTCATTCGTTGGAGGTAATTTGGTGACTTGGAGGAGTAAGAAGCAGAATGTGGTGTCATTGTCTAGCGCCGAAGCTGAATATCGGGCTCTCCATCATGCAACCACAGAACTTACTTGGTTAAAAATTCTCTTAAAAGAACTTGGATTTGGTCCAAAGAAACCTATGGTACTTTATTGTGATAACACTGCAGCTATTGAGATAGCTAATAATCCGGTACAACATGATCGAACTAAACATGTTGAACTTGACAGGAATTATATCAAGGATAACCTGGATTCTGGTATAATAGAGGTTCCTTACATCAAGAGTGCAAATCAACTAGCTGACATGATGACCCACGCTGTTGCTAGTGGTCAGTTTTATGCATCATTATCCAAGTTGGGCATGCGTGATATCTATGCACCAACTTGAGGGGGAGACTTGGCTGTGTAGTTGATTAAAGCTGTAATATTCTGCCTTTTCCAGCTGTTATACAGCTGTTAGAAGACATGGAATACAGCTGTTATACAGCTGTATATTATAGTGTGTGACAACTAGATTTTAGGTGTAATTTTATCTTTCTCTTTGTATAAATAGGGGTGTAATCTTAGTGTTAATCAAGAGAATACAATCAATTCAATTCCCATTGTGTTTTCTCAATTCTTGTTAACTTCTTTCTGTTGTTTATGCTTAACGAAAAGAATTATTTGTTTCAGGAGAGTAGTGTTGAGCGAGATGATATCAAGGAGCCTTTTAGTGAGGTATTATTTTCCAGGACTTTTAGCTAGTTTATATATATATTATTTTTTTTTTCAGGAGGTACATGGGGCAGGGGGAAGGGGAGGG